>CM076186.1:46671431-47271431 GCA_038277355.1 Encarsia formosa | reverse complement strand
CTCAGGCTAGGTATTCCGGGCTCAAATGAGATCTGACTTTTTTTCAAGATCTCTCGCTTGATTAAAAGGCATATGAATCAAAAATATCACTTGTCATATGATTAGCACCTCTTAGAGTTGAAATTAAACAACTCGCCATGGCCTTAACCAGTCTCAGGTTAGGTATTCCGAGCTCAAATAAGATCTGACTTTTTTTCAAGAACTCTCGCTCGATGAAGAGGCATTTGAATCAAAAAAATCATTTGTCATTTGATTAGCACCTCTCAGAGTTGAAATTGAACAGCTTGCCTCAAACTTAGCCTGTCTCAGGCTAGGTATTCTGATCTTAAATGAGATCTAACTTTTTTTCCCGAAATTCTTGCTCAATTAGAAGGCATTTGAATCAAAAAATACATTTGTCATTTGATAAGCACCCCTAAAAGTTTAAATTAAACTGCTTACCACGGCCTTAACCTGTCTAAGGTAAGAGATTCTGTGCTCAAATAATATCTAACTTTTTTTTCAAGAACTCTCGCTTGATTAAAAGTTATTTGAATCAAAAAAATCATTTGTCATTCGATAAGCACCTCTCAGAGTTAAAATTGAACAGCTTGCCATGGCCGTAGCCTGTCTCAGGTTGGGTCTTCCGGGCTGAAATTAGTTCTGCCTTTTTTTCAAGAATCCTTGCGTGTTTAATAGTCATATGAATCAAAAAAATCATTTGTCATTTGATTAGCACCTCTCAGAGTTGAAATTAAACAACTCGCCCCACCTTAAACTGTCTCAGGTTAGGTATTCTGAGCTCAAATGCGATCTGACTTTTTTTTCAAGAACTCTCGCTAGATCAATAGGCATATGAATCAAAAAAATCATTTGTCATATGATTAGCACCTCTCAGAGTTGAAATTAAACAACTCGCCATGGCCTTAACCAGTCTCAGGTTAGGTATTCCGGGCTCAAATAAGATCTGACTTTTTTTCAAGAACTCTCGCTCGATTAAAAGGCATTTGAATCAAAAAAATCATTTGTCTTTTGATAAGCACCTCACAGAGTTAAAATTGAACAGCTTGCCATGGCCGTAACCTTTCTCAGGTTGGGTCTTCCGGGCTGAAATTAGTTCTGCCTTTTTTTTAAGAATCCTCGCGTGTTTAAATGGCATATGAATCAAAAAAATCATTTTTCATTTGATTAGCACCTCTCAGAGTTGAAATTAAACAACTCGTCTCAAACTTAACCTGTCTCAGGCTAGGTATTCCGATCTTAAATGAGATCTAACTTTTTTTCCCGAAATTCTTGCTCAATTAGAAGGCATTTGAATAAAAAAATACATTTGTCATTTGATAAGCACCTCTCGGAGTTGAAACTGAACAGCTCACCACGGCCTTAACCTGTCTCAGGTTAGCTATTTCAGGCTCAAATGAGATCTAACTTTTTTTTTCTGAAATTCTTGATTTATTAGAAGACATTTGAATCAAAAAAATCATTTGTCAATTGATAAGCACCCCTAAAAGTTGAAATTGAACTGCTCACCATGGCCTTAACCTGTCTTAGGTGAGAGATTCTGGGCTCAAATAAAAACTAACTTTTTTTTCAAGAGTTCTTGCTTGATTAAAAGGCATTTGAATCAATAAAATCTATTGTCATTTGATTAGCACCTCTCGAAATCCGAAATCAACTGCTCGGTCTGACCTGAAATAGATATACCGGTACTGAAAAATGTCTAGCTTTATTTTTTCATAATTTTGAATACAAATGGAGGCCTCCGTGTCAAAAAATTCATTTCTGAATAAAATAGTAAAAATTTCAGTCGATCTCCAACAGTCAACTAGTCTCAGGTTAGGTAATCCAGGCTCAAATGAGATCTGCCTTTTTTTCAGAACTCTCGCTTGTTTAAAAGGCATTTGAATCAAAAAAATCATTTGTCATTTGATTAGCATCTCTCAGAGTCACGATTTAACTGTTTGGCCAGACCTGAAACAGGATACGTTACCCGAATAAGTTTTGGGCTCAAGACGGGTAAAAATCGACTTATGACTTTGTTTCTATCATCTGGATTTTTGCGGCTTGATTTCACGCCTTGTGTAAGCAAAAGTATCACGGATTCAATAATTATACGAATGCGAGCTCAAAGGGAAGTGATTAGTGAGAGCCAATAAATAGAATTGTGTGTTTACAAATTACTTGACAATCATGCAAGATTGGAAAATCTCTAGGGCATCTCTCGTGGTCTACTCACCTACGACTATAACCTCGCTACCGGTTATAGTCGTAGGTGGTACTACCCGACAAGCTCCTATCAACGCTCAACTGGCTTGGACTCAAAAGGTGCTACTCATCATTAACAATCACTGAAGGACTCTGCTCAACAAAGAGGTTTTATCTTAACAACAATATTTATTTATTTACAATAAATCTTTTATTTTGAACAATTTTCTAACACAAACAAAATTAAATATATTTCATAAAAAAAAAAACAAAATATGTACAGTACATTTTTATACAAATAAACAATGCATCAACCAACGTTGAAGTCACTTGAAAAAAAGGAAGCTTTTATATAAATTTTTAATCCAAACATTGTTCGAAATACCCTCACGTTGATTGATGCATTCACGGGCTCGTTTGATGATATTTTCAACAGCTTTTCTTATCGTTTCAGCCTCAATCCCGTTTGCGATCTCTCTGATAGCATTTTGGAGCTCCTGCTCATTATTGAAGCGTCTCCCGTTATGATAGAGCTTCTCCTTCATTGTTCCCCAGAGGTAATAATCGAGGGGGTTGAAGTCAGGTGACCTTGCAGGCCATTCTGCAACCAATCCTCCTCGACCAATATACCCTCTGGGAAACAACTCATGGAGAAGCTCCTGGGTCTCCCGCGCAGTATGAGCAGGAGCCCCATCATGCTGAAAGATTGTTTGATCAATTTGATCTTGATTCAGATTTCCTCGAAAAAGAATTCTTCTTCGAGGAAATTCCTATATGTTACGCCATCTAATCTTTCATCGAAAAAATGTGGGCCAATCAGCTGGTTGTTTCTTAAGCCCATCCAACAATTTACGGCGACTCTTCTCTGGGTTCGATCTGTAAAACAAAGATTTGACGTTACAAACATGCAAATCACTCAAAATATATGATCTAAGTTATGTATACGTTTGCGAAAAATGCTCAAGAAGAAGTAAGGTGAGAGTGAGACGGAGTCTGGTGGCGAGCATGGGCCAGACGAATAATGTCTCTCGGTAGTGTGTTCCATGAGTTAGTAGCTAGTACATAAAAAGATCGTTTCAGATAGTCCATGCGAGCAAAGGGGACAATCACCGAATCAAGTGCATGCGGGTTCACCATTCTCTTGGGACGCGAGCTGAGCTTCTCAGCAAACAAATTAGCCAAATAGCAGGGGGTACCTGTGAGAAGGATTCTATAGAGCAAGCAGGCAGCAAAATAGTCCCTACGGAAAAAGCCAGCCAAGCTTGCGTCTGTAGAGTGTAACGCGATCGCCCTTTCTAATCCCAAAGATGTACCTGATCCCACGATTGAGCAAACGCTGTAATATGAGATCCTGCCCACCCGAGATATTACAGTACACAAGTGATAAATAGTCAACGATAGGAAAAAGCAAGGTTTGCACGAGGTGTTTACACGAGTTGGCTCTACGACAAACATACCGAACATGGTCTTTCCAGTTCAGCTTAGAGTCCAGCACCACCCCAAACTACGCGCAGAGGGGACAAACGGGACTGTGCAGCCACCAAACCACAGGTCACGAATACCCAACTCGTTAAAGGCATTGACATAGGACGGGGTCCCAAAAATCATGGCCTTGGTCTTACCAGCATCCAGCACCAGCTGATTAGTGGCAGCACAGTCAGCAACGTGTTCGGCACCCCGACTCAGTCTTCCCAGAGTGTCATGTATGTCCTCAACTCGGCCCCGCACGTAAATCTGCTGATCATCCGCATAAGTCACATGAAAGACACCAGGACCAAGGCCTAGAGCAATGTCAACAATAAACAGAAGGAAGAGCAGAGGACCCAACACCGACCCCTGGGGCACGCCCTTATTAAGGGGCCGGAAAGAACTAAAACTGCCGTCCTCTGCCTTTACTGCCTGCGAGCAGATAGCCAGATAAGAGGCAGACAACCAGATAGCCCGGAAGACCCAACCTGAAACAGGCTACGGCCATGGCAAGCTGTTCAATTTTAACTCTGAGAGGTGTTTATCAAATGGCAAATGATTTTTTTGATTCATATGCCTTTTGTCAAGCGAGAGTTCTTCAAAAAAGTCAGATTTCATTTGAGCCCAGAATACCGAACCTGAGACTAGTTGACTGTTGGAGATCGACTTGAATTTTTTCTATTTTATTCACAAATGATTTTTTTTGACTGGGAGGCTTCCATTTGGATTTGAAATTATGAAAAAATCAAGCTAGACATTTTTCAGCACCGCGACATCTATTTCAGGTCAGGCCGAGCAGTTGAATTTGGATTCCGAGAGGTGCTAATAAAATGACAAATGATTTCTTTGATTCAAATGCATTTTAATCAAGCAAGATATCTTGAACAAAAAGTTGGATCTCATTTGAGCCCGGAATACTTAACCTGAGACAGGTTAAGGTCGGGGCAAGCTATTTAATTTCAACTCTGAGAAGTGCTAATCAATATACAAATGAGTTTTTGATTTAAATGAATTTCAATCAAACAAGAACTCTTGAAAAAAAAGTTAGATCTCCTTTGAGCCCAGAATACCCAACCTGAGACAGGTTAAGGCCATGGTGAGCAGTTCAATTTCAACTTTTGGGGGTGCTTATCAAATGACAAAAGATTTTTTGATTCAAATATCAACTAATAAAATAAGAATTTCAGAAAAAAAAGTTAGATCTAATTTGAGCCCGGAATACCTAACCTGTGATAGGTCGAGGATGGGCTGGATTGTTCGATTCCAACTCTGAGATGTGCTAATCAAATGACAAATGACATTTTTGATTCATATGCCTTTTTATCAAGCGAGAGTTCTTGAAAAAAAGTCAGATCTCTTTGAGCCCGGAATACCTATTCTGAGACAGATTAAGGCCATGGCATGTTATTTAATTTCAACTCTGAGAGATGCTAATCAGATGACAAATGATTTTTTTGATTCATATGCTTTTTTATCAAGCAAGAGTTCTTGAAAAAAAAGCAAAACTCATTTGAGCCCTGAATACCTAACCTGAGACAGGTTAAGGCGGGGCGAGTTGTTTAATTTCAACTCTGAGAGGTGCTAATCAAATGACAAATGGTTTTTTTGATTCATATGCCTTTTAATCAAGCGAGAGATCTTGAAAAAAAGTCAGATCTAATATCAGCCAGGAAGACCCAACCTGAGACAGGCTACGGCCATGGCAAGCTGTTCAATTTCAACTCTGAGAGATGCTAATCAAATGACAAATGGTTTTTTTGATTCATATGCCTTTTTATCAAGCGACAGTTCTTGAAAAAAGTCAGATCTCATTTGAGCCCGGAATACCTAACCTGAGACAGGTTAAGGTCATGAGGAGTAGTTCAATTTCAACTCTGAGAGGTGCTTATCAAACGACAAATGATGTTTTCGATTCATATGCCTTTTTATCAAGCGAGAGTTCTTGAAAAAAAGTCAGATCTCATTTGAGCCCAGAATACCTAACCTGAGACAGGTCTAGGCCATGGCAAGTTGTTTAATTTCAACTCTAAGAGATGCTAATCAAATGACAAATGATAATTTTGATTCATTTGCCTTTTAATCAAGCGAGAGTTCTTGAAAAAAAGTCAGATCTCATTTGAGCCCGGAATACCTAACCTGGGACAGATCAAGGCCATGGCAAGTTGTTAAATTTCAACTCTGAGAGATGCAAATCAAATGACAAATGGTTTTTTTGATTCATATGCCTTTTAATCAAGCGAGAGTTCTTGAAAAAAGTCAGATCTCATTTGAGCCCGGAATACCTAACCTGAGACAGGTTAAGGTGGGGCGAGTTGTTTAATTTCAACTCTGAGAGGTGCTTATCAAATGACAAATGATTTTTTTTATTCATATGACTTTATCAAGCAAGAGTTCTTGAAAAAAAGTCAGATCTCATGTTAGCCCGGAATACCTAACTTGAGACAGATCAAGGCCATGGCAAGTTGTTAAATTTCAACTCTGAGAGATGCTAATCAAATGACAAATGGTTTTTTTGATTCATATGCCTTTTAATCAAGCGAGAGTTCTTGAAAAAAGTCAGATCTCATTTGAGCCCGGAATACCTAACCTGAGACAGGTTAAGCTGGGGCGAGTTGTTTCATTTCAACTCTGAGAGGTGCTTATCAAATGACAAATGATTTTTTTTATTCATATGACTTTATCAAGCAAGAGTTCTTGAAAAAAAGTCAGATCTCATTTGAGCCCGGAATACCTAACCTGAGACAGATCAAGGCCATGGCAAGTTGTTAAATTTCAACTCTGAGAGATGCAAATCAAATGACAAATGGTTTTTTTGATTCATATGCCTTTTAATCAAGCGAGAGTTCTTGAAAAAAGTCAGATCTCATTTGAGCCCGGAATACCTAACCTGAGACAGGTTAAGGTGGGGCGAGTTGTTTAATTTCAACTCTGAGAGGTGCTTATCAAATGACAAATGATTTTTTTTATTCATATGACTTTATCAAGCAAGAGTTCTTGAAAAAAAGTCAGATCTCATGTTAGCCCGGAATACCTAACTTGAGACAGATCAAGGCCATGGCAAGTTGTTAAATTTCAACTCTGAGAGATGCTAATCAAATGACAAATGGTTTTTTTGATTCATATGCCTTTTAATCAAGCGAGAGTTCTTGAAAAAAGTCAGATCTCATTTGAGCCCGGAATACCTAACCTGGGACAGGTTAAGCTGGGGCGAGTTGTTTCATTTCAACTCTGAGAGGTGCTTATCAAATGACAAATGATTTTTTTTATTCATATGACTTTATCAAGCAAGAGTTCTTGAAAAAAAGTCAGATCTCATTTGAGCCCGGAATACCTAACCTGAGACAGATCAAGGCCATGGCAAGTTGTTAAATTTCAACTCTGAGAGATGCAAATCAAATTACAAATGGTTTTTTTGATTCATATGCCTTTTAATCAAGCGAGAGTTCTTGAAAAAAGTCAGATCTCATTTGAGCCCGGAATACCTAACCTGAGACAGGTTAAGGTGGGGCGAGTTGTTTAATTTCAACTCTGAGAGGTGCTTATCAAATGACAAATGATTTTTTTTATTCATATGACTTTATCAAGCAAGAGTTCTTGAAAAAAAGTCAGATCTCATTTGAGCCCGGAATACCTAGCCTGAGACAGGTAATGGTCAGGCCGAGCTGTTTAATTTTTACTCTGAGAGAAACTAGTTATATGACAAATGATTTTTTGATTCAAATGTCTTCTAATTGAGCAAGAATTTCAGAAAAAAAAGTTGGATCTCATTTAAGCCCAGAATACTTAACCTAAGACAGGTTAAGGTCGGGGCGAGCTGTTTAATTTCAACTCTGGGAAGCGCTGATCAATGGACAAATGATTTTTTTGATTTAAATGAATTTCAATCAAGCAAGAACTCTTGAAAAAAAAGTTAGATCTCAATTGAGCCCAGAATACCCAACCTGAGACAGGTTAAGGCCGTGGTGAGCAGTTCAATTTCAACTTTTAGGGGTGCTTATCAAATGACAAAAGATTTTTTGATTCAAATATCTTCTAATAAAGCAAGAATTTCAGAAAAAAAAGTTAGATCTCATTTGAGCCCGGAATACCTAACCTAAGACAGGTTAAGGTCATGGCGAGTAGTTTAATTTCAACTCTGAGAGGTGCTTATCAAACGACAAATGATGTTTTCGATTCATATGCCTTTTTATCAAGCGAGAAGTTTTGAAAAAAAGTCAGATCTCATTTGAGCCCAGAATACCTAACCTGAGACAGGTCTAGGCCATGGCAAGTTGTTTAATTTCAACTCTAAGAGATGCTAATCAAATGACAAATGATAATTTTGATTCATTTGCCTTTTAATCAAGCGAGAGTTCTTGAAAAAAGTCAGATCTCATTTGAGCCCGGAATACCTAACCTGAGACAGGTTAAGGTGGGGCGAGTTGTTTAATTTCAACTCTGAGAGGTGTTAATCAAATGACAAATGATTTTTTTGATTCATATGACTTTTAAACACGCAAGGATTCTTGAAAAAAAGGCAGAACTAATATCAGCCAGGAAGACCCAACCTGAGACAGGCTACGGCCATGGCAAGCTGTTCAATTTCAACTCTGAGAGGTGCTAATAAAATGACAAATGATTTCTTTGATTCAAATGCATTTTAATCAAGCAAGATATCTTGAACAAAAAGTTGGATCCCATTTGAGCCCGGAATACTTAACCTGAGACAGGTTAAAGTCGGGGCAAGCTATTTAATTTCAACTCTGAGAAGTGCTAATCAATATACAAATGAGTTTTTGATTTAAATGAATTTCAATCAAACAAGAACTCTTGAAAAAAAAGTTAGATCTCAATTGAGCCCAGAATACCCAACCTGAGACAGGTTAAGGCCGTGGTGAGCAGTTCAATTTCAACTTTTAGGGGTGCTTATCAAATGACAAAAGATTTTTTGATTCAAATATCTTCTAATAAAGCAAGAATTTCAGAAAAAAAAGTTAGATCTCATTTGAGCCCGGAATACCTAACCTAAGACAGGTTAAGGTCATGGCGAGTAGTTTAATTTCAACTCTGAGAGGTGCTTATCAAACGACAAATGATGTTTTCGATTCATATGCCTTTTTATCAAGCAAGAGTTCTTGAAAAAAAGTCAGATCTCATTTGAGCCCAGAATACCTAACCTGAGACAGGTCTAGGCCATGGCAAGTTGTTTAATTTCAACTCTAAGAGATGCTAATCAAATGACAAATGATAATTTTGATTCATTTGCCTTTTAATCAAGCGAGAGTTCTTGAAAAAAGTCAGATCTCATTTGAGCCCGGAATACCTAACCTGAGACAGGTCTAGGCCATGGCAAGTTGTTTAATTTCAACTCTGAGAGGTGTTAATCAAATGACAAATGATTTTTTTGATTCATATGACTTTTAAACACGCAAGGATTCTTGAAAAAAAGGCAGAACTAATATCAGCCAGGAAGACCCAACCTGAGACAGGCTACGGCCATGGCAAGCTGTTCAATTTCAACTCTGAGAGATGCTAATCAAATGACAAATGGTTTTTTTGATTCATATGCCTTTTTATCAAGCGACAGTTCTTGAAAAAAGTCAGATCTCATTTGAGCCCGGAATACCTAACCTGAGACAGGTTAAGGTCATGAGGAGTAGTTCAATTTCAACTCTGAGAGGTGCTTATCAAACGACAAATGATGTTTTCGATTCATATGCCTTTTTATCAAGCGAGAGTTCTTGAAAAAAAGTCAGATCTCATTTGAGCCCAGAATACCTAACCTGAGACAGGTCTAGGCCATGGCAAGTTGTTTAATTTCAACTCTAAGAGGTGCTTATCAAACGACAAATGATGTTTTCGATTCATATGCCTTTTTATCAAGCAAGAGTTCTTGAAAAAAAGTCAGATCTCATTTGAGCCCAGAATACCTAACCTGAGACAGGTCTAGGCCATGGCAAGTTGTTTAATTTCAACTCTAAGAGATGCTAATCAAATGACAAATGATAATTTTGATTCATTTGCCTTTTAATCAAGCGAGAGTTCTTGAAAAAAGTCAGATCTCATTTGAGCCCGGAATACCTAACCTGAGACAGGTCTAGGCCATGGCAAGTTGTTTAATTTCAACTCTGAGAGGTGTTAATCAAATGACAAATGATTTTTTTGATTCATATGACTTTTAAACACGCAAGGATTCTTGAAAAAAAGGCAGAACTAATATCAGCCAGGAAGACCCAACCTGAGACAGGCTACGGCCATGGCAAGCTGTTCAATTTCAACTCTGAGAGATGCTAATCAAATGACAAATGGTTTTTTTGATTCATATGCCTTTTTATCAAGCGACAGTTCTTGAAAAAAGTCAGATCTCATTTGAGCCCGGAATACCTAACCTGAGACAGGTTAAGGTCATGAGGAGTAGTTCAATTTCAACTCTGAGAGGTGCTTATCAAACGACAAATGATGTTTTCGATTCATATGCCTTTTTATCAAGCGAGAGTTCTTGAAAAAAAGTCAGATCTCATTTGAGCCCAGAATACCTAACCTGAGACAGGTCTAGGCCATGGCAAGTTGTTTAATTTCAACTCTAAGAGATGCTAATCAAATGACAAATGATAATTTTGATTCATTTGCCTTTTAATCAAGCGAGAGTTCTTGAAAAAAAGTCAGATCTCATTTGAGCCCGGAATACCTAACCTGAGACAGATCAAGGCCATGGCAAGTTGTTAAATTTCAACTCTGAGAGATGCAAATCAAATGACAAATGGTTTTTTTGATTCATATGCCTTTTAATCAAGCGAGAGTTCTTGAAAAAAGTCAGATCTCATTTGAGCCCGGAATACCTAACCTGAGACAGGTTAAGGTGGGGCGAGTTGTTTAATTTCAACTCTGAGAGGTGCTTATCAAATGACAAATGATTTTTTTTATTCATATGACTTTATCAAGCAAGAGTTCTTGAAAAAAAGTCAGATCTCATGTTAGCCCGGAATACCTAACTTGAGACAGATCAAGGCCATGGCAAGTTGTTAAATTTCAACTCTGAGAGATGCTAATCAAATGACAAATGGTTTTTTTGATTCATATGCCTTTTAATCAAGCGAGAGTTCTTGAAAAAAGTCAGATCTCATTTGAGCCCGGAATACCTAACCTGAGACAGGTTAAGCTGGGGCGAGTTGTTTCATTTCAACTCTGAGAGGTGCTTATCAAATGACAAATGATTTTTTTTATTCATATGACTTTATCAAGCAAGAGTTCTTGAAAAAAAGTCAGATCTCATTTGAGCCCGGAATACCTAACCTGAGACAGATCAAGGCCATGGCAAGTTGTTAAATTTCAACTCTGAGAGATGCAAATCAAATGACAAATGGTTTTTTTGATTCATATGCCTTTTAATCAAGCGAGAGTTCTTGAAAAAAGTCAGATCTCATTTGAGCCCGGAATACCTAACCTGAGACAGGTTAAGGTGGGGCGAGTTGTTTAATTTCAACTCTGAGAGGTGCTTATCAAATGACAAATGATTTTTTTTATTCATATGACTTTATCAAGCAAGAGTTCTTGAAAAAAAGTCAGATCTCATGTTAGCCCGGAATACCTAACTTGAGACAGATCAAGGCCATGGCAAGTTGTTAAATTTCAACTCTGAGAGATGCTAATCAAATGACAAATGGTTTTTTTGATTCATATGCCTTTTAATCAAGCGAGAGTTCTTGAAAAAAGTCAGATCTCATTTGAGCCCGGAATACCTAACCTGGGACAGGTTAAGCTGGGGCGAGTTGTTTCATTTCAACTCTGAGAGGTGCTTATCAAATGACAAATGATTTTTTTTATTCATATGACTTTATCAAGCAAGAGTTCTTGAAAAAAAGTCAGATCTCATTTGAGCCCGGAATACCTAACCTGAGACAGATCAAGGCCATGGCAAGTTGTTAAATTTCAACTCTGAGAGATGCAAATCAAATTACAAATGGTTTTTTTGATTCATATGCCTTTTAATCAAGCGAGAGTTCTTGAAAAAAGTCAGATCTCATTTGAGCCCGGAATACCTAACCTGAGACAGGTTAAGGTGGGGCGAGTTGTTTAATTTCAACTCTGAGAGGTGCTTATCAAATGACAAATGATTTTTTTTATTCATATGACTTTATCAAGCAAGAGTTCTTGAAAAAAAGTCAGATCTCATTTGAGCCCGGAATACCTAACCTGAGACAGATCAAGGCCATGGCAAGTTGTTAAATTTCAACTCTGAGAGATGCTAATCAAATGACAAATGGTTTTTTTGATTCATATGCCTTTTAATCAAGCGACAGTTCTTGAAAAAAGTCAGATCTCATTTGAGCCCGGAATACCTAACCTGAGGCAGGTTAAGGCCATGGTGAGTTGTTTAATTTCAACTCTGAGAGGTGCTTATCAAACGACAAATGATGTTTTCGATTCATATGCCTTTTTATCAAGCGAGAGTTCTTGAAAAAAGTCAGATCTCATTTGAGCCAGGAAGACCCAACCTGAGACAGGCTACGGCCATGGCAAGCTGTTCAATTTCAACTCTGAGAGATGCTAATCAAATGACAAATGGTTTTTTTGATTCATATGCCTTTTAATCAAGCGACAGTTCTTGAAAAAAGTCAGATCTCATTTGAGCCCGGAATACCTAACCTGAGGCAGGTTAAGGCCATGGTGAGTTGTTTAATTTCAACTCTGAGAGGTGCTTATCAAACGACAAATGATGTTTTCGATTCATATGCCTTTTTATCAAGCGAGAGTTCTTGAAAAAAAGTCAGATCTCATTTGAGCCCGGAATACCTAACCTGAGACAGGTTAAGGCCATGGTGAGTTGTTTAATTTCAACTCTGAGAGGTGCTTATCAAATGATACATGATGTTTTTGATTCATATGCCTTTTTATCAAGCGAGAGTTCTTGAAAAAAAGTCAGATCTCATTTGAGCCCGGAATACCTAACCTGAGACAGATCAAGGCCATGGCAAGTTGTTAAATTTCAACTCTGAGAGATGCAAATCAAATGACAAATGGTTTTTTTGATTTATATGCCTTTTAATCAAGCGAGAGTTCTTGAAAAAAGTCAGATCTCATTTGAGCCCGGAATACCTAACCTGAGACAGGTTAAGGTGGGGCGAGTTGTTTAATTTCAACTCTGAGAGGTGCTTATCAAATGACAAATGATTTTTTTTATTCATATGACTTTATCAAGCAAGAGTTCTTGAAAAAAAGTCAGATCTCATGTTAGCCCGGAATACCTAACTTGAGACAGATCAAGGCCATGGCAAGTTGTTAAATTTCAACTCTGAGAGATGCTAATCAAATGACAAATGGTTTTTTTGATTCATATGCCTTTTAATCAAGCGAGAGTTCTTGAAAAAAGTCAGATCTCATTTGAGCCCGGAATACCTAACCTGAGACAGGTTAAGCTGGGGCGAGTTGTTTCATTTCAACTCTGAGAGGTGCTTATCAAATGACAAATGATTTTTTTTATTCATATGACTTTATCAAGCGAGAGTTCTTAAAAAAAAGGCAGAACTAATATCAGCCAGGAAGACCCAACCTGAGACAGGCTACGGCCATGGCAAGCTGTTCAATTTCAACTCTGAGAGATGCTAATCAAATGACAAATGGTTTTTTTGATTCATATGCCTTTTTATCAAGCGACAGTTCTTGAAAAAAGTCAGATCTCATTTGAGCCCGGAATACCTAACCTGAGACAGGTTAAGGTCATGAGGAGTAGTTCAATTTCAACTCTGAGAGGTGCTTATCAAACGACAAATGATGTTTTCGATTCATATGCCTTTTTATCAAGCGAGAGTTCTTGAAAAAAAGTCAGATCTCATTTGAGCCCAGAATACCTAACCTGAGACAGGTCTAGGCCATGGCAAGTTGTTTAATTTCAACTCTAAGAGATGCTAATCAAATGACAAATGATAATTTTGATTCATTTGCCTTTTAATCAAGCGAGAGTTCTTGAAAAAAAGTCAGATCTCATTTGAGCCCGGAATACCTAACCTGAGACAGATCAAGGCCATGGCAAGTTGTTAAATTTCAACTCTGAGAGATGCAAATCAAATGACAAATGGTTTTTTTGATTCATATGCCTTTTAATCAAGCGAGAGTTCTTGAAAAAAGTCAGATCTCATTTGAGCCCGGAATACCTAACCTGAGACAGGTTAAGGTGGGGCGAGTTGTTTAATTTCAACTCTGAGAGGTGCTTATCAAATGACAAATGATTTTTTTTATTCATATGACTTTATCAAGCAAGAGTTCTTGAAAAAAAGTCAGATCTCATGTTAGCCCGGAATACCTAACTTGAGACAGATCAAGGCCATGGCAAGTTGTTAAATTTCAACTCTGAGAGATGCTAATCAAATGACAAATGGTTTTTTTGATTCATATGCCTTTTAATCAAGCGAGAGTTCTTGAAAAAAGTCAGATCTCATTTGAGCCCGGAATACCTAACCTGAGACAGGTTAAGCTGGGGCGAGTTGTTTCATTTCAACTCTGAGAGGTGCTTATCAAATGACAAATGATTTTTTTTATTCATATGACTTTATCAAGCAAGAGTTCTTGAAAAAAAGTCAGATCTCATTTGAGCCCGGAATACCTAACCTGAGACAGATCAAGGCCATGGCAAGTTGTTAAATTTCAACTCTGAGAGATGCTAATCAAATGACAAATGGTTTTTTTGATTCATATGCCTTTTAATCAAGCGACAGTTCTTGAAAAAAGTCAGATCTCATTTGAGCCCGGAATACCTAACCTGAGGCAGGTTAAGGCCATGGTGAGTTGTTTAATTTCAACTCTGAGAGGTGCTTATCAAACGACAAATGATGTTTTCGATTCATATGCCTTTTTATCAAGCGAGAGTTCTTGAAAAAAAGTCAGATCTCATTTGAGCCCGGAATACCTAACCTGAGACAGGTTAAGGCCATGGTGAGTTGTTTAATTTCAACTCTGAGAGGTGCTTATCAAATGATACATGATGTTTTTGATTCATATGCCTTTTTATCAAGCGAGAGTTCTTGAAAAAAAGTCAGATCTCATTTGAGCCCGGAATACCTAACCTGAGACAGATCAAGGCCATGGCAAGTTGTTAAATTTCAACTCTGAGAGATGCAAATCAAATGACAAATGGTTTTTTTGATTCATATGCCTTTTAATCAAGCGAGAGTTCTTGAAAAAAGTCAGATCTCATTTGAGCCCGGAATACCTAACCTGAGACAGGTTAAGGTGGGGCGAGTTGTTTAATTTCAACTCTGAGAGGTGCTTATCAAATGACAAATGATTTTTTTTATTCATATGACTTTATCAAGCAAGAGTTCTTGAAAAAAAGTCAGATCTCATGTTAGCCCGGAATACCTAACTTGAGACAGATCAAGGCCATGGCAAGTTGTTAAATTTCAACTCTGAGAGATGCTAATCAAATGACAAATGGTTTTTTTGATTCATATGCCTTTTAATCAAGCGAGAGTTCTTGAAAAAAGTCAGATCTCATTTGAGCCCGGAATACCTAACCTGAGACAGGTTAAGCTGGGGCGAGTTGTTTCATTTCAACTCTGAGAGGTGCTTATCAAATGACAAATGATTTTTTTTATTCATATGACTTTATCAAGCAAGAGTTCTTGAAAAAAAGTCAGATCTCATTTGAGCCCGGAATACCTAACCTGAGACAGATCAAGGCCATGGCAAGTTGTTAAATTTCAACTCTGAGAGATGCAAATCAAATGACAAATGGTTTTTTTGATTCATATGCCTTTTAATCAAGCGAGAGTTCTTGAAAAAAGTCAGATCTCATTTGAGCCCGGAATACCTAACCTGAGACAGGTTAAGGTGGGGCGAGTTGTTTAATTTCAACTCTGAGAGGTGCTTATCAAATGACAAATGATTTTTTTTATTCATATGACTTTATCAAGCAAGAGTTCTTGAAAAAAAGTCAGATCTCATGTTAGCCCGGAATACCTAACTTGAGACAGATCAAGGCCATGGCAAGTTGTTAAATTTCAACTCTGAGAGATGCTAATCAAATGACAAATGGTTTTTTTGATTCATATGCCTTTTAATCAAGCGAGAGTTCTTGAAAAAAGTCAGATCTCATTTGAGCCCGGAATACCTAACCTGAGACAGGTTAAGCTGGGGCGAGTTGTTTCATTTCAACTCTGAGAGGTGCTTATCAAATGACAAATGATTTTTTTTATTCATATGACTTTATCAAGCAAGAGTTCTTGAAAAAAAGTCAGATCTCATTTGAGCCCGGAATACCTAACCTGAGACAGATCAAGGCCATGGCAAGTTGTTAAATTTCAACTCTGAGAGATGCAAATCAAATGACAAATGGTTTTTTTGATTCATATGCCTTTTAATCAAGCGAGAGTTCTTGAAAAAAGTCAGATCTCATTTGAGCCCGGAATACCTAACCTGAGACAGGTTAAGGTGGGGCGAGTTGTTTAATTTCAACTCTGAGAGGTGCTTATCAAATGACAAATGATTTTTTTTATTCATATGACTTTATCAAGCAAGAGTTCTTGAAAAAAAGTCAGATCTCATGTTAGCCCGGAATACCTAACTTGAGACAGATCAAGGCCATGGCAAGTTGTTAAATTTCAACTCTGAGAGATGCTAATCAAATGACAAATGGTTTTTTTGATTCATATGCCTTTTAATCAAGCGAGAGTTCTTGAAAAAAGTCAGATCTCATTTGAGCCCGGAATACCTAACCTGGGACAGGTTAAGCTGGGGCGAGTTGTTTCATTTCAACTCTGAGAGGTGCTTATCAAATGACAAATGATTTTTTTTATTCATATGACTTTATCAAGCAAGAGTTCTTGAAAAAAAGTCAGATCTCATTTGAGCCCGGAATACCTAACCTGAGACAGATCAAGGCCATGGCAAGTTGTTAAATTTCAACTCTGAGAGATGCAAATCAAATTACAAATGGTTTTTTTGATTCATATGCCTTTTAATCAAGCGAGAGTTCTTGAAAAAAGTCAGATCTCATTTGAGCCCGGAATACCTAACCTGAGACAGGTTAAGGTGGGGCGAGTTGTTTAATTTCAACTCTGAGAGGTGCTTATCAAATGACAAATGATTTTTTTTATTCATATGACTTTATCAAGCAAGAGTTCTTGAAAAAAAGTCAGATCTCATTTGAGCCCGGAATACCTAGCCTGAGACAGGTAATGGTCAGGCCGAGCTGTTTAATTTTTACTCTGAGAGAAACTAGTTATATGACAAATGATTTTTTGATTCAAATGTCTTCTAATTGAGCAAGAATTTCAGAAAAAAAAGTTGGATCTCATTTAAGCCCAGAATACTTAACCTAAGACAGGTTAAGGTCGGGGCGAGCTGTTTAATTTCAACTCTGGGAAGCGCTGATCAATGGACAAATGATTTTTTTGATTTAAATGAATTTCAATCAAGCAAGAACTCTTGAAAAAAAAGTTAGATCTCAATTGAGCCCAGAATACCCAACCTGAGACAGGTTAAGGCCGTGGTGAGCAGTTCAATTTCAACTTTTAGGGGTGCTTATCAAATGACAAAAGATTTTTTGATTCAAATATCTTCTAATAAAGCAAGAATTTCAGAAAAAAAAGTTAGATCTCATTTGAGCCCGGAATACCTAACCTAAGACAGGTTAAGGTCATGGCGAGTAGTTTAATTTCAACTCTGAGAGGTGCTTATCAAACGACAAATGATGTTTTCGATTCATATGCCTTTTTATCAAGCGAGAGTTTTTGAAAAAAAGTCAGATCTCATTTGAGCCCAGAATACCTAACCTGAGACAGGTCTAGGCCATGGCAAGTTGTTTAATTTCAACTCTAAGAGATGCTAATCAAATGACAAATGATAATTTTGATTCATTTGCCTTTTAATCAAGCGAGAGTTCTTGAAAAAAGTCAGATCTCATTTGAGCCCGGAATACCTAACCTGAGACAGGTTAAGGTGGGGCGAGTTGTTTAATTTCAACTCTGAGAGGTGTTAATCAAATGACAAATGATTTTTTTGATTCATATGACTTTTAAACACGCAAGGATTCTTGAAAAAAAGGCAGAACTAATATCAGCCAGGAAGACCCAACCTGAGACAGGCTACGGCCATGGCAAGCTGTTCAATTTCAACTCTGAGAGGTGCTAATAAAATGACAAATGATTTCTTTGATTCAAATGCATTTTAATCAAGCAAGATATCTTGAACAAAAAGTTGGATCCCATTTGAGCCCGGAATACTTAACCTGAGACAGGTTAAAGTCGGGGCAAGCTATTTAATTTCAACTCTGAGAAGTGCTAATCAATATACAAATGAGTTTTTGATTTAAATGAATTTCAATCAAACAAGAACTCTTGAAAAAAAAGTTAGATCTCAATTGAGCCCAGAATACCCAACCTGAGACAGGTTAAGGCCGTGGTGAGCAGTTCAATTTCAACTTTTAGGGGTGCTTATCAAATGACAAAAGATTTTTTGATTCAAATATCTTCTAATAAAGCAAGAATTTCAGAAAAAAAAGTTAGATCTCATTTGAGCCCGGAATACCTAACCTAAGACAGGTTAAGGTCATGGCGAGTAGTTTAATTTCAACTCTGAGAGGTGCTTATCAAACGACAAATGATGTTTTCGATTCATATGCCTTTTTATCAAGCAAGAGTTCTTGAAAAAAAGTCAGATCTCATTTGAGCCCAGAATACCTAACCTGAGACAGGTCTAGGCCATGGCAAGTTGTTTAATTTCAACTCTAAGAGATGCTAATCAAATGACAAATGATAATTTTGATTCATATGACTTTTAAACACGCAAGGATTCTTGAAAAAAAGGCAGAACTAATATCAGCCAGGAAGACCCAACCTGAGACAGGCTACGGCCATGGCAAGCTGTTCAATTTCAACTCTGAGAGATGCTAATCAAATGACAAATGGTTTTTTTGATTCATATGCCTTTTTATCAAGCGACAGTTCTTGAAAAAAGTCAGATCTCATTTGAGCCCGGAATACCTAACCTGAGACAGGTTAAGGTCATGAGGAGTAGTTCAATTTCAACTCTGAGAGGTGCTTATCAAACGACAAATGATGTTTTCGATTCATATGCCTTTTTATCAAGCGAGAGTTCTTGAAAAAAAGTCAGATCTCATTTGAGCCCAGAATACCTAACCTGAGACAGGTCTAGGCCATGGCAAGTTGTTTAATTTCAACTCTAAGAGATGCTAATCAAATGACAAATGATAATTTTGATTCATTTGCCTTTTAATCAAGCGAGAGTTCTTGAAAAAAAGTCAGATCTCATTTGAGCCCGGAATACCTAACCTGAGACAGATCAAGGCCATGGCAAGTTGTTAAATTTCAACTCTGAGAGATGCAAATCAAATGACAAATGGTTTTTTTGATTCATATGCCTTTTAATCAAGCGAGAGTTCTTGAAAAAAGTCAGATCTCATTTGAGCCCGGAATACCTAACCTGAGACAGGTTAAGGTGGGGCGAGTTGTTTAATTTCAACTCTGAGAGGTGCTTATCAAATGACAAATGATTTTTTTTATTCATATGACTTTATCAAGCAAGAGTTCTTGAAAAAAAGTCAGATCTCATGTTAGCCCGGAATACCTAACTTGAGACAGATCAAGGCCATGGCAAGTTGTTAAATTTCAACTCTGAGAGATGCTAATCAAATGACAAATGGTTTTTTTGATTCATATGCCTTTTAATCAAGCGAGAGTTCTTGAAAAAAGTCAGATCTCATTTGAGCCCGGAATACCTAACCTGAGACAGGTTAAGCTGGGGCGAGTTGTTTCATTTCAACTCTGAGAGGTGCTTATCAAATGACAAATGATTTTTTTTATTCATATGACTTTATCAAGCAAGAGTTCTTGAAAAAAAGTCAGATCTCATTTGAGCCCGGAATACCTAACCTGAGACAGATCAAGGCCATGGCAAGTTGTTAAATTTCAACTCTGAGAGATGCAAATCAAATGACAAATGGTTTTTTTGATTCATATGCCTTTTAATCAAGCGAGAGTTCTTGAAAAAAGTCAGATCTCATTTGAGCCCGGAATACCTAACCTGAGACAGGTTAAGGTGGGGCGAGTTGTTTAATTTCAACTCTGAGAGGTGCTTATCAAATGACAAATGATTTTTTTTATTCATATGACTTTATCAAGCAAGAGTTCTTGAAAAAAAGTCAGATCTCATGTTAGCCCGGAATACCTAACTTGAGACAGATCAAGGCCATGGCAAGTTGTTAAATTTCAACTCTGAGAGATGCTAATCAAATGACAAATGGTTTTTTTGATTCATATGCCTTTTAATCAAGCGAGAGTTCTTGAAAAAAGTCAGATCTCATTTGAGCCCGGAATACCTAACCTGGGACAGGTTAAGCTGGGGCGAGTTGTTTCATTTCAACTCTGAGAGGTGCTTATCAAATGACAAATGATTTTTTTTATTCATATGACTTTATCAAGCAAGAGTTCTTGAAAAAAAGTCAGATCTCATTTGAGCCCGGAATACCTAACCTGAGACAGATCAAGGCCATGGCAAGTTGTTAAATTTCAACTCTGAGAGATGCAAATCAAATTACAAATGGTTTTTTTGATTCATATGCCTTTTAATCAAGCGAGAGTTCTTGAAAAAAGTCAGATCTCATTTGAGCCCGGAATACCTAACCTGAGACAGGTTAAGGTGGGGCGAGTTGTTTAATTTCAACTCTGAGAGGTGCTTATCAAATGACAAATGATTTTTTTTATTCATATGACTTTATCAAGCAAGAGTTCTTGAAAAAAAGTCAGATCTCATTTGAGCCCGGAATACCTAACCTGAGACAGATCAAGGCCATGGCAAGTTGTTAAATTTCAACTCTGAGAGATGCTAATCAAATGACAAATGGTTTTTTTGATTCATATGCCTTTTAATCAAGCGACAGTTCTTGAAAAAAGTCAGATCTCATTTGAGCCCGGAATACCTAACCTGAGGCAGGTTAAGGCCATGGTGAGTTGTTTAATTTCAACTCTGAGAGGTGCTTATCAAACGACAAATGATGTTTTCGATTCATATGCCTTTTTATCAAGCGAGAGTTCTTGAAAAAAGTCAGATCTCATTTGAGCCAGGAAGACCCAACCTGAGACAGGCTACGGCCATGGCAAGCTGTTCAATTTCAACTCTGAGAGATGCTAATCAAATGACAAATGGTTTTTTTGATTCATATGCCTTTTAATCAAGCGACAGTTCTTGAAAAAAGTCAGATCTCATTTGAGCCCGGAATACCTAACCTGAGGCAGGTTAAGGCCATGGTGAGTTGTTTAATTTCAACTCTGAGAGGTGCTTATCAAACGACAAATGATGTTTTCGATTCATATGCCTTTTTATCAAGCGAGAGTTCTTGAAAAAAAGTCAGATCTCATTTGAGCCCGGAATACCTAACCTGAGACAGGTTAAGGCCATGGTGAGTTGTTTAATTTCAACTCTGAGAGGTGCTTATCAAATGATACATGATGTTTTTGATTCATATGCCTTTTTATCAAGCGAGAGTTCTTGAAAAAAAGTCAGATCTCATTTGAGCCCGGAATACCTAACCTGAGACAGATCAAGGCCATGGCAAGTTGTTAAATTTCAACTCTGAGAGATGCAAATCAAATGACAAATGGTTTTTTTGATTTATATGCCTTTTAATCAAGCGAGAGTTCTTGAAAAAAGTCAGATCTCATTTGAGCCCGGAATACCTAACCTGAGACAGGTTAAGGTGGGGCGAGTTGTTTAATTTCAACTCTGAGAGGTGCTTATCAAATGACAAATGATTTTTTTTATTCATATGACTTTATCAAGCAAGAGTTCTTGAAAAAAAGTCAGATCTCATGTTAGCCCGGAATACCTAACTTGAGACAGATCAAGGCCATGGCAAGTTGTTAAATTTCAACTCTGAGAGATGCTAATCAAATGACAAATGGTTTTTTTGATTCATATGCCTTTTAATCAAGCGAGAGTTCTTGAAAAAAGTCAGATCTCATTTGAGCCCGGAATACCTAACCTGAGACAGGTTAAGCTGGGGCGAGTTGTTTCATTTCAACTCTGAGAGGTGCTTATCAAATGACAAATGATTTTTTTTATTCATATGACTTTATCAAGCGAGAGTTCTTGAAAAAAAGGCAGAACTAATATCAGCCAGGAAGACCCAACCTGAGACAGGCTACGGCCATGGCAAGCTGTTCAATTTCAACTCTGAGAGATGCTAATCAAATGACAAATGGTTTTTTTGATTCATATGCCTTTTTATCAAGCGACAGTTCTTGAAAAAAGTCAGATCTCATTTGAGCCCGGAATACCTAACCTGAGACAGGTTAAGGTCATGAGGAGTAGTTCAATTTCAACTCTGAGAGGTGCTTATCAAACGACAAATGATGTTTTCGATTCATATGCCTTTTTATCAAGCGAGAGTTCTTGAAAAAAAGTCAGATCTCATTTGAGCCCAGAATACCTAACCTGAGACAGGTCTAGGCCATGGCAAGTTGTTTAATTTCAACTCTAAGAGATGCTAATCAAATGACAAATGATAATTTTGATTCATTTGCCTTTTAATCAAGCGAGAGTTCTTGAAAAAAAGTCAGATCTCATTTGAGCCCGGAATACCTAACCTGAGACAGATCAAGGCCATGGCAAGTTGTTAAATTTCAACTCTGAGAGATGCAAATCAAATGACAAATGGTTTTTTTGATTCATATGCCTTTTAATCAAGCGAGAGTTCTTGAAAAAAGTCAGATCTCATTTGAGCCCGGAATACCTAACCTGAGACAGGTTAAGGTGGGGCGAGTTGTTTAATTTCAACTCTGAGAGGTGCTTATCAAATGACAAATGATTTTTTTTATTCATATGACTTTATCAAGCAAGAGTTCTTGAAAAAAAGTCAGATCTCATGTTAGCCCGGAATACCTAACTTGAGACAGATCAAGGCCATGGCAAGTTGTTAAATTTCAACTCTGAGAGATGCTAATCAAATGACAAATGGTTTTTTTGTTTCATATGCCTTTTAATCAAGCGAGAGTTCTTGAAAAAAGTCAGATCTCATTTGAGCCCGGAATACCTAACCTGAGACAGGTTAAGCTGGGGCGAGTTGTTTCATTTCAACTCTGAGAGGTGCTTATCAAATGACAAATGATTTTTTTTATTCATATGACTTTATCAAGCAAGAGTTCTTGAAAAAAAGTCAGATCTCATTTGAGCCCGGAATACCTAACCTGAGACAGATCAAGGCCATGGCAAGTTGTTAAATTTCAACTCTGAGAGATGCTAATCAAATGACAAATGGTTTTTTTGATTCATATGCCTTTTAATCAAGCGACAGTTCTTGAAAAAAGTCAGATCTCATTTGAGCCCGGAATACCTAACCTGAGGCAGGTTAAGGCCATGGTGAGTTGTTTAATTTCAACTCTGAGAGGTGCTTATCAAACGACAAATGATGTTTTCGATTCATATGCCTTTTTATCAAGCGAGAGTTCTTGAAAAAAAGTCAGATCTCATTTGAGCCCGGAATACCTAACCTGAGACAGGTTAAGGCCATGGTGAGTTGTTTAATTTCAACTCTGAGAGGTGCTTATCAAATGATACATGATGTTTTTGATTCATATGCCTTTTTATCAAGCGAGAGTTCTTGAAAAAAAGTCAGATCTCATTTGAGCCCGGAATACCTAACCTGAGACAGATCAAGGCCATGGCAAGTTGTTAAATTTCAACTCTGAGAGATGCAAATCAAATGACAAATGGTTTTTTTGATTCATATGCCTTTTAATCAAGCGAGAGTTCTTGAAAAAAGTCAGATCTCATTTGAGCCCGGAATACCTAACCTGAGACAGGTTAAGGTGGGGCGAGTTGTTTAATTTCAACTCTGAGAGGTGCTTATCAAATGACAAATGATTTTTTTTATTCATATGACTTTATCAAGCAAGAGTTCTTGAAAAAAAGTCAGATCTCATGTTAGCCCGGAATACCTAACTTGAGACAGATCAAGGCCATGGCAAGTTGTTAAATTTCAACTCTGAGAGATGCTAATCAAATGACAAATGGTTTTTTTGATTCATATGCCTTTTAATCAAGCGAGAGTTCTTGAAAAAAGTCAGATCTCATTTGAGCCCGGAATACCTAACCTGAGACAGGTTAAGCTGGGGCGAGTTGTTTCATTTCAACTCTGAGAGGTGCTTATCAAATGACAAATGATTTTTTTTATTCATATGACTTTATCAAGCAAGAGTTCTTGAAAAAAAGTCAGATCTCATTTGAGCCCGGAATACCTAACCTGAGACAGATCAAGGCCATGGCAAGTTGTTAAATTTCAACTCTGAGAGATGCAAATCAAATGACAAATGGTTTTTTTGATTCATATGCCTTTTAATCAAGCGAGAGTTCTTGAAAAAAGTCAGATCTCATTTGAGCCCGGAATACCTAACCTGAGACAGGTTAAGCTGGGGCGAGTTGTTTCATTTCAACTCTGAGAGGTGCTTATCAAATGACAAATGATTTTTTTTATTCATATGACTTTATCAAGCAAGAGTTCTTGAAAAAAAGTCAGATCTCATTTGAGCCCGGAATACCTAACCTGAGACAGATCAAGGCCATGGCAAGTTGTTAAATTTCAACTCTGAGAGATGCAAATCAAATGACAAATGGTTTTTTTGATTCATATGCCTTTTAATCAAGCGAGAGTTCTTGAAAAAAGTCAGATCTCATTTGAGCCCGGAATACCTAACCTGAGACAGGTTAAGGTGGGGCGAGTTGTTTAATTTCAACTCTGAGAGGTGCTTATCAAATGACAAATGATTTTTTTTATTCATATGACTTTATCAAGCAAGAGTTCTTGAAAAAAAGTCAGATCTCATTTGAGCCCGGAATACCTAACCTGAGACAGATCAAGGCCATGGCAAGTTGTTAAATTTCAACTCTGAGAGATGCTAATCAAATGACAAATGGTTTTTTTGATTCATATGCCTTTTAATCAAGCGAGAGTTCTTGAAAAAAGTCAGATCTCATTTGAGCCCGGAATACCTAACCTGAGACAGGTTAAGCTGGGGCGAGTTGTTTCATTTCAACTCTGAGAGGTGCTTATCAAATGACAAATGATTTTTTTGATTCATATGACTTTTAAACACGCAAAGATTCTTGAAAAAAAGGCAGAACTAATATCAGCCCGGAAGACCCAACCTGAGACAGGCTACGGCCATGGCAAGCTGTTCAATTTTAACTCTGAGAGGTGCTAATCAAATGACAAATGATTTTTTTGATTCAAATGCCTATTGATCAAGCGAGAGTTCTTGAAAAAAAAGTCAAATCTCATTTGAGCCCGGAATACCTAACCTGAGATAGATTAAGTCCATGGCAAGTTGTTTAATTTCAACTCTGAGAGGTGCTAATCATATGAAAAATGATTTTTTTGATTCATATGCCTATTGATCAAGCAAGAGGTCTTGAAAAAAAAGCAAGACTCATTTGAGCCCGGAATACCTAACCTGAGACTAGTTGACTGTTAGAGATCGACTGAAATTTTTACTATTTTATTCACAAATGGTTTTTTTGACACGGAGGCCTCCATTTGAATTCAAAATTATGAAATAATCAAGCTAGACATTCTTCAGTACCGGTATATCTATTTCAGGTCAGGCCAAGCAGTTGATTTTGGATTTCGAGAGGTGCTTATCAAATGACAATAGATTTTTTTGATTCAAATGCCTTTTAATCAAGCAAGAACTCTTGAAAAAAAAGTTAGATCTTATTTGAGCCAAGAATCTCTTACCTTAGACAGGTTAAGGCCGTAGTGAGCAGTTAAATTTCAACTTTTAGGGGTGCTCATCAAATGACAAATGATTTTTTTGATTCAAATGCCTTTTAATTAAGCAAGAATTTCGGAAAAAAAAGATAGATGATGAAATGATTTTTTTGATTCAAATGCCTTTTAATCAAGCGAGAGTTCTTAAAAAAAAAGTTAGATATTATTTGAGCCCAGCATCTCTTACCTTAGACAGGTTAAGGCCGTGGTGAGCAGTTCAATTTCAACTCTGAGAGGTGCTAATCAAACGACAAATGATTTTTTTTGATTCATATGTCTTTTAATCAAGCGAGAGCTCTTGAAAAAAAAGTCAGATCTCATTTGAGCCTGGAATACCTAACCTGAGACAGGTTAAGTTTGGGGCGAGTTGTTTAATTTTTACTCTGAGAGAAGCTAGTTATTTGACAAATGTCTTTTTTGATTCAAATGCCTTCTTATTGAGCAAGAATTTTGGAAAAAAAAGTTAGATCTCATTTTTTAATTTTAAAGTAGTTTTGAAATTTAGCACACAGTATGATGACACTTTATTACAGACTGAGAATACTTCTAATTTATTCCTAGAGATATCTAGGACTTTTATTTTTGGTCTCGATTAAAATATCGTGTAACAAGCTAAAACTTGCTATAAATCGTGTCAAAAATTTTCTTTTTAAAGAAAAAAAATATATATATATATACTTTATTTACCTGCAAATTGCTCGGTTTGATTTCGGAGTGATCCAGGACGTTTTGAATTTGCTATTGGTTAAAGTTGCTCAGACCGATCGACTTGGCCCGACCGGCTTTGACTTGATCCTCCATTGCCTGTCGAGTAAATCAAGTTTACTTAAGTTAAAATTTTTTTTTTTTTTTCTAAGTTGAATGTACGACTTTTCATGTGGAAACGCGATCGGGCTCGTTGTCTATGACGAAGCTTCCGTCCTCGTTTTTGGCGACCGAGTTCTCGTTTTTGTCCTGGACCATACCCATCGGCGAGTGGATGAGGTACATGTCGACGTACTGCAGGCCCAAACTCTCGAGGGACAGCTTCAGAAACTTCTCGACGTCCGAGGCCCGGACTCCGTACATGGGAAGCTTTTTTAAAAGAGACAAAATTTATTTAGTTTTTTATTTACGTTAATAAAATACGTCTCAATAATTTGTTGTTAGATAAGAAAAAAAAAAATGAATTCAAAATTGTAGCCAACCCTGTAATCTCTGTAAGTTTCTCGTCTTTTTTCAGATGACCTACGATTGGAAATCAGTACTTAGGGAAAAAAAAAAATCTCGAAAAATAGTACCTTGGTAGTGATGAAGACATCCTCGCGTTTGCCACCGTTGTCGAAGTACTTTTTCAAACTCTTGCCGATGGCGACCTCGTTGCCGTAAACGAAAGCCGTGTCGATGTGCTATAGCCGATAGCAGTAGATCATCAGCTGGTTATTGTAGCGGTCGAAGGACAGCAGCCTCCCCTTGGCATAGCTTGGATCGAGAACGTCACCTTTGAAAAAAATAGTTCAAAATTATTTATTTTAAAAATTTTCAGAGCATAAAAATTGTTTGAAAGATAGAGACAAAATTAAAAAATAAAGACTGAAATAAATAAATTTTTTAAAGTAAAATGGATACATCCTATAATATTTCAAGGGTTTATACATACACAACTATAGTTTTGTATGAAAAAAAACATTAAATTGAATTAAAAATTACGAAAAAAATTGAAATTTCACAT
Source organism: Encarsia formosa (assembly GCA_038277355.1). Lineage (NCBI taxonomy): Eukaryota > Metazoa > Arthropoda > Insecta > Hymenoptera > Aphelinidae > Encarsia > Encarsia formosa. The sequence continues at coordinate 47,244,312 of CM076186.1, read as the reverse complement.
ACTTGCGCATTTGAATCAACGGAACCAAACGGCGACGGCGATGGCAAGTCTCTTAAATCACGACGACAGATTCTGCAGGGTTTTCTGTACGGAGTAGATTGTACACTGTAAAAAAAAAAAAAAAAAAATTAATTGTCCTATAATGTAATGGTTTTTTTTTTTTTTTTTTTCATAAAAAATAAAGTTTTCAACTTACGAGTAATTGTGCTGGTAGTAAGCCGTCGAGGAACTTCGAGCAACAGCGACGCGACTTAGGTAGTGACTCGGCCGATTTTTTTTGAGAAGAAGACTAAATAAAAATTGCAATAATTACGCTTTTATTTGAAAATTACTAACCGGTGTTTGTGCCGGTAGCAAGCCGTCGAACTCTTGAAATTCACAGCATTACGCGATGGCGATGCAACTCCGGTATTGCACTGTGATGAATTTACCCAGATACGAACCTTCCGCTAGTACGATGCTGATTTAATCACACTTCTTTTTTAAAACACTTCACAACAATACCACGATCTTCAACTACGTGCGTTTTAAACTGGCTAGGGTTATGTTTATGTTCGCTCGATTAAATACAGCCTTCTATTTTGATGAGGTCTTTGATTCTAAACCTCACTTTTAAATTTTATGCACATTTCTAATCGTTGATAAAAAAAAACCTGATTAAAAAAAAAAATATTAATATATTTTTTTGGAATCAGGGTAAAATTCTGTACACAAAAATATTAATATCTCAGTTGATCCATATTTAATGAATCACGGTGTATAATTTTTATAATTTTTTTTTTTGTATAATTTTTTTTACCTTTCATGAGAAGCTGCTTTTTAAAAACGAGTTATCATCAGGTTATCACCTTGAGGTGCGGTCTAACCTCAAAAAATTACAAAGAATTAAAAAAAAAAACGTCCGTATTGAAGAATTAGGTGTTGGAAGTTGACTTGTTTTAATAATTTTCGATACTTTTTTAAATAATTCAATCAAATGAATCACGGGTTTTTGCTGAGTTAGTCTTGTACTATCCCTAACCTAAAAAAAATCACCAAAATATTTTTAAAAATAGTTTTTTTACGTCAGGTTTTTTTGATATTTTTTTACATATTATATGCACTAGCTTTAATATAAAAAGATTTTTATCCATAATTTTTCTATAACCTATAAATAAATGCCTGTGTTATCAGAAAAAATAATATAAATAAAGCTAAAATACAAAAATCAAAAAGAAACCACCAAGGTTTTAAAAAAGGTGCACTGCAACAAACAATTTGAGTTTTAAATGAGAACATGAAACAAATTCACTATGTTAAGGCTTTTATCATAAATCTTGCTATGTTCATTGTGATCATAGTATGCTGATGACAGACGACTTACGGAATGAAGTATTTGTTGTATAAAAGTGATAAATTATTGATAATATAAATAAAAATAAAGAGTCTTATTTTTAAGTTTATCTGATATAATAAGTTCGAATGATACGTGGCTGTCTTAGAGTTTATTAAAAAAAGTTATGGCTCACGGAGGACGGTTACCTTGTTTTGTTTGTTACACAGCCGCACCACCGCGACAGATGCGGCGTATTGATAGGCTAGAAGATCAAGAAATAAGGGAAATAGCTATTCTACGTCGTGATAATGCTAACAGAGAACCTCTGCAAGTCACAGAAGCAACTCGGATTTGTACTAATTGTCATATATCTATAATTCATGAAATTGAGGTTATGCAGCAAGACCCTGCTTGTTTGAGGCTAAATGTTCTTACACAAACTAGTTCCCATTCTTGTCTCGTTTGTATTAATAACCATGACTTGGTTAGGCTTGATATCAAGTGCCGCACTCAGATTTACTTTAAAAAAAAATATATACATCAATAATAACGTTAAATGCTGCCCTGGTCATTTGGATGACTCTGGTAATCTTTCCCATCAATTTTTAGATTTACTACGCTTTGTAAATAGACCAATCTTACTAAAAGGGAATGAACTTAAGAGAATCTTAGAAGAACTCCGCAATGTAGCTAATACTGTTTGTCATTCGAAGTATGAAAACAAGAATAATTTTACTGATGAAGAATTTAGTTCATTGAGCCCTATTAACAAAGAGCAGTTTCGTGATCTTTTTAATTATTGTGATCCAGTTGAACAGGCAAATGGATTACTGTATGTAACAAAAAGGCATTTGTTAACTTTTCTGTGTAAAATGCGTCAAGATTTATCGGACGAATTTTTGACTTTTATGTTCGGATACAAGATGAGACAATCTACAAGTATGAGTATTGCAACAGTTGGAAAAAGTTTAATGCAAAGATTTGCACCTGAAAATGTTGGCATTAACTCTATAACTCGTCAGAATTTCATTGAGAGACATGTTACAGCCTTTGCAAATCAGTTATATAACCCTGAACCACAGAATCCAAAAGCAATAGTTTTTTGTGACGGCAGTTACTTAGAAGTTCAAAAGGCTTCTAATTTTCAAGCACAAAGAATGTCATATAGCTCTCAAAAACACTATAATCTTGTGAAACCTGGATTAATGGTTGCTCCGAATGGTTACATTTTAGATGTACATGGACCATACTTTTCCGATAATCGAAATAATGACGCTGCAATGCTGATTAATGAACTTCAAGGTGATGAAAATCATTATACGGAATGGTTTCAAAATAGTGACATATTCATTTTAGATCGTGGTTATAGAGATTCTGCACCAGTTTTGCAAGAACTAGGAATTCAAATGAAGATGCCACCGTTTCTCGAAAAAAATCAAGCACAATTTACGACTGAAGAAGCAAATGACTCACGATTAATTACAAAAAGCAGATGGATCGTTGAATCAAGGAATGGACATCTAAAATCTATTTTTAAATTCTTTGATGGGGCCATTTCTGTCGTACATTGTGTTAATCTCAAAGACTTTTTACAAATAGCAGCTGTGATAATAAACAAATATAAAGAAACAATTAACATGCAGAATGCTGACATAGATCTAGCAAACGAGCTTTTGGAACGAGCGACTACAGAGAATATTATGCAAGCACGAGTAGAAGTCGAAAATCTCAAAGCTCGAAACGCTAATTGGATTAAACTAAACCATAACTATATTCCTGGTTTTCCAGTTTTGACATTGGACTATCTCAGAGACTTAACTGTTGGAATATATCAGGTTAGACTTGCTCCTGCATACGTACAAGATATAGTTCTAAGGGATAATAGACAAGAATTACAGTTCGATACTCTAATTAATGAACCAGGACTACTACGAGCTCGTATACACTCAAGGTTTTCAGGATCGAAAAGTCATCAAATATTCATAGCTTTTGTTGACAATCTAGCTGATGAAGCGAATAATGATGTGAACTTAGATGGAGAAGGTTCTATTCTCAGTTATTACTGCACGTGTAAGGCTGGTGCTAGAACACTAGGCTCATGCGCTCATGTAGCTAGTGTTTTATGGTATTTAGGATTCGCTCGCCATGTAAATATTGTGAAATACCCGTCAAAGAGATTTTTAAATAGTATTGAAGATTCGGCACACAGAAATTAATTCAATAGTCAATCATTTCAAGGTCATAAAATGTCAAAAGTTTTTCACACTACGTCTTCCAAACTTTGTTTTTAAAAATTCAACCATTTTTGAATTATATAGATGCACTCCTGTCGCGTCATGATCATTATTTTCAGAAAAAACAACAAAATTGTCAAATTTTTTTTCAACAAACTAGTGATGTACATATTAGAAAAAACTATTTTTGTGACGAAGGCAGTTTTCTTTAAGTGAAAAAATCATCTGCGTCAATAATTCTCATCTTGAACTGTTAAATGTTAAAATATGATGTAATAGAGTATTTAAAACTCTTTTCGGTTTTTTTTTAATGTTAATATTGTACTGTATTTCACTTTATTTTATCTTACTACATATATTTAATTACATACGATTTATTTATATAAATGGCTTATTGATTTATTTTTTCTAAGAACACAGGCAACTATTTATAGGTAATAGAAAAATTATGGATAAAAATCTGTTTATATTAAAGCTAGTGCATATAATATGTAAAAAAATATCAAAAAACCTGACGTAAAAAAACTATTTTTAAAAATATTTTGGTCATTTTTTTTAGGTTCGGGATAGTACAAAACTAACTCAGCAAAAACCCGTGATTCATTTGATTGAATTATTTAAAAAAGTATCGAAAATTATTAAAACAAGTCAACTTCCAACACCTAATTCTTCAATACGGACGTTTTTTTTTTAATTCTTTGCAATTTTTTGAGGTTAGACCACACCTCAAGGTTATAACGTGATGATAACTCGTTTTTAAAAAGCAGCATCTCATGAAAGGTAAAAAAAATTATATAATGTTAGTGAGACTAAGTTTTTTTTTTTTAGTTTTCTATTACGTTACATGCGCGATTTACGTAGACGCGGAGGCCTCTAGCGGCCAAAATTTTCAATTTGGGGACTTGTGCCCATGGGAACTTTTGTTCAGGATGGTAAGGGCTACATCATATCAAAAATTCAGAAGATTTGACGGAAACCCAATTTCCATTTGATTATTGCGGGGTCCTTTTGAAGCAATTACAGATTACATTATGTTTTTGCACTGTTCTTGAAAAAACACATCACTCTAATGTAAAAAAGATTAAATATTCTCACAAGGTTTTAAATATGAGATGAAGAAAATTCAACAACAGCAGTTTTTAAATTTTCTCCATACTTTAGATGGTCAAGAGAAGCTACTGCATATTTCTTCCGTGTCTCCAAAAATTTGCGATGAGCATTTTCGATTACTTGCTCGGACCACAAACCTAAGCCCTCGTCATCTTGGAAGAAGCCAAGGCATTCTTCTATGTGGTTTAAAATAATATGAATTTTCAAAGTTTCACTGATGTTCACAGCAAGTAAAGCTTTTTTTAATTTATATATGTCAGTTTTCAATGAAGATGAATCCATAACTTTTAAAGAAAAGCAATTTTTCACTATATTGTTCATCGCTTGAAATGCTCTTTTGTAAGGAATCAAGGCTAACTTTCCAACTGTTGAATAAATCTCTGGATCCATCAGTTTTTCAGCTCCTTTTAGCAACTTTCTGCAACCGTTACCCTGGAAAGTCTTTCCATGGTAATTTTTATAATAAACATTCACTTTTTTTGCCCAGAGCATTGCTTTTTCTTCTCCAACAAGCGGCACTAAACCATCCCAAAATAGATGATTTACAAAACCCAAGATGAGATGCAACCCAGGAATCGGACATCTCTGAATTACAAACACATCATCATTTTCATGAAAAAGTGGGGCGTTGATTGTACTGTGGCACTCTCTTGCTTTTGATTTTACTTTGTTCAAACCAACAAACTTTTGAAAATCATTATTTAAATCCTTGTAAGATTTCAAAGCAGTGGTAGTGGAACTTTCTCTTATATCTTTAAGAGAAACAAAGCAATAAGGGCACGGATAAGTTGACGTAGCAGTTTGTTGGCCATTTATGATTAATAGTAATTTAAGGTCACAAACAAAACGAAATAAAATTTTGTTTATTTCAACTAATTGGAAAAGTAGTTCTACATTATTATATGATTCTTTAATATGTGGTACAATACACAACAAAATTAATTTCTCGGCACTGGTTAATTTAGCCACTTTACCGCAGGATCCACCATCTAAATAGGTACTTCTTTTTTTATAAAAATCAACCTCGAGTTCAGCTAAATAATCTTCTTGCCATACAGACATACACACTTTGAAGAAACCTTGCCCTCCATCGGCCGTAATTTTCACTTGACTATTGCCAATAAAATTGCGCTTAGTAACGATAACATCAAGTAGTTCTTCAGAGTCTGCGTAAACAACATACCTTGGAGCTTTCACCTCGCTGCCTTCTACGTCAAATTCACAAGATTTCAATTTGTAAATATCTTCTAGTGACTTTGCTCTGCTTGAAAGTTGTTGTGAAAAATGCGAGGGAACACATTTTTTTCCACCGCTTGATCGCAAAAAATTTGCAAATTTTTTCATATCCTGCATACTAGCTCCAACGTTATTTTGTAAATTATTCAGCTTTTCTTCAGAGAAATAAATTTCTTTTTTTTCATCAGGATTAACGGTAAGTCGTAAACTTGTTCCTAAAGTACTCACGTCGAGGGAAACATTTTTAAATTTTTTGCTTTTCAAATCTTTTTCAGATTCAATTTTACGTTTAATTATAGATACACAAACTTGATCTTGTTGTTTTTGACTTAAAGCATCTTTCATGATTAGTTCCGCATTTTTCACAGCTTGAGTTACTCGTGCATCACAGATATGCTGCTTTCCTTTTCCTATTTCTGCCAAACATTTCTTACAAATTTTGATGACATTTTCATCGGAACTAGATTTACTGGGTGTTTCTTCTTTTGCTACAGGTTTAGGTGGTAAAGCAGCGTATAATTCATTATCTTTATTTATTACTGTGGCATGAATCATTTTGTTACGTGGCCCTTTGACTACTTTTGTATGAGTAGTAGATCTCGCGGTCAAACAAACATAGCAGTTGCATGATAGTTGGGTATTTTCACTGACTGCATGACGCGTAGTAGCAATAAAGTTCACGCTTTCATAATTAGGTATTTCAGGCAAACATTTTTTAGTATTTCCTTCGCTATTTTCTTTCAAAGCAAGTCGACAAGACCCACAAATACTTAGCGGAAAAGTTGGATTAGCAGAGTTATATTTTGGGTAAAACTTCTTAACTAGCTTTAATGTAGTTTCTACTTTCAATTCGAAATAACTAGGCGCGAATTTGCCAAAAGTTATTTTTCTCCCACATGGAGCGCACACTTTTCTTCTATTTTGTTCATGAGAACATTTATTTTTAAAACTTTCACTCATTTTGAATCACAACATTAATTTGTTCACTTTATGAAAGTTACTTATCTTGAAGTTCAGAATAAAAAAAATTTTCTTAAGATACCAAGAAGTCTCGGTCGGTAAGGTAGATTGCATTGTTTTCCTAAGAGCATTATAGAACACTTCTTGGAACACAACGTTCGAATTTCTGCTGATTGGTCTATTTTTGAAATAGTAGATTGGTTGATTAAAGCAACACTATAACTTTTTAACTTACAAAGTAAACTTTTATTTATGAAAACACAACTTGTATATATATGTATTCGTAAAATAAATGATTGATCTTTCATCTAGTCAAAAAAAAACATGTTTATTATCCTGCCACTACAGAGCGTTCAATTTTGAAAAAAGAACAAGAAATATGTTTAAAAAAATTAATATTTTTTTTTTACTAAAATTTATTGCGCATTAAGAAAGCCTTTTTGTTTATTTTATTTTTATCCTTTAATCGTTAAAATTAATGAGTACAAATCACGAGTGTGTCAATATAAAGTAAAGCATTTGATGGTATTTTTCTTAATTACAAGTAAAATTATTAAAAATTTTTATTTACCAGCGGTTATTAGAAATTAAAAAATTTTTAGAAACAAAAGTCATAATTGTTTCATTAAAAAAATCCTAAAAACATGTGTATTCCTAGAAAAATCATTGGTTAATTTTTTAAATCGTATTTTAGAACAAATCTGAATATAGCATCAGAAAAAGCATAATTTTTTTTATTAAAACCCATATTTTTCACATGAAAAAAAAACTTTTTAAACAAAAAATTAGCCGTTTAAAAAGTGTTAAGATAAATGTATAATTTAGTCAAAAAAGGGTAAAAAAATTTTTTTTTTAAACTCATGGCATTTGAAAAGGGAAGCAGATCGGATTTTCCGGTTTGCGGGGTCGAATTCAGAAGAATTCACTGAAAAAAACCCTATAAACCGATTTTTTTGACATTTAAGGCAAACCTAAACCACCTTGAAGCGGACTGTGCATTTTGAATATGACCGTAGATTTTTATTTTATCCTGAATGAAGTTTACTTATATTAGGTAAAATTTTTCTTTGTTCTCAATCTATATTAGAACAATCAGAAATTTCATATACACCTGTTTTCAAGGGTGCTGATTACAAGTATCACTTTGAATTTTTAATTTGCCTCAATATTTAAGAACACTTAAATAAGGTGAAATTATAACTCGCGCCTAATACATTGGATTTGTTCGAAAATTTCTATCCTTTGACTTTTGAGGGTCCAGATTATGAATCTGACCTTCAAATTGAATCTAATGACTCTAATGAGGTCTAAACTCAAATAAAGTTAATTTGAAATTTTTGCTCCATAAATCGAACCGTAATAAATTTTTTGTACTGGGATATCTAAGGTTGCTCATTTTGGGTATGTATGTATCTATATTCGAATAAGCCCAGACATTTGGAAGACTTTTTTTGTTTTTTTCATCAGTAATATGGTTGTAGATTTTTGTTTTAAAATATTTTTGATTAAATTTATACTCTAAATCAAGTTTAATCATTTACGTAATATCATAATATCATAGTATTTGATATTATTGAATGTCTATGCGATATTATTATTTGTCTATGCGCAAGCGAGCGAAGCGAGCGAGCGTTTTATGCTAGTTATTATTTTAATGTTGATCCTGTATAAGTTTATTAGTTTCCCTTATGGAAAAAACCGGTGTAAACATCGAATTTTCAGTGTTAAGGGGCAGTGAAAGTGGATAATTTTTTATTATTTCTTTATTAATTTTTTCCATAACTAATTTATCAATATAAAAAAATAAAAAATAAAATCGGTACCAGCAAAGTTTCTTGCACTTGATCAACATAATATGAATCATTCTGCAAAATTTTGAAATCGAAGTTTTAATTATTTTCGGTTTACCATTGTCAGTCATTTTCATAAAACACTGTTTTTCAAGCAAAATTTCGATAAAATACGGCTGACAAGGTTTTTCCAAATGTAATCAAAATTTTGATTTGAAATTTGGCAGAAAGTTCCATTACTTGTATATCTAGTGCAAGTATCTCTTCATTTTCAATAATAATATTTGGTTTTTAAAAAAAATAATAATATATAAGAACTATCAAAATCAGATCAAAGATATTGTGTTATAGAAGAACTAAAATAACTTAAATATTGATCTCAAACTTAAACAGTAAACAATATTATTGAAAATGAAGAGATACTTGCACTAGATATACAAGTAATGTAACTTTCTGCCAAATTTCAAATCAAAATTTTGATTACATTTGGAAAAACCTTGTCAGCCGTATTTTATCGAAATTTTGCTTGAAAAACAGTGTTTTGTAAAAATGACTGACAATGGTAAACCGAAAATAATTAAAACTTCGATTTCAAAATTTTGCAGAATGATTCATATTATGTTGATCAAGTGCAAGAAACTTTGCTGGTACCGATTTTATTTTTTATTTTTTTTATATTGATAAATAAGTTATTGAAAAAATTAATAAACAAGGAATAAAAAATTATCTACTTTCACTGCCCCTTAACACTGATTTTTCGGTGTAAACACTAGATTTTGAGTGTAAACACCGAAAGTTCGGTGTTGACACTCAACTGTTGGGTGTTGACACCCACAATTGGGAGTTTACACCCAATAGGTTCAGCGTTAACACCGAAGTTAAGTGTTAACACTTAACTTTTGGGTGTCGACACCCACACTATTGCGAGTTTATACATAAAAGGTTTAGTGCTAACACCAAAGTTAAGTGATAACAATTATGTGTATTACACCTAAAAGAATTAGTGTTTATACCAAAGTTAAAAGTTAGTTGGAATGTTACACTCAAAATGGAATTTTGACACTAAATCCGTTTTTAATAAAAAATTAATGAAGAATTCAATAGATGATGATATGCTTAATCAGTAGAATCAAAAATAAATACCATAACTGGAAATTCTTTATTATTGCACAGATATATCGTGAGTTTGTCGTGTACTATAAAGTAAGTACAATACGTCTGAGACAGCAATTGAAATACAAAAAAATTAAATGATTTACTAAAAATTATTCCAGAATTCGAATAACTCATTAAATTTTTATCGTTAAACATTTAAGTGTATTTATTAAAGTAATTTGTTCAAAATTCATTTTTTTATTTAGAAAATTACGTCCGAACTGAAATAATGAAAAAACCCTTGTAAAAAATACATAAACCTTTAAGTTAAGAACTAAAAGTATGTATTCGGCCAAAGGAGAGGTAAAAATGATTATTTTAGAAAAAACTGGTGACAGACAAAAAAATGAAAATATTTGAAATTTTTTGAAACCAATCAATAGTTAGTCAATTATGACAAAAATAATAATAATTTTTTAGCATGCTTTTATTTAAAAAGTACTATATTTTGACGTACTTATTAAAAATTCAAATCCAAAGAATTAGACCCGATTGCTCGGAGAAGACCCCCAGGTACCCCCGGCATCGGTAATCTGGATGTCCAAGACTGCACATTAACGTATCGACATTCAAACTTATACCGTCTGTAAAATTTTAGACCTCTAAGTCTCGTAGGCTCAATACTATAGTGCTATTGGCAGATTTGGACATACGACGTTGATGACGTGATCGAAACTTTGTGAGTTAAAGGAAATCATGAGAATAAATATAATTAATAATAAAAAGTTCAGATCAATTTATCAAAAAAGAAATAAATTGGTTTAGTTGTTTTAATTTCTGACAAAAAAAATAAAAAAATGAATTTTTATGAAAACACCCGAATTTTGGGTGTTAACACTGAAATTTTTATTTTAATAATTGTTAATATAGTTTTTATAAACAAGTTAAAAGTAATGTTTTTAATCATATTCAAACTAAATAATCAAAAAAAGTTTGTTTCAATGTTTATATATTATTTTAAACATAGTATTTTCAACTAAGAGCGTGGATAAGTGGATAAAGTGGTCGGTAAATTTTCGTCAACTTGAAGATCGATGGTTCGAATCCCCATGAGGCCAATTTTTTTTTTTTCGGTTTAGTGTAACACTCCTTTGGGTGTAATACTCCATTGGGTGTAACACCGCATTGGGTGTGCGAAATCACACCCAATGCGGTGTAGAAGTTCGGTGTTATTTTCAGTGTTATTTTTCGGTGTTTACACCGATTTTTTCCATAAGGGTTCACCGGCATTTTATTATTTTTTGTTAGCATCAGCCGACATTTATAAATGTTATTATTTAAAGAAATGTTTAATGTGAGTGTTGTGAAATCACGATTTATAGGTTAATTTGTGCAGAGGACACTCTCTGTTTTTAAGAATTTCATATAGATTTTCTTTTTGTTAACATTTTTTTTTATGATGGCAAAAAATTATTTAGCTGATTTTAAGAAAATGTGCAAATGGTAATTATTTTAAACTGCCGTAAGTTTACTATCATTTACAGACAGCATTTTTGATGCGTTTCAAAACGAAATTATTTAAATAAAGCATACATTATTAGTTTATATCAAGATTTTGGAATTCTATTTTTTTAATTTTTTCATACATTTTAAACTTTTAGTGTTACTTTATCTGCCTGTGTATTGAATATCTGTAAAAATAAGTCATATTTATGGATCTGAATTTTCCGTTAAAAAAAAATTTATAAATCTGAACAAAAACTAAATGGAAAATTATAAAAGAACTTATGAAGAACTTTTATTTTTAGAATGCTAGCTTACTTGCATAAAAATTTAAAATCGAAACATCATTTAAAATAGTTTAAAACGTTTAAAAAATATCAAAAATTTTCTTCTTGGTTTATGTACGCTACAATTTTTTTAAAATTGTATCTCACTGTCTCGTCCTTCAAGATCAAAGGTAGTGACGCTAGTCTGCTAATTTAACACTACGGAATTCAAATCACAATAACTAAAATAAAAATTCGGAACTCGCGGTCAGTCGGTATCTCTCGTAGGTGGCGCTCCTGTATGATGGTCTCTTCCTTGCCATCACCTGTCCACGGCCAACTCGCCATTACGCTTTTCTGTGCGTACGACGCCACAGGATTCTTTTTGTTACTCCCAAAAAATTAATCTTATCCAAAACTCACGGGAAAGAAATAGTCGTGAAATACGAAATGTCGAACAAGAAAAGCGAACGTAAAGATCACAAACACGACGAGCTGCTTAAAGAGATTCGCCGCCTGAAAAAGAAGATAAAGAGATCGAGACGTTCACGTTCATGCAGGGCACGAACTCGCTCAAGATCGCGAAGAAGTTCCTCCAGCTCGTCAAGTTCGACCAACAGCTTGCGCCTATCACGACATAGCAGGTGTTCCAAGTGATCAAAATGCTCATTGAGAGATCTACAAACACGAGAGCGGTTTTTCTCTAAGTCAAACAGGCACAAACGCAGTCGCAGCCCCTCTAGACACCGAACGAGGTCAAAAAGTCGTAGCCGAAGCCCGATTCGATACCGCCCAAGGTCACGCTCAGCTAGCAAGGAAAACTACCGCAAGCAAAGGTTTGAATGTCGCTCAAGAAGCACGTGAAAAACCGACTTAAAAAGTGGTGAATGTCCTTCGAGAAGTGCGTCAACCCACTCTAAGAAACATAACCTCCAAGACAAAGAACGTGACCCGAGAGGCGCGTCAAGTCAAGAAAGGGGAGGGACAAACATGGCTGATGCCAAGGAAAATGAACAGCTTGCGCCTGAAGTTAAACAAAGTCAAAACGAAGATTACATAGAGTTGTTGAGCGATGATGGTCTGCTGGATATTGCAGATGGAAAAGAAATTAATGAAACCATCGCAGAAAATTTTTCAAAAATAGCGCGTCTTGGTTTGCCAAAAGAAGTTAGAGAAAACATTCTAAAACGACATCCAATGCCGGGAATTTGCCAGAGCCTGAAAGCACCCATCATGAACGAGGAAATTAAAGTTTTGCTGAATGCTGGCAAGAAAAAAGACAACTATCAAGTCGCAAATCAAAACTTGTTAGATGTAACAGCAGGAATTTTAGGTAACGCATTAAGTACCTTAATGAGCATGGAAAAATCGGAAAAAACTACCTCATTATTCGAAACTGTGACCGATGCGGGGCGACTGCTTGCTGACCTTCATCATGGCATTTCTTTAACACGACGCTTATTCTGTATGCCAGTCTTGGATTACATCGCCAAAAGCGTGGCAAGAGACTCACCAATTGACAAATATCTTTTTGGAAATAATTTTTCCGAAAGATTAAACAAAGCTAAGGAGGTCGAAAAATTCTCAAGGCAGATTCAAAAACCTTTCTCGCACAAAGAAAAGGATAAAACGAGAGCCTCAAACTCGAGAAGATCAGGAGATAATTACCGAAATGAATCTAAAAACTGGCAGGGCCCCTCCAAGAAGACCTTTCACAAGAACGAGAGTTACCCGAATCAGCGAACTCAAGGAGGGGCGAAAACATCCAATCGGTCCGACAAGAAATACTTCAACAAAAATCAATAAACCAGGTAAGGCCATACGCTGGTCAGCTTAAAAATTGTTAGAGAATGGGAGCGTCTGACAAATGACCCCTTCATCTTATCCTGCATCATAGGATATAAAATTCCTTTCGTCACAACGCCAAAGAAAAAAACACCTCCTCCTGACCCGAGGCTTACAAAGGACGAACTCAATAACTGCCGGACGGCAATAAATGAGCTCCTTTTGAAGGGCGCAATATCCGAATGCGAAAGTGAGAAAGATGAGTTTTTATCTCCGTATTTCCTTCGTAAAAAACCTTCGGCAAAGTACAGATTTATTTTGAATTTAAAAAATCTAAATGAATTTTTACTGCCTCCACATTTTAGAATGGAGTCCATCAAAAATGTCCTGCAACTGATTAAAAAGGATGATTTTTTAGCATCCACAGATATAAAAGACTCATATTTTTTAATACCAGTCAACCGAGCACATAGAAAGTACCTGAAATTGAAATTCGAAAATAAATATTATGTGTTTAACTGTTTCCCCTTTGGGCTATCAGTAGCGCCATTCGTTTTTACGAAAGTTGTGAAACCAATTGTAGAGTATCTCAGGTCTAGAGGTTATAAATGTGTGACATACCTCGACGACTTTCTATTTATGGCAAGCACTAAAGAAGAGTGTAGCAAAATCGTAAAAATTTCTAAAGATTTATTTATTTCACTTGGGTTTTTATTGAGCGAGGAAAAATGTCAATTAATCCCAAATACTCAATGCACTTTTTTGGGGTTCATTATAAATAGCAAAAATTATAGTATTTATCTCACCGCTGATAAAAGAAAGAAAATTTTTAATTTATTCAATGATTTTTATGGACAAAAAAAATGCAAGATACGTGTAACGGCACAAATGATAGTCAAGCTCATTTCTGCTTGCCCCGGAGCTAGATACGGCGGGGTGTATACGAAACGCTTAGAGCGACAGAAATACTTAGCGTTGTTGGAATCAAAAGGAGATTTTAATAAAAATATGTGTATTACAGATGAAATGAAGAGAGATTTAGAGTGGTGGATGAATAACATTCTGATTACCAAAAATCCAATCCGGAAAGACAGCTACGAGCTCGAAATTTTTTCTAACGCTTCATTGTCAGGTTGAGGTGTTGTTTGTGGTAACAAAAAAGTCAACGGTTGGTGGAATCACGACGAATCGTTAGAGCATATAAATGTGCTTGAACTGAAGGCAGTTTTTTACGCACTTAAGTTTTTCGCGAAAAACTTGAGACATCGATATTCTCCTTCGAGTTGATAACACGACAGCTATTGCCTATGTGAACAAAATGGGCGGAATTCAGAACGAAACGTTGATGGATTTGAGCCGCGAAATTTGGAGCTAGTGTGAACGCAAGAATATTTGGATATTCGCTTCATACATAAACACGAAAGACAACACACTTGCCGACCGCGAATCCCGCCTCAGTTTCAAAGAAACTGAATGGGAGCTAGCTCCACGGTTATTTAAAATAATATCAAATGAATCAGGACCATTTGATATTGATTTATTTGCATCTCGGGCTAACGCAAAGTGTGAAAAATACATATCATGGAAGCAAGATCCTGATTCCCTAACCATTGACGCATTTACGATATCATGGAAAAATTACTACTTTTACGCTCTTCCCCCCTTCTCGGTATTGTTGCGAGTGCTGTGAAAAATCCCTGCGAACATTATATAACAGTCTTCAAAATATTTGTTGAGAAATAACGTAAAATTGAGTTATAGTAGAATAATATTTTGGATTCGTGTGTTAGTAGGTTAACAAATCATAAATTTTAAAAATAATAAAACTCTTTATAACTTTCGGGTTGATAAAATTCAAAAAAAAGATAAAATTATATTTAATAAATTATGTAAATTTTAAAATTATTATAATAATTTTAAAATTTACAAAAATCAGAAATTCAGTTTATAATTTTTTCAAAAGTTCACAATGGTTTTCAAAATATCTGGATTCATATTTGTTGAATTATGTGAATATTCCGACATTATTTATACTATTATTTGAATACACGCGATATGAGTGTCGTGTGCAAAACTGCTATGCGCATGCGTGTGTTCTGAAGCTACTGCCAAAGACTGACGGCGTAACTACTTCTTCTTCCGTGCTGGTACTCGGGCGTACGGTCACGCGATGTAAGGCTTAAGGAAACCCAAGTATATCTATTTAATTCAACTTAAATAACAATTTTAACCACACTGAACCTTTATTTCACGACCCTCGACCCTTTATTTACAACATGGTAGCCGCGAGCGTAGTTTAGTCTACAAAAAGTGTGGTTAAAAGTAAGAAAAAGTTTGGTTAGTGAAAACATGTGCTCCAAAAATTTTCTCTTTTCTATGCCACCTTTTTTAAGGAGCATAGGAAATATTTTTACTGATAATTAGCTTAGAAGCTAAGTAAGAGAGAGGCGTGAAAAGCCTGTAGAAAAAATCCGTGCGAAAGGTTGATGCACGAGGATTGAATTTTGTGAAACCACATGGCGCGTCGTGAGTTTAAGCGAGCGCATGGCGAAAAGTGAGGTTAAGCACAAGTTGAGATTTTTTGAAAATCGAGTTTTGAATTGAATGAACGTAGCAAATGTTTAATTGGATAAAAGACAAGATGAATAACAGTGAAGAGTCAAAATTTACGGAAATTTCTATTAGTAAAGAGAATAGAAATTATTTAAGAAAGAGATTTCTAAGAGGTTTAATTAACGTTTTGAAAGTAAATTTATACATAGAAGAGAGTACAAAATTAAAACTAAAAACGGCTAAATATGCTGTTATAGGGCTCATTCTAATTAGGCAGACTCGGGAACACAACCCACGTTGATTTGTCGAGCTCGCCTTGCAGCCGCTATAATCTCTGTCGCAGTCAGCTACCCGCCGACGAACTTCCTGAAAAAGGAGAAAAACCCGACCGCGATAATAAATAACTAAGTGATTTAAGAATCGGGGAGGGCGCGACAGCTCGTTAAATTCGGTAGGTGGGCGTGGGCTAGTGGATTCGAGCGCAAGGAACTCCGGTTAGAAAAAATAATTGCAATTCAAAAAGTTAATTTTTAATATTTAATGATAAGAAAATTGACTTAAAAACTAATACAAAATTAATATCTAACGCGGTAATTCACTGTAAATAAATACTCGCGCAATCGAGTTTTCAAACCGACAACAAGGAATTATCGGTGCTCTCTAAATCGAGCGGCGCGCGCACACAACAACCTGCTACTATCGGTAGCTCACGCGCGCGCGAGAAAAGAAAGAAAAACAAAGTATATCGCGATTTACAAATAAACGATCCCGGACACACACACTCACAATCGCTGTTTTACGCAAAACAAAACTCACTCTAAATCGCCGCAGGTGCACCTGTCCTAAGCCGCAAGGCTTCAAAACAAAGCCGCTCAGCTGTATGTAGCTCTCCAGGCTACGATGGCTCCCGACTGGCGTCTGGCTCAGCGTCGTCGTCTTGGTCTGGAGAATACCAAGTCGTCAGGTGTTGACAACCTTCCTGCTGACTTGGTTTATCTTGCTGGATATCTCACCAACACGCACGACACTGCAACCGATCTCTCTCGAGCGAATTTATAACAATGGAAGTGAAATTTCTAACACGAGAGCTGACGAACGATGCGTGTTCGGTCAGGCGTTCACTCCGGAATGATCTCCCGTCCTCGTTCCACCCGCCCCGATATTCCATCGCTTCCCGCGCATTCCGATCCCACTCGTGCTGCGTTCTAACGGTCGCACGGCGAACATGAAATTAATCTAATGTCGTCGTGTTAATTAACTCGACCGTTACACCCCCCTTCCAGAGGTCCGAAAAAATACGTCACTTCGATATACCACGAACGCGGCCTATCCGAGTTTGGGAAATCGTAGGTTAGGGTTGGGTTTGAGGAAAGAAGAACACGTCATCTGTGTGTGGCCACTTTATTTATCTACAATCGTGGACGAACCACTTGTACACGTCGGTTGGCTTACTAGCCAAGCCATGTGGCTGGTCTTTCTTCTTCAGGCTACCTACTCGCCTTGTCTTCGGGTTACGTTAACCGCCACGCCAGTGTTATGCCCTGTTTGGGCAGGAGTTAGGGTTTTCCACCGCTGGGTAACGACACACTGGACACCAGCGCTGGTCCTCTTTCTTCTTACGCCATTCAAGCTTAACAGCTTCCTTCCTGGCATTTAAATCGAGAAAGAGCAGCTTGCTTGCTGCGTTCTACCGATCCCTTTTGGCTTGTTTCCACTCGTTCGCGATGCGGGCCTGTCTGGCTCTTGCTTCCTCTTCAGCAGCTCTTGCCTGAGAACGTACTGACCGACGTTGACGGACCACGTCTAGGTCGGACAGTCGTCAGTGGCATGGCGACGCCACTCTACCATCTCTGGTGGCATAGTTCCGGGCCACTCCTCACTCATTTCTTGCAGCTGGCTGAAGAGGCTGCGTTCCCAAGCCTCCTGCTCTCTTGAACTTTGCCGGCACTCCTCCAACTCCGATGCCAGCATGCCCCAATCATCAGGTGTTGGCCAGGGGTTTGCTGCCGTTTGGTTATTGCCAGGCTCATGGGTTGTTGTAGGCTCATCCACTCCGACGTTTGACTCTGCAGCCAATCCCTGTGTGCCGCTAGGCTCACCGGGAGCCGTTTCGGCTTGAGGCGTTGTGTGTCCTTCCGATTCGGCCGTGTCTGGAGTCGGGACTCGACCGAGCCTAACCTCTTCCTCCATCATCCTTGCCAGTTTTTCTTTGCCAAAGAACCATGCCATTTCCTGCAACAAACGAAGGGAGGAATAAGGGTAAGAATAGGATGAAACGAATTAGGCTTTGCGTTGTGCGCGAGTTTTCGGCGGTGACGGTGTTTTCGCGTTGTCGACACAAATTTTCCTAGTCGACCCTTTTGGCCTACCCCTACGCTTTCCGATCGTCGGGTCGACTGGTATACATGGCTCGCTGCCATTTACAATTTGCCGCACAGACTCACCCAAAACACTTGCCCTCGCGGTAGGCTCATTCCTGCACACCACCTCACGCTCGCTAGCGTCAGGATTTTCGCACGCATCTTCCGTCGCTGTATCTTCCTCACCTGAAGACTCCGGTTCAACTCTTGCGATCCATTTCTTCAGTTGTTGTACAGCCACCGGACTTTGTTCGTTGCCAAAGGCGTCTACTATCGTATACGTATTGCTACTTAGCTTTTCGACCACTGTATACGGACCTGTATACTTAGGCGCTAGGCTAGCTGTGAAGCCTTTAGCCTTACTGGATAGGATCTTGTTTTTTCTCCAAACCATGTCACCAGGCTGGAAAATTACTTCGCGGTGTCGCTTGTTATAATGCTCAGCCGCTCTGTCCTGTTGAATTCTTGAATTTTCGCCAGCTTTTCTTCTCAAGTCTTCGGCTCTGGCTGTCTTGTTCAGCCTTTCTTGAAGAGCCATTTCTTCATACTTCCTTAGTGTCTCGTCAGCTAGCTTTTTGCTGACTACACTACAGTCGATCGGCTGACGCAACATATTCAACATAGCCGGAGTAGTTTTTATAGCTGAATGCTCAGCCCTGTTGTACGCGCAGACCAATTCGGGTAAAAGGACGTCCCACTTTTGCTGATTGTCTGCAATAAAGCATCGGATCATCGTTTTTAGAGTCCTATTCAGCCTTTCGACTTGGCCGTTAGACTCAGGGTTATTAGTCGCAGAGTTTTCGTGTTCGATACCAAGTTCGACCAGTCGGCTATCGATTGTACGATTTTTAAACTCCGACAAGAACATTTCTGGCTAAGAACGTTTTCAATTTCTTGCGGTTGTTCGGGATAGTATAGTTCAAGATGGCTTCGACTTTTCCTGGGCATGGGCGAATTCCATCTTTGTTGACTATTACGCCTAGATATTTCACTTTAGACTGGCAAAATTTACTTTTACTGCGGTTTACCGTCAGTCCAGCCTCTCTCAATCTAGCCAGTATGGCTTCGAGGATCCGCATATGCGTCTTGAAGTCTTCCGTAACGATTATGATATCATCAAGGTACGCACAGGCATATGGGCCAAACTCTCGAATTATCATATCTATCAGGCGTTGGAAAGTCGATCCAGCCTGATCTAACCCAAACGGCATTCTTTTAAATTGGAACTGGCCTAAGCCAGGCACCGTAAAAGCCGTTATTGGCCTCGACTCTTTCTTCAGTGGCACCTGATGGTATGCCGATGACAAATCCAGAGTCGATATGTATTTGGCCGTTTTAAACCTTCTCAGGATATCATCCATATAAGGTAAAGGATAGGCTTCGGTTTTCCTGGAGACTGAATTAACCTTACGGAAATCTATACAAAATCTCCTAGTGCCGTCCTCCTTCTTCACCATAACCACCGGTGACGACCAGCCGCTTCTCGGAGCAGGCTCAATAATGTCGTTCTCAAGCATCTTTACTACATGCTCGTACATCTCCAGTTGTACTACCGGTAAAACTGGATAATACCTCTGTTTAATAGGCTTTGAGTCACCTACATCGATCTCATGTTCGATCCACGTAGTGCAGCCTAAAGGCTTGTCGTCTGGCTGGAAAACCCTATCTAGCAAGTCGTTTATACGTTCTTGCTCTCCAGAACCAATGTCGGCTAGACCTATTGACGCTAGGCTTGTAACTTCAGCCTCTGTCGCGGCTGCAACCTCTAGGTTTACCACCTTATAAGCTATCCGGATGTTCAGCTTATTTGTGGCTGGATCTAGTATCGTATCAAATGCGCGAACGAAATTTGTCCCCAGATAACAATCTGAGTCCAGATCCAACATGATAGCCACTTTAATATCTTGCGTCACCCCCGCAATCTCAAACGGTAGGACCACATGTCCTGCAATCGGGCATCTACGACCATCAGCCACTTTGGCTCCTTTGCCGTGATAGACCTCAATTTTCCGATTGAGCGCTGACGCCATCTGAATAGCTGAAGATCACATAATTGTGAGCGACGCTCCGGGATCATACAGAACTCTGATTCGGAATTCACCAATGTCGACTGGTAGCCACCATCTTCCTTCCGGTTCAGTCTCCTGTGTAGCCGACTTCCCCCCTGCTTGCTCAGTACTCTTCGGCTCTACTGAGCATGCATGAGTACCATCTCCGAGTGATGGTTGGTCTGTGACCTTGGCGGAATAAGAACGATATCGTCTTACTCCGCCTTTTTCCCGTTTTCCGGCCTCTCGGGACATTCTGGACGCTTATGTCCTTCTTTGTTACAGTGGAAACACCGAATTATTCCCTCACCGTCCCGAGGTTTTTTCTTTCTCTCCCCACTCCTATCACGCTTTGGAGAAGGGCTCCTAGACTTTCCTCCGTCCGTCGGTTTACGTCTTTGTTTGGCCTGTCTAGCTTTGTTCGAATTCTGGGGCCTCGGGCTCGACGGCTTACCAGGATTCTTACTTTGAGCTTGAATTTGAGACATAAAACTCAATAGGCGGTTCATAACCGTGGCGTCATCAGACTTGCCATCCATAGTCGTTGCGGCTATGTTTATTTTCGGTTTCTTGCTCGCCTTACTTTCTTTATAAGCCAAATTTGGCCATAACGACGTTGACGGTGACGGTGGTGGTCTATATAAGGTTTCGCTAACCATTGTTTTCTCGACCTGAACCGCTTGACTTAGTAAGCCTGTAACTGACTTTACCTCGTCTCGCCTAATTTGTCCACGCACATTAGGACGCATATTTGTCAACATAAAGTCAACCATCTCCGTCTCGGTTGGTATTGGTCTCATTTTTAACAACAACGATTGTAAACACGTCATGTAATCTCTCACCGGCTCATTGACACCTTGCGTTCTGTTGGTAGCCTCGATTCGCAGACTCTGTTGATAATCACCGATAATCGTTGATAACACGCGAGCTGACGAACGATGCGTGTTCGGTCAGGCGTTCACTCCGGAATGATCTCCCGTCCTCGTTCCACCCGCCCCGATATTCCATCGCTTCCCGCGCATTCCGATCCCGCTCGTGCTGCGTTCTAACGGTCGCGCGGCGAACATGAAATTAATCTAATGTCGTCGTGTTAATTAACTCGACCGTTACAATGCAAAAGTCGACGATATTTCAATTCCTATTTTTGATGGGATTGATTATGAAAATTGGAAGTTCAGATTAATGGCTACATTAGATTATAAAGAGTGTCTAGAACCAGTCGAACGAGAAAAAGAAGCCGGTGAAAAAGCAGAAGATTGGAAAAAGAAGGATTCAAAAGCAAAAACAATTTTGATCAGCACAATTTAAAACAAACAGCTAGAGTATGTACGTGAATGCAAGACGACTCTAGAGATGATGAATGTTTTGAAAAGCATGTACGCAAAAGAATCTACAACTCTACAAATAATAAACAAACACAAGCTAGAACAAGTGAAGTTAAAAAATTATGACACACCTGAAGAATTTTTTGTGGATTTTGAAAAGGCATGCAATAATTTCAAAGCTGCCGGTGGTAAAATAAGTGATGAAGAAAAAATGTGTTATATGATTAATGCTTTACCAATAAGTTATAGTTATATTGGTGATTTGATCGATTTAGTGCCAGCTAAAGACAGAACAGTGAATCTTGTAATTGAAAAAATACAAGAGAAAAGCTTGTGCAAAAGTGAAATGAATAAAAAACCAAGTGTTAGTACTTTCAATGCAAAAATGAAAGGTACTTGTTTCCAATGCGGAAAATTCGGGCACTATAAAAATGATTGCCCACAACAACAACAAAGCAGCAACGGCAGAGGTGCTCACTTTAATCCAGGTAGAGGAGCTCAATACTATCAGCGAGGTCAGCGAGACAACCAACGAGGCAACGGCAGAGGCTGAGTTCGTCGAGGTCGAGGACGAGGAGGACATCGAGCAGCAGAGTCAACCAACGAGCAGCGCAGCGACACCGAGAGCTGAGCGACGGAAGTGCATGTGAATAGTTTGAGTGAAAATTTAAGTGAAAATAAAAATAAAATAAAGTGGTTGCTAGATAGTGGTTGCACACATCACATAGTTAACAGTGAGGATTATTTTTGTGAGTAAGTAAATTTAAAAAATCCAATTAATGTTAAGTTGCCAGATGGCAAAATTATAAAAGCAGCTAAGTTAGGAAAAATTAAAATATTTTTTAAAAATTATGATAGCATAGCTCATGTTGATTTAAAGAATGTTTATTTTGTTGATGGAATAAGAAAAAATATTTTGAGCATTTCTAAAATAAGTGAATCTAGCTCTGTTGTGATTAAGAATGAAAATGCCAAAATTTATAACAACGGTAGGAAATTGATAGCTATTGCAAATAAAATTGATAATTTATATGTTTTGGTAGTTTTGTTAATAAAAATAAAGACGAAAATATTTATGCAAATACTTTAAAATTAACGGATAAAGAAAAATGGCATAGGGCTTTAGGCCATGTAAATTTTCAATATTAAAATAAATTAGTTAAAAATAAGCTGCTTGAAGGTTTGCCAGATAAGTTAGAAAATGATATTTTGAAATGCGCGAACTGTATACAGAGTAAAATGGCAAATGTACCTTTTGATAATGAGAGAACTGAATCGTCGGAGATTTTGGAATTAATCCATACCGATTTGAATGGTCCAATAAACCTACTGGTTATTGTGGAGAAAAATATTTTTTGACTTTTATAGATGATTACAGTAAATGTACGAGAACTTATTGCATTAAGAGTAAAAATGAAACAGCAGGTTGTTTCGTAGAATATGTGAATTTAGTCGAGAATCTTTTCAGTAAAATAGTTAAGAAATTACGTTGTGATAACGGGAAAGAATATTTCAATCGCGAAATTTATAATTTTGTTAAATATAAAGGCATTGAGTTGTCGCCATGCCCAAGCTACGTACACGAATTAAGGGGGGGGGGGGTCTGAGCGGTCAAAAAATGATGATTTTTCGATGATTTATAGTGAAGCTCCTGTTTATTATAATTTAATAAGAATTCATATACATATCATACAACATTCAAAGAACATTCTGTCAAAATTTCAGATCAAAATATTAAAAATTGAGGCAATGGGAGCCAACCAAACAAGGCGCTTCGAAAAAAAGATGAGTTGCGGTGAAGGCTGTAACTCGCGAACGGTTCATCTGAAATCAAAAAATAAAGTAGATTTAGTTAATATATTAGTTTTTCTCGCCCCCTAGTAGGATCAATTTCATTTTTTTTCAATTTTGAAGTTTTGGCGACGTTTTGAAGCCAAAACACTGTTTTTTGGTCACCAAAACCGGCCATTTTATGGCTAAAACTCGGCCAAAAAAAAAAAAAAAAATAAGTAACTCACTAGGGGGCGGGTTTTTTATGCATTAAAGACGTATGTTTAATTCTAGAAAGATCGGTGCAGTAGTTTTCAAATGAGAACTTCCACCGACTTTGAAAAATAGTGTTTCGAGAAAAACGCGTTTGAAGTTTTCGGTACGAAAAAAGTGAAGAGAAACTATTTGATTTACAACTTACACTGAATCATCTATTCCAGCTCCATAAAGTAAGTCACCAGCAGCTTCAGCAATGTCCAGGGCATCTTTTTGTCCTTGTCTTCGCCGAATTCCACCTTCTTTGGTTTGAGCGGCGCTTTCGGAGTCGGCTCTCATTATGCGAGTTTCGTCCGCCAGCCTCGCGTACTCATGGGCGCTGCATCCAGTACCAACTCCTGCTGATTGAAGAATCATTAATAAAGCTGTATTTCCTTCATTAAAAGTACATGCAGCTATATTTGCTGCAATCTCTACTATGTTGCAGCCAGCAGACGATGTTTTGGGAGCAATTTTCCAAATAAGTTGATTTAAACTCTCGTTGTTATTTTGCGCAAATCCACCAACGCATCTTTCTAAAAGCTCGTCTTTGCTCAGATCTTCGTATATTGGTTTCATTGCATCCAAAACATCAACTGGTAAGGCCTCGTTAGAGTGAGAAAAGTTTTCTAAGGTGTTCAATGCCACAGCTTTCTGGTATTCGCACCAAGAGTCCGCACCGCTCGGACAATCGTAGTGCTGCGGATCTTCGTCTGTGGATGAGTTATGGGCGTACGTTGCCCAGATAGCCTTTTTCATTTTATTTACAGCATCTTCTTCTCGACAGTTTCTTCTAATCGCCAAACCGTAGTACACAGTAAACTTGTCGATAAGTGCCCCTGTCAATTTTCCTTGCCCCGACAGCGTTTTACTTTTGGTTGTTTTTCCGACGTTTTTACCGGACTTTATAATTTTTTCTTCAACCGTGTTCTTAACAAGGTCTCGGAGCATTTTACCCATACGTTTTTGTACGTGGCCAACGCACTCTTTTTTTGTTATTTGGAAGTTGTCTCCGTATGGTTTCAAGTTTACTACTCCGCTGTAAGTCTTGCTATCCCCGTCACCGACATAATTTTCATAGCGACCACCGTGTTTTTCTTGAGATCGCTGAAACATCTGCTTTACTGCGTCAACTTCCATGTTTCCCGAGGGTCCGGAATGATTTGCTTTGCACGCACCTTCAGCAACATGCTTTTCATGCCACGTTTCAAACTCAGCAGTATTCAAGCGATGTTCCCAAGTTTTGCATACTTGACAGTGTGCACTTTTTACAATAATATCAAGAACCTTACCTGCGTAAAAGCCAATCAACGAAGCAACACCAAACAAGGAGGCGAAACCACGTTTCATCCAAGTTCCATCTCCGGAAACTGTCAAATCTGAATGTGACGTCGCTTGCTTTTCTTCTTCAGCGGCAGAAGCCATAATTTTATCCGTAACTGATTGGACTGCGGAGCATATGCTGTTAATGCAATTTGACGGCGCCGATGCGAGCTTTCTGCTCTTAGCTCCGCTGTGGACTGTATATAGCTGATTCTTTGAAGGAAAGGAAGAAAAAGGGTTAAAACTAATGAGTAGGTGGCAAGACGATGGAAAACCTTAACTTACTTCTTTTATTCACACAAACACTTAATTTTACAATAAATACTCGATTTCTTTCGGCACATAGTGAGTTTTGCGTCGCACGGTACGTGTTGCTGACGCGCTAGCTAGCTTACGAGTCTCGACCGTAAAGGATTTATCCTTCGGTCATGCGCAAAAGAATCACAACCCGCGGAATTCAAAACACAACAAAAAAAAGAGCTATCGGCCCAACCATTCCGCCCGCCATGAAACGAGTAAACGAGTTTCGTAAAAACGATTAGAAATCGATCGCACTAAATAAAGGGAAGAAAGAACAAATGACAGTATAATTTAAATTCACTACGGCAGGTTATAACATACAATTCACAACATAAAAGCGACTCGTAATTTGAATGTTATAAAACATACGATGTGACATTAAAAAGATAGAAACAATTTTATCAGTAAAACAATATACAGTTTAATCAGTCCTTTCAAAAAAAAAAACGTCAAACTATTTTCTCGCAGAGTTTTCAATAATTCTCACTGAGCACTTCACAAGGGCGTTGCACCGCCCGCCGTCGCAGACCCGGATGAAACTCGATGAATGTCAGCCTCGCCATTGACCGGTAAGCGTACAAGTTTACTCAAAACGCGAGTATATACCCGGTTATAGGGCGACTGGATCTGAGCCACTCTTGTTAGACCATCCTTGGCAGCGGCAAACCCAATTATACGTCCAATTGGCCATTTGGTAGGTGGAAGCAGATTATCCTTAAATAAAACTAAATCACCAATGTTTGCCTAGTGATTTGGGTGAAGCCACTTATATCGCTGTTGCATTTGATATAAGAACTCCTGCTGCCACCTTTTCCAAAAATGATTCTTCATGAGCGTCAACATCTGTCATCTCGAACAAGCTGAAGGCGTCTCGTTGGTCTCGACAAAGGGCTCCGGCGGTGCAATTAGCTCGGACCCAATTAAAAAGTGTCCTGGAGTGAGCGCTGAAAGATCTCCTTCATCCATGCTGATAGGACTTAAAGGTCGAGAGTTTAGACAGGCCTCGATAGACGCAGCGATGGTCGAGAACTCTTCAAATGTCAGCTTAGTGTCACCAATAACCTTGTAAAAATGTTTCTTAAATGATCTAACGTTGGTTTCCCACAATCCACCAAAATTTGGAGCTCTTGGTGGAATAAACGACCATTCTAAACTTGCGGCGACCTCTTTGCTGAATTGGGAGGTTTCGGTGAACATGCGTTTCAACTCTTCGTCTGCTCCTTTAAATGTTGTGCCATTGTCAGAATACATTTTTGATGGCAATCCACGACGAGCTGAAAACCGACGAAACGCAGCTAAAAAGGCAACCGAGGTTAGGTCAGAGACTATCTTAATGTGAACTGCTCTAACCACCATACACACAAAAATTGCCACATAGGATTTGAAGGCCTTTTGTCCTCGACCTGGGGATGACTTTGTCCAAAAGGGTCCAGCGTAGTCCACTCTGGTGAAGCTAAAAGGACGAGCTGGCCTGGTGCGAACCGCTGGGAGATGACCCATTTGTTGCTGCATAATTTTTCCATTGTGTCGAGCTCACGTGACGCACTGGCGGATGATTTTTCGTACATAATTTCTACCTCGGATAAGCCAAAAAAATCTGGATAGATGACTTTGAACGAGGGTAGTCCCTCCGTGAAGTGTATCCAAGTGAGCACGATTGACAACTACCTTGGTTATGTGATTTTTTACTGGTAAGATAATTGGGTGTCTCTCGTCAAAAGACAAGTGAGAGTTGAGTAATCGGCCGCCAACTCGGATCAGTCCTTTCTCATCAAGATACGGTGATAGACGCCGGATAGGACTTGTAGATTCGAGCCTTTTACCAGCGGCGAGTGCATCGCGTTCTGAATTGAAATATAGCTTCTGCAAGCCTTTGAAGAGGTAAATCCGACCCATTTGCAGTTCTTCAACGCTTAGAAAATCATCTCTTCGTTCACCTTTCGGTTTTTTGGCATTAAGACGCCAACGATGTATGTAAGCCAAACTACGCCACAATTTTTCCACGGACGACGATCGGTTGGCCCAAACCAAAAAAGGTGATTGCTGAATAAGCATAACGTTGATCTCTTTGGGCTTCAGCTCTTCATTTGTCGTGTAGGATTGATTCTCAGCTATCGGCCAATCTAAGCTTGGAGTTTTTAGCCAATCGGGTCCAGACCACCAAAGAGAGGCTTCTTTCAACTTGGCAGGGGAGACTCCTCTTGAAGCCAAGTCTGCCGGATTATCTTCAGAAGAGACGTGATTCCAAACAACACTTGGTAAATTGAAAGAGATGTCACTAACTCGGTTGGCAACAAATGTTTTCCAACGACTTGGATGAGCTTGAAGCCAGGCTAAAACTATTGTCGAATCAGTCCAACAAAGGGTTTTTCTTGGTTGCACATCCAACGTTGAGCTGACGTGTTTCAATAATTTAGATAAAAGCCACGCTCCTAGTAACTCAAGTCTCGGAAGTCTCACTGTTTTCACTGGTGCCACTTTAGATTTAGAGGTTAACAACTTTGAGTAAAAACTTGAACCTGTATCCACTACGACGTACACATTAGCCGCGTAAGCTCGTTCAGATGCGTCACTAAACCCATGAAAGTACCAGATTGAGTTTTTGTAAGTTCCTGTCCAACGGGGTATCCTGATGTCTTCAATTTCGACCAGTTGATCCTTAAATTCCAACCAAGATTTGCGGATTTCATCTGGGACTTGCTCGTCCCAGCCACATTTCAGCAGCCAGAGATTTTGCATTAAAATTTTACCTGTTATGACCACCGGGGCTAGAAAACCAATCGGGTCATAGAGTTTTGAAACTTCAGACAGAATTGATCGCTTTGTGATTTTTTCAGTGGTTGACTTTGATAGACTTGAAATTTTAAAACAAAACGAGTCGTCTGAGGGTAACCAATGCAGTCCAAGGGTTGAGACAGTTTCTTCTAGCTGTACAGCAATTTTCTCTTGTACATCCAAACCAGAGATGTCTTGAAGAATGTGTGGTTGGTTTGCAGCCCATTTCCCGACTTGCATTCCAGCTGAAGATAAAAGGTTGAGAAGTTCATCTCTTACCTTTAGGACTTCCTCGATGTTGTCACCCCCGACGTAAAAATCGTCAGCAAAGCGATTTTTTCTAGTAGCTTTTGCAGCCTTAGGCAATGTTTTTTCACCATCTATGGCTAGTTGTAAAAGACAGGCGTTTGATTGGAACGGCGCACACCCTTCTCCATAAGTGACCGTAGTGAGTCGTAAAATTTGTAGCGGGTCGTCGGGGCTTGCGCGCCACAGTATTCTTTGCCAATCTCGATCAGCTGGGTGAACCAAGAACTGTCGAAACATTTTGACGATGTCAAAGGTGACGACACAGCAAAAGAATGCCCAGCGCAGCATCACTGTAAGGACATCTTCTTGCAACTTTGGCCCAATGAGTAAATAAGAATTCAAAGATCGGCCATTTGAACATTTTTGCGACGCATTGAACACCACTCTAATTTTATTTGTATCTCTCTTAAATACACAGTGGTGTGGTATGTAGTTACACTTAGATTCATCTTCAGTATGTGTTACCAGCTCCATGTGATTTAACGACTTGTACTCATCCATGAAGTCTTGGTAAGCCTTGGCGAGTTCTGGATTTTTGACGAAATTTCTGAGGGTACGAACCAGGCAAGCCTCGGCGATCTGTTTTGAATTTGGCAAGTCTGGGGTCTCTTTGAATGGTAAACGCACGACGAAACGTCCATCTTGATTTCGAGTGTAGGTGTCGTTGAAATGTTGTTGGCAAACTTCGTCGTCCGGTGATAAGTGCTTTTTTACAGGGATTTCCTCCAACTCCCAAAATTTTGACACAGTTTTTTCTAAAGTTAGGTCTGAAGTATTTATGTGCAGTACTGACCTAACTGGTTTGGAAAAGGTGGACGTGCCAGCTCCAAGAATAACCCAACCAAAAACTGTACTGATGGCTGTAGGTTGACGTGGCGTTCCTTTCCTTACCTCTCCAAGTAAAATTTCTGCAACAATGTTAGCACCAAGGATAGCGTCTACTCGGCCAGGTAGATTAAAGTTTGGATCTGCTAATCGGAGGTGATGTAAATGTGTCCACTCCGAGGTTGAAGTTGACTGGCTTGGAGTATCAGAAGCTACCTTTTTTAACACGTACGCCGAAAATGGAAGTTTGAAATCCGTAGTCTTAGCAGATTTTAACAAGGCTCGAACTCTGCAACGAGCAATACTGGTTTTCTTTCCACCAAGCCCGGAGCAGACTACTTCCGTACGCTCCCTGCGGAGAGAGAGCAATTGCACAAGGTGTTCCGAAAGAAACGAATCTTCTGCACAGGTATCGAGTAGGACTCTTGCTTCAATCGCATTACCAAGAGGATCCTGTATAGTAACAAGTGCCGTAGACAGTAGAGTTTTTTGTGATATACAATCCAAGGGATTTACAACAACTTGTTCTTGATGAAGAGTAGAGATGCAAACTTGAGTGGTTTCTTCGCTGATTGTAGTAGCTGTAGTCAAAACTTCAGTCGAAAGGCTATTCTTTTCTTCATGCAACTTAGTATGATGCAGCTGGCCACAGTGTCGACATCTGAATTTTGATCTACAATTCTGTACTGGGTGCAATCCTAGACAATTACTACATAGTTTATTATTTGCAACGTGCTCCTTTTTTTGTTGGAGGGTAGCACCAGTAAATTTTTCACAAAAGGCAATAAAATGACCTTCGCTGCAATAAGAACACTTAGGAGGTGGTCGACCAGACTTCTTTTCCTCCCCTGAAGTTGATACATGAGCTGAAGAGCTCTGAAATTTTTTTTGACTCTTGTGCTGTAGATGTGATTTGTAATCATTACCAGATGAATTTGTACATTCCACCAACGATTTTGATGATGCTAGTTCCAAAGAGCGAATCCGAGTTTGCGTAAATTTCTTGAGTTGCAGGTAATTTGGGAAGTCACCCAGGTTTTCAGCATCCACGTGTTTAAGCCAATCTAAACGTGTAGAGTCTGCCATTCTAGAAGTAATAAAATATACAAAAATATCGTCCCAAGTGTCTGCTGATCGTTCCAGGTCTGTAAATGTAGAAATTGCTTCATCCACTGTGTTGATCAAGTTGCTTAGGTGACTTGAATTTTCATGTTTACTGCTTGGTAACTTTTCCAAAAACTGCATTTGAATTAAAAAACGAAGAGGCTTATTGTCATATTTTTCTTTCAGTGCATCCCAAGCAATCTTGAAATTCTCAGCTGACACTTTAATACTTGATATGGTAGCCAGAGCCTCATCTTGAAGAGATCCCAGTAGTCGCCTAAACTTCAAGATGTCTGGCATGGTGTTGTCGTTGACCACTAAGGCCAGTAGTTGCTGTTTATATGCCTCCCATTCTCTTTGTAGACCAGAAAAGGTCGGCAAGCGAATACACTCCAATAATGATTGGTTAGATCTGGTTAATCCATTGGTATTGTTTGAGGTTAAGTTAACTTGTTGAATCTGCTGAACCGGTGCAGATAACTCAGCTATACGTTTCTTAAAGCAAGCTTTCGTCTTTGCATACAGTTCAATTGTGCCGGTGAAGTGTTTATCCTTGAAGTAAGGCTGGTCCGCCAACTGTTTATACGATCTGGTTAACACAAAATCGTTTTTGGAAAAGTCTGTCCAGTAAGACTCTAACATATCATACCTAACCTCAATATCGTAGAAAGAAAAGTGGTTTGCTGCGGGGGAAGTCGCTATCTGGAATAGTTCTTTTATGTGCTGTATGTAGCGGTGCTGATCAGCCAACGTGCCGTCGATTGGTGCCATGATAAAGAACGTTGTTTTTTATAAATAAGCAAAACCTGCTTGTCAGTATGGCAGGGTTTTTACTTGCAGTAGAAGAGAATTGAAGTTTAAGTTTTAACTCACGCCCAGTAAACACATCCTCAACGTAGCTTGCTAGCAACTCTGTATGTAGTAGTATGTAGTGTAATGTAGCAAATACGGTCGAGCGGCAGCAGAAGAAAAAACATGGATGGTCACTGGTGTTGTTCTACTAAGATATAAATCTTGCACTGCATCATCGTATGGTTTGATTTCCTTCTCGTAGTTTTCTCTGCGTTGATTGTTTTGGTGACGCGAGCAGCAACCGCGTCGACCAACTTGTTGATGCGCAAAGGTAGCTTGCAGCCTTGCTGCGCAGGGCGTGGTCACCGAAGTTTCACTCAGTTCCGATGTAGTCTAGCGGGGTACACGGGCGCCCTCTACACTGACGCCGAGTAGTTACGAATGGAATTTTTCTTGTTCACGCCGAATAATGCCGAAAGAATTTTCTCATGATTTTCAAGAAAGATGTGGGCTTCTTGACCAACCCAAACCCAGAAACAATATGAACAACCTTTCTTTCCTTCCGAAGACGATTTGGCGAAGAAGGATCAAAATGACGGCGCCGATGCGAGCTTTCTGCTCTTAGCTCCGCTGTGGACTGTATATAGCTGATTCTTTGAAGGAAAGGAAGAAAAAGGGTTAAAACTAATGAGTAGGTGGCAAGACGATGTAAAACCTTAACTTACTTCTTTTATTCACAAAAACACTTAATTTTACAATAAATACTCGATTTCTTTCGGCACATAGTGAGTTTTGCGTCGCACGGTACGTGTTGCTGACGCGCTAGCTAGCTTACGAGTCTCGACCGTAAAGGATTTATCCTTCGGTCATGCGCAAAAGAATCACAACCCGCGGAATTCAAAACACAACAAAAAAAAAGGCTATCGGCCCAACCACAATTATTATAAGTAGTTTTGCACAAAAAACTGCTTGATAAGTCCATTAAACCGCAGAACTTATTGCATCCTGCAAGTCCTAAATCCAGAATCCTCATCACGAGGGCAAACCGAGAATTTATTTCAAATCTGCTTCCGTTTTTTTTGCTTGACGGAATGTATCGATTTTCGCAGCGTTCACACTTGACTTGAAGATCGAAAGCTAAACCTACTGGCTTACACGACTTGAACTCAACATTACCGTTGCACACTTTGCAATTTACCACCGTTGAAAGTGTTGTAAACACTTGCAGAAAGTCAACTATACGATAATGTATTTCGGTATCCACTGGCACAGACGGTTGAGAACTTAGCCGAATTTTTTTAGCTGACGCACTTTTTGTCTGCATGTCATTATTTTTAAACGGATTGGGTCTTTTTTTTGGTTTTCCAAGTATTTTTCCTTCAGTTTTACGCGTTTCTCTCGACACTTTACTTGTTCTAACCATTTTAAAACCAAAAAAACCGAATCGGAAATATAAGAAGAAAAATAATCGGACCGCTCTGGTGAACGAACACCGTTTAACTGACACGTCTTTTTTTCCACACAGACCTTTAGAACCGCCTTATACTCTACCTGGGTTCACTGCCCCTCCCTTTTTACAAAAGGGTCTTAGGGGATTACAAAGACCGACTTAGCAGGGGCCTTCAGCGTAGAGCATGCGGGGAGGGGCAGCTGCCTCGACCTGCTCCGCTCGAAGGCCCCAGACTTAAAACTCTGTAACTTTGTGAGTTTTGCTCCAAACCCTTAGAAATTTTAACACAGCATTCTTGAAATGTTTTACTATAAGAAAAAAAAAATTCGATTTTTCAAAAATTGCCAGACCCTACCCCCCCCTTAAACGGTGTAGCAGAACGATACAACAGATCCGCAATGGATATCGGTCGTTGTTTGGCCCGGGAAGCGGGAATTGATAACAGGTATTGGCATGAATTTATAAAAATAGTCTCTTATTTAAAAAATCGTACAATTGCGAATACTCGGGAGAATAAAACTCCTTTTGAAATATTTTTTGGCAAGAAACCTAATGTCAAACTTTTAAAGATTTATGGGAGTAAGGTTTTTGTGAGAATCCCTGAAGTTTTAAGGAAAGGTAAATAGCATGATAAAGCTAAAGTAGGTATTTTAGTAGTTTTTAACAATGATAGCTATAGAGTTTTGTTAAACAACAAAGTAATTAATTTCAGACACGTTAAAATAATCGAGAATGAGAAAGAGTTAATTTGCATGAAAAAAATGAATATGAATGAGACTGAAAATGTTGATGAAGAAAATTGTATTTATCTAAGGTTAGAGAGTGAGGATGATTCTGAGAGAGATAATGATGATGATGAGTATGAATCGGATTAAACTATTTCAAGCGAGCGCGATAATGTTGAGAATACTGATGAAATGATTCATGAAAATTTGACTATTCCTAAAAGATTTAGTAGGAAAAGAAGTCCTATTCAAAGATACGGTAATCCTATAACACATTGTGTGCATGTCAATTACGTAAATGCGAATGTACCGAATACATTTGAGGAGGCGCTAAAGTCCAGCGAATCAAAAAATTGGCAAAAGGCAATGAACTCTGAAATTGAAAGTTTAAATAAAAACAAAACATGGATAGTTGTTGACAAACCTAAAGATAAGTAAAATTAGATTGTATGGTTGATTCAGATTTTGCAGGTGATAATATAGATAGAAAATCAACAACCGGTTTTGTAATTAGACTTTTTGGAAATTGATTTATTGGAAAACGCGAAAACAGAATGTAGTGACAAAATGTTCAACTTTTGCTGAATACACTGCTTTATCGGAAGCAGTAACTGAAATTTTATTTCTAAAAAATTTGTTGAATGAATCGTTTAATTTGAGAATAGAAGAACCGATAAAAATTCATGAAGATAATTCTGGTGCGGTAGCAATTGCAAAATACGGTAACTTAACAAAAAATTCGAAGCACATTGAAGTGCAATATCATTATGTTAATGAGAATTATGAAAATGGCGTGATTGATATTATAAAGATAGATTCTAAATTTAATTTGGCTGATTTATTTACTAAAAGTTTAGATAAAACAAAGTTTATTAAAATTAGAAATGCGTTAAGATTGATTTGAGATAATTATATTATAAGATGAGTTTGTAAAATTATATTGTAAGAACAGTTACTAAGATAAAAGTGAAATGTCGTAAATTCAAGGAGGCATGTTAAATTATGTGAATATTCCGACATTATTTATACTATTATTTGAATACACGCGATATGAGTGTCGTATGCAAAACTGCTATGCGCATGCGTGTGTTCTGAAGCTACTGCCGAAGACAGACGGCGTAACTACTTCTTCTTCCGTGCTGGTACTCGTGCGTACGGTCACGCGATGTAAGGCTTATCGAAGCCAAGTATATCTATTTTATTCAATAAACTTAAATAACTATTTTAATCACACTGAACCTTTATTTCACGATCCTCGACCCTTTATTTACAACAATATTATTCAAAATTCAAAATTTGCAGTTTCGGCCCTTTTCCTTATGGCGGCATTATAGTAGTTAAAAAATTCAATTATTTTCATTTGAAAATTTAATACTAATGAATTTATGTTATAAGTCGTACCTAAGTAATAACTTGAAGCGCCAAATTGAATTTATCTAATTAAAACAAAATCATTATTTCAAATTTTCTTTTAATAATCAAAGCTTAAGCTTTCTTTACAAAAGCAATAAAAAAAGAGTTATGCGTGCTTGCGCGCAGAGAAATTTCTGGTGTTTTTAAATAATTAATGATAACGTTTTACTGAAGGTTCAAGGTAAATTATTACTACCATGAATTCAGTGGAAAGCCGCTTAAGGTTTTAGTGTTCCCTATAGTTTTAGTGTTTCTTAAAAAAGTTTTCTAACTCTGCACAGAGTTAGTTTTTTATGTCCTTTACACGTTGGTATTTTTCAAATACCCCCAAGCGGGGCTAAATTTTGAGATATTAAGCTCAGAAGTTTTAACTTTTTACACGCGATTCGGATTGCGAATTTAATTTTTTTTTAATATTTTTAAAAAACAGGTTTTTCTGTAGGAAGACATTAAAGGAATCGTGAGGTGCAAAGAATAATATAGGAAGCGGTATTAACTTCTGAGATAAATAACCAAAAAGAATAAAAAATGCACGATTTTGGTAGGTTTTAGAGCAGCGGTTGCGGCAGCGGCGCGTGGCATCAGAGTGGGGACAACGGAGAGTGTATAACTATATTTTTGATAGCTCTATGCGCTATAGGTAACTACCTTAAAATGATTTCTGAAGGTTGACGTTTTTTGCCACTTTCACTTTTGGTTTTGGTACAACACAGAGTGGACCTCCATAACTTGCTTTCTTCCCACGGTAAAAAATATAGAAATTCTTCATAAAATAAATTACTTTATTTATACAATTTCACTAAAATTAGATTTTCATTTAAATAATTATAAAATTAAGAAACTTAATTAATAGCTATTAATGAACTTGGGAGGGATTAGCATGAGAGCAGCTTGGCTGTACAGGTGAAAAATAATACATTTCAAAGTCATACAGGTCGTAAAGGGTTGATGCCCAACCTCATTTTTTGCCTCGCCTTTGGCTTGGGTGGGCGAATCAACCCTCTCAGACTTCTATCGAAATGTACTATTATATTATACTACAAGAGCCGCCCTCGGGTTTAAACATGGTTCAATCGTCCCTTGTACATAAATAACTATTTTACATGATAAAAAGTAATACAATCCAAATTTACTAAACGTCATTCATTCAAGCATTACAAATTACAATAAAAAATTAAACGTTTCATGTGTGAAAATATTGTATTAACTTTGAAGTAATTAT
Organism: Encarsia formosa; assembly: GCA_038277355.1. NCBI lineage: Eukaryota > Metazoa > Arthropoda > Insecta > Hymenoptera > Aphelinidae > Encarsia > Encarsia formosa. The sequence continues at coordinate 47,208,469 of CM076186.1, read as the reverse complement.
TCTTTCAATACGACTTTTCTATACAAGTTGATATTCTACAAAAACAACATATCTGAACCAAAAATGCGTTATTTTCTCAAAATCAAAATTCACAACTCTTCATGTTTAGCGGAGTCTTCGAACACATAATCTGAAAAAAATTTCATCGAATGTTATGATATGAAATAATTGCAATGAGTATTTAAAACTAACCATACATCAAAACGGAGTTTTTAATTCCAGTTTCTACGTTACTAGATAAAAATTGACATATATTTATGTATATATGGGTAAAAGTCAAGAAATTGGTCAATTCAGAGTTTGGAACGATTGTGACAAACTAAATGTAACATCAGTTAAAATCAAAACTGATCTTTCATTAAACAAAAAAACTATGTAACGTTTTAATTTAAAAGTTATGGCTTGATTATTCAAGCAGAGTAAAATGATGCACAGTAAAAAAAAGCATTTACATGGTATTCGAATGCACGATAAAAAAAATCAATTTCACGGCAAAAAAGAAGTATTACACCAGAAAAGAAATCAGTTGCGGCTTATGTGTACGCCTTTGAGCAGGTTAAATATAAGACCTAAGTCCTAAGACTTCATAAAGTTTCCACGCGCCACACTGCGCACCACCATTAGTGTATTAGTGGGATCGATGTGGCGTAAAAAGACCAAAAATATCGATGTTTACAGTAGTGGTCAAAAGTTCAAGCCACCCCCCGATTGCGTATTTTCACCGTTTGATTTTTGAGCTTGAAAGTGATAGAAAACATATAAAACTTCAAACGAGTAGTAACTTCTATTTTTCATCTCTTAAAATACCTAATAACTCAAGAAAAAACCATTTACTATGTATAAATTTATCATTTAAATTCATTTTATCTCAAGTTTTAGTTCAAAAAGTTATTTTATAAAAAAAGCTATTTACGACGATTTTATCGTTTTCAATGAATTTTTAAAAAAAATTACAAATGTCCAGCATTATAATTTTTTTTCCTCGTATTTCTATTATGATAAAGTTTAAAGAAAAAAATTTTCAAGTCGATTTATGAAGAATTGTTCAAACCCCAACAAAATAACAAATTTTTTTTAGAGTTTAAAAATCATTGTTTTTGCGCAATTTTGCGTTATTTTAAGCTGTAATCAAATTTTTTTTCAGAATAGAGAGACAAAATCATATAAAAACACATACTGAATGTAGCTTTAACTGTTTTATTTAAAAAAAAAACTTAAAAAGACTTACAGGAAATCATAAAAAGTTCTTTTTAACAATATTTTTAAAGTATTTTAATTTAAACGAAAAACTTGAATTTTTTGATAATTTAATCACATCGAGAGAAATCTTTTTTCATCGATCAATAAAACTTCAATAACAAATCATCAACAAGCTTGTTTAAAATTCAAAAAATCTCGAATTTCTGTTACGCTACACTGTCACGCAGTTGCGCTACCTATTTATGTAAGTTTGGAACTAAAAAAGATAAACAAAGTTTACCGTATACATTTTTTATCAGTTGATGTAAAATTCATGATGGGGAAAGGAGCTGTATCTGAAGCAACAAAGTGGCAAATCATTGGCGAATTTAAAGCAGGCAAAAATAAATCACAAATAGCTAGATCGTGAAACATAAGCAGATGTTGCGTTAGAAACACAATCGATATTTATCAAAAATCTAAAACAGTGAAAAACAAAAGCACTTGTTTTACGAGGTCGACCTCGTAAAACAAGTGCTAGAGATGATAGATTCATTATTAATGAAGCAAAAAAAAATCGTACCGTTACAGCAAATACTTTAAAAAATAAACTAGAAACACAATCTTGTGTAAAGATTTCTAGAGAGACGATCAACAGGCGCTTGCTAGAAAGAAATTTGAAATCTGCTGTGGCGGCGCGCAAACCTCTTTTAACCGCAAAAAATAATAAAGCTCGATATGATTGATGCAAGGAAAAATTATCATGGACTGCGGAAAAATGGAACTTAGTACTTTTTAGTGATGAATCATCTTTTCAACTTTTTTCTAATCGACCTAAGCGAGTGCGTCGTACACCGAGTGAAAAATATAATCAAGATTGTCTGTCTGCAAAAGTACAAAAAGGTGGCGGATCAATGATGGTTTGGGGCTGTTTATCTGGTAAAGGAAAGGGTGCACGGTAATCGTTTGGCACTTTTAGGTTCGACAAAAATGACAAGACAAACGGTAAGTGAATTTCGTTAGAGAATGTGTTCCAGAAACCAAAAACGTTGGTCCGGAAATCGTAGGCGCTCCCCTTTCAATAATATCTTTGAATAAAATTCTATTAGTTTAACGTAAAAATCAGCTTTTCAATAAGATGGTTTTATCATTTCATTTTATCAAATCTCGTTGATGAGGAGTCGACAAATCTTTTCACAACTTTTCTAGGTAAAAGTACCATTTGTAAGAAGACTTTTCTCGCCTACTAGAGTTCGATATCTTATTTCAAAATTATTTATGACATAATTAAGTATGTTATTAAAGTTTAAAAAAATCCTTTTTTACACTGTTTTTATGAGTTTTTTGAGTTTGATTAATATGTAGATAAAAAGAAATCAATTTAAGAAATAAAATAAGCTTTTTTTTAAAGAAAATTTATTGATGGAATAATTTTACATATACAAAGCCATTTATTTTCATATAGTTTTTAACATAAACTAGAGTTTTCTAAGTAATTATTTTTGAAACAAGGATGATAATTATTACTGTTCTTTAAAGTTTACATTACAAAAATACAAATTCAGATGATTATTTTTACAAAATTAATCTTTTTAACTTATTGTTTGATAATATTAAAAAAAACTAAAAACTTTTTACATTATTGCAACTTATTCTGTACAAGAAATAAAAAGAAATGATTAAGTGATTCAAGAGAGATTCAAAAAAAGTTTTTATGCAATATGTAATGAGGAAAATTCAACTACAGCGCTTTTTAATCGAGAAGGATATGAGGAGTCAGATATTAAATTAATTTTTCTTTTCTCGAAAAATGGGTTAAATGCTCTGTGAGCTGACTCCCCTTCTTGCTCAGACATTGACCCTAAAGTCTCTGAATGATCCAGTAACTGCAAAGCTTCTTTGAGATGACACTGTAGTACATGTAATTTCAATGATATTGATATCTCTGTTCCTTATAAAGCAGTTGATAGTTCTTTCAGTAAATCGTCAATGTGATCAATATTTTCAACTTTTGTCGTTGTGAAACAGAAATTAACAATTTTATTCATCGCTTTAAAGGCAGCTACATAAGGTGTTACAGCGAAAGGACCTACTTTTTCACAAATGTCAGAGTCCAACAAGTGATCAGGTTTTTTAATCATTTCTCTGCACGCATTTCCTTCAAATTTTTCTACCTGATAATTTTTTGAAATTATTTTCAATTTCAAAGGCCAGAGCATGGCTTTTTCTCGTCCAAGCAATGGAACTAGGCCTTGAAAAAAAAGATGATTAACAAAACCTAAAAGAATATGCAATACTGGTAAAATGCATTTTTTTAATACAGTTAAGTTTGATTCTTCGACAAATAATGGTTTGTTAACCGTACTGTGACACTCTTTTGAAAATTTAGGTGTGGACCCTAAAGAAACATATTTTTCGTAATCTTCATTTAAATCACCAAATGTTTTCAATTTATAATTATCTTCAGCGACCTTATCACCTTTTCTCATGTCATGTATATTTATGTAACAGTATGGGCATGGAAACAGTGCCGATGCAGTTTGCTGACCATTTACAATTAATAATACCTTAAAATCCGATGCAAATTTGAATAATATATCATTAATTTTTATTAAATTGAAGAGAATTTTTACGTTTCCATAATTTTCTTTGATATCAGGTCCTATACAAAGTATAATTAATTTTTTGACACTGGTCCATTTGATTGAAACATCGGAAGAATCAAGTTTTCGTCTGTTCTTTGGTATGTCTTCAGCGCAAACATCATTGTTTAATTCTGAGTCCGTAGCAGGTATAATAGACATCAGCACTTTTAAAAAGCCTTGGCCTCCGTCAGCCATTACTTTGACAGTGTATTCGCCGACGAAGTTTCGCTTTTCAACGACATAATTAACTAATTCTTCGGCAATTGCATAAACAACTGGTCTTTTAACTATTTCTTTGTTTTTTCCAGATTCAAAGTCCAATATATCAGTGTGATACAAATCGTCTAGTAATTTTGCTCGTTCACTATCATGACGTGCATAATTAACAGGAGCTGCTTTTTTGCCCGCGCATTCTCGAATTAGACCTGTTAATTCTTTCATATGATTACCCGTCGCCCCTGTTTTTACTTGAAATTCATCTAGCCTTTCGGTAGGAAAAAAAGGGTCCAGGTTTTTACTTTCTTTTTTTACTGAGACATTAACTTGTTTTCCTGAAGTACTAAGTGTGACTTCCTCGTTTGATTCAGAGAATTTTTACTTTATGATCGAAGAGGCAATTTGTTCTTTTTGCTTTTCTGGAAGTTCATTAACAAGTTTTAAAACGTTATTTTTCGCTGCGACTATTTTTTGATTTTGTGTTTTACTTCCGCACGCATGGCTCTTTCCTTTACCTATTTCTTGAAAACATATTTTGCACAACTTGATAACATCCTGAACTTTACTCGCAGAATCACTTTCATCATTATTTTGAACTATTGTCGATTTTGATTCAGATGCAACAAGCCTTTTCAAACCGCGCCCTTTTTTAATTTTTTCATGGCCAGAAAATCGACCGGTTACACAAATAAAATAGTTACAACTTAAATCATCATCTGTGTTCAAAAATGATTGGGATCGAGTGTGTTTTGGAAAAGAAATATTTTCATAATCAGGTGTTTTAGGAATAGGTCTTTGTGATTTTTTTTCCTCGTTTTCTTTTCCATGTTCCACTAGAGTCAATCTGCACGTCACACAAATGCTTAGTGGAAATCTCTCATCACTCAAATTATAGTTCGTACAGCAAAATTTTTTCACAAGCACTAACAGATCATTGGTGATAGAGTAATAGCTTACACTGTTACTTCGAAAAACGATTTTTTTGCCACAAGGGCCACAAACTTTAAGTCTATTTTCTCTGTTAGTGCACTTATTTACAGACATTATTGTTTTTAAAAAGTTTTCTCAGATCAAAAAAAGTTTTAAATTTCAGCAAAGTTAATTGAAAACACAATTTTAACACTAAATGAGCACTACAATTATATTTTAATTTATAAAACAGCATTTATGTAATTATGAAAAAAAATTACGTTTGAATAAGTGTTAATCATGAATATAATGAACAGGTACATTACAAAATTAAAATAAACGAAAGCTTCAATGAATTCGTGAAAGTCTGGTATGAGCGCCCTCTAGGTTATCGAATTCGAATTTAACTTTGAATTTTGAATTTACTGAAATATTCATAATTGATAAATGACTAATTGAATTAAATTGTTATTTAAATAAATAAACATCAATATTATTTAATATTTTTTTAATTTAACTATATTAAATATTTGTTTTATTCTATTTTCTAAACTTTTTTTCAAAAAATAAAACTTTTTTTTTTTTTTGTGGCAAATTACGATGAATGTAAACTGTATAAATTTTTTTAATTTGTTAAAAATATCAATAAATTATTTTTATAAATCAAAACAAAAATTTTTGGAACAGATCGAAGAAATAAAAAAAATTCACCAGTATAATTTTTATGTTTTGAAATAGATCGAAAAATACGCTAACATTTAGCTAAGCGCAGAATTGATAGCTGCGTTTGTAACTTGGTGTACATGAAATTAAATTTATATCTTAGCAAAAAAATATTTTTTTTAAAAGTATTTACTTTGATTTTAACAAGAGGTCGCTAAAAAAAGTAGGAATTTTAGAAAAAAAAAAAAATTTAATATACAAAGACAGTGAAAAAAGGATTTTTTAAAACTTTAATAAGATACTTAATTATGTCATAAATAATTTTGAAATAAGATATCGAACTCTAGTAGGCGAGAAAAGTCTTCTTACAAATGGTACTTTTACCTAGAAAAGTTGTGAAAAGATTTATCGACTCCTCATCAACGAGATTTGATAAAATGAAATGATAAAACCATCTTATTGAAAAGCTGATTTTTACGTTAAACTAATAGAATTTTATTCAAAGATATTATTGAAAGGGGAGCACCTACGATTTCCGGACCAACGTTTTTGGTTTCTGGAACACATTCTCTAACGAAATTCACTTACCGTTTGTCTTGTCATTTTTGTCGAACCTAAAAGTGCCAAACGATTACCGTGGGTGAACTGCATTTTGTAAATGGTACAGTTGACAGTAAAAAATACATTGTTATTATGAAAAATTTCATGCTTCCCTCCAAAAAAAAAATTTTTGGAAGAAGAAAAAATTGGCTGTATCAACAAGATAACGCCCCTTGTCACACATCGAAGAAAACAACACGATGGATGGCTAGCAAAAAAATTCCACTTTTAAAATGGCCAGCCCGTTCTCCGGACTTGAATATTATTGAAAACGGTTGGGATCAGATTAAAACAATGATAAAAGATAAGCATTTAAAAAATATTGACAATTTAAAGCTAGAGATAGCAGCTGCTTGGCAAAGTTTAAGCCTTGACTACTGCAAGAAGCTCGCCGAGTCAATGGTACGCAGAGTACGTGCTTGCTATGAAGCCAAAGGTGGAGCTACAAAATATTAAAAACTTATATTTTATTTGAAAACAAGTTAAAAAGAATCAAATTATGAATAAAAATATCCAATTACAACATGCTCGTTTATTTTTATAAAAGATTATTTCTCTCGATGTGATTAAATTATAAAAAAATTCAAGTTTTTCGTTAAAATTAAAATACTTTAAAAATATTGTTAAAAAGAACTTTTTATGATTTCCTGTAAGTCTTTTTAAGTTTTTTTTTTTTAAATAAAACAGTTAAAGCTACATTCAGTATGTGTTTTTATATGATTTTGACCCTCTATTCTGAAAAAAAATTTGATTACAGCTTAAAATAACGCAAAATTGCGCAAAAACAATGATTTTTAAACTCTTAAAAAAAATTTGTTATTTTGTTGGGGTTTGAACAATTCTTCATAAATCGACTTGAAAATTTTTTTCTTTAAACTTTATCATAATAGAAATACGAGGAAAAAAATTATGATGCTGGACATTTGTAAATTTTTTTAAAAATTCATTGAAAACGATAAAATCGTCGAAAATAGCTTTTTTTATAAAATAACTTTTTGAACTAAAACTTGAGATAAAATGAATTTAAATGATAAATTTATACATAGTAAATGGTTTTTTCTTGAGTTATTAGGTATTTTAAGAGATGAAAAATAGAAGTTACAACTCGTTTGAAGTTTTATATGTTTTCTATCACTTTCAAGCTCAAAAATCAAACGGTGAAAATACGCAATCGGGGGGTGGCTTGAACTTTTGACCACTACTGTAATTTAACTCTTTTTTTTTTAGATTTTTAGATATTTTTTGAAAATTATTTTGGCCCTTACTAGGGCCCTGCAGGGCCCTATTAGAATCGTAAAATTTTCCGTTCTTTTCGAATCTGGGGTCAAAAATGGGTATTCCCATTTGAAAAAACGAAGTTTTGGTCTGTAGGGCCCAAGATAAGGGCCCACTAAATCGTAAATTTTATTTCAATAAACTTTTACATTACACGTGCTATCCAGAATTTGTGTATTTTCGGAGATAATAGGGGCTAAAGCAGGGCTGCAGGGCCCTTATAAGGACCAAAAAAATTTTCAAAAAATACCTAAAAATCGTAAAATTTTCCGTTCTTTTCGAATCTGGGGTCAAAAATGGGGATTCCCATTTGAAAAAACGAAGTTTTGGTCTGTAGGTCCCAAGATAAGGGCCCGTACCCTTTTTCATAGCCCACTAAATCGCAAATTTTATTTCAGGAAACTTTTACATCACATGTGCTATACAAAAAATGCTTTATTTCAATTTGAAGGGGTGGTACTGCTACTTTTTCCACACCCTGTATATATACACAGGGTTGCGTAAATTAATCGAGACGCGCGTATATCTCGGAATTGAAGCTGTATGCAAAAAATTTTTTTTAGATAAAAGTTGTATAGTTTGGAGGGGGAAAATGGCAGCTTTGAATTTGGGCCCGGGGCCTTATGTTAGGCCCTACGGTCATGAAGTCTTTTTTTTCCGATGGATTTAGAAAGAGATCGAAGATTTTAAGAAACTTTACAAGTTACTACGGCCCTGAAAAAAGGTTATGAATAATGAAGAGAATGATTACGAATTATCGTACTTCGAGTGTATTGAACTTATAGTGGCTGCTCGGAAAGAAGACGCGGATTCGGATAATCTACTGACTGATCGGTTTTATGTTGAGCCCGAAGAGGCAATCGAGTGCTTAAATCTGTGTATACCGTGATTATACGTGATGGCAAGATGTTGGGAGGGAAGCTTAAATACAGGATTTTGAATCTTTGTGATAGGCTATTGCTCCGTACAGAAGATGAAGGTTCAGAAAATGAAAATGAGATGAATGTTGACTCTCAAGAGGACGCTTTAAACTCGAATTAGAGGTGTTAAATCAAAAGCGACTGACAGCCCTACAAAAAATATCTCTTTTCTATTGTGAATGGTCCAGTATACTGAGTCAGCACAGTCTAGCTTAACTTGCAGAGGGCGTATAACTTCTTTTTTTATAAGATTTAGCAATCTAATTACATTAATTCAATAGAAAAGGGTATTTTCTCACAAAAAGTAGAGTTTGCAAAATAATTTTTTACAATCTGAAGATCATTTTTTTCAGCTTGTTTGGAGTCATTGAATTTAAACAAAATTAATTTTTTCTTTCTAGCTTGTCTATCTTTGAATTCTCTAAAAATTTTAACTTCATTCTTGAGGTTATCAGATTCTAGATATGTAACTCTGTCCTCAAGCTTATGTATTCTTTCAGAGATGGAGTCCAACTTATCAAATACTAGTAAAAACTTTGAGTCAATCAATGAACATAGAGGTTTTTAATTATCATCTAAGCTCTCTTCTTAACTGTCCGAAGAAGTTCTTGTCTTTGTTAAACTTTTGTTAGTAATAACTTTAGGAGGCATGTCAGAAGGTTAAGTTTGAGCTAAGATTAAGTTTACACTTTAGATGAGCACGTACGGTGAATAATAAAAGGCTCGAAGATTTAGAGTGTGATTGTTACGTAAATTAATCTAAAAGTTGATCATTAACAGTAACAGTACCCATGAATAAGGTGACAATGCAATAAATATTGTCAATTTTACACCATGTGAAATTCTGCAGCTGCCTGGTTGCACGCGCAAACGACCCATTGAGATATGAATAAAAGTTGAAAAAATACTATTTTAGACCCTGTTACTAAACACTATTAAAGTTCCTAGGAAGTGAATGGGGAGCTGCGGTTTGCGTAAAAAATTTCATTTTTTTAAGCCCTTTTGAATAATAAATATATATATTGTAGGGGTTTTCTGTGGCGTCACTTTGACCACCTTATCCGGCTCTGGTTTTGTATTTTTATGGCACTTTACGCAAACGAATAGATGTACAGCAGAAAAATACAGATCAGAAGAATGTTAAGCTGGTTTATGTTTACTGTATTACAGTGCCAGTAATTTTGTATCACTGTTTCTAATGGAAAACGAACATGAAAATTATGACAATGAGCCCGCTCGAGGCTAATCGACAAAATTGAAACTTTCATTTACATCGGCTCTCGAACCTCACTTTAGGAAAGATAATATTTTTAGTGCATTCGTGACACGAAGGTTGGCAATAGAAAAATTTTAGACTGACGGTCAGGTTTCGAGCGCCAGTTCAAACCTCGGAACGATATGGTGTCCGGCAAGTGTACCTTCATACATACACTCACGAATAATTGAACCGATTTACAATACCGTTTTTTTACTAGGCTCTTTCAAAAGTAACTGATTTGACAAAATTTTAAAAAAAAGTAACCTTACAAGCACAAAATAAAACAAAACGTCAAAACTACATTCAAGATACGTCTAAAAAAACATTATATCATTGTTCAAGTATTCATTTATGTAAATATGCAAATTTAAAAAAGTTTACAATATAGTTACGGAGAAATTGCGATTTAAAATTAGTAATTATTGTAATTTTTTTAAAAACATGAGTCAAGTTGTAATAATGCTCGAATATATATATAACAAAAATAATTGTAATATAACCTGTTCGGATGATTTGGAACAAAGTGATTGAGTTTATCATAATTTTTTCATTTTCATTTCTACATATCGCCAGAGAAAACTTGATTTAATATAATAACATAAAAATAAACTGTCATATTTAACAAATTCACTAATTATCTCGTAAATCAAAATTATTTAAAAATAACTACAATAATTCGAGCTATAATTTAAAACTGATCATATTGCTTTGTATATTTTAGAAGAGATTCAAAAAACTAATTTTATTTTAAAAAATTATTTATTGGAATCATGAAAATACATTTATATGTTGTTAAAAAATTATAATCATCAATTACGCTGAGCATTTGATAAAGAAGATGCAATGTCTCATTTTTCATTCAAAAGTTTATCCCTAAATTCTTGGCATTTTTTTTCAAGAGCTTCTTTGCATTTTAATCTTTGATTTAAAACTGTTTTTTAATAAAACGACCATTATGTGTCGATTGTGAATACATAATTATACAATAGTAAATTAACACAAAAACTACTTGGACATAACCTTTGAAAATATTTAAGAACAATTTTTAAACGAAATGCGAATGTAAACATTGACGTTGCCAAATTTTTAAGGGGAGGTTCTCATGGTTTTTTTTTTTTTTTTTTTTTTTTTTACTGAATTTTATTTCATAGAAAAAATTACATATAGATCTCAAAATTTTTACACATTTAAGTTAATATCTTAAAATATGAATTTTTTTTTTCTTTATCAATGGCGACTCAAAATGGCGGTCTCAAAAATATCCTCTTTTTTGCTGACGGAATTTTTAACTCGACAACGGTCAATCTGAAACCAAAAAGTAAAGTGGTTTTATAATCTGTATAGATTTGGCTATGTCCGGTAGCATTTAACATTGTTAAATATTTATAAAATTATCTAATTATGCTACCGGACATAAGGAGACATGTCAGAAATATGCAGTTAAAATTTTCAGTCAATCGGTGCAGTAGTTTTTTAATGAGAATGTCCGTCAGCTGAAAAAATGCTGTTTCGAGAAAAACGCGTTTAAAGTTTTATTAAAGAAAATTTTCTAATAAAATGTGGTATACCTTTAATCTGCGATGCCAGGACCATACATAATTCCTTCATCTTCTTCGTAGAACTCATTTTCAGCCATTCTGGCGTTTCTTTTTGCCGTTCGGGACTCTTTTGATGCTGTAGTAGCCCGAAAATCTGCTCTTGTCTGGCGCTCGGTGTCAACTGAGATCGCGTGATTGTAGGCTGCTCGGCCAATTGTGACCCTCATATTCTGCATCATTTTGAGTATTGGGATATACCCTTCATTCAAAATACAAGAAGCACTCCAAGCTGCAATCTCTACGACCTTTTTTCCAACAAATGCGTGTTTTGGCGCAATATTCCAGACACACGAGTTCAAACTTTCACTATTATTGTGTGTGTTTGCACCTAAGCACCTTTCCAATAAATCGTCCGACGTCAAATCCTCATAGATTGGTTTTAGTAAAGACTGAACATCTGTATCGAATGCTGGAGGATGTTTAAATTCTGCGGTTTTTTTTCAGCTACAGCTTTTTTAAACCCATACCAAGAGCCAGCCGGAGCGGTAAACAGGCTACTCGAGCGCTCGAACGCTGCAGCTGTCCCACCCTACTTTTGACCTGTTCCTGGCCTCGTAGACCTCCAAAATCATTTAACTACAATTCTATGGTGTTATACTACCAAAAAAAAAAAAAAAAAAAAATCGATTTTTTGAAAAAAAAACCATGAGAACCTCCCCTTAAGAACAAAAATCGATTTGAAAATACTTGATGCGTCAAGTATCAAGTCAAAGCAGCGTCAGGGGAGAACTACCTTAAAGCAGCGTTTTTTTTGGTAGAAATAATAGTTTTTTGACAGTTTATAATGTACAAAGTAGTTTATAAAATTATTTAACATCTGAAAAATGAAAAGTTTGGGTTCCTTTCATAAAGGTCCTGCGCGAAAATTCAAGGACGAAACTGAATAGGACTTTTTGAGTTTTTTTTCAAATCCTTTTATAGTATGTAAAATCGCTAAGAACTTTTTCTGAGAGCTTCGAATTGTCTACTAAAACAAACTTTTATCCATATTCATTTTACTAAGTTTTCCATATTCATTTTACTACAGCATTGTCCTGTGTATAAGATCCCCCCCTCCACCTCCTCGATTTTTTGACGAAAATTTAGAAAATTTTCAAAATTTTATGAATTAACCCATTACCGCCCATGGAAAAATCAAAAGTGATATAAAAAAACTAACTGTTGAAAAACCTGTCTCATGAAAAAATAGTAGATACGTGTTTTTTCTTTTTTCAATTTTCATTGTTTAAACATTATTTATTTAAACAAATTCGTAAAAAAATTTAAATTTTTATAAACTAATAATGGCATTCGATTCTTTGACCAAAAATAAGGCGAAAGTCATCTAAGTAATTTTTTGATCAGATGCTTAGATCTTTTGCTACGAGCGCTCAAACATGTAAAAATATGGTTTTATAGTGGTGAGCTCCGAGGCGCCGCACCGAAGATACACTTTTACGAGTCAGAGCTCACCACTATAAAACCATATTTTTACATGTTTGAGCGCTCGTAGCAAAAGATCTAAGCGTCTGATCAAAAAATTACTTAGATGACTTTCGCCTTATTTTTGGTCAAAGAATTGAATGCCGTTATTAGTTTATAAAAATTTAAAATTTTTTCCGAATTTGTTTAAATAAATAATGTTTAAACAATGAAAATTGAAAAAAGAAAAAATACGTATCTACTATTTTTTCATGAGACAGGTTTTCCAACAGTTAGTTTTTTTATATCACTTTTGATTTTTCCATGGGCGGTAATGGGTTAAAATTACTCAATAATTTTTATGAACTTTGATAGTTAAACTATACGTGTGTGATTTTTCTAAAAGATCTATATTGACAAAAGATTGATATCAACAATTTTTTAGACTTTTTTCAGCATCGCGGCCATTCGCGTAATGGAAACAATGCAAACTTTAACTTGTCATAACTTTTAAACTACCAGAAATTACTCAGCGCGCACGGACCCTTATTTATTGCTTTTGCTAAAGAAATTTCTGTTAAATAAAATAAAAAACTCCAATTTCATTAGTTTTTCAATTGTTTTACTTTACATAGCTCCTCTTAGCGCGTTGAAAGCGCGCATAGGATAAAAAACATAAAAAGTTACCTCAAATGCACTTTTCGAATATTTTGAAAACCTCCTCACCAATCAGCTCACGAATAAAAAGTTTACGCAAGATGGCGATAGCTCTCTTTTATAAAGGGGTCGTATAATACGACTGAAATGCAGAGTTTTTTCTTTTTTCGGCGATTAAACTCTCACCAATACAACTATACTTATGATCAAATTCGAAGAAGTTTAAAAAAAAAAAAAAAAAATTAATTAAGCAAACTTCAATTGTCTCAGTAACCTCAAGTCTCTATCAGTATGAGTTGATTTGTTAAAAAATTTTCATCTCATTTTCTATTGTAAAAGATACTTTAAGCCATCGTTGAGGATCTTACTATTTTATCATCTATGAATTTGTTCTAATATAAATATCTTCTGCTTGAAGAATTCAGATTTTAAAATAATAATAATAATAATAATAACTTTATTCAGATGTATAAGTGATATGTATACATAAAACCGTAAATACATAATTTTGCATGAATGCAAAAATCGCCACTATGACTTTAATAAGTCAGCGCGTGGCCTGAATATAATAACTTATAATTAATTAATAAAATTTTAAATTTAAATTTACACTTAAAATTACTTTACAATAGATATAAGAATTACAAATTTTTAGATCATCTAAAAAAGCTTTAACGAAAGTATTTGTTGTGTGATTATCATCCTCTTTTATAATTCAAAAATATTCAACAATTATCAATAATCCATCTTTTTAAATTTAATTTTATAGACTTCTTGTTAGAAGTAATATTTTTCAAATCATTAGGTAACATGTTGAAAGTTTTTATCGCATTATAATGACTACTTTTTTTTAATATAGATTTTTTTATAGTAGGCAATGTTATTAATTTATTCTTAGTAATACTATTTGAGTTTTTATAAATATAACAGAGTTTGTCATAATGAAAAACAAGTGAATTTAAATAATACATCTGATTAATTCTCAATATATTTTTACTATATTTAAGTGAAATTCTTTTTAAGATTTTTTTCTGTAGATTAGAAAGTAAGTTTTTGGCATTTTTATAGCACCCTCCCCAAGCTAAAATACCGTATGAACAAAAACAATTAAATAGTGCATAGTAAATCATCATTAATGAATCAAAGTTCATAATTTTTCTGAGTTTGGAGAATACATAAAGCAAATATTTAGTTTTGTTAACTACATTTTTCAAATGTTTTTCCCAAGTTAATCTATAATCAATTGTGATTCCTAAATATTTAGTTTCTAATACTCTTTCTATGCTTACATTATTAATATTTATGTTTATATCTATATCACTGGGAACACTATTTTTGTAAGCACCAAATGTCATAAAAACTGTCTTTTTAATATTTAGTGATAGCCTATTTGCACATAACCAATTATTAACTATATCCAACTTAGAGTTCATATTATCACTTGATGACAACCAAGAATCTCCTTCACTTAAGATAACAGTATCATCAGCATAAGATATAATTGTACCATCTGTATTTTGGGTTAATAAATCATCCATATAGACAATAAAAAATAGGGGACCAAGAATAGTTCCCTGAGGAACACCCATATTTAAATATCTCATTTCACTATTGATTCCATCAATTTTGACGCATTGTTCTCTATCACTTAGGTAACTGCGAATAAGTTGTAGTGGATGATCTCTAATACCATATTTTTCTAGTTTATCTAGTAAAATATCATGATCCACAGTATCAAATGCCTTACTAAGATCAATGAAAGTGGCAATTGCATGTCTATTTAAATTCGTAGTATTATATATGTAATTTGATATGTATTCAAGGGCATCTTGAGTGCTTCTTTTTTTCATAAAACCGAATTGCATTTCTGATATTATCTTATTTTTTTTGAAAAAATTTTCCAGCCTAATATATATGATCTTTTCAAACACTTTTGCCAGATTGGAGATTAGAGAGATTGGTCGGTAATTGTTCATATCACATTTATCACCAGATTTAAAAATTGGAATAACCTCAGCAATTTTCAATGCGCGTGGCCATGTCTTCATTTCTATACATTTGTTGAAAATATTTACTAGAGGATTAGCAATAAAACAATTTAATTTTTTTAGAATTTTTATGCTTATTCCATCAACACCTCCACTTTTATTTTTTAGATTATTGATAGTTCCGATGATCTCCATAAAGTCAGTTGGATTGAGAAAGAGAGAGTTTTTATTAGGTTCAGTCATTTTGATTTTATCATTATTGTATGACTTTTGAATTTTTGTTGCTAACTTCTCACCAATTGTGCAAAAATGTTTATTTAGTTCATTAGCAATAATATTTATATCGTTAATTTTCTCACCATTTAGATTAATTTCATTTATAACTTTCTTTTGTTTAGTTTTATTTTTATTTATTTTATTATTGATAAAAGACCACAATTTTTTACTATCATGAGAAATTTCTTTAACTTCTTCAGTATCTTGTTTTTGTTTTGCTTTTTTTATTAAAATTTTTAATATGCTAATATATTTTTTATAATGCATTTTTGCATTTATATCTTTAGGATTATTTAAGCAAAATTTATGTAATTTTTCTTTATTGACACACGAAACTATTATACCTGAAGTTATCCAATTTTTCCTAGGAATGTACTTTCTCTTTTTCTTTTTACAACATTTTTTAGATGCAGTAATAATATTTTTAATGTCAGTTATCAAATTGTCAATTGCTGTATTTACGTTTAAGACTGTGCTTGTTTTTTAAGACTTATATTTGTTTCAGTTATGTTCTGAAGCTTTTTCTTGTAATTTATTAAAATCTATGTATTCAAAAGTTGTTTTTAAAGAATTTGTTTTATTAAGTACTTGATCTTCAAATTGAAGCAATAGAGGATAGTGGTCAGTAAAACCTTCTATTATTTTGAAAGATTTTATAGCAAAATGGTTAGTTTTTATAAATGCATTATCAATGCAAGATCCTTGTCCAATTTGATTATTACTTGGTCTGGTTATTCCATTAAAATAAGGAAGGTATTCTGCATTGGTAAAATTGTTTAATAAATCTAAAGTGTGTTTTGAAGTCTTTAGCATATCTATATTGTAATCACCTAGGAGACAATGATTAATACAATTTTTATTTCTAGATAGATAATCATTTAACAGTTTAAAAAATTTTTCATTTTTTGTTTGGTGAGATTTATATAAAGCTGATATTTTTAATTTAACTTTAGATTTCATATCAAAATTTGTACTAATAATTTTAAGATCTTCTATTACTTCTATTTCAGTAGAATGTGATAAATCTTCTTTTATGTAAACTATAACACCATCAGCTTTGTTAATAGTGCTATTATTTGAAAGTATCTTATAATTAGGAATTTTATAAAAATTAATTTGTTCAGGAGTCCAAGTTTCAGTACATATGATAATATCTGGCTTTTTTTTCATTCTTTCAATAAAAATATGTAAGTATTCAAAATTTGCATTTAAACTTCTAATATTAAACATTAATACTGTGAAATGATCACAATTGAGTATATCATTTAGAGCAAGTATATCAGGAACACTCTGTTCTTCAATTTTGAAATCATCTTCTAGAATAGAATCAAGATCTAAAATTTTACTTACTTTTTTGACTGTGGTTTGAAGCAGAGTTTAGATCAATATTGTTCTTGACGTCATATGATGTACTCATTATATTTATTTTATTTTTTGGCCAAATAGGTTGGATAGGATAATCTATGCTATTTATGGTTTTTTTCAGTCTGTATTTATAAGTTGTACATTTATCAAAATCAATCATTGTGTGATTAATATCTCTTTTTTCTGTTAGAAATTTGTTTGCAAAATCACAGTTTGCACATTTCTTAATATTCTGTTGATCACATTTATTAGTTTCATGTTTACCAGAGCATAAGAGACATGTTATCTCATACTCACATTTTCTACTATTATGTCCAAATTTACCACATTTTAGACAGGGTCTAACTCCAAATTCATCATAGAATTTACAATTTTGATGTCCTAAAAAAATTTTGTTATTATTATTTCTCAAATTTAAATATAAATTAGGACTAACTTGAACTAAGGCACCAAATTTTTCTTTTTTAGTTTTATAAATATTCAAAACAGAACACTTATCAGGTAAACTATTAAAATTTCTATTATTTAAGTCATCTTCAAGTTCCTGCAATTCATACTTAGATTCTATGCCCACAATTTTAATAATTGGGTATTTTAAAGATTGTATTTTAACCTCAAAATCATCATTTTTGAGTTTGCTTTCCAATGAATCTTTTACAATTTCAATATCACTTTTATTGTTACATTTAATAATAACAGAGTTGTCTTTTTTCTCAAAAGTGTTTGATATAGGTGCATTTATTGAAGTATGAATTGTTTTGACAACTTTTTCAAAACATTTTGTCTTGGATTTATCATTTTTGGGTACAATAATTAGATTAGGAACCTGGTTTATTTTTTTATTATTTGTAACTCCATTCTTCACTACACTAGAAAAGCTATTGAGATTTGAAGACTCTTTATTTTTTAATAGATCATTTAGTAGTTTATTTTCATTTTTTAAACTCTGATTAACTTCCCTGAGTAATTTATTCTCCATGTTGACTACACTATAAAATTCACTTTTGTTAAAATCATAATCAATCTGAGAATGAAAACTATCATCATTATTACTATCAGTTTCACTTTTTATCGTTTCTTCTTCACAGTTGTATTTGATTAATGCAATCAATTGTTTAGCTTGAATTGTTAAATCATCGTAGTTTAATTTCGAGGTTATGTTTTCTATCATACAATTTTTACAAATTACAAAAGATTCACTAACGATTTTGGCATTTTTTTGGTTTAAAATATCACTAGGATAATAAACATCCTCACAAATTAAACATATCACAAAACTAATCTTTTGCTCTGAATGACCTTTAATAATTTTCTTTTTACGAATATCAGGTGGCACATGCTTGGTAGGCAGCATGGCGCCGGATGATATAAGTTGTGAATTTTATTTTTCAAGCCAAACAAGGTACAAATAAAATGATGACATTCTTTTTGGATAATTCTCTCTTTTGAAAGACCTTTTCACTGACAGACGTTCTTTTAACCTTTAATTTTCTGATGAAAAAAATGCTTATTTTATTGGATTAATATGAAATCTGATTAATACTTTTTGTTTCATTTAATTATTAAAATTCATAAAGACTTAAAAAAAAGATACGAATAGTTGAAAAGATATTATGATGTACTTAACTTTCTAAGCTCTGAGTAAAACAAAGATTTTTACAGTGTCTTAATAGCAGGAAAATTTTTTTTTATGCTACTGACTAACTTTTAACATTTTTCATTTAAATTTTCAATTCAAATTTGATTTAAAAAAATATTTTATTCTAATTTTTAAGTAAAACCATTTAAAAAATTGTCTTGAAAAATGAAAACAGTTTTCAAAAATATAAAAGGTATTATTTCTCGAGGTTTCCATATTCATTTTACTACAGCATTGTCCTGTGCCCCCCCCCCCCCCGCCTACCTCCTCGATTGTTTGACCAAAAATTTAGAAAATTTTCAAAATTTCATGAATTAAAATTACTCAATAATTTTTATGAACTTGTATTAATTAACAACTACAGAGAATTGATGCTTCCGTGCAACTACTGAGTAGTCTGCTTCCATGCACATGCGCAGTATCCAACCGAAAATTTCATTCCTAATTTTAATTTATAATGTTTTGGGTATTCTTTTAAATAGTATTAATAATTTTTCGGTCACCAACCAATTATCGGTGCTTTATTCGTGCTGTT
Source organism: Encarsia formosa (assembly GCA_038277355.1). Lineage (NCBI taxonomy): Eukaryota > Metazoa > Arthropoda > Insecta > Hymenoptera > Aphelinidae > Encarsia > Encarsia formosa. Next base: position 47,189,345 of record CM076186.1, on the reverse strand, counting down.
TTCTGACCAAATAACAAGTGTATATATGGTCTGTTTTTCAGACCAAATATTTTCCGTTATTTGGTCTGTTTTGCAGTCGCCACCTACCGGATCGTCAAAAAATTACACAAAGATGAAAACGACCAAGGTTTCAGGCTTCGAGGTTAGAATGCGGCAACACAGTTTATGATTGAACTTGCTGTTATTTGTTCAGAAAATAACACTCATAAAGCACCTAAAATTGATTGGTGCCTGAAAAAGCATATATTTGAACATATTCGATTATGGGGGGTCACATACGGGCGTATGTTTCTAGGCAATACCGCATGCTGGGAATGACACGCGGTATTGCCTAGAATCACACGCCCGTATGTGACCCCCGTAATCGAACATGTTCAAATATAGTATTTATATACTTCATACACATAAGGGGTCATATACGGGCGTGTGTTTCTAGGCAATGCCGCATGTTTCTAGGCATTGCCTATAAACACACGCCCGTATATGACGCCCATAATCGAATATGTCCAAATAAATACTATATTTGAACATGTTCATTTATGGGGGTCACATACGGGCGTGTGTTTCTAGGCAATACCGCGCTTAGCACGAGCTATTCCCAGCATGCAGTATTGCCTAGAAACACACGACCGCATGTGACCCCCCATAATCGAACATGTTCAAATATATGCTTTTTCGGGCTCCAATCAATTTTAGGTGCTTTATAAGTGTTGTTTTCTGAACAAATGACAGCAAGTTCAGCCATAAAATGTGTTGCCGCGTTCTTACCTCAAAGCACCATGGTCGTTTTCATTTTTGAGTAAGTTTTTTGACGATCCGATAGGTAGCGACGGTAAAACAGACCAAAGATCGGAAAACAGACCAAATAACGGAAAATATTTGGTCTGAAAAACAGACTATATATACACCTGTTATTTGGTCAGAAAACAGCACGAATAAATCACCGATAATTGGTTGGTGACCGAAAAAATACTATATACTTCTTTAAAAGTTTATATATCGATCTATTTTTAAAGCTTACAATCTCACAATGATAATTGTTTTATCTTATCATTTCATAATTACAAATTTTTTGAAAAAAAACCTTTTTTGTTAAATTATTTTTTTAAACTGAATTTGAACTGTAAATTGAACTAAAAAATGTTAAAAAATAGTTTTAGTAGACAATTCAAAGCTCTTAGAAAAAGTTCTTGGTGATTTTACATAATTTAAAAGGATTTGAAAAAAAATTCAAAAGGTCCTATTCAGTTTCGTCCTTGAATTTTCGCGCAGGACCTTTCTGACAGGAACCCAAACTTTTCATTTTTCAGATGTTTAATAATTTTATAAACTACTTTGTATATTATAAACTGTCAAAAAATTATTATTTCTGCCAAAAAACGCTACTTTAAAATGATAAGTTTTTGAGAAAATAAATGAACACAAAGTTGTCAACTTTTGAGAGGGATATCTCAGATTCTATTGATCGTAGTAAATCCAGGTTTGTGTCGTTTTTATTGTTGTAACCTCTACTTAATTCGTAGGACTTCATAATTATAAATATTTTGCTGAAACAAAAGATCTAACAAAAGAACTAAAAAAAAATTTTTTGGAATTTTTTTTCAATTTTTTGACGAATTTGGTTTTAAAAATGGGAAAAAAAATATTTGTATGGTAGAGACACAAATGATTTTGTATTTCTGTTCCGAGCTCTAAAAAAGGCAGTCCCCAAGTGAAAACCAATAATATTAATGTCAGATTCTGCTGAAGCAAACTGGTATGAAGGAGCTGCAGTGGGCCTTCTTTCTAGAAATAATGGAGTGAAGGGTACAAACGCAATTATCGAGGAAGAACACATTAAGGGAGGGATACTGATCGTTAAATTTCTTTGCTGTACGACGAATATAGTATATCAATGGTCTATTCGCCAGGATTCAAAGTCCATTAATAGATTCATTAACAATAGCAATGATAGAAAGTGTATTTTACATTTGTTTTAAAACTACCCTCAAACTATCATGCTTTTTAATGACTTTTTACTGTGATTAATAGTTTTATTTAAGGTGTCCATACCTAAAATCGACCGACTTTTTGACAATTACCCATACAAAGACAGAGAGTAGTAACGACCACACAAATATAGGCTTAATAATTTTTAATTTATATCGACGGTCCCAGCGAAGAAAAACCTTAGTCGAAAATCTGCAGATTTAAAATTATCGATGAAAGACTGAAATGAATTAAAAAATTAGAAAAAATTAAAAATCTGATTCATTAAGTGCTAAATTATTAAAATTCTTTATTTTTTATGATTTTTTAATTGATTTCAGCTTCTCATAATAATTTGAAAACTGCAGATTTTTGGCTAAGTTTTTTTTTTCGCTGGGACCATCGATATATAAAGTTATAAATATCTATAAAAATGGACATTAAGCTATACAAATTTTTTAGACAAAGAAATTCATTTAAGACTTAATTTTGTAATAAAATTGGTTTTTAAAATGATGAAAAGATTCTGCGACAGAACGTCAAAACGACAAAATGTTAGCAACAAAACTTCAAACGAAAAAATATAAAAAACCATAATATTAAAGGACAAGACATTAAAATTATAAAATTAGTAATCATAAAGTCGTTATTGTTGATGTTGATGTATAAAAGTATTTGCAGAGCTCAACTCTAGATTATCGTTTTTCAAATTGTAAATAAATGCATATTTACTGTTTGTAAATATCGGAAATAAATTTTCATTCATGCTACTTGATATATCAAATTTTATTACTTTTCTCTAAATCTTCGAATATTAAATTGTAAATACTTGCATATTCAGTGTTTGTAAATATCTAAATTAAGTTTTCATTTGTGCTACTCAATATATCAAATGTTATTACTGTTAATTCAATCTTCGATTTTAAATTGTTAAAAAATGCACATTTATTATTTGAATAGATCTGAATCAAGTTTTTATTTGCATAACTTGATAGACGAAATTTTATTATTTTCGATGCGTACACAGTGCGGAACTAGTTACTACAAGGTGTTGCTTGTTGCGACATTAAAATAGTGTTTCAAACGAAATTTTCAAGTATTCGATAACTGTTTTATTTAACATTTTTTTTTGTACATTTTTTTTTAAATCTATTAATTTTTAAAATAAATATTTAATATTATTGCTTTTTGACTTTTTTTTATGTTTTGCCGTTTGATATTTTGGTTTTTGATGTTTTGTCGTTTGATCTTTAGTTGCTGACGTTTTGTCTTTTGATATTTTGTCAACCAACCAATGAGATTTCTTCATTTATCAAAATATGTCAAAGTATTTTCAAGATTGTAGAGGTAAGGTTAGTTTTTAAAGCTCATGTTTCAAACTTAAATGATACCCTCAATGTCAAAAAATTTTTTTATGATGTGCCTCAGCATTAATTCATGATTGAGGTGCTCTTATTAGGTGCATAGAGCTTAAGTGATAAAATTGTAAAAAAGAAATGAAAAGTTTACTACCTTCTTTTTCCACTTGTCGATGATTATTTTCTATTTTCATCTGCAAAGATTTAATCTCCTCATCATAACCAATCCACTCTGGCAAAATTCGCATGGCTGCTTGCAACTTTGCTTCCTTAGTCATAGGGTTATTGCACTAAAAATTTAACAACCAGTAATATTTTGTTTGAAAACAAGGAGTTAAAGGATTTTTTATTTTATAAGAAACTAATTTGCAAATATTACATGTTTAAAAACTTTATTTTCAATTTTCGCTCATTAAGGACGTTCACTAGTTCTTTTTCGGAGTGGTGAGGGGCCCATAGGTTAGCGCAGCAGCTGAGTCACGTGAATTCGGAGTCATGCCCGGCCGCCCGGAACAACTCGTCAGTACTTTGGCTCAAATTAACAAATTGTTTTGAAAATATGACATAACATTTTTTATAGTTTCTATTTTCATATAATCTAGACCAACAGTACAAAAAACGTTTCGAAAAATTAAGAAAAATCGAAAAACTTTTTTACTGATTTTTAATAATAAAACAATAAGAAAATTGTTTAAAAACCCATGAGAATCGTTTGAAAATTATTAAAATCTCTTAATAAAGACTTGAGAGAAATCGTGTGAGAATTTCAAGACAATTCACAACCTGGTTTGGAAAATATAGCGACATGAAAACGGCACGTTTCTCCCATAAGAGCTCGTGTTCAACCACCCGATTTCGAGCGATTTTAGCTCAACTTTTGATTGAAATATCTCTAAAACCGTGTTGTGAATCCTTCTGACACTTAAACATATTCTTTTTTAAGTCTTTATTAAAAGAAGCACAAAATTTGAAACGATTATCATGGATTTCATTTACTAGTGAACGTCCTTAAGACTCAAAATAAAAGCATGATGCACCTGATGAAACAGTTATACGCCTTTAATTTGTGTAATCTAGTGCCTGCATGATTTTATTTAGAGTCCTAACTAAATTTTGTTTATTCAATTTATACTGAATCTTCTTAAGTACTATGAAAGGATTCAGCAGTATTAAAATTTTACTTTTTAGTTTTTAGTACTTTTTTTTTTTTTTTTTACTTTTAAGTCTCAGTCTTATTTTAGTAATTTATATAAGTTAACAAAACATTGAAAAGAATATTTTTAGCATAAAACTTTAAATCTAATATTTTAAAATTTTCTTATTACCGAAATTAACATCATTTTTTTTTTTTATAATATCGATAACTACCAAATTAGACACCCTACCGAACTCTTGCTAAAGTCATTCCCGCAGAATTCGACCATAACTCACAAAGATGGCTTACAGGTGCCTCCACCATCATCGACAATCTTAACGTTCAGGTCCAAAAATGATTGGATATTGTATTATGGATTATTATTGTATTATCATCCAAACCTATACTCTCTGAAAAACTTCAAATCTCTCCTTCACAAACATAATATTAATAATCAACGAAAAAATTTAGCTCGATACATTTATATCTTCGATAAACAGACTGCTCTCCTTGTATTCGTGCAGTCCTGCATTGTTGAGGACAACAATGGACTGAGCGGAGAGGTATGTCATGTAAGGACCTTATCTACTCCCTTAAAGCCCTCCAAAAACTGCGTTTTTACACACTTTATATTTTATTTTAGATTAAACCACCAAAATTAAGGGAAGAGCCGTTCCTACGCGCTTCGTGGTAAGGTGGGAGAAGCCGAGCCCTTTATTGTCCGTGTCCACGCCTCAAACTTTTTTCTGGTTCCCGACACCTAAACGCTGCGGAAGTCCGGACGCGGACAATAAAGAGCGTTTCTCGGCTCACCTGAAATGCGAGGCCGGAGTGAGAGGATCTCCGTGAGTGAAAAATCGATCCTCTATCATAGACGTAGCTGGGACAAGCCTAGAGAACTTGCCCACGATTCAATTATCGCCCGGAGTTCCAGTAGTTTGTAAGTAGTACATTGTAATTTGGAACTCGGGGGTTTTCAGGGCTGCTGATCACGAATCTAACATTCATTTTTAAATTTGACCTATGTAAAGTCTAGTTATTCAAGGTTGAAATTTATTTTTTCTCAGGCTCTTTTCAGACTTTAACGTCTATGATTGATTAGAAACCGAGTAGTCAGGGATTTTTGGGGTTGCTGATTATGAATTTGACTTTTATTTTTAAAATTGACCTACGTAAAGGGTTACTTACAGAAGGTAGAAATTTATTTTTAATAACATTTTTTTGAAACATCGTAAAAGAGGGTTTTTGGGGTTGCTGATTATGAATCTGACCTTAATTTTTAAAATTGACCTATGTAAAAGCTATAAAAATAATTTATTTCTTATAAAAATTTTAAAATTTAATATATTCGGGTATGAACTATTTTTAATATGTATTTTATTTCAGATACTTTAAGTAACAATATTTTTAAACTTTTTGTTTTAATTGAAAAATAAAATAAAGATAATTGAATTCTCAACCGAGCAAGGATGGAAGCTAGTTATTTTAATTAATCTCTCTCTCTCTCCCTCTCCTCTTTTTCTATTTTGCTGCTCTGGAGGGAAAGTACGGTTGTCGTTTGCGCTCGGTCTCATTGCTATCAAGGACTAATTTGCTCTACTGTTATGTAGTGTGGTGTTGTGCAGTGCTTCCAGTGTACCACTGACTTTGACTTTTTTTCGCGGTTTGTTGTTGTGGTTGTTTTTAAACTAATTTATTAGTTGAGTTGGTCTGTTTTCTGCTTTTAGAGGTTCGGTCAACTCAGTCATCGAGGAACACTCACCCTATCCCGTGTGTCCGAAATCTGTCGTCAGGTGGCAGCACCTCCTGGGCAAATCTATATTGTCAGCTAAGCTACGGCTGACCTTTACCACGACCTACACCACTTTCCATGCAACTGCGAAAATTCAATTTGTAACTAGTGGCTGAACATAATTTATCCACGCTACTTCTTTGCTGATTTTACTTTTTTGGAATATGGGAAATAAAAACGCAACTAAATGATTCCAGAAATGCCTTGGCCCTGTACAACCGATCTGGGCAGTTTTTCATGAGAAGATCTCAATGCTCACTTTGAATCTGTTTTTTTTGATGATATAGCGCCAGATCTTTCTCTTTTTCTGAATGGATTGGGAAAAGAGGAAGATTATGAAGGCTTTGCATTTCTAGATGTGACAGCGGACGACAAAGTACGTTCTATCAGACAATCGACATCTCAGGCAGTGGGCATTGACTCTCTTCCTCGGAGCTTTATACAATCGTCGTCAAGGCGTCGTCGTCTGCTGCTGGTAAGTGTGCAACTCTCTAACTGTCGCTCCTCAACTTCAACATTCTTCTCACCTCCACCATCCGCCACGTGCGAGTTTTTTTGTTTCAAATTTTCCGGTGACCTTTCTGGCTCTTGCGCTTTTCGAGAATTCACGCCACGCTCTCAAATTACCGAGCTAGAGGTCTCGGAAAATCTGGCTTGGAAGTTCTGAGGGTAAGTAGTCATCAAAGGAATCACCCAGCAATTGTGCCCACGCAGTTGGCATTGCCAGCCACCTTAGCACCTTTCACCGCTCCACAGTTGCCAGCCTGCCGCCCGCCAAAAAACCCACCCCGTCACGCGGCTGCGCGCCGCTACAACGCCTAGCGTCTAGCCACTCCACCACTGTCTGCATAGTGCCCGCCAAAAACTCTTCACCATCACGCGGCTGGGCGCTACGTCCAGTGGCACACAAGTAGCTACCTGTGTCTCTCTGCCTGCTCCTTACTACTACGGCCCTCAGCTGCATAGGCGCCCCAGCACACTTCTACCCGGTCACCACACCAACATCACTGCATCGCCGGCTGCCACCGATCAGGGGCCAACAGCCCGAAAATCTTCGTCGGCCACACCAGCATCTGCCCGTCTTGCTCTCGCATTGTACAACGTGGTAAGCCTACAGAACAGTGCACTAACTGCTATTCCCTCTCCCATACCACCTGCATTCCCTCATCTTATCCCAGAAACACTCCTTTCCTTTGTTCACGCTGCTACACTCCTAATCCTGATCTCTCGCCTAATCAAGCCGCATACAACCCACCCTCCCAATACTCTGCACAGCACGATAACCTCTCTCATTCTCCTACCTCCACCCACTGCAACAACTCCCCTCCCTTCACCCCCCAAAATGCTGGCCCCACCTTCATACCGCCCCTCTTTTCCACTATCAGACCCCCTCCTCCAAACTCCCGCAAGCGTTTACCTGATTCCTCGCCAGAGAATCAACCTCAAACCCGTCGTCCTTCCGTCCCTCGCCCGCAAAAGCAAAACCCTGCACACAACATCAACTTCGCTTCAGACGTGGAAGCTTTCTTTGCCAACCCCCAAAACCCCCAATCCATGAAAGACCTTGTATCCCTTTTCGCTCCCCCCCTCTAAAAGCTATCATCACTTGAGACCTTCGCTACCGACACCGCATCTGAAGTTGCAAATCTCAGGGACAAAGTTGCCATACTCAAGCACCGCTTCCTGGAGTCAGACCCCTGCGAGATCCGTATCAGTGACATCCCCATCGACCCACCCATCGCACCCCTTGAAGCCACTGCCATCCTAAATTTCATCGGTCGCCCTACCGCAATCAAGCTCATCCTCACTGCCTACCCCTGGAATTATAAACCAGCCCGACCCCTAAACAACCCCCCTCAACCCGTGACCAACTCCAAGTCTATTATGGTCGAATTTTCCAGCTCCGAAACTCGGGATTTCGTCATGATGAACAAATCGAAACTGCGTGACGCCGCCGACGTCCAAATCTTCGGCTATGGCACCGCCCGCCCAGTCTACACGAACTCTTTTTGCAAACCCTCCCTCCACGCGCTCGTCAAGAGAGCTCGAGAGATCACGAGGAGATTTAAACTCCCAGGTGTTGTCACCCACACCAACAAACTCCTGCTACGCAAATCCCAAAACGGCAAACCGCACAAGATTTTCACCGACCAAGACCTCGACCAGTTTGAACTATCCGTTGCACCAATTCAATCCCCCACGCTCACCCCTCTTCTCCCACAATACGAAAACGTCATTTTAACGACTTCAATGTCAACATGTCCACCCCTTCTTTTTCATCCTCTTTCCTGTCTAACCTTATCACTGATCACTGCCTCACCCTAGTCAGCAACAAACCGACCCATCATCTTCTATGGCACGACGGATCCACCCATCATTCCTGCATTGATCTGTTTATCACTCGTTCAATAGATAAAATTTCATCCTTTTCTCAAACATCAACCCCCTTTACCCCAGGCCACGATCTCATTTCACTAAGCTTCTGCATTGACCCTCAACCCCCTCCTACAGATACAATCACTGTCCGCAAACTCAAATCCATTGACCCCCCAACACTTCACAACCTACTGATTACCAAACTTTCAACCATTTTTCCACCACCCTCACGCCTAGCGAATTGCTCGTACAACCCTTCCCCCCCTACAAACACTAATCTACTTGACCTTAAAACATCAGAAATCACAAATATTACTCTCGAAGTCTTTGACACCCTCGCCCCCCCTGAAAACCATAAGAAAGAAACCCCTAGTAGGCCAGGCTAGAAACGGTTTTGAAAAAAATTAATTTTCAGCAGAATTTGAAAAATGGGAAAATTTAGTTAAAATCAAAATAAATGAAATTCCGTAAAATTAGAGGCGAGAAAATGATCGGAAGAGGTAAAGGGGGTGAGTTTTGGGGTTTGAAAACGGTTTTTTACGTTTTCTGGCTAAAGTACGAGTTTTACATGAAAAAGTTCAGAAGAAAAGTTGTAGATAATAAAAAAATCTACAACTTTTCTCCTACAAGTTTTTCACCATAACCTCAAACTTTTGTGTTAAACGTAAAAAACCGTGTTTTCCGTTTTTGATTTTTCTTTCCTACAAAAATCAATGAATTTTTATGAAATTTAGATGAGATATAGTAATTTTTTTGTTAAAAAAGCAGGTATTTTTTGTTTTTTTTGAAGTATCAATTTTTTTCCGAGATATTAGCGTTTTTCGATTTTTGAGGTTAAATCTTCAAAAATAAAAATTGTGGAGCTAATTTTCGATTTTGAAAAAAAGGTGGTGGTTTTTTTTCTTCTTTGAAATGTCTACTTTAAAATGAAAAAAAAAAAATATCGTTACCGTGCAAAATAATATCGCAAGTTGAAGAAAACAAATAAAACTGTTTTCGTTTCACTCAGTTTTTCGGTTATTTTTAAAAACTTATCAATTTAGGTATGACTGCACTAATAAAATTAATAAATTTTGATTATTTTAATAAAATATCAATAAAACATAAATTTTGAAGTGAGTGACGATTAAAATTTTTTAAATTCAGTAGTTTAAACAGTAACAAACATTTAAAAATCATCTTTTTCGTATATTATGGGTAAAAATAAGACAAAAATATACTAGAAATTAAACTTTGTTATACTTTATTTAAAATTATGTACAATATTATACTTATCATCATTTTTGACTTATATACTAATACTTACTGAAGCATGTTCTTATTCTATATTACTTGTTAGTCTTCGTCTTTTTACCAAGTTTGAATATGGCAAATCATCTTCTGATTCTGATTCTGATTCCCTTTCATTAAAATTCTCAATTCTAGTAACCTCACAGTCAAGTTCCTGCTCATCTGCAAAATCAGCCAGACTTGCGAGTTCCTCTTCGTCTTCTTCTTCACTATTGTATAAAGTATTTTGTGGTTGTTGTTCTTCTTCAGAATCACTGCAGTCTTCGTAAACTTGAGTTTCTACGTTTGTACAGTTTTCCGACCCATGACAATTCGTACACTTTAAACCGTGCTTGTAACAACCACAGTTTTTACTTTTGCAACCTGTCTTACAGCTGCAGCAGATTGTTTTTAGCAAAGACTAAGGAATCAATTCTTTATTGGTCAGCGTAGGCAAAAGTCCATTTACGTGACGCTTCCAGCCCCAGTTCATCGCTGTAGAATCATTTTTCTCCAGAATTGTAATTTATGGTACACTCTACAGCAATGTTGGTCAGCAGCTTCTTCTGTCGGCGGTAATTTATCTAATTTAAAAAAAATTTTTTTAATCGCTTGCGTGTAGTGCTGAAATGTTAGTTCGCTCAACAAAATATCTAAATTTTTACTGTTATAAATAGAAGCTATTAACTTCTTTCCATTTTTTGCGATAATTTCGTGGCTACTATCTTTTTTATAATAAACATCTGCCAAACTTGATAGCTCTGGATTACTTAATAACAACTTTATAGTTTTCATTTTTCCTTTTCCAGTAAATCTAGATGTCGTATCACAGCCTGAAAAGCCGTGCAGAAAAGCAATATATTTTTTAATTGATTCGTGTTTGAAACTGTTTGATGAATAGTAAGAATCACTAATTTTTCCAGAGCCAGGTTTGTAAAAAAATATGCTTAAGTCGGTTTCATTTAATTGATTAAGACGCACCAATAGATCGATCAACAATGATCATTATCTTGCCACTTTCTTCTGCAGCTATTTCCATAGCTTTATAAATAATTTGAGCGTCAGCATCTTCTTCAGCTTGTTCGAAAATAAAATGTTTGGATTGTAATTTTTCTGACAAAGTTTTTATTAATTTATTCTTATTTCTGATAAAAAATTTTCTTCACAAAAAGGTATTTTTGTATGGCTTTGAAAATCAAATTCAGGTACAATAGTAGCATTTTTTCGACGTAACCGCTCAGCATTTTTAGTTCCAGTTGATACAGCCAAAGTGGTAGTTGTTGTATCAGCTTCAGGATACCCATCGAATATAACGCAGCTGTTCTTAGCGTAGTGATCCTGAACATAACCGTACTTCTCCATAATAGCTTCAACGATCTCACCTTTCTTCCAAACTATTTTATGTAATAAGTAGCCACCGTCGACTACATGTATAATATTATCAGAAAATGGCAAAGTATTAATGCTAGTAAATTCTGCGTCAATAACAGTGCACTATTAGCTAATTTCAAGGCTTGTTCTTAATTTTAATTAATAAATATATTCAGCAGTTCAGAAAAATTTTAAGGTTTAAATATTTTTAAATATTAGAAAAACAATTTAGCAGAACACACAAAAAAGAAGTTTTTTTACCGAAAATATCGTTGATTTTTAAATGTTTATTACTGTTTAAACTACAGAATTTAAAAAATTTTAATCGTCACTCACTTCAAAATTTATGTTTTATTGATATTTTATTAAAATAATCAAAATTTATTAATTTTATTAGTGCAGTCATACCTAAATTGATAAGTTTTTAAAAATAACCGAAAAACTGAGTGAAACGAAAACAGTTTTATTTGTTTTCTTCAACTTGCGATATGATTTTGCACGGTAACGATATTTTTTTTTTTTTTTCATTTTAAAGTTGACATTTCAAAGAAAAAAAAACCACCTACAACTACTCCTTTACTATACAAACCTCACGCACCATAAACAAACACCGTTCAATTTTCTATAATAGTAACTCACTCCAAACCTACAAAACCTCCCTTAAATCCGCCCTCTTCACCATAGACTGTGCAGATTGGGTCCAAAGGGCCAATGCTGAGAACCTCACCATGATCCCTCCACCCCTCTCTTCCCTCTTAAGAGGATAGTATGGTCAAACGAGTGAAAAAAATGCTTTTTTTGACGATTTTTAAAATGAAATCAAGCAAAACCAAGTTTATTGTAAAGTATAGTACTTTATTAAGTAACATTTGAAGAAGCTTTTGTCCAATTTTGAGGTAAAAATATTAAGATTTGAGTCTCTGGCAGGCAATTTTCGGCGAGACCTTTCGAAAAAAGTTTTTTGCGGTGACCACTCGTACTTGGCACTGGCTTATCCGAAACACAATTTGAAAGAAGGTTTAGTTAAAGGATAAGTATTTCTAGGTACTGACGGGGTATTTTTTTTTTCAGCAGGTTAAAAATTTTTACCTCAAAATGACGCCATTTTAGGGCCGCCATTTTGTAAAAAATAAAAAATTTAAAAAAGTGGCTCGACAGTACCAGGTATTTGATGGATAAAAAGCGTGTATACAATTTGGAAGTGATCGGTGCAATAGTTTACGAGTTATCGTGGCCACCGATGTCAAATATGTAGTTTCGAGAAAAACGCGTTTAAAGTTTAAAAGCTCAGGCCCGCAGCGCTCGAAGGTCTTTGGATTAAAACTCTACTACGGCTCGAGTTTTGCTCCGATCGACCTGAAATTTTGACACAACATTCTTGAGATGTTGTGCTATTGGAAATTGTAAAAATCGATTTTTTGCAAATGGCTTGACCATACTATCCCCTTAAAACCCTTGTTACAACCTCCTTTAGCTCGACTCTAACCCCCCCCCCCCCACTCCCCACCTTCATGCATTACGGCACTGTTGAACAGCTCTCCACCACGTACCACAACAAGCAACAAAACAGTGCAAACAATACGTATACTCATTCGATGTAATCAACTCAAACTAGCATTATCATTTTATTATTATATTATTCTTTGTACCTCTTTAAATCAGCTGTATCTTACTGTAAAACCTAAACGAGCAGGACAGGGTGCAACCCTCTGCTTGAAATAAAATACTTAAATCAATCAATCAGCTTTTTCATCCATTGGTCCGTTCATCTGCAAAATCGTTAATACTTCCTTATCCACATAGGCTTATCCTGATCAATGGAAGAAGCCAATAGTGATCGTACTCAATAAAACTCCCACTGTATCTTGCCTGAAATATTTTCGTCCTATCTCCCTGCTCAGCTTTATGTCAAAGATCCTTGAGAGACTAGTCCATGACAAGATTTCTGCTTATGTCGAATCGAAGGGTCTGATGGATGATCATCAGGTGGGTTTCAGAGCAGGACATAGTACACAGACAGCACTGTTGAAATTTACTGATGACATTCAGGTGGGTGTGGACAAGTGACAGATGGCCACTCTACTACTTTTTGATTTCAGCAAAGCTTTTGATTCGGTCTCACACGTAACACTACTCAGGAAACTGCAATCATTAGGTTTTTCTCATGGGGTCTTGAGGTAAGTTACTTCTTGTCTGACTGGTTGCTCGCAGGCAGTAAGGGCAGAGGACGGCAGCTTACTTCTTGCCGTATCCTTAACAAGGGTGTGCCTCAGGGCTCGGTGCTGGGTCTTCTGCTCTTCCTTTTGTTTGCCATTGATATCGGTCTTGGCCCTGGTGTCTACCATGTGATTTATGCAGATGAGAATTTATGCAGATTTACGTACGTGCCGCCCCGACTTGAGGACATACATGCCACTCTGGGAAGACTGAGCCGCGGTGCTGAGCACGTTTCTGATCAGGCTGCTACTAACTTGCTGGTACTTAATGCTAGTAAGACTATAGCTATGATTTTTGGGACTCTATCCTATGTCAATGACTTTAATGAGTTGGGTATTCATGACCTGCAGTTTGGTGGCTGCCAACTCTCTTCTGCACCGTCTTAACCACTTCAGGCGCAGCACTACCTTTGAACTGCGTAAACATCTTGTGCAGATCCTGCTTTTTTCTGTTGTTGACTATTGCTCACTTGTGTACTGTAATATCTCGGCAGAGCAGGATCTCATCTTACAGTGTTTGCATAATCGTGGAATTAGGTACATCTTTGGGATTAGAAAGAGTGATCAAGTTACGCCTTTTAAACGTGAGCTTGTCTGGCTTCGAGTATCAGGCCGCAGAGATTATTTTGCTGCCTGCTTGCTCTATATAATCCTACACACAGGTACTCCGCCTTATTTGGCGAATTCTTTTACTGAAAAGCTCAGCTCAAGTCCTTTGAGATTAGCAAATCCACATGCGCTTGATGCCTTGATTGTCCCATCTTTCCGCACGGAGTCTCTGAAACGTATTAGCTACTTACTCCTGGAATAACATACCCCCACAAATTCGCCATTCAACATCCCTCTCCACATTCAAACACCTCAGCAAATTACACATCTTTACTACTAAAAGAGAAGATTAAATTCTTTACGCTGTGAAATAATATGTTACCTTGATTACTAATATTATATTTAATTTATTATTATTATTACTATTATTATTATTATTATTATTATTATTATTACTATTATTACTATTATTATTATTATTATTATTATTATTACTATTATTACTATTATTATTATTATTATTATTATTATTATTATTATTATTATTATTATTATTATTATTATTATTATTATTGTAATTTTATTATATGTAGTATTATTTTATTCTATTTGTAGTATTAATCTAATGTACAGTGCTTGGTTATAAACTTATGTATTATTGTACAACATAATGTACAATTAATAAACACACCAAAATCAAAATCAAATCAAATCTCTGTCTCACTATTTTAAATTTAAATTTTTTGAATTTACAAAATGTCTGTTTAATAATTATTGATTTTCAGAGTATGATTACTTACTAGATCTATAGTTTTGGCGTATTTTTTAGAACTGTCATCGCACCACGTTTCGCACCAAAGCCATTCCTGTGGTAAAGTTTTGATTGAAACTTGATGAATCATGTTATTTGGCAGATCCTGAAACAAATTTAATTTTTGCTTTTGAGCAAGTATTGTTTTGCTTTTTTGTATTTTGTAATAAGCTTTTTCATCTTAGAAAGTAAAACTAATAACGAAAAAAAAATTAATTAATTCGTCGGTTTGGTTTTAGAAGGTGACAACTCAGCACGTTCGATTGAAAAGATGGCAACTCAAAGTTTCAAATTGAAAAGGTGGCAACTCAAAGATTCAAATTAAAAAGGTTGCAACTCAACATTTCATTTTTAAAAGGTGACAACTCAAAGCTAAAATGAGAATAAAGAGGATAGTGAAAACACACGGTATAGCAAGCGCGGCCTCCAACTTAGACATGACTAAAAAGTACTGTCCCCCAAGCTTCAAACCCACAATACCCTGGGCGCCCGAGTTCAATTTTTGAAAAGATAAATGATCCCCCAAGCTTAAAACCCATAGTACCCTGAGCGTCTAAGCTCAATTTTCAAATAAATAAATGATTCCTCAAGCTTCAAACCCATAGTACCCTGGGCCTCCAAGTTCAATTTTTAAAGAAATAAACGATCCCCCAAGCTTCAAACCCACAGTACCCTGGGCGTCCGAGTTTGATTTTTAAATAAATAAATGAGCCATCAAGCTTCAAAACCATAGTGCCCTGGGCATCCAAGTTCAATTTTTAAATAAATAAATGATCCCTCAAGCTTCAAACCCACAATACCCTCAGCAACCGAGTTCAATTTTTAAATAGATAAATGATCCCCCAAGCTTCAAACCCACAGTACCCTGGGCGTACGAGTTTGATTTTCAAATAAATGAATGATCCATCAAGCTTCAAACCCATAGCACCCTGAGCGTCCAAGTTTTATTATTAAATAAATAAATGATCCCTCAAGCTTCAACCTCACAGTACCCTGGGCGCGCGAGTTCAATTTTTAAATAAACGAACAATTCCCTAAGCTTCCAACCCACAGTACCCTGGGCACGAGTTAAATAACTGCTTTAAATAAACAGAGAGTCCTCTAATCATCTATTGATTGAAATTTTTAAATAATTAGGAAATCATTTATTTATTAATATTTTCAAATGAATTAATGATTTCTCAAGCTCTAAACACACGAGACTCTGGGCTTTCGAGTTGAATTTTTAACCCTTACTTGGCACACAAAAATTCATAACTGAAACTCTAACAGTTTATAGGGTCCTGTGAGACCCCGTGTGTCAAGTATAGGTTAACCCTTAAATGACACACCCAAATCCAGAACTGCCACACTGACAGTTATGTGGGGTCTTTTGGATCCCGTGTGGCCTTTAAGGGTTACATCAACAAAATTAAAAAATTCAAATTTTTATTTAAAAATTAAACTTGGACGACCAGGGTATTGTGGATTTGAAGCTTGGAGGATCATTTATTTATTCAAAAATTGAATTCGGGCGCCCAGGGTATCGTAGGTTTGAAGCTTGTGGGATCATTTACTTATTTAAAAATTAAACTCGGAAGCCCAGGGTATCGCAGATTTGAAGCTTGGAGGATCATTTATTGATTTAAAGATTAAACTTGGATGCCCAGGGTATCGCAGGTTCGAAGCTTGGGGAATTGTTCGTTTATTTAAAAATTGAACTTAGGCGCCCAGGGTATCACTGGTTTGAACCTTAGGGGATCATTTATTTATTTAAAAATTGAACTCGGACGACCAGGGAGTTGTGGGTTCGAAGCTTGGTGGATCATTTATTTATTCAAAAATTAAATTTGGGCACCAAGGACATCGTTGGTTCGGAGCTTGGGGAATCATTTATTTATTCAAAATTGAACTCGAACGACCAGGGTATTGTGGATATGAAGCTTGGGGGATCATTTATTTATTCAAAAATTGAATTCGGGCGCCCAGGGTATTGTGGGTTTGAAGCTTGGGGGATCATTTATTTATTTGAAAATTGAACTCGGACGCACAGGGTATCGTGGGTATGAAGCTTGGGGGATCATTTATTTATTTATAAATTGAACTCGGACTACCAGGGAATTGTGGGTTCGAAGCTTGGTAGATCATTTATTTATTTAAAAATTAAACTCGGATGCCCAGGGTATCGCAGGTTCGAGGCTTGGAGGATCATTCATTTTTTTAAAAATTGAATGGTGGCGCCCAGGGTACTATGGGTTTGAAGCTCGAGGGATCATTCTCGAACTCGGACGACCAGGGTATTGTGGATATGAAGCTTGGGGGATCATTTATTTATTCAAAAATTGAATTCGGGCGCCAAGGGTATTGTGGGTTTGAAGCTTGGGGGATCATTTATTTAATCAAGATTGAATTCGGGCGCCCAGGGTATCGTGGATTCGGAGCTTGGGGGATCATTTATTTATTAAAAAATTTAACTTAGATGCCCAGGGTATTGTGGGTTTGAAGCTTGGGGGATTTCTCATTTATTCAAAAATTGAACTTGGACGCCCAGAGTATCGCTGGTTTGAAGCTTGAGGAATCATTTATTTATTTATAAATTGAACTCGGACGCCCAGGGTACAGTGAGTTTGGAGCTTGGGAAATCATTTATTTATTCAAAAATTTAATTCGGGTGCCCAGGGTATTGTGGGCTTGAAGCATCAGGGATCATTTATTTATTTAAAAATTGAACTCGGACCCCCAGGGTATTTTGGGTTCAATGCTTAGGGCATCATTTATTTATTTAAAAATTAAACTAAGATGCCCAGGGTATCACTGGTTTAAAGCTTAGGGGATCATTTATTTATTTAAAAATTGAACTCGGACGCCCAGGGTATTGTGGGTTTGAAGCTTGGGGGATCATTTATTTATTCAAGATTGAATTCGGGCGCCCAAGGTATTGTGGGTTCGGAGCTTGGCGGATCATTTATTTATTCAAAAATTTAACTTAGATGCCCAGGGTATCGTGGGTTTGAAGCTTGGGGGATTTCTCATTTATTCAAAAATTGAACTTGGACGCCCAGGGTATCGCTGGTTTGAAGCTTGGGGAGTTTCTCATTTATTCAAAAATTGAACTTGGACGCCCAGAGTATCGCTGGTTTGAAGCTTGAGGGATCATTTATTTATTTATAAATTGAACTCGGACGCCTAGGGTACTGTGGGTTTGAAGCTTGGGGGATCATTTATTTATTCAAAAATTTAATTCGGTTGCCCAGGGTATTGTGGGCTTGAAGCCTCAGGGATCATTTATTTATTTAAAAATTGAACTCGGACCCCCAGGGTATTTTGGAATCAATGCTTGGGGCATCATTTATTTATTTAAAAATTAAACTAAGATGCCCAGGGTATCACTGGTTTAAAGCTTAGGGGATCATTTATTTATTTAAAAATTGAACTCGGACGCCCAGGGTACTGTGGGTTTAAAGTTTGGGGGATCATTTATTTATTCAAAAATTTAATTCGGGTGCCCAGGGTATTGTGGGCTTGAAGCCTCAGGGATCATTTATTTATTTAAAAATTGAACTCGGACCCCCAGGGTATTTTGGGTTCAATGCTTGGGGCATCATTTATTTATTTAAAAATTAAGCTAAGATGCCCAGGGTATCACTGGTTTAAAGCTTAGGGGATCATTTATTTATTTAAAAATTGAACTCGGACGCCCAGGGTATTGTGGGTTTGAAGCTTGAGGGATCATTTATTTATTTATAAATTGAACTCGGACGCCCAGAGTATCGTGGGTTTGAAGCTTGGGAGATCATTTATTTATTCAAAAATTCAACTCGGACGCCCAGGGTATCGCTGGTTTGAAGCCTGGGGAATCATTTATTTATTCAAAAATTGAATTCGGGCGCCCAGGGTATTGTGGGTTTGAATCTTGGAGGATCATTTATTTATTCAAGATTGAATTCGGGCTCCCAGGGTATTGTGGGTTTGAAGCTTGGGGGATTTCTCATTTATTCAAAAATTGAACTTGGACGCCTAGGGTATCGCTGGTTTGAAGCTTGAGGGATCATTTATTTATTTATAAATTGAATTCGGACGACCAGGGTATCGTGGGTTTGAAGCTTCGGGGATCATTTATTCATTTAATGATTGTACTCGGACGGTCAGGGTATCGTAGTTGCGAAGCTTGGGGGATCATTCATTTTTTTTAAAATTGAATGGTTGCGCCCAGGGTACTATGGGTTTGAAGCTTGGGGGATCATGTGTTCATTTTTAAATTCAGCTTGGACGCCTAGGGAACTATGGGTTTGAAGCTTGGGGGATCATTTATTTATTAAAAAATTTAACTTAGATGCCCAGGGTATTGTGGGTTTGAAGCTTGGGGGCTTTCTCATTTATTCAAAAATTGAACTTGGACGCCCAGAGTATCGCTGGTTTGAAGCTTGAGGAATCATTTATTTATTTATAAATTGATCTCGGACGCCCAGGGTACAGTGGGTTTGAAGCTTGGGGGATCATTTATTTATTCAAAAATTTAATTCGGGTGCCCAGGGTATTGTGTGCTTGAAGCCTCAGGGATCATTTATTTATTTAAAAATTGAACTCGGACCCCCAGGGTATTTTGGGTTCAATGCTTAGGGCATCATTTATTTATCTAAAAATTAAACTAAGATGCCCAGGGTATCACTGGTTTAAAGCTTAGGGGATCATTAATTTATTTAAAAATTGAACTCGGACGCCCAGGGTATCGCTGGTTTGAAGCCTGGGGAATCATTTATTTATTTAAAAATTGAACTCGGACGATCAGGGTATCGTAGGTTCGAGGTTTGGGGGATCATTCATTTTTTTAAAATTTCAATGGTGGCGCCCAGGGTACTATGGGTTTGAAGCTTGGGGGATTATTTATTTATTTTAAAATTCAGCTTGGACGCCTAGGGTACTATGGGTTTGAAGCTTGGGAGATCATTTATTCATTCAAAAATGGAATTCGGGGCCCAGGGTATTGTGAGTTTGAAGCTTGGAGGATCATTTATTGATTCAAGATTGAATTCGGGCTCACAGGGTATTGTGGGTTTGAAGCTTGGGGGATCATTTATTTATTTGAAAATTGAACTCGGGCGCCCAGGGTATTGTGGATATGAAGCTTGGGGGATCATTTATTTATTCAAAAATTGAATTCGGGCGCCCAGGGTATTGTGGGTTTGAAGCTTGGGGGATTTCTCATTTATTCAAAAATTCAACTCGGACGCCCAGGGTATCGCTGGTTTGAAGCCTGGGGAATCCTTTATTTATTTTAAAATTGAACTCGGACGATCAGGGTATCGTAGGTTCGAAGCTTGGGGGATCATTTATTTATTTGAAAATTGAACTCGGGCGCCCAGGGTATTGTGGATATGAAGCTTGGGGGATCATTTATTTATTCAAAAATTGAATTCGGGCTCACAGGGTATTGTGGGTTTGAAGCTTGGGGGATCATTTATTTATTTGAAAATTGAACTCGGACGCCCAGGGTATTGTGGGTTTGAAGCTTGGAGGATCATTTATTGATTCAAGATTGAATTCGGGCTCACAGGGTATTGTGGGTTTAAAGCTTGGGGGATCATTTATTTATTTGAAAATTGAACTCGGGCGCCCAGGGTATTGTGGATATGAAGCTTGGGGGATCATTTATTTATTCAAAAATTGAATTCGGGCGCCCAGGGTATTGTGGGTTTGAAGCTTGGGGGATTTCTCATTTATTCAAAAATTCAACTCGGACGCCCAGGGTATCGCTGGTTTGAAGCTTGGGGAGTTTCTCATTTATTCAAAAATTGAACTTGGACGCCCAGAGTATCGCTGGTTTGAAGCTTGAGGGATCATTTATTTATTTATAAATTGAACTCGGACGCCTAGGGTACTGTGGGTTTGAAGCTTGGGGGATCATTTATTTATTCAAAAATTTAATTCGGTTGCCCAGGGTATTGTGGGCTTGAAGCCTCAGGGATCATTTATTTATTTAAAAATTGAACTCGGACCCCCAGGGTATTTTGGAATCAATGCTTGGGGCATCATTTATTTATTTAAAAATTAAACTAAGATGCCCAGGGTATCACTGGTTTAAAGCTTAGGGGATCATTTATTTATTTAAAAATTGAACTCGGACGCCCAGGGTACTGTGGGTTTAAAGTTTGGGGGATCATTTATTTATTCAAAAATTTAATTCGGGTGCCCAGGGTATTGTGGGCTTGAAGCCTCAGGGATCATTTATTTATTTAAAAATTGAACTCGGACCCCCAGGGTATTTTGGGTTCAATGCTTGGGGCATCATTTATTTATTTAAAAATTAAGCTAAGATGCCCAGGGTATCACTGGTTTAAAGCTTAGGGGATCATTTATTTATTTAAAAATTGAACTCGGACGCCCAGGGTATTGTGGGTTTGAAGCTTGAGGGATCATTTATTTATTTATAAATTGAACTCGGACGCCCAGAGTATCGTGGGTTTGAAGCTTGGGAGATCATTTATTTATTCAAAAATTCAACTCGGACGCCCAGGGTATCGCTGGTTTGAAGCCTGGGGAATCATTTATTTATTCAAAAATTGAATTCGGGCGCCCAGGGTATTGTGGGTTTGAATCTTGGAGGATCATTTATTTATTCAAGATTGAATTCGGGCTCCCAGGGTATTGTGGGTTTGAAGCTTGGGGGATTTCTCATTTATTCAAAAATTGAACTTGGACGCCTAGGGTATCGCTGGTTTGAAGCTTGAGGGATCATTTATTTATTTATAAATTGAATTCGGACGACCAGGGTATCGTGGGTTTGAAGCTTCGGGGATCATTTATTCATTTAATGATTGTACTCGGACGGTCAGGGTATCGTAGTTGCGAAGCTTGGGGGATCATTCATTTTTTTTAAAATTGAATGGTTGCGCCCAGGGTACTATGGGTTTGAAGCTTGGGGGATCATGTGTTCATTTTTAAATTCAGCTTGGACGCCTAGGGAACTATGGGTTTGAAGCTTGGGGGATCATTTATTTATTAAAAAATTTAACTTAGATGCCCAGGGTATTGTGGGTTTGAAGCTTGGGGGCTTTCTCATTTATTCAAAAATTGAACTTGGACGCCCAGAGTATCGCTGGTTTGAAGCTTGAGGAATCATTTATTTATTTATAAATTGATCTCGGACGCCCAGGGTACAGTGGGTTTGAAGCTTGGGGGATCATTTATTTATTCAAAAATTTAATTCGGGTGCCCAGGGTATTGTGTGCTTGAAGCCTCAGGGATCATTTATTTATTTAAAAATTGAACTCGGACCCCCAGGGTATTTTGGGTTCAATGCTTAGGGCATCATTTATTTATCTAAAAATTAAACTAAGATGCCCAGGGTATCACTGGTTTAAAGCTTAGGGGATCATTAATTTATTTAAAAATTGAACTCGGACGCCCAGGGTATCGCTGGTTTGAAGCCTGGGGAATCATTTATTTATTTAAAATTTGAACTCGGACGATCAGGGTATCGTAGGTTCGAGGTTTGGGGGATCATTCATTTTTTTAAAATTTCAATGGTGGCGCCCAGGGTACTATGGGTTTGAAGCTTGAGGGATTATTTATTTATTTTAAAATTCAGCTTGGACGCCTAGGGTACTATGGGTTTGAAGCTTGGGAGATCATTTATTCATTCAAAAATGGAATTCGGGGCCCAGGGTATTGTGAGTTTGAAGCTTGGAGGATCATTTATTGATTCAAGATTGAATTCGGGCTCACAGGGTATTGTGGGTTTGAAGCTTGGGGGATCATTTATTTATTTGAAAATTGAACTCGGGCGCCCAGGGTATTGTGGATATGAAGCTTGGGGGATCATTTATTTATTCAAAAATTGAATTCGGGCGCCCAGGGTATTGTGGGTTTGAAGCTTGGGGGATTTCTCATTTATTCAAAAATTCAACTCGGACGCCCAGGGTATCGCTGGTTTGAAGCCTGGGGAATCCTTTATTTATTTTAAAATTGAACTCGGACGATCAGGGTATCGTAGGTTCGAAGCTTGGGGGATCATTTATTTATTTGAAAATTGAACTCGGGCGCCCAGGGTATTGTGGATATGAAGCTTGGGGGATCATTTATTTATTCAAAAATTGAATTCGGGCTCACAGGGTATTGTGGGTTTGAAGCTTGGGGGATCATTTATTTATTTGAAAATTGAACTCGGACGCCCAGGGTATTGTGGGTTTGAAGCTTGGAGGATCATTTATTGATTCAAGATTGAATTCGGGCTCACAGGGTATTGTGGGTTTAAAGCTTGGGGGATCATTTATTTATTTGAAAATTGAACTCGGGCGCCCAGGGTATTGTGGATATGAAGCTTGGGGGATCATTTATTTATTCAAAAATTGAATTCGGGCGCCCAGGGTATTGTGGGTTTGAAGCTTGGGGGATTTCTCATTTATTCAAAAATTCAACTCGGACGCCCAGGGTATCGCTGGTTTGAAGCCTGGGGAATCATTTATTTATTTAAAAATTGAACTCGGACGATCAGGGTATCGTAGGTTCGAAGCTAGGGGGATCATTCATTTTTTTTAAAATTGAATGGTGGCGCCCAGGGTACTATGGGTTTGAAGCTTGGGGGATTATTTATTTATTTTAAAATTCAGCTTGGACGCCTAGGGTACAATGGGTTTGAAGCTTGGGAGATCATTTACTCATTCAAAAATGGAATTCGGGGCCCAGGGTATTGTGGGTTTGAAGCTTGGGGGATCATTTATTTATTCAAGATTGAATTCGGGCGCCCAGGGTTTTGTGGGTTCGGAGCTTGGGGGATCATTTATTTATTAAAAAATTTAACTTAGATGCCCAGGGTACTGTGGGTTTAAAGCTTTTGGGATTTCTCATTTATTCAAAAATTCAACTCGGATACCCAGGGTATCGGTGGTTTGAAGCTTGGGGGATCATTTATTTATTAAAAAATTTAACTTAGATGCCCAGGGTATTGTGGGTTTGAAGCTTGGGGGATTTCTCATTTATTCAAAAATTGAACTTGGACGCCCAGGGTATCGCTGGTTTGAAGCTTGGGAGATCATTTATTTATTCAAAAATTGAATTCGGACGACCAGGGTATTGTGGATATGAAGCTTGGGGGATCATTTATTTATTCAAAAATTGAGCTCGGCCGCCCAGGGTATTGTGGGTTTGAAGCTTGGGGGATCATTTATTTATTCAAGATTGAATTCGGGCGCCCAGGGTTTTGTGGGTTCGGAGCTTGGGGGATCATTTATTTATTAAAAAATTTAACTGAGATGCCCAGGGTACTGTGGGTTTAAAGCTTTTGGGATTTCTCATTTATTCAAAAATTCAACTCGGATACCCAGGGTATCGGTGGTTTGAAGCTTGGGGGATCATTTATTTATTAAAAAATTTAACTTAGATGCCCAGGGTATTGTGGGTTTGAAGCTTGGGGGATTTCTCATTTATTCAAAAATTGAACTTGGACGCCCAGGGTATCGCTGGTTTGAAGCTTGAGGGATCATTTATTTATTTATAAATTGAATTCGGGCGCCCAGGGTATTGTGGGTTTGAAGCTTGGAGGATCATTTATTTATTCAAGATTGAATTCGGGCTCCCAGGGTATTGTGGGTTTGAAGCTTGAGGGATCATTTATTTATTTGAAAATTGAACTCGGACGCCCAGGGTATCGCTGGTTTGAAGCTTGGGAGATCATTTATTTATTCAAAAATTGAATTCGGACGACCAGGGTATTGTGGATATGAAGCTTGGGGAATCATTTATTTATTCAAAAATTGAATTCGGGCGCCCAGGGTATTGTGGGTTTGAAGCTTGGGGGATCATTTATTTATTCCAGATTGAATTCGGGCGCCCAGGGTTTTGTGGGTTCGGAGCTTGGGGGATCATTTATTTATTAAAAAATTTAACTATGATGCCCAGGGTATTGTCGGTTTAAAGCTTTGGGGATTTCTCATTTATTCAAAAATTCAACTCGGACGCCCAGGGTATCGGTGGTTTGAAGCTTGGGGGATCATTTATTTATTAGAAAATTTAACTTAGATGCCCAGGGTATTGTGGGTTTGAAGCTTGGCGGATTTCTCATTTATTCAAAAATTTAACTTGGACGCCCAGGGTATCGCTAGTTTGAAGCTTGAGGGATCATTTATTTATTTGAAAATTGAACTCGGACGATCAGGGAATCGTAGGTTCGAAGCTTGGGGAATCATTCATTTTTTTAAAAATTGAATGGTGGCGCCCAGGGTACTATGGAATTAAAGCTTGGGGGATTATTTATTTATTTTAAAATTCAGCTTGGACGCCTAGGGTACTATGGGTTTGAAGCTTGGGGGATCATTTATTTATTCAAGATTGAATTCGGGCTCCCAGGGTACTATGGGTTTGAAGCTTGGGGGATTATTTATTTATTTTAAAATTCATCTTGGACGCCTAGGGTACTATGGGTTTGAAGCTTGGGGGATCATTTATTTATTCAAAAATTGAATTCGGGCGCCCAGGGTATCGCTGGTTTGAAGCCTGGGGAATCATTTATTTATTCAAAAATTGAATTCGGACGACCAAGGTATTGTGGATATGAAGCTTGGGGGATCATTTATTTATTCTTTTGTTGCAGATTCTTATTTGTAATAACTTACTTTAACCGATGAAAAAATCTAGCACCCCCACACCTAGGGAAACTACATCCACGGCAGAAATAGGTAGTGAGTCATTTTAACCTATAATCTGCAATAAAAAATTTTGCAACACAATATTTGGCCTTGGGAGATTATTTTTTTCAATATGGACGTACCTAATTCTGCCGAAGGGGTAGTTTCCCGAGGTGTGGAGTTGCTAGATTTTTTTCCTAGGTATAGTGAGACATTTTAACTTATAATCTGCAATAAAAAAATTTGCAACACAATATTTGGCTTGGGGAGATTATTTTTTCCAATGTGGCGGACCCTATTTCCGCCCTAGGGGTAGTTTCCCGAGGTGTGGGGGTGCTAAATTTTTTTCTCTGTTAAAGTAAGTTATTACAAACAAGAATCTGCAATAAAAGAATTTGCAACACAATATTTGGCCTGGGGAGATTATTTTTTTCAATGTGATGATACCTTTTTCCGCCGTAGGGGTAGTTTCCCGAGGTGTGGGGTTGCTAGATTTTTTTCCTAGGTATAGTGAGACATTTTAACTGATAATCTGCAATAAAAAAATTTGCAACACAATATTTGGCTTGGGGAGTTTATTTTTTCCAATGTGGCGGACCCTATTTCCGCCCTAGAGGTAGTTTCCCGAGGTGTAGGGGTGCTAATTTTTTTTCCCTGGTACAACGAGTCATTTTAAACTAGAACCTGCAACAAAAAAATTTGCAACAAACTATTTGGCTTAGAGAGGTCTTTTTTTCATTTTGGAGGTACCTATTTCCGCCGTAGGGATAGTTTCCCGAGGTGTGGGGGTGCGAAACTTTTTACCCAGGTAAAGTGAGTCAGTTTAAACTAGAATCTGTATTAAAAAAATTTGCAACACAATTTTTGGCTTGGGGAGATTATTTTTTTTATCTTGGCAGTACCTATTACCACCGTAGGGGTAGTTTTCCGAGGTGTGGGGGTGCTAAATTTTTTTCTATGTTAAAGTAAGTTATTACAAACAAGAATCTGCAATAAAAGAATTTGCAACACAATATTTGGCCTGGGGAGATTATTTTTTTCAATGTGATGATACCTTTTTCCGCCGTAGGGGTAGTTTCCCGAGGTGTGGGGGTGCGAAACTTTTTACCCAGGTAAAGTGAGTCAGGTTAAACTAGAATCTGCAATAAAAAAATTTGCAACACAATTTTTGGCTTGGGGAGATTATTTTTTTTATCTTGGCAGTACCTATTACCACCGTAGGGGTAGTTTCCCGAGGTGTGGGGTTGCTAGATTTTTTTCCTAGGTATAGTGAGACATTTTAACTTATAATCTGCAATAAAAAAATTTGCAACACAATATTTGGCTTGGGGAGATTATTTTTTCCAATGTGGCGGACCCTATTTCCGCCCTAGAGGTAGTTTCCCGAGGTGTAGGGGTGCTAATTTTTTTTCCCTGGTACAACGAGTCATTTTAAACTAGAACCTGCAACAAAAAAATTTGCAACAAACTGTTTGGCTTAGAGAGGTCTTTTTTTTCATTTTGGAGGTACCTATTTCCGCCGTAGGGATAGTTTCCCGAGGTGTGGGGGTGCGAAACTTTTTACCCAGGTAAAGTGAGTCAGGTTAAACTAGAATCTGCAATAAAAAAATTTGCAACACAATTTTTGGCTTGGGGAGATTATTTTTTTTATCTTGGCAGTACCTATTACCACCGTAGGGGTAGTTTCCCGAGGTGTGGGGTTGCTAGATTTTTTTCCTAGGTATAGTGAGACATTTTAACTTATAATCTGCAATAAAAAAATTTGCAACACAATATTTGGCTTGGGGAGATTATTTTTTCCAATGTGGCGGACCCTATTTCCGCCCTAGAGGTAGTTTCCCGAGGTGTAGGGGTGCTAATTTTTTTTCCCTGGTACAACGAGTCATTTTAAACTAGAACCTGCAACAAAAAAATTTGCAACAAACTATTTGGCTTAGAGAGGTCTTTTTTTTCATTTTGGAGGTACCTATTTCCGCCGTAGGGATAGTTTCCCGAGGTGTGGGGGTGCGAAACTTTTTACCCAGGTAAAGTGAGTCAGTTTAAACTAGAATCTGTATTAAAAAAATTTGCAACACAATGTTTTGCTTGGGGAGATTATTTTTTTCATCTTGCTAGTACCTATTTCCACCGTAGGGGTAGTTTCCCGAGGTGTAGGGGTGCTAATTTTTTTTCCCTGGTACAACGAGTCATTTTAACTTATAATCTGCAATAAAAAAATTTGCAACACAATATTTGGCTTGGGGAGATTATTTTTTCCAATGTGGCGGACCCTATTTCCGCCCTAGAGGTAGTTTCCCGAGGTGTAGGGGTGCTAATTTTTTTTCCCTGGTACAACGAGTCATTTTAAACTAGAACCTGCAACAAAAAAATTTGCAACAAACTATTTGGCTTAGAGAGGTCTTTTTTTTCATTTTGGAGGTACCTATTTCCGCCCTAGGGGTAGTTACCCGAGGTGTGGGGGCGCTAAATTTTTTCTCGGTTAAAGGGAGTTATTACAAACAAGAATCTGCAAAAAAAGAATTTGCAACACAATATTTGGCCTGGGGAGATTAATTTTTTCAATATGGAGGTACCTATTTCTGCCCTAGGGGTAGTTTCTTTACCCAGGTAAAGTGAGTCATTTTAAACTAGAACCTGCAACAAAAAAATTTGCAACAAACTATTTGGCTTAGAGAGGTCTTTTTTTCATTTTGGAGGTACCTATTTCCGCCGTAGGGATAGTTTCCCGAGGTGTGGGGGTGCGAAACTTTTTACCCAGGTAAAGTAAGTCAGTTTAAACTAGAATCTGTATTAAAAAAATTTGCAACACAATGTTTGGCTTGGGGAGATTATTTTTTTCATCTTGCTAGTACCTATTTCCACCGTAGGGGTAGTTTCCCGAGGTGTAGGGGTGCTAATTTTTTTTCCCTGGTACAACGAGTCATTTTAAACTAGAATCTGCAATTAAAAAAATTGCAACACAATATTTGGCTTAGAGAGGTCTTTTTTTCATTTTGAGGTACCTATTTCCGCCGTAGGGAGAGTTTCCCGAGGGGTGGGGGTGCTTTTTTTTTCCCAGGTAAAGTAAGTTTTAAACTAGAATCTGCAATAAAAAAATTTGCAACAAACTATTTGGCCTTGGGAGATTATTTTTTTCAATATGAAGGTACCTAATTCCGCCGTAGGGGTAGTTTCCCGAGGTCTTGGGGTGCTAGATTTTTTTCCTCGGTAAAGTGAGTCATTTTAACCTATAATCTGCAATAAAAAAATTTGCAACACAATATTTGGCCTTGGGAGATTTTTTTTTTCAATATGGAGGTACCTTATTATGCCTTATGGGTAGTTTCCCGAGGTGTGGGGGTGCTAGATTTTTTTCCTAGGTATAGTGAGTCATTTTAACCTATAATATGCAATAAAAAAATTTGCAACACAATATTTGGCTTGGGGAGATTATTTTTTCCAATGTGGCGGACCCTTTTTCCGCCCTAGAGGTAGTTTCCCGAGGTGTGGGGGTTCTAAATTTTTTTCTCGGTTAAAGTGAGTTATTACAAACAAGAAGCTGCAATAAAAGAATTTGCAACACAATATTTGGCCTGCGCAGATTATTTTTTTCAATATAGAGGTACCTATTTCTGCCCTAGGGGTAGTTTCCCGAGGTGTGGGGGTTCTAAATTTTTTTCTTGGTTAAAGTAAGTTATTACAAACAAGAATCTGCAATAAAAGAATTTGCAACACAATATTTGACTTAGAGAGGTCTTTTTTTTCATTTTGGAGGTACCTATTTCCGCCGTAGGGGTGGTTTCCGAGGGGTGGGGGTGCTATTTTTTTTCCCAGGTAAAGTGAGTCATTTTAAACTAGAATCTGCAATAAAAAAATTTGCAACAAACTATTTGGCCTTGGGAGATTATTTTTTGCAATATGGAGGTACCTTATTCTGCCGTAGGGGTAGTTTCCCGAGGTGTGGGGGTGCGAAACTTTTTACCCAGGTAAAGTGAGTCAGTTTAAACTAGAATCTGTATTAAAAAAATTTGCAACACAATGTTTTGCTTGGTGAGATTATTTTTTTCATCTTGCTAGTACCTATTTCCACCGTAGGGGTAGTTTCCCGAGGTGTAGGGGTGCTAATTTTTTACCTGGTACAACGAGTCATTTTAAACTAGAATCTGCAATTAAAAAAATTGCAACACAATATTTGGCTTAGAGAGGTCTTTTTTTTTCATTTTGGAGGTACCTATTTCCGCCGTAGGGAGAGTTTCCCGAGGGGTGGGGGTGCTATTTTTTTTTCCCAGGTAAAGTAAGTCATTTTAAACTAGAATCTGCAATAAAAAAATTTGCAACAAACTATTTGGCCTTGGGAGATTATTTTTTTCAATATGAATGTACCTAATTCTGCCGTAGGGGTAGTTTCCCGAGTTGTGGGGGTGCTAAATTTTTTTCCCAGGTTGAGTAAGTCACTTTAAACTAGAATCTGCAATAAAAAAATTTGCAACACAATTTTTGGCTTGGGGAGATTATTTTTTTCATCTTGCTAGTACCTATTTCCACCGAAGGGGTAGTTTCCCGAGGTGTAGGGGTGCTAATTTTTTTACCTGGTACAACGAGTCATTTTAAACTAGAATCTGCAATTAAAAAAATTGCAACACAATATTTGGCTTAGAGAGGTCTTTTTTTTTCATTTTGGAGGTACCTATTTCCGCCGTAGGGGTGGTTTCCCGAGGGGTGGGGGTGCTAGATTTTTTTCCTAGGTATAGTGAGTCATTTTAACTTATAATCTGCAATAAAAAAATTTGCAACACAATATTTGGCTTGGGGAGATTATTTTTTCCAATGTGGCTGACCCTATTTCCGCTTAGAGGTAGTTTCCCGAGGTGTGGGGGTTCTAAATTTTTTTCTCGGTTAAAGTGAGTTATTACAAACAAGAATCTGCCATAAAAGAATTTGCAACACAATATTTGGCCTGCGTAGATTATTTTTTTCAATATAGAGGTACCTATTTCTGCTCTAGGGGTAGTTTCCCGAGGTGTGGGGGTGCTAAATTTTTTTCTCGGTTAAAGTAAGTTATTACAAACAAGAATCTGCAATAAAAGAATTTGCAACACAATATTTGGCCTGGGGAGATTTTTTTTTCAATGTGATGATACCTTTTTCCACCGTAGGGGTAGTTTCCCGAGGTGTGGGGGTGCGAAACTTTTTGTCGAGTTTAAATAAGCCATTTCAAACGTTAATCCACCCTAAACAAATTTGCAACACGATAATAGGTAATAATAATAAATTTTTTTTTTTGAAGCTCATTTCGTTGCTAGCAATGTTGTGAACTTTCGATTCATCTCAAAGTAGCAAATGTTTTGAAAATGTATTGTGAAAATAGATTATTAAAAAAACAGAAATGAATTTATTATTTGTCTGAGGATTGAACAAAATTAAATGGTTTTTAGCACCTACCAAGTTATTTCACCCCACTAGCCTATTTTATATTTCTTCAAAACTGATTAAAAATATTGAAATTTCAGCTAATTTAGCCGAAGATTGCTGGAGCTTGATTTTTAGTTAATTGGAAATTACCACAAACTCAAAATTAAAAAATACTACTCCATGCAGAATATAATTGCACGTCTTTTTTATTTTCAAAGTCATAAGAGATTTTTTTTTTTTCGTTTTTGAGTGAAAAATAAGAAACCACATTTTTTCAATAACCTCAAAAACAAAACACAATTCGTCTTTACCTCACGATATCTTGGAAATCGGTCAATATTTTTTCACAGAGTTTGGACACAACGTTACTTCAACTTTCTCCGCTTCTAATGAGCCGACTTAAAAACCACCAGTATAATTTAGGCCTAACGTATGATTTTTTGAAAAAAAAGTTTGCTATTTTTGATGATCAACTTCTTTGTATCTATAATAGTTTTTACGCAAAAACTAATTGACCTACCAAAGTCAGCGAGGGCTCAAAATTTTCCTTAAAGTTTTGACTTTTGAATAATATTAATTATTTTTCAATATTCACGCAGTAATGTGATTTTTCAAGCATCTCTATTTGCTACTTTTATGACCTTCAATCCACTTAATTCTTTGACGATACCTGTGCGGTAAACTTGTTTAAATGAACTGTTACCTATAATAATTTGGGTTTTAAGATTCTCAGGATTTTTTTATTGAAAATATTATGTGAAATTATGAAAATTCAAAATGGCGACTTAAATTCAGAATAGTCATGTAACTTAGTGGTGATTTGATGGGAAAAATTCAATTGCGTTTTTAGTTTGAACAATCTCATTACATTCAAAAATTTTTCAACTCAGTAACTTCTGTACATCATCTGAAAAAA
Organism: Encarsia formosa; assembly: GCA_038277355.1. Lineage (NCBI taxonomy): Eukaryota > Metazoa > Arthropoda > Insecta > Hymenoptera > Aphelinidae > Encarsia > Encarsia formosa. The sequence goes on along the minus strand of CM076186.1, from coordinate 47,157,592 downwards.
ATGTATTTCTACTATAAGTAATAAAATTTAGTGAAAAAACATTTTTTTTTTTGAAAATCATTCATGTAATTAATTATGAGTTTTAGATAAATTTATAGTATTACACATATTCTTAAATTTTATCATTCATCATCACTATACTGTCTTCGTCTTCTTCATTATTTACATTCTTATCTGAAATATTAAATTTATTCTTATCCCTGCAAGAACTCTTAGCAGATCTTCTGGGGGGCTTGCCATAATCTTAGCAGAAATTCTGGCGATGAATCTTTTAAAATCAGCTGTGTATATATAGATATAAAGATCTTGAGTCTTGGACTTTAGAGCAAGGTGAAACATAACCTTGAAATTTTTTAGTACAGCTACAGCTGTTTGCAAGAATTAGTTAAAAACTGAATTTTTTAAAAATTAAGTCTAAGTAGCATTAAATAATTTTTTTAAATTTATCCTATGAAGTGAATACGTGAGCCATTTAATGAAGTTAGTAATAAATACTGAATTTATGTATAATTCAGGTGCAGACTATTTTTGTTGAAATTTATTAATGAATTAAACTTTGTGTGATCAACTTTTTGTGTTAATAAGTAACAAATTCTTTAAAATAGAAATAAACTAACTGTAATACACAAAACAATTGTTTTTTGAATAATGGACTCAAATGTATAATTGATTGTTGTGGAAGGTGTAAAAAAAAAAAAAAAATTGCTAAAGTGATTGTGATTTTCATTGATGAGAAAATTTTCAGTGCAGTTTGATATAAAATTAATTGAATATTATTTGGTATCAGTTTGTCTGAGCTGATGTAGCCACTCAATATTTCTGGCAGAAATGTATTGGATCAAATTTAATCACAGAACAACAAAGTTCTTCTTAATATAAAGGGATCATTTACATGAAATCAAATTATAAATCAAAAACAGTAGGTAAAACAGTAAGGCTACGAGCCCGTAACTAGCCCATAGGCCGTGTAACCTTACTGTTTTACAAACTATAGTTGAAGCTTAGTTATTTAACCTACTACGTATTGAAAAACAAAAATTTTTAAAAATAATATATTGTTTAAAAAAATTACATAGCCCATAGGCCACGTAACCTGTTTTACAAACCATAAAGCTTAGTTATTTAACCTACTACGTATTAAAAACATAATTTTTATTTTAAAAATAATTTATTGCATGAAAAAAAAATTACATCTTTATATAAACTTATTATTTAAAACTTTGGTAGCCATCTTTTTTAGGACAGCTTTTTGTATTTGTAGAAAATATTTTGGTGCACTCCTTCCATACAGACTTTTTTTCGTCTTTGTCTTTTTCTTTTTTATCAATGAGGCGATCGCGATCGCTGGAGCTCATCTCCGGATCCATGATGAATGAGTAATGACTGAGAGTGAGCGAAATCAGAGTATTTATACTATCTCCATAGGTTCTACGGTGTTACGTGATTCTTTTTCGATTATAAACTTTTTCAAAATTCTAACATTGTGTAAAGCACAATAAGTTTTGTATGAACCGCAGTGATTTTCGCATACCGTAACGATTTTGTTGTTATTTATTGGAGGATGACAATAAGCAGCAACGTCCTCGACGTTGTATCTAAAACGCTCCAGCCATTTTTTCTTTAATGAGCCAGCTACGTAAATTTTAGTTGAATCTTTTAATGTTTCGCGAATAAGAGAGCCTATTGAAGTGTAAGGAATTGAACCGGTGTTCCAATCTAAGCCATGGTAATTTCGTTGCAGATCAGTATTGATATTTTTGTAATTTTTTGTCAAACGTTCCCATGGAAAAGGTGGTTTGAAAAAAAGCACTACGGGGTCTTTGTCTTCGTCGAGAGGAATAAATGCAAACTCTTTGATAATGTAATCGTGTTCTCTCTCACTATAACGACCATATTTGATAGTACTACCAGGTTGCACGAAGCAAGCAATATCCACCACGTATCGCGTCATGATGATAAATGAATGATGTTGGTCATGTTTTCATTCTTTTATATCAACTTTTTTACATCTCCGCTGACTGAGTTGTACTGAACGATGCGATCGTGTAATATCATGCAGTACGCTGCTGTATTCTTAGGGAAGTTTTCTCTTGACTCAAGCTCCAAGCGAACATCAACGGGAGCACTTTTGAGAGATTCGTTTTGTTTTGAGCAGTCGATAACTATCAGTGGAATGTATTGAATAAAATCGGATTTACTTAAAATTGGCTCAGCATCTTTACTGTAGTATGAGATTTGAAAATTAGCGTACATATCATACAATATTGCGTACTCGTTTTGACTTATATTAAGATTTAAATTATTGTAGGGATAATATTGAGAGTTTAAAAACAGTTTGACGTTGCTTAAGTTACAAAAATCGAAAAGACTTGCGTTTTCTGTATTCACAGATTTTTTGTTGGTTTGTAGACCAATTATTACAAAACGTGGTTTTTCCAATTGATTAGAAGTTTTGACAGTCCAAATGTGTTTAGTAGTTGCAGGAAGCATGGGATATTCGAAAAATTCTTTAGATCTGAAACTCATAGTTACAGGACGATCTTTTTCAAGAAACTTGAGTAAACTTATTCTGTTCGAATCTGATACCAAAACATAGGGCATGAGCCACTCAATTTTTGTTAGTTGAATTTTGAATGAATCGTAAGCTGCATTACCTGTAGCTGTTTGAATAATAGCGTTCAAGTCATTCCTTGATCTAGTAATAATTAATTCAAGCTTTACATTGACAACAATCTTACGATAATCTTCGGCAAAGCCTAAAATCATATTTAGAGGGATAAATACATCAAAGTATCCATCATCATTTAAAATTTTTTTCTTCTTTTCTTCTGAAAGACCATACCAGCCTGAATTCTCTGCAATTAAACTTTGATTGGGATTAAAAGAAATCCAATTTTTCATCAAAGTAGATAGACCAACGTTTTTGCAACGATCTATTTCGATTCCATTCAATTCTAAACGAATGTCATCGAATAAATGACAAATGCCGTTATTAACAAAATGAGTATTTTTGGGTGCTTTATTGGTGGTTGTATCAGTTAAACGACCGCAAATATGAAACACACTGCGTGATGGTAATAGACACAAGTCCTGATGTTGAATGGCGATGCGAATTTCATCGCTGTTGTTATAATTAGCTGCGGTGTACGGTTGATGGGCATGCACCTCGTAATGAGAGATACTTTCATCGAACGCGACCGGAGTTTGAATGCTTAGAATGTCTTCCATTTTTCTTTTGAAAACAGCAAAAAAATATGCAAGTTATTTCCCACCAAGAATGACTTTTAAGCCTAGGCTCTTGAGAAACTGTATGCTCTGCCGTGTTAACGCTTTGGGTGTTCGTTGACGACTGATTGAAGTAACACATGGTGTAGTGTTTTTATAACTTCTGGAATTGAATGACTGTAGTCCTCTACCGTGATATACAATACCCATTATGAAGACTTTATATGCAATCTAATAGTTATGACTTCTTCGCGAAAGTTTATTGAATCTCCGTCTTGATCTACTAGACGTAACTGAATGTTATCTATACTCTTTACGGCAATAGGTAAGTAAATGACTTCTGTAGGAATTTCGATAATCTTAAAACCAGGATCAGCAACAGGGTAAAACTCGTGTATAGTGTGAACTTTTTTATTGTTTATATAAGCTCCGGTTGTGATATTACACTCAACTCTTATTGAATTCAATTTGAGTATATTCACGGGTGTGTCAGAATGGTGAAGAATATTGGCAGGAAGGACACGACGATCAAACCCTAATATGTTTGCAATTGAATCTTTAGGACAAAAATCTATTTGTGCGTTACTTTTTATTTCACTTTTCAAAGTATTTTCGTTTGGTTTTATTGAGATTTCTATGTTACTTTGATTTTCTTTGAGAGTCTTTAGGATATATTTTTCAATGGCACCGATCTCGTAACAACCAGTTTCAAATTCAATTGTTTGATCACCAATGTAAAATTTATTATTTCCTTCGTCTATGTTAGGAATAGAATTAAAACTTAGAAACTCAACTAGTCCAAGACAATAGTTCTTATTTGGTAAGAGTTCGATTGGAGGAAAATATTGAGCTTCTAAAATTGAAGTTGTTCCAGATAAAGTTAGAGTTAATGACTCCATGAAAGTTCGGAATAGAATGAAGTAAGTTGAAAAAAAAAGAGCTTTATATACCCTTGAGGTTTCCGCTTAAAAATTTCAAACATAAATGACCACAGTTGTAAGTATTGTAACTTTGATATTTCTCAGGATTATATTTAATATTGTCAACATTTAGATAAATCATCAGTTCAAGGGGTGGTTGAAGATTACCAAAACTATCAAAATAAATAACTTCATTCCCACGTTTTTTATATGCCACCCAATGTGTTCCAGGTCCAGAATCGTTATCAAGATTAACAATCGCTGATTCACGACAATAAGGGCCAGATTGTGGTAATTTATCTTTCATGAAAACTCCTCGAAAATACGGGATCTTCATTTTAACGGCATATTTTATTAAATCAAAATTTGACAGTGCTCTATCTGGTAGAATTATTTCGGGCTTTTTTTTTTTAAACCCTTACCTTGGTATCGTTTTAAGTACAAACCAAGACCTGTTTTATAACGCTTCAAGTAAAGTCCTTTACCTAACGCTATTGCTTCCATTTTTTTATTATGTCTTTTACTCTCTTCCAAATTTTGACGAGCTGACTTTGCATCGTTAATAGCTTTGTAAACTCCAGCAGCACCACCAGCTAATGCACCTGTAGCACTTAATCCCGCGAATAAAGGTATTAAAGGTAAAACTCCACCAATTTTCGAAGATATAGGTAAAACTCGAGGAATTTTTATCTTTTTCTTTCCTCCAGATTTTTTTATTGCAGTTTTTGCTACTTTCAAAGCTGTGGTAATAATACTTTTGGGTGATTTACCTGGAGCAGCTGATTGAGATGCTTTTTTTATTATGGCATTTATCGTGGTCTTTTTATTACATTTTCTTTTCCTTTTGCAAGTCTTTTTCTTTTTTGTTCTTCTATTTTTAAGACCCATACCTAATTTAGACTTTGTTTTCATGATATTAGCAACAGCGTAAGCAGCTGCTTTTTCTCCAATACTTGCGTCTTTAGCGAGAACTCTTTGCCAAGCTTTATCTGCTAGAACTTTGTCAGCAGCGTTTCTAGAAGTAATATTATCTCGGTTTTGAGAATATGCTATATCGTGCTCTTTACAAGCAGAATCTAGATGATTAATTGGTCGATCACCTCGTGATAAGCGAGCAGCTAGTTTTGTGCCTGGTCCGCAATAGTTATATCCTGGTAAATGAAGTTCAAAAGGAAGCTTGTTGATGATTTTATTTAACAAACCGTATCCTCTCTTCTTCTTCTTTTTGTTGGGAAAAATGATCATTCTTCTTAGTAGGTCAGTGTAAGACTGAGCGTCAAAGTATAAAAGCACGGTATTTATAGTAATCATCGGCATTCTAGTTCGAGAGCTTGAATATTTAACATGGATTTTACAAAAAGTAATGTGAAATTACCAGTCGCTAATTTCGACGTTCTTGTGGAGCAAGATAAGAAAGAGAAACGTCATGGTGATTTACTTCCTAGCAGCATCAGAGCAGTTATATCAGGACCATCCGGGTACGGTAAAACCAATAGTATGCTTACTCTACTCACACATCCAAATGGATTGAGATGCGAAAACATTTATGTTTACTCTAAATCACTATGTCAGCCAAAGTATAAATTTTTAGAAAAGCTTCTTGAACCAATTGAAGGAGTACAATACTTTCCATTTAGTGACAACGATGAGGTAATAGCTCCAGCTGATGCATTACCAAATTCAATTATTATATTCGACGATATCGCTTGTGAGAAGCAAGATAACGTGAGAGCATTTTATTGTATGGGTAGACATAATAATGTTGATTGCTTTTATCTTTGTCAATCGTACGCAGCTGTACCTAAACACCTCGTAAGAGACAACGTTAATTTATTGATTTTGTTTCGTCAAGATGAGGTCAATTTGAAGCATGTCTATGATGATCATATAAACACTGATATGGACTACAAAAAATTTAAAAATTTATGCTCCGATTGTTGGCGAGACGGCAAACATAGTTTCATAGTTATTGACAAAGATAGAGGTTTGAATGAAGGAAGATATAGAAAAGGTTTTGATTGTTTTGCTATAAATATAGGTTGAATTTTATAACTGCCACTAGTGTTTATCGAGACATCGTTACGAAAACATGGCTGAGTTGAAAACTCGAGAGAAAAAAGTTCTTGAAGAGCTTGTTAAAGCTCGAGAGGCTGTAAAACGCAAGTATAATTTAATAAAATTTCAAAGAGACAGTACAGATCGTGTTTTAAAAGAAACCTTCAAACCTATAATTGATCCATTACAACAGCTTGTGGAGGATAAGAAACGCAAAAATGAAAGCTTGGGGGAAAAGAGCGTTGAGAATGAAAGTTTTATTGATCCATCAAATAAAAAAATTTTTTCAGTTAATGAAACTGAGAAACCATTTGATGATGATCATAGCTCGATTGAAACTTTCAGTGATCTAGAAAGTACGATTATTGATACAGGGTCTGCGGGAGAATTAATCGATGTGACAGCTGCAGAGCAAGACAATTTATATGGATTGAAAAAGAGAACTAAAAATGGTTATCAGCTTGGTAATGCAATCGTAAAATTTGAAAAAGATAATATAATTGTTAATGACAAATCTTATTCAAGAACTCCCGGATTGTTCGAACTGATTGTTTATAAAAATCCTAAAAATTACACTATAGCTGATACAACATCTTACCGAAAGATTCTTGAGCAAACTAGTGCTCATAAAAAAGGACATCTTCCAAGCGGTGAAATAAAAAAACATGTAGCTAGTAACAAGTACAAAAATATAATTGCAGATCTTTTTCAAGCAAGTCCAATAAAACGTCGGAGTCCTTACAAAAAGTTCAAAGTGACAGCATTAGCTCGAAAAAATTCAACACCGATAAAAGCTAAGAGTGGACATGGTCTCATACCTCGATATAAAATTGCTAATCGTGGAACACGAATGGATTACGTATATTGGGATGATCCTAATGAACTGGTTGATCGACTCCGCTTGTTAATAGCAGAGCAATCAGCAGGAAATTTGAACCATACAAATGAGATTCATTCAATTATCGAAGAGCTGCAAGAAGGTAGCTATATAAGTTAAGAAAAAGTAAATTTTTGTTCATTACCATATTGCAAGTTGAGCGATAAGGACGAAAAATATATTAAGCAAAATTAAACGAACACTCGTCAGTATCAACATGAGTGTCGATGTGTTTGGACGTCACCTCAAGAAGACTGCAGGAAAAGCTGGTCCACCTGGTCACGGTTTTAAATTTACTCCTGAAGGACAGTTTGACATTGTCAACAAAAGGTTGTGCAACCTAGCAGCTCCTCTTGAGCCTAAAGACGCGGTTAATCTACAAACTTTGAGAGACCTCATCCAATCGGAAATACATAGTCTGTACGAGATTACCAAAAAATTACGAAGTGATCTAGACGATTTGAATACACTTCTTTATTCATACAAAGACGAGATTGAAATCAAGGTTCAAAAAAAAGTGGATGACTTGGCAGACCTTGTTGAAAATCATAGAGACGATATTTATCAGAAATTTCTATTGTTGAAGCCAACTGAATTGGAAAAAGTAAAATATAATTCTTTCGATGAATAAAAAATCTTGTGTAGTAGAAGAAATTCACAAACCAGCTCGTCGAAACTATCAACGTCGGAAATTCGATGTGCGAGGTTTGAATGAAACTTGGCAAGCTGACCTTGTAGAAATGCAACCCTACGCCAGAGAAAATAAAGGTCATAGATATTTGCTTACGATAATTGACATTTTCTCAAAGTACGCTTATGCTGTTCCGATTAAGACAAAATCAGGTCCAGATGTTACAGCTGCAATGGAATCAGTCTTGGCAAAAGTGAATCCACCAGTAAGAAATATTCACGTAGATTTTGGGAAAGAATTTTACAACAAACATTTTCAAGAACTTATGAATAAGTATAAAATAAACATGTATTCTACATACAGCGGTCTCAAGGCTTCAATATGTGAACGTTTTAATCGTACATTAAAAAGTAGTATGTGGAAACAATTTAGCCTGCAAGGTAATTACAATTGGGTTGATATTTTACCTGATTTGATAAATGCTTACAATGATCGAAAGCATCGAACTATAGGTATGAAGCCAAAAGACGTCACTGCTAATCATGCGGCTATAATTTTACAAAGATTAAATAAAAAAAAAAATAAAGTTTTGAAAAATAAATTCAAAGTTGGTGAAAAAGTTAGAATCAGTAAATTAAAAGGTATTTTTGAGAAAAGGTATACTCCTAATTGGTCCACTGAAATATTCACCATTACTCATGTTAATAAAACTGATCCACCAACATATAAACTAAAGGATTATGATGATCAGCCCGTTGTAGGAAGCTTTTACGAGCCTGAGTTATTGAAAACAAAGTATCCCGATATTTATTTAATAGAAAAAGTAATAAAAAGACAAAATAATAAATTCTTTGTTAAATGGTTAGGTTTTGATAATAGCTATAATAGCTGGATTAATGAAGAAGATTTGTAATTTTTTTTTTTTAATAAAAACTTTTATTCAAAGAAACTCGTATACATGCATTATTATAATTTTTTTAAACTCACGTTGTATTTTTATTAGAAAATTCAAGTTTACCGTCACCCAAATGAGTTATAAACAACTCTGAACTTTCCGCAGTGGCTTTCATATCCTTCAAGAGTTTTGGTTCTTGCTCAAAGAGCTTTTGGAATCGATTAGGAAGAAATAGCTGCCACTCATCGTCGAGCGTAACAATGACTTTGTTGCCATATTGAGTCTTAGCCTGACGAAGTTCGGTCACTCTGTACGGTCTTGAGATGTCCAATTCGGTCAATTTCTTTTTAGGCAAGTAAGCCAATGCACCAACGCTGTTTGCCAAAGTAAAATCCATTTTCTGAAACAAAAACAATATGGCGTGTTACATAAAGTATCAAATATGAAATATGAAATAGTTCCTTGATATTAAATAAACTTACTGTGATATTCAAGATGGAGAAAGAGTGGTTTAGAAGCAGAACTTTTTCGTTGGAGGCTCGTCCTCTACGAAGTCTCTGAGCGGAGTGATCTCTGCTTCGGATTGACGCTCCTTAAGTACAGTTTCTCCCACTATTCCTCTTTCAAGCTCATCGTCTTCCTCTGTGCTATCATTGAGGACCATCTCGACTTCTTCTTCTTCCTCATGAGAATCGCTTTCTGGAACGTCGACATTTTTAACTTTGAGCGTGGCTTTACCGCCATTTTCTTCAATCGTGTAGTGTCCCCAAGGTAGAGTGTCGGTCTGATAGGGAAGTAAGAAACGTTTTGTATCGTGTGGGCTCAAAGCTATTTTTTCTTGTCTTTCCGTTCTTACAATATGGAGTCTCGATCTTATGCTGTTTTGATGAACTTTGACAATTTTTTTATTGAACAAGCAGTCCTCATAATCTTCGAATGTTATTTTATTCTTGACAACGTTGGATTTGACACCCTTTGCCTTTTTCACTGTCTCCTGACCTTGAATTCGTAAAGAGTACATCTTTGATCTGAGAGCAATGTAAGATTCAAGGATTCTCCCGGAACATTCGTCTTTGAATAATCCTATTTCTTTGTTATTTACTCTTGGAATACCATACTGGTTATTTTCGGGATAATCCCAGGTATCGAATTTTTCAAGGTTTTCTTTGATAATGTCATAAATGTTAACACCACGTATGTGATATATTAATGAATCCGTGTCAGAATAACACATCTTACAGAGATTGCCCAGTTTTTTACGCATAAATGAATAATGAAAATCGTACATGGTAGTCTTGGAAATGTCTAGAACGCACAGCCCCACATATATTGGTTTTCTAATCGTTACCTCTGTTCTGGAAAGCTGTATAGCCACAAGATTTTCATCGAAAATAGAGGCACTTTGAAAATTTGGTCTTGCAATGAGAGCTTCTGCGCTGTACCTCCCCTTCCATTTATTGCATAATTTAACATCTTTTCTCTTTCTTTCATTCTCAATCGTTTTTCCGTAGACCGCATTAATCATCAACTTATAAAACATCTTATCAAACTCATTTTTTGACTCCTTTCGTTTTTGCGTGTTGAAGTTTACATAAGGACGGAGCCATGGTTTTTGATTGAATTTTAAGGCACGATGCACTTCTTTAAGAATTAATCCATGTTCCAGAGCTTGCTTTAAAGCACGGTAATGCAGTACATACCTTTCTTTATCGTATAAAGTTGTCAGTAGTTTCTTTTGTTTATCACCAGGAGGTACACGATGCTCTGGTAGCAAGGGCAGGTCGAGATGAGAATCATGCAGATGTTTTGGATATTCTATAGTACATTCGAGGAAAAATCCAACGGTAGAGTCATCTGGAACATTCCAAAATTCATGCTCGTTAAGATTCTCAACCCATTTGAAACCGCCGTAAGCCAGGTGAGCTTGCATTGAGCTTCCATATAAGTTATTACAGTCTAAATATACCAAAAAGCTCTCCTCTTCATCAGGATTATATTTATCTCCCATATATCTATTATTTGCTTTCGCATACCTATGTGAGCATTGGCTAATGCCGCCCCTTATTCCTTTCTCCACAAACATGAGCATATCGATATCGGTTAAAAGCTCAAGTTCAGTATTTTCATCATTCTCATTTTCTTTGAATTTTAACATGGCGTCCCACGTGAGGCCGGGTGTAGTATGATAAAATGCAGCGTCTAGACCGTAAGCTTGCATGCACGTTGATCGAAAATTTTGAAAAATTTCACAGAGCAACATTATATCTGTTTTCAAATAGATATCAGAGTAGGTACCAAGGGTGTCACAGTTGAAAGCTTTCCAAACATTTTTGGCATGTTCATAACTTTCATCGCTTATGTGAAAATCATTTAATTTGCTATAAAAGTCCTCCTTATCTGGTAACCTTATTGACTGCAAGCTCTGTAAATTTTCCACATAATCATACGGAAACGTTCCTTTTTTCAACAACAATTCAATCTGATGAGAGCTGTAGCCATCTTTTGAAAATTCCAACTTTGTTATCGGATAATCAGGTAAGTACGAGGCTAGTTTTTCTAATGATGCAGGTAAAAATCTGTAGCTATCAATGAAGCGAAAACTTATTTTACTGCCCTTAATCAGTTTAGTGAAGGATATGTATTTTTCTCGATTTTCAGCGATAAGTTTTATTTTTCCTTCTAAAATACGTGAAGTCGCTAACTCTTTAATTAAAAAATGTGAATCGTACCCCAAGTTGTGGTAGACGACAGGAAGAACTCTAGAATCACGGTACTGAAGATTACAACAGGAGTGCCCAACTCCACGGAACCTAAAAAACAGTTAAAAATATTAACAATAAGATCATGCAATTTTTTTTTTTTTTTTTTTTTTTTTCGTAAAACAACCTTCCGGTGAGATGACAATGGTCCTTTACTTTGGTTTCATTTTTCTTGAATTTTTCTTTGCAAATATGACATCTTTTAGCTTTGAAACAATTAAGCATCTCTTCGGGTGTGAGTTGAATAGGTTTTATATCCTTGTAAATAGCTTCTACTTGATCTTTGATCTCAGAGAGCTTTTTTATAAACCATTGAACAGGAGACGGTTCTGACTCGTCTACTTGCCTGTAAGACTCGTATCGAGACAAAGATTGATCATAGCTACAGTACAAGTAAAATCCAATACTGTGAGCTTGATGTTCTTGAAATGCAAGATTTTCTTCTACTGGTTTTAATATTGACTCAATATCTGAATAGATAATCCAAGGACAAAAATTTTGCGCGTTGTGGTTTCTAAACATCAAAATTTTACGGTCATCATTGGGTAACACAATTTTACAGTTATTAACCAATGCACACTCTTCCAGATGGCTTTGGAATCTTTTTAGATCCATAAAAAAACACATGCATCTATTGCAAATGTGCACTTTTCTTTTATTTTTTGTCAATTGTCTCGCTACCAGTCTCGAAAGGTCTTTAATCCATACATAATGGAACCAAAAATTTTCATTGTAATCGTCATCTTCAGTCTCTTCATCGGAATCTTCATCTACGTAGTGTTCTTGAATTAATAGAAGATTAACATGCTGTTCTTTTTGTTGATTTGTTAAGTGACAGGGAGAAACACTAAAATCATCACCTTTTTTTTTCAGCATGTACACATTAACTGAAACTGGATTCTGATTTTCGAACTTGCTGATATCTTTAAGTGTAACTGGAAACTCGATTCCATCGAAATTCAATTTATGTTTGTACTTTTCATACTTTCCTACTCTGTAAACATGACTACTTGCTGGGTACAAGGCACTAAGGATAGCCCACATGAAACATTTTTGATCTTTATTCTGAACATTGACACAAGCCTGTTTTTTCAATAGTTTTTCAGGTAATGGTATGTACGTACTAGCTCTTAGCTGATTTAATTTATTAATATTTATAGTCAAACGCAGTATATAATTTAAAGTGTATCCACTACCCTTAGTTTCAAAAGACTCGATTTCATTTTGTAATGGGGTATTTAAATTGTTTTCAAACCATTCGTCCAGCTGAGTAGATTTATAAATTGGTCTGTTTTCTGTACTAAAATACTTAACTTCTGGTTTTTGTTCTTCATCCCCTTTTTGTAAAATATATTCTGCAGCTAACTCAGCGTTGACCTTGATAGAAGGATGTTCGTCTAATACTGCTAAAATTTTTAATTTAAACATTTCTCTTGCATCATTCATGAAGGTTATGATATCTAAATGTCCATGATTAGCGATTACGCCAGATCTGATTCAATTCTGAAAAGCAGAATTTAAATCATCCCAAGAGACTCTACCCGAAGATGGGGATCGAAGCTCGCCACCGATTCTCATACCTGCTACCTGTTCTCCATCTAATGCTTGCTCCTCCTGCTCCAAATGATCTTCCTGTTCATCAGCCTCTAGTTGCTCATTATTATACACTGCCTGCCCATCAGCAGCTTCATCGGCTCTTTCTTGTAATAGCCACTGCCATCCGGCACCCTCCATAAGTTCCTCACCAGTTTCGTGTTCTTGCTCGAGGCGAAGCTGATCCTGACGAGCTTGGCCAATTGTCTTCTCGTCCATCAAATGTTGCAGTCTCTGACGGATGTAATAAAGCTGCGACAGACATGTCTGACACTTTTGCTTTTTTGCTCTAGTTAATTCAATATTCTGCGTACCGCTTTTAAGCTTTTCAATTTCGTAATCTGCCATATACAGCCATCTTTCAAAATCAGACAGCTCTCCTGTGGATGAGTAGTCGCGCAACCTGTCCAAGAGGATGCCTACTATAATCTCGGAATAGTTGATATCCATCTTGAATTTAAGAGACTCTATAAAATTCCAAACTGCTGCTCCTCGAAGAACTCTTTGTCTAAATGATGATCTCGCTGCTGCTGCTGCTGCTGCTTCAAAAATGTTCGAAGTACGTACAAAACTCGTGCTCTCTCGATGATGAACTCGCTGCTGCTGCAAAAAAATGTCCGAAGTCTGTTCAAAGCTCGTGCTGTCTCGATGATGATCTCACTGGTACTGTAAAAAATGTCCGAAGTATGTAAAAAACTCGTGCTTTCTCGATGATGATCTCGGTGGTGCAAAAAAAAAATGTCCGAAGTGTGTACAAGACTCGTGCTCTCTCGATGATGATCCCGCTGCTGCTGCTACAAAAAATGTCCGAAGTCTGTACAAAGCTCGTGCTGTCCCAATGATGATCTCGCTGCTGCTGCTGCAAAAAAAAAAAAAAAATGTCCGTAGTCTGTTCAAAGCTCGTGCTGTCTAGATGATGATCTCACTGGTACTGCAAAAAAAAAATGTCCGAAGTATGTGCGATGCTCGTGCTGTCTCAATGATGATCTCGCTGCCGCTGCTGCAAAAAAAAAATGTCCGAAGTCTGTACAAAGCTCGTGCTGCTGGTGCTGTCTGAAGAAATTGTTGAAGTTGTATGTAAACCAATGGTCTCAATGATGATTACGCTGCCGCTCTTCACCATAGAATGAACCAGGACCGACTGTCAGCAGGTCTTTTTATACTCTCTCTCACCTCCCACTCTTAATTTCTCCCACTTGTTAATAAAAAAAAAGTGGGGATAAAGAAATGGTATAAAAGACGAGTCGAATCCAAATGTCGTCACACTTTTCTTCACCAAGCATCGCTGAGATTTTTTCTCGAGGTGGACATCTACGAATAGCAGTTCCAAGCAACAGCGGACATTTTTATTTTAATTTTTTTTCCAAGAGCTACGACATCTTTTATTCTCTCCTTAAAAAAAAAATGGCCGAATTTGCAGTAGATTTCCAGTCTTTCAGACGGAGCAGCAATCTTCTGGTTATAAAAGAGTTAGCCATTATTCCTATTTTGGAAGCTGGAATACAACCTGAAATATACCTTTTTAAAAAACCAGTACAATGGTCGCGTTTATCGGAATCAGAACGAGCTGTAAATTCATGGCTTCAAAAGAAATTTCATAAAATATCTTGGGAAAGTGGATCAATACCCGCAACTGATGTTCTAAAAATTTTACAAAGTCGATTGAAAAATGCTACAAGGGTGTTTGTAAAGGGACTTCAAAAAAAAGCCCTTCTTGATGAATTACTACCCACCACGTAAGTTTAAATTTAATTTAAAAAATCATTGAAATTTCAAAACGTTTACTTTCCGTAAATATTTAACTGCAAAATAATGATTAAACTGCCCTCTTCGTGAAAATTTAATTCAAAATTCGTCTCAGCTTTAAAACTTAATAATTCTTTTATAATAATTTGACTTTGATTTGTTACTAAAAAATATTTTTACTTACACAGTTTGATATGTAATATTGAAGAACAAAGCTCACCAGTGTTAAAAACACTCACAAAAAACGTACACTACTCTTGTAATCATCATGGATCAGCGAAACACTTCGTGTGCGCTGGTATCAACGTTTTGGCCATTAAAAAGTGGATCTTGTTGGACAAACGTCAGCGGGGGCTTTCTATACTACCGTCGACTTCACCATCAACATCGTATGGCAGAGACGAAGTTGATATTGACACGTCTTTAAACACTGCTTTCGATGATTATATAATGCATACAATGTACACGTAATAAGTAAATATAATGCAAAAATTATTTTCAATAAACCAAAAATTTTTGTTAGAACTAATACTTCAGTTTTTAATTTGAATAAATTTTTTAAAATAATCAATAGTCAATTATTATTATTTTCTTATCCAAATATTTTTTTTTTAAAATTTAATTGATAATAGAAAATAATAAAAAATGTTTTTAAATAATTTTAAAATCGATGTCATTTTTAATTAAATAGATTTTTTTTACAAAATTAATTTAGTTCAAAAAATTTTTTTAAGCTAAATCTTTTTAAACAATTTATAAATAAAAGTAAACATTAGAAAATATTAAACTCATTCAAATTTAATTTTCCACCTAGTTTAGTAAAAATAACCTACAAAGAGCTTCTATTCGAGGAGTCAACATCTGCTTTATTGGCTTTTACTCAAAAAGTCTATTACTTAAAAACACTAAATAATTTCTAAATGAAAAAAAAAAAAAAAAAATGTTAATTAAACTTGAAATTTTATATGAAAAATAATTTACCAGCAAGGAATTAAAATTTAAATCAATTTAATTTTGAATTAAAAAAATTTTTTTAAATTGTTGGTAAAACAGATCTGGTATGGTAACAAGCTATTACCATAGTTAGCATAGGTTACCATATTTACCATAAAATTTAAATTAATTGAGATTAAAAATATTTTCTTTTTTTTAGTTGTAAAGGTTATTTTTTTTTATTAGGTTAAAAATGCTAACATAAAAATATAAAAATGAAAATTAATTTCAAAGATTCAAAATTGTACGTTTATACCACTTATTATCTAACTCTAAACTCACCCACCCAAGCCAAGCCGGAAAAATAGGAGCTCCGTTTTCCGTTCCCCCTCCCTCTCCCTAAAGGACAAGCGTCACTCTGGCAGTTTTCAGTTTGGTTCATGTTTGGTTGCTTTTTGCAGCTCTTTGAGTGAGTGTTTTAAACTATTCAAAACAGTATGTTTAAATGTATAGTGAAATTTAAGAATGCTGTAACAGCATTATCATCGAGTGTGTGTTTTATCTTTTCAATAAATGTTTTAAATGTTTTAAGTGAAAAAATTTAAAGTGAAAAAACAACGAAAATTATAAAATCAAGTTTTACTCGGATCGTTATTTCACTTGCTGAAAAAATTAAGATAAGTTATTTTACAGCTTATGTAGTACTTTTTTAAACGTTTACTTATTAAATTAAGCTGAAAAAAAAGAGAGTAGAGTCCCCGTCCCCGACTCTACTAGTAAATTCCACCAAATGTACACATTCAAATTTTCCTCCTTTCTAAGGCTCTTTTTTTTCAGCTTTTTTTTTTTTTTTTTTTTTATGTAAATAATACAAACGTTTAAAATATTGCTACATTAACTGCACATTTTCAAGTTTTAAATTTTAAAAAAATAAAAAATCTTGCCTCCCCTCTGGTGATTGAAATAAAATAATATTACAGTTTCTGTATACTATTTAAAGGAGGAAGTTTTTGTTTTTTTGCAGTCGATGTAGAGCGCCGCGGTGTGTTGAATGAACCGGGCCTCTTCTTTTGTTGACTCGAATCTCTCGGGGAAGATCTTAATATGGTCCAAAATGTCCACCAGCACGTCGGTAGGAATCATCGACACGCCCGTCCCCGATACATTATTGACATTCAGTGGAAGATCCCATGGTAAAACTAGCACCGGTACAATATCGTCGGCTTGTGCTCGAGGTACGTACACCACCGCAGGAACCTCCTCGACGTAATTATTTGGAGACATCGAGTCGGTGCTGGTAGCTGGAGTGACGGAGACATCCTGCGGTTCTTCCTCGATGTTTCTCAACCATGCGTCAACGTCGTACGCTGGAGGATCGTAACCGAGATGAAGGTCGTCGTAAGGTGGTGGGGGGTCATCATTAATCATGAAGTCACTTTCGTTTCCTTCGTCGTTCCTCAGGGTTGCTGCATCATCTGAGACGATGTTAACTCCTGGTGCAACGGTGTGGTTATGGTCGTCTGCAGCGTCGGGATAATCTTCGAGAATCATGATCTCATCGTCGATAAGTGCAGCAACGCGAAGATCTCCTGGTGCAGCAGCTGGATCATCGTTGCGCTGGTCTGGAGTTGCATTGAGGGTTTGAACACTCGGTGCGTCGTTACCATGAACTCCTGGGGCTGCGTCGACTCCTGGAGTATTTGAGATGTCCGGAACACCTTCGTCGACGCCTACCATCTGCTCGTCAGCATGCTCTCCGGGAAAAATCTCCACCATGATAATCTCGTCCGAAGCGTTGCCGCCGACGGTGATTTTAATTCTTCTTACCATGATGTGGACCCTGTGAAAAGATAAGAGTAAATGAGAGACCGATCCGTGAATGAGTCGTTATTTTATAGCCCTCGCGGGTTACTCACAATTCTGGCGCATGACCTGTAATCAGCATCTCAGGTTACATCCGAGGTTATAAAAGATCTGTACCGGAATTCTTTGCAATCATTTCTGATAGACAAGTGGAAGTGAATACATCGAGTCACACCATGGACTCTAACAAAGGAATCATCGACTTTCTTCGTGAACGAGGAATTTTCTTTGAAGGTATGTAAAATTTACAAAATTATTACTTTTCAGCCTTTTTCAGGTTTAAAATTAAATAACTGTAGTTTTAAAGTTAACTTTTTATAAAATTATGTTTAATTTTATTGCTCAATTTTAATTATTTTGAAAAATTTGACTTAATGAGATTTTTAGTTAAAACTTCATTATTAATAATTTATATTGACCGTAACTTGTAATTTTAATAGTGTTAAATTTCTATGTTTATTTATTTATTTATTTATTTTTTTTTTCTTACTTGAGGCATAAATTATTATCTCAATCAAACATATAATTATTTACTGTCATTTATTTTTACAGATGAAGCAGAATTAATCAGACAATTAAACGATACTCGAGAAGTACCTCAGTTGATTCCATCGTTCGATCAGTCAAAACTTGGTGATATGAACATCGAAAAAATCATCGGAGTAGTAATTCAAACTACTAATGGACCTGAGCTTCGATTGGGATTTTCAGATATTCCAACAGCTGAACCAACCATAATGGATTTTGATCTTGGACTCTTGGAGGAAAATCCTACTCAAAATCAGCTCGAAACTATGCAACTGCAGAGTAAAGAGCCAACTTTAGAGTTTGATAATTTGGATGATTTTATCAAATTAAATGTCTCAGAAGATGATTTATGTAATTATGTAAGTACTTTTATTTTAACTCAATTTTTTTTTTTTTCATATTTAATGTTATTTTATGAAATTTTTTTTTTTTGATTTTTAGGTAAATGAAGGTAATCCAAATTTTGAATCTACGTTGACCACCACCATACAGCAAGAAGTGCAAGGGGAAAAATCAAAAATTGTAAGAACTTTAGTTTTAAAAATTATAAATAATGATTTTATAAAATTTTTTTAAACAGATTATTGTAATAGTTCTTTAATTTCAGCAACTGCCAGACTCGACGCTTACCAAGAGATCAAAAACAAGATCTCAAACACCAACTCCCAGCTCATATGTATCAGAACCTAGAAGCAAGCTGCAGAGCGAGAGAGAGAGTCGACATACAGCCTCTTCACGAGTTCGAGGAGAGTCCAGACGTTGCGAGCAGAGGAGTAAGGGGTCTAGCAGCAGCAGTCGACGCGAGTGTTACAAAAATGAACATGAGAAGTCTACCAGGCGACGAAGGCGCTCTTCAAGCAGACGAAAGAGTCCCAGTAGACGACGCAGCCGAACACCCTACCATCAAAGAAACTATCATCGAGGTAGTCGCTACGATGACATCAGAAACCGACCTCCATACTCCTCTCGAAGCAAGTGGGACAATCGGAGATCCCATTACTCTCGTCGCGAGCATTTTTAAAATTTTAACTTTTATTACTATTCTCATAATTTATTTCTACTATTTTTTTTAATTCTGCAGTCTAAGCCTAGTTTTAAATAGCATGATTAATATTTTTTCTATTTTTATAAAATTGTCATACTAATTTCATTTTTTAATATAAGTTTTTAATCAAGATTAATTTTGAGTTTTATTAAGTAAATTTATTTAAGTCAAAATTTCGAATCTTTTAGTGAATGTTAAATTAAATCAATCATGTACTCACTTGTCATTAAAACAGCGTGTAGGTACAGCGGTACTTTCTCGCAGCTAACAGTAGATCTGGTAGCGATCTACCACATCGTATGATAAAATTACACAACTGCACTTTATGGTGCACTCGTCGTATAAATATTGTTATGCGTCGGTAACACTTTGTTGCGGTCGGTTTGTGAAATGCTTTTTTATAATGTATACTGCATTGGTAGGTATAAGTTTGTATAATCATTTAAATTATAATTAAAATACATATATTAGGTTAAATAAGTAAGCTTTATGGTTTGTAAAACAGGTTACGCGGCCTATGGGCTATGTAATTTTTTTAAACAATATATTATTTTTAAAAATTTTTGTTTTTCAATTGTTATGCGTCGGTAACACTTTGTTGCAGTTGGTTCGTGAAATGCTTTTTTATAATAATGTATACTGCATTGGTAGGTATAAGTTTGTATAATCATTTAAATTATAATTAAAATACATATATTAGGTTAAATAACTAAGCTTTATAGTTTGTAAAACAGTAAGGTTACACGGCCTATGGGCTAGTTACGGGCTCGTAGCCTTACGGGCTCGTAGCCTTACGGGCTCGTAGCCTTACTGTTTTACCTACTAAAAACAATAAATTATTGTTGCAAAATAAAAAGAACTATAAAGCTTGTACGGCTATTGTTGTTTGAGTTTACTGTAAATTTTCTTTCATCTAAAAATATTGCCCCATATAAATTTAATCAGTATATTGATGTTAATGCGCATAAAATATACAAGTATATCATACTTTATGTAATTTATTAAAATTCATGCGAATTGAAAGAATAAAAAATTGTAATAATCAGCTCACAAAAATAAATGTTAAGTTTTAGTCAATGCCCTATCAAAAGTTCTTTATCCTTATATAAATCATTGATTGTTATTTAATTTTTCATGATCTATTGAGCAATCATTTACTTTCAATTAAAAAAAAAGAAAATAAAGCAAACTCTCATTACATTATGACATATTAAAGATGTAAATATTTCTATTATTTTTTAGCCACTTCAAAATGGGTTAATTTTTCAAATAAAAGTTCTCGATGAAGTTATGCACAAAACATTGAAAATACTTTCTATTAATAATAAAATTTTTTTATTTGTAGTGATAAAAAGTGTAAGAGGCAAATAATTAAAAAATAAAAACTTATCAATAAAAATCACATGACACTTTGTCACACCAAATATATATGTATGTACTAAGAAATGAACTATAAATCAATTCAAAAACATTTGAAAAAATAACATAATCCAAATCTTGTTAAAAACAGTAAAAAACATTTCTATCATAGAAGGAAACTAGTCATTCAAAAAACTTTTTTTATAACCTCAAATTAAAAAAAAAAAAAATTCAATTTGCTGTAAGAAAGTAATTGTACTACTAGTATATTATAAATGACTAAGTTTTTTTACTAATATTTATTGCAACATTATTTTTACTGAATATTTTTAGTGAATTTTAAAAATTTATTTGATGATGTTAATGTTTTGCCAGAATCCCTATACCCAATGCATGGGCCTTCTGGCGATTAGCTGGCGAGCGACCCCACTAATTTTCTGCCCAAATTCGTTAAATCTTTCCAACGGCTGCCGGAATTCTGGCATATATTTCTCGCAGGGTAAAAGTATTTTTCCTGTGACAACTACAAAAAGAGTTACAAGGCATTTTATTTTTTATACAAACACAGCTTTTTCTTGATTGAACAAACTTTACAATTACAGAACAAAATCAGCTCATCTGCAGGAGGCACTTATACAACAACTTTTGTTGGTAAAAGGCAATCACTTCGATAAAACCAACTGAAATTGGATCTAATGGTTGATAATTTAATTCTAAGCATTTTCCCATCAAATCACCATTAAATTACATGATTATTCAGGATTTAAGTCGCCATTTTAAATCCGCTATTTTGAATTTACATAATTTCACATAAAATTTTCAATAAAAAATCTTGAGAATCTGACAACCCAAATTATTATAGGTAACAGTTCATTAAAACAAGATGACCGCACAGGTATCGTCAAAGAATTAAGTGGATTGGAGGCATGGTTGTCATGTCCAGTGGAGTGGAGATCTCTATTGGATGTTCATTCCAATGGAGATAAGATATATATGTATAGTGTGAGCATAGCGGCGTAGCAGGGCACAAAAAAAATAAATTAAAAAAACACTACCTAGAGATGATTTCCCCCGGAAGCTTTTACGCCGGAGGTGTCAAGACAGACACCTGGTGCACCTGCTGATACGTACGCCTTGGAGATGATTTCCCCAGGAAGTTTCGACTCCAGAGGGATCAGGGCGGACCCCTGGTGCCCCTGGTGATCACTCAGATTTCGGGTGATTGAACCAAGTCTTGAAAATTTTATTTTTATTTCAAAATTTTTTTATTATAACTAGTAGAGCTTTTCAAAGATTCGATGCTATTGTTTATTTGATTCGAAAATACGAAGATACAAGTACTTAAAAAGTGAGGTTAGGCATATCCAAAGCCAATTTTCGAGACTTGTTAACCCGAAATTTAAGTGATGATCACCTTAAATTGAGGTGATCAGCCATCACTTGGCTGGCAGTAAAAACGGGTTTCCGTGTACTTACATGACTTTTGGCAGAAGTGAAATATTTGTGTAGTATCCTTTTATTATATTAATAAGTTTGGCTCTTTTTTTTTGTTTTTCGTCGTCGTAATCGTAAAGTCGTCTTTCTTTTTTGAAAAAAGGGACTTTCATGTATTTAATTAGTTTGAAATTTGGTATTCTTATGTTTTCAATGCCGTAGACTACGAATTTAATATCCATTTTTCAATTCGACTTTAAGTAAGAACGATACTAAGGCTGCATTGTACTTGTTTTAGGTCAAATTTAAAAAAGTTATTTTGATTTATCGGTTCTCTTTGAAATTTTGTAGTCATAGATTTTTAAGTTCACTGATTATGAATCCGACCTTACTTTTTGAATTTGACCTAAAATAAGCATAATATTTAAGTTTCAAAACACTTGTTTTAGGTATTTGAAAAAGTTATTTCGATTAATTGGTTTTGTTTGAAATTTTGTGGTCGTAGGTTTTAAAGGTCGCTGATTATGAATCCGACCTTACTTTTTGAATTTAACCTGAAATAAGCACGATATTTAAGTTATACATTCAAATTAATATTGAATTCAACCGTGCAAGCGTTAGCGCAGTGAGGTATAGATGTTAGTTTTATATTAATTTGATTGCATATATAATAAACACTAAAAAATATTATCAATATTACGATTTTTTTGTTGTAACTTTTTTATTTTCTTTGAAACCTGGATATGGGGAATTCTCAAAAACTTTTAAAATTAGTAAAAATTGGAGCACACTTTTGAAATTTTGACAGCAGTTTTTTTTTCGTAATCTCTGATTTTATGCAGTATAAAAAAATTGTCTTTAAATTCACAGGCAAAGCTTTTGCAAAATGAACTTATCTATAAACAACTGATAAAAAAATTCTTTAAAATTTTTAAACCAATAACGGCAATCGATTTGGAGAAAAAAATAAGATGAAAACGTTCTATTTGTTTTTTTGATCCAAATCTTTGATCATTTATTATAATCTATCAAGCATTACAAACTGAACATGTTGACTAGACTATAACAAATACCGAAGCTTCTGATAAAAAAATAAAAAGAATGTTATCTTTTTTTTGAAATAATTAGTTGATCTTTGATTCTTGGAGCAAAAGCGCCGCCTTTCAGGCCTCTCAAAAGTGTGAACCAGCCAGACGCGCCAAATTTAAAATCTTCAGGCATGCTTGATTTGAATTTTTTGTTTTTTTGTTTTTTTTTTTTTAATTCATAAAGTGAGTAACGAAATTTAAATTTTTAATAGCCAAATAAGCGGACAAGCTTACAACCCTATAACTCTAGGCGTAGTGAATAAAAAATAATTAACTTTTGTAAAAACAAATAAGGCGATAAGCTACAACCCCATAACCTTGGGCATGGCTAAAAAAAATGTTAATATCTTAAATAAACAAATAAGGCGATGAGCTACAACCTCATAACCTTGGGCATGGCTAAAAAAATTGTTAATATTTTTAATAAACAAATAAGACGATGAGCTACAACCCCATAACACCAGGCGGAGTGAATGAAAAATAATTAAATTTTTTAATAAACAAATAAGCCGATGAGCTATAACCCCATGACGTTTGGGGTAGCAGATGAAAAATAATTAATTTTTTTAATAAACAAATAAGCCGATGAGCTAAAACCCCATAACGGTGGGCGTCGCAAATGAAAAAAAATTAATTTTTTTATTAAACAAATAAGCCGATGAGCTACACTCCAAAACACTGGGCGTACTTAGAAAAAATAATTAATTTTTTTAATAAACAAATAAGCCGATAAGCTACAACCCCATAACCTGGGCTATGGCTAAAAAAAATTTTAATTTTTTTTAATAAACAAATAAGCCGATGAGCCACAACCCCATAACATTGGGCGTAGTGAATGAAAAATAATTAATTTTTTTAATAAACAAATGAGCCGATGAGCTACAACCCCATAACATTAAGCGTAGCGAATATAAAATACCCGCGTAGAAAGCTTAAATGGGTGCCAACTGGGCCCTATCTAGACGCCCAGATAGCCTAGATGGGGCCCAGCTGGGAAATGTAACGCGGCGATTGTTGGGGCCCTTTTTAACGCCCAGCTATCGCCCAACTAACCATACTATACATTATTATTTTTTTGAAACACAAGCAGAGGGCTTCCGAATCCAGTCGTTTTTATAGCTGTTTTTTGAGGTTAAGGGTTAATTATTTTGATAAATTCTAATTTCTAAATAGATTTTTATAATTTAATAGCCAATATTTTTCAATGATTTAATTGAACGTTGCTTGTATTTAATAGCTTTGAGGTTAATTAGAGCCGTGCTGTATAGCCGCACGTGTGCCACACGTAAAATGGACTTGAAAAAATTTTTTTTCTTTTGCTAAATATTTTAACACCTATGGAGTCAGGGCGGTGACCTAGTGCATAGGATACCGATGACAACCTAGAGATGATTTTTCCAGGAAGTTTTGTCTCCACAGGGGCCAGGGCGGATACCTGGTGGACCTGGTATTAATTACGCCTTGGAGTTGATTCCCCCAGGGAGTTTTGACTCCGGATGGGCCAAGGAAAATACTTGGTGTGCCTGGTAATAACTACACTCTGAAGATGCTATCCCAATAGTAAACTTGATGACGTGAACCCAGTGGGATCAAAACTTCCTGGGGGGAAATCATCTCCGAGGCGTAATTATCAACAAGTAAAACAGGTTTCCGCCCTGACCCCTCCGGAGTCCTAACTTCTTGGGGAAATCATCTCCAAGTCGTAACTATCGCCAAATGCACCAGGTGTCCGCCCTGACCCCTACGGAGTCAAAACTTCCTGGGGGAATCATCTCCGAGGCGTACGTATCACCAGAGGCACCAGGGGTCCGCCCTGATCCCTCCGGAGTCGAAACTTCCTGGGGGAATCATCTCCAAGGCGTAATTAATACCAGGTCCACCAGGTATCCGCCCTGGCCCCTGTGGAGACAAAACTTCCTGGAAAAATCATCTCTAGGTTGTCATCGGTATCCTATGCACTAGGTCACCGCCCTGACTCCATAGGTGTTAAAATATTTAGCAAAAGAAAAAAAATTTTTTCAAGTCTATTTTACGTGTGGCACACGTGCGGCTATACAGCACGGCTCTAATTAACCTCAAAGCTATTAAATACAAGCAACGTTCAATTAAATCATTGAAAAATATTGGTTATTAAATTATAAAAATGTATTTAGAAATTAGAATTTATCAAAATAATTAACCCTTAACCTCAAAAAACAGCTATAAAAACGACTGGATTCGGAAGCCCTCTGCTTGTGTTTCAAAAAAATAATAATGTATAGTATGGTTAGTTGGGCGATAGCTGGGCGTTAAAAAGGGCCCCAACAATCGCTGCGTTACATTTCCCAGCTGGGCCCCATCTAGGCTATCTGGGCGTCTAGATAGGGCCCAGTTGGCACCCATTTAAGCTTTCTACGCGGGTATTTTATATTCGCTACGCTTAATGTTATGGGGTTGTAGCTCATCGGCTCATTTGTTTATTAAAAAAATTAATTATTTTTCATTCACTACGCCCAATGTTATGGGGTTGTGGCTCATCGGCTTATTTGTTTATTAAAAAAAATTAAAATTTTTTTTAGCCATAGCCCAGGTTATGGGGTTGTAGCTTATCGGCTTATTTGTTTATTAAAAAAATTAATTATTTTTTCTAAGTACGCCCAGTGTTTTGGAGTGTAGCTCATCGGCTTATTTGTTTAATAAAAAAATTAATTTTTTTTCATTTGCGACGCCCACCGTTATGGGGTTTTAGCTCATCGGCTTATTTGTTTATTAAAAAAATTAATTATTTTTCATCTGCTACCCCAAACGTCATGGGGTTATAGCTCATCGGCTTATTTGTTTATTAAAAAATTTAATTATTTTTCATTCACTCCGCCTGGTGTTATGGGGTTGTAGCTCATCACCTTATTTGTTTATTAAAAATATTAAAATTTTTTTTAGCCATGCCCAAGGTTATGAGGTTGTAGCTCATCGCCTTATTTGTTTATTAAAAATATTAACATTTTTTTCAGCCATGCCCAAGGTTATGGGGTTGTAGCTTATCGCCTTATTTGTTTATTAAAAATATTAACATTTTTTTCAGCCATGCCCAAGGTTATGGGGTTGTAGCTTATCGGCTTATTTGTTTATTAAAAAAAATTAATTATTTTTACTAATTACGCCCATTGTTTTGGAGTTGTAGCTTATCGGCTTATTTGTTTATTACAAAAGTTAATTAATTTTTATTCACTACGCCTAGAGTTATAGGGTTGTAAGCTTGTCCGCTTATTTGGCTATTAAAAATTTAAATTTCGTTACTCACTTTATTAATTCAAAAAAAAAAACAAAAAAACAAAGAATTCAAATCAAGCATGCCTGAAGATTTTAAATTTGGCGCGTCTGGCTGGTTCACACTTTTGAGAGGCCTGAAAGGCGGCGCTTTTGCTCCAAGAATCAAAGATCAAGTTTCGATTCGATATATCGACTCGACTTTCTAATCGAATCTCTCATTCTCTTTTTCATAAGTGGATATAATTACAAGTAGAATGTAGATTGGTAGATTGTTTTATGCTTCATAGCATTCGAAAAATAACATTTTTAATTTGGACTCATTTTTTTCAGAGTAAGCAATAGTAATCCATGATTGTTTTATCAGAATAATTGATAAACTATGATCAATTGTTTGTAATTTCAAAAATAGAAAAAAAAATAATAATAAACAAGTGGTGTATTATTTACAATATTCAAACATAGATTTTTAACGAATCAAAAAACTAAAAAACTGAATAAAAGGAGTATATCATTTTGATATTGAGATCAATATTTCGTTGAGTATCATTTTTGGAATTTAAATAGTTTTTAGTCAAAAAATAATTTCAAAACATCTATTGTTAAATATTGAGTTTAGTTTTGCTGCCATAAATAATTTTATGGATGTAGAAGGGGAGTGAGTAATTAAACAAGACACTTTATTACCATTATATACAATTTTGATTATTTATTTACAATATTTACAGACCTTCTGGGTTGAGTTAAACAATAGTGTACACCTTACTTGAATATTTACAATAATAAAGAGTTGCAATCAACTCAGTTGAGTTGATGTACACCTTGATGAATGAGCTTGCAGTTATGATCAAACCTCTTTGTTGTTGAGCAGCGTCCTTGGGTGATTGTTAAAGATGAGTAAATCCTTTTAAGAGTAGAACAGTTGAGCCTTGAGAGGAGCTTGACGAGTAGTACCTTGAGGAAAAGCCAAACCAAAATACCGCGTTCACCATGCGGCGTTAGCGAGGTTATGGTCGTAGGCGCGTGAACCATAAGAGATGAGCCGGTGATTTTCCACTCTTGCATGATTTTCAAGTAATTGTAAACACACAATTATATTGATTGGCCCTCACTAATCACTTCCCTTTGAGCTCGCCTTCGGATTATTATTGAATCCGTGCTTCTTTTGCTTACACGAGGCGTGAAAGCAAGCCGAAAAAACCCGGATGTTGGAGTTCAAGTAAACAGTTGATTTATACCCGTGTTGAGCCCAAACTAACGTGAAAGCATTGCGTAATTAATCGCGCGCTCGCACATTACTTTTCGTTGAGTATTACAGCAAATTGTTATTGAATTTGCTTGAGTCACGTTGACATGAGGTGCAACGCTAGCCGACATGAGTTAACCTACAATCGAAGGCCCGAGCACGAGGCAACCGCCGAGGAGGCGCTCGGTCGGTGAGCCAGCCGATAAGTGACCGACGCAAGATAATTGAGGCGGCCGATTTAAATATTCAATTAATACTCAACATCTATAATGAACGAAAAAGTTAAATGTAGCGTGTATATTGCTAAAAAAACACAAGTTTAGCACATAAAATATGTTAAAGTGTATGCTTTGGAATCAACTAAAACCCCAAATCCGCACTACAATTACTATGGGAGCTTGTTTGGAAACTGTAACAGCTAGCGCGTTGATTAAATTCGAATTCGGCGCTAACTGTTATGGAACGCAGATGCGGATCGGTAAGTCAGGTGATGACGAGATCTACCGATCAGCATTACTCTAATTTCGGCGCTTGGCGCGATCACACGTGTGTCAGAGAGCGAATATACTTATTTACTTTTTTGTGTTGTTAGATAACTTTATTGAGGTTGTGTTAGATAAAATTATCAGTGAGAAGTTGTGAAGATTTTCCTGTGATCCAGTTGTCATTGGATCGGAGCGGGGAAGGCAAACATCTCACGGAAAGTCAGCGTGCGGCCTTGGAAGGCATTGTCGTCTTGTGTGAAGCCATTCGGGCTAATAGTAATTATCATTATTATTGTTTAATCAAGCGACGGTGCACCTGCTAGAAAAGTAAGTCCGCGTAGCGGTTAATCATTGAGTATTTGTTCGTGTGATAGTTAGAGTCGGAGTGTGTGTGTGAAGTACAGTAAGTACTTAGATTTTGTATCGGAGTTAGTCCACGCCTTTGTTCTTTTGGCGCGCTGCAGCAAGCAGACGAGCGCGAGTGAGTGTGTGTGCGTCGGTGTGTTGATAGCGTCCACAACACAGACGACGAACTTTATTTTTGTAGAATCAATTTTCGTCGACTTAAGATTTCGAGTCATTCGGGTTGGATTGTTTGTAAACAATCAGATAGAATTAATTTGGAATATTATGTAATTTTTTGATTCATTTATTTTTATTGTTAATTAAAATTATTAAAATTTACATTTTATCATTAATTTAATTAACCCGTGTTCCTGCAATCGGTCCACGTAAACTCACGCCACTACCAACGAAGGAGAGCAGCCGCGCCGCGTAATAATAACATTAGTTCGCGTACGCGTCTTCCCCCCAGTTTTCAGGATCGAAGAAAAATCGACGGATTGTCGTGT
The DNA here is from genome assembly GCA_038277355.1 of Encarsia formosa. Classification (NCBI taxonomy): domain Eukaryota; kingdom Metazoa; phylum Arthropoda; class Insecta; order Hymenoptera; family Aphelinidae; genus Encarsia; species Encarsia formosa. The sequence goes on along the minus strand of CM076186.1, from coordinate 47,128,813 downwards.
GCACAGAAAGTGCATTTTGTCATCAGGTCGGAGGAGTGCGGACGACGATCGCCGCGGGTTCTCGTGTTTAATCACGATCCTCCGAGGAATTAAATTCCTTAATTCGAGCCCTGTGACAAAACATATGAAGAGAAGATTCCACATATTTTTGAGAGAGAAAAAAAGGTCGAAACCGTTCAAAAATGCGTGTGAAAATCGTAAAAAATGCGTTTTTTGTGTTTTTTGACAACTTAAAACAGCTGTATCTTGGAAGCGGAAGATCGTACAGCGTTCCGATTGGTCGCAAAATTTTTGTTTTTCCATAAAAAAAATTTAACATTTTTTTAATATGCACAAAAATTTAGCCTAGAAAAAGCTACGGTCGTTTGAAGATACCTGCACATGAGCAAAAATAGCAATATCTGTGTAGGACTGTATTATTATAAAAATAACCAAACTATGTTGTCAAAATATTTTTACAAAAAAGAACTTATTTTGGACAAAATTTTGCCACAAACTAGAGGTTTCTATTTCATTTTGATCAAAAGTTAGAATTTTTCGAAAAATACCTTAAAATTGCTTAAAACAGCTTAAAAATAGGCCATTTTTCAATCTTTGAAAAATTCTAGCACCAAGCAGAAATAAGATAGAGACCTCTAGTTATCGGCAAAAGTCTTCTATTAAATAGTTCTTTTGCCAAAAAAAATTGCAATAAAATCGGTTAACCTCATGCGGACGGTTTTTAAAAAAAGTATTATTTTGACCCATATGTATATATATATAATTCGAAAGGACATAAAAAAAACTTTTGACCCAACCAAAAATTTTGAATCCCTCTACTGCGCATGCGTAAAACAAAATAGTGATTTTTCAACTTTATTTCATATCTCAAAATCTATAAGACTAGAAAAATACGGTTAGCGAAAAAATTTTGTTCATAAAAAATGTAGTTTACAAGTATTCAGAAAAAAATAGTTCTCATTGAAGCACACCTCTTAAATTTTGACCACCTTTTCTTACCGTTATTTCTAACGCTGGTCCGCGAGGAAAGTTTGTTGCAAAGTATGCAGGCGAACTTATTGCAAAATGAAATTATCAATAAACTATAAAATTATCAATTAATGAAAAATTTTTTTTAATTTAAATAACAATAGTGGTCATCGATTTGGTGAAAAAAAAAAAACAAGATGAAAACATTATATTCCTTTTTTTTTTTATCCAAAGCTTAGCATTATCACATAATAAACATTTTAAGTTTATAATGTTGAACAGGTTATAACAAATAATCTAAGCTTCTGATCAAAAAAATGAATAGAATGTTTTTATCTTTTTTTTTTCTTCCCAAATTGATTGTTGTATTCTTTTTTCAATTTCAAAATAAATGAATTTTTCAACTTATTACTAAACAATTAAGGACAAGATTTTAAAAAATTAAAAAACTAATTATTTCAAAAAAAAGATAACATTCTTTATATTTTTTTATCGGAAGCTTCGGTATTTGTTATAGCCTAGTCAACATGTTCAGTTTGTAATGCTTGATAGATTATAATAAATGATCAAAGATTTGGATCAAAAAAACAAATAGAACGTTTTTATCTTATTTTTTTCTCCAAATCGATTGCCGTTATTTGTTTTTAAATTTTAAAGAATTTTTTTATCAGTTGTTTATAGATAAGTTCATTTTTCAAAAGCTTTGCCTGTGAATTTAAAGACAACTTTTTTATACTGCATAAAATCAGAGATTACGAAAAAAAAACTGCTGTCAAAATTTCAAAAGTGTGCTCCAATTTTTACTAATTTTAAAAGTTTTTGAGAATACCCCATATCCAGGTTTCAAAGAAAATAAAAAAGTTACAACAAAAAAATCGTAATATTAATAATATTTTTTAGTGTTTATTATATATGCAATCAAATTAATATAAAACTAGCATCTATACCTCACTGCGCTAACGCTTGCACGGTTGAATTCAATATTAATTTGAATGTATAACTTAAATACCGTGCTTGTTTCAGGTTAAATTCAAAAAGTAAGGTCGGATTCATAATCAGTGACCTTTGATACCTACGACCACAAAATTTCAAACAAAACCAATTAATCGAAATAACTTTTTCAAATACCTAAAACAAGTGTTTTGAAACTTAAATATTATGCTTATTTTAGGTCAAATTCAAAAAGTAAGGTCGGATTCATAATCAGTGAATTTAAAAATCTACGACTACAAAATTTCAAAGAGAACCGATAAATCAAAATAACTTTTTTAAATTTGACCTAAAACAAGTACAATGCAGCCTTAGTATCGTGCTTACTTAAAGTCGAATTGAAAAATGGATATTAAATTCGTAGTCTACGGCATTGAAAACATAAGAATACCAAATTTCAAACTAATTAAATACATGAAAGTCCCTTTTTTCAAAAAAGAAAGACGACTTTACGATTACGACGACGAAAAACAAAAAAAAAGAGCCAAACTTATTAACATAATAAAAGGATACTACACAAATATTTCACTTCTGCCAAAAGTCATGTAAGTACACGGAAACCCGTTTTTACTGCCAGCCAAGTGATGGCTGATCACCTCAATTTAAGGTGATCATCACTTAAATTTCGGGTTAACAAGTCTCGAAAATTGGCTTTGAATATGCCTAACCTCACTTTTTAAGTACTTGTATCTTCGTATTTTCGAATCAAATAAACAATAGCATCGAATCTTTGAAAAGCTCTACTAGTTATAATAAAAAAATTTTGAAATAAAAATAAAATTTTCAAGACTTGGTTCAATCACCCGAAATCAGACTGATCGTCACATCCAGGATAGTGAATCACTTGTAATTCAAGTGATCGTCACCTTTAGCTTATATGGATCACCTGCATGCTTGTGAAAACGGGTTTCCGTGATATGCGTATTTGGAACAATAATTCAAACATTTCTGGCTCATTTTTTTGAGTAGTAAAATAAACTAAATTCAAAGTGGTTTTTAAAGCATCTTCATGTGTTCACATTTTTTCTTCTGAAGTTTCTGGCTCTTTTTCTTCTTCATCTTCTTCTACGTTGTTATTTGAATAAAGATATTGGGCTACTGCTTCTTCAGCACTTAAAATATCTGATTAAAACTGTCCGCCATCATCGAAAGACATAATGTGCAGCCACTATAGTTCGTTGAATGAAGCAAAGCTGGTAGGTCACTGAGAGGTTCTACAGAATCAGAGTTATTTTCTGGTACGGTTACACTAAAACCAGCTTTTTCAAAGCACTTTGTTACCGTCTCTAATTTGACACATTTGAAAGCCTGCGATAACAAAGCTATCGCATCTAATACTGTCACAGACTGAGCCAACTCAGAAGCATTTTTAGCTTGCAAAATTGAACCAATTAAAGAAGCAAGTAGAAATTTTCTGTAAAAAACTTTGATGTTCCTTCTTAATTCTTTCTTAAATTTTCTTGACTTTCATAACTTACCGTTACACTCAGCTTTCTTCCTATTGATTTTTGGTTTACGGGACTAAAAATTTTTTCCGTTTCCGCTGTACAGAGGTTTTTAATACAAAATATAAATAAAGAAAAAAATATAAAAAACTGGTCTGAAAAGTGCCCTTCATCCCTTTGATAAATTTGAAAAAATTTGTGCAGAAAACTTACGTCGAAATACACGTATAAAAATTTTTTCAAACCTGCATATATTTCAAATTTTTTTTATAACATTTTTACCGTTAAAGAGTTCAAAAAATGGCCTTAAGCATTTGAATTTGGCGTCAAAAAATTTGAAAAAAATATAGCTGAACTAAATTTTTGCGCAGTATAGGGAAAAAAGAATTCTGGTTTGCGCCAAAAGAATTTTTAATTGTCGATTACACCGCGAAAAAAAAATGTGGAGACAGGAATGAAAAAGAAAACAAGGCTCTTTTGTTGTACTTTCAGCCTCTGTAAATTAGAATAGTATAAAAAATTTTGGGAACTGTTTCGCAAGTACAAACTTTATGCTATTTTTTCTTTGTTTGTAGTGGTTTTAACTCTAAAGTCGCTAAATTTTTTTTTTTTTTTTTTTTTTTTTTTAAGGTGGTTTTCTACCAAATGCATGACAATAGAGAATCAGCTCAGATTTTCTGGAGGTGTTGATTGGATATTAATAAACATTTCTACGAAATCTGATCAAAATTGACCGTATAGTTTGAAAGTTACAGCAAGTTAAAGATTGATTTTTTTTCATTACGCGTATGGCCGCTACGCTGAAAAAGTGTACTAAATTATTAATATTTATCTTCTTATAATAGAGATCCTTTAGAAAAACCACATACATTTCACTATCGAAGAATTCATTTCTTCAAACTGCAAAAAATTGACCTTTTACATATTTTACAGTAATTTTACAAAAATAATTTTCACGTGAATAACCTCCAAAACTGCGGTATTCAAAGGTGAGGTTAAAAGTTTAAAAAAATATTTTGTTGTGATTGTCAATGTTTTTTTGGTAGAAAATTATTTCAGAAACCATAAAAAGTTAAAAAATAAATTTTAATAACCAATTGTTAGTAATTTAGTGAAATAATTTTTTTTTAGTCTTGAACTTGACTAGCTCTGGTAGAAAACCACTTTAATATTGTTAAATTGGAAAAACAACCGTATGGACACGAATAAAAAAAGAAAATGGAGCTCCTTAATTATACGTTAAGCCTCTGTAAATTAAAATACCATAAAAATTTTTCGTTAGCTGCTTCATGATTGGAAGCATGCAATTTTTTTGGGGATCAAAAATGAACAAATAATTTGATCAATTTCTAGAAATGAACAATTTTCGTTTGTGCAAAGAAATGCACAATTTCGGACCTTGCTTGTAACATATACATTGGTATCATAGCGTCTTGATATTGGTAAATTAAGAGAGAAAAATAAAAATAAAAGTCATAATTTTAACCTGGTCTAGATTAGATAAACTATTTGGATCTTGACTCAGGGCCTGATATTGTCCTCGTAATCTATCTCCAGCAGCAATGCGTCGAAAACGTTTGAGGTCAACTACATATAAGGCACTGATGTGATAAGATCGGCCTTGTAAATGATTTCTCCAGTACCCTTGTTTCCAGAATCTAAAACCATCCATTTCTTTTCTACTATCACAAAACGGAGTATAGGCATAAGGTGCTCCTCCTAAATCCATTGAAACTAGTTCTTTTAAATCAGCTCTTACTACCTGTAATTATTATTATTTTTCAATAAAAAAGTAAATGAAAGGTAAAATTTTGTAAAAATGAAAAGTTTTATATCTAACTTGATCAGCATCCACAAAAATAATTTTTTTGACATCAAGCGGAAATAAAACATCAAGAAATAATATTTTATAACCCCATATGGTTCTTTGTTTTTCTGTTTGTTGGTGTAACCAGCGAGGCCATTTGTACTGCACAAGTTCATAATCAAATTCATATGCTTTTGCCATGTGTGGTAAGAAATCCTGGATGAAATTTATTGAATTATTAATATTATTTCATTTTTCAGTTAAAATGCATTTATCCAAAAAGTCAACATTTATTAGAATAATGAAGAATTCAGCTTCGGAAAAATGAAGCTACTTACTTTAAGAGTAGGTGATAAGTAATTTTTCAAAAACCAAAATTTAACTGGTGTTTTAGTGTGCTTCACGACACTGAGCATCATGATTTTCAAAAATCTTTCGTATAAATGACCAGAAGCTAAAGAAAAAATATTTAACTTTTCATTTTGTTCATCTCTTTCATCGTTGTTAGTAAAAGTCCTATAAAAAAATTTTTGTTCAGTTAATTTTACTCAATCAATTCTGTAAAAAAATAAAATTAAAAGAAATGAAATAAATAAAAAACTGTTGGTGTTGTATGATTAACTCAAAAATATATTGCAGGATTCGTATGAATTTTAAGAAAAAAATAATTATTAATAAAGGAAACGTTCCATTATAATGAACGATAACCTCACTAACAATTGCTTTTTCATAAAATTGAAAAAAAGAGTAATTTTATGAATTTTGGGCAACATAATTAACAAAATCCTTTAAAAATTATTATCTTATCACAATAATAGAGAAAAATGTTTCCATGGTTTAGAACTAGCAAATATGAAGTATTTTTTTTATTAAATTTTCCCCCGAAAACTTTTAAAAACTCCTCATTCAATTACAAAAATTTTCTCAACATCATCAAAAATGATTTCCATAGCCAATACAAACTCACATTAAAAGAGATGTTATAATACGTAATTGGACGATCTTGATAAAACTTTGGAGGTCGTTTTCTTTATATGTCTAATCATTTACTAAACTATTTACTTACCCTATAATAGTAAATATAGAATTTTAGAGAAATTTTTCGAAAAAAATAGTATATTATTCCCAGAGGGACTAAAGTTTGCATTGGAGGCCCGCTGTCATTGCAGCCCGAGTCGAAGTCGAGGGCTGCAAATACGTGGGCCTCCTCAGCAAACTTTAGTCTTGAGGGATATATGAACTTTTTTAAAGTCCGTTTATCACAAAAAATAACTTGATTTCCTCCGATTAAAGCCAAAAGAACGAAATGTACTCCCGAAGCACCAGCGGCCGTCATGTTGCGGCCTGAGCGCTATCGAAGTCTATTATTAATAAAAAAAATTGTTGATTGTTTAAATTTGTGTTGAAAAAAGAAAAAGTTTGTGTATTTTGTATTGTATGCATTAAAAATTACTGAAAAAAATTTTACACTCTCAAATTAGCAAAAAATTAGAAAAACGACCTAAGTGATAATGATCATATTTAATGGTTCTAGTAAAAAAACTTTAAACAAAAAATTTTTTTTTTAACATAATTGCATTATTGAATAGTGATGTTTTATTGTAGTAATATATTTTTTTCAATAATAATTTTTTTTGTGGCAAGCAAGCGATAACAATCTTTGGATCGATTTTTCTCGAAACGACATTTTTTGCGTTAGGTCGTTTTTCCATCCGACGCCTCATATGAAATTGGTGTAAGAGTGAGTTTTAGGGGTTGGGAGCGGCTTTTACTCCTTTTTTGTAATTTCTGATGAATATAGTCGTTTAATGTAAAAAAGTTAAATGTAAAAGTTGTAGATATTTAAAAAATCTATAACTATTGTTCTTACACTTTTTACACACAACCCTCAAATTTTAGGAGAAAAACACTAATAACGGACTTTCGGGTTTTACTTTTCTCTCCTACAAAAAACAATGAATCTTAATAAAATTTTAATAAAGGGAAGCTTTTTTAAGATACAATAAGCCTATTTTTTTTTCTCAAAATCTTTATTAGTTTCATAGTAATTTAGTATTTATCCATTTTGAGGTGTTTTGGTCAGCTCAAAATTAATCCAGGAAATTTTCGATTTAAAAAAAAATCAGGTGTCTTTTCGTTGAAAAGAAAAAAGAAGTACCACTATGATAAAATATGTAGAAAATCCAGATTAAACGCATTTTTTTTTTTAACAATTTTCGAGATACCGGTATAATTTTTAAGGACGTTCCAACCCACCAGTGACTCTCATTCACTTTTGACGCACTACGCACTAAAAACAGCTGACGCACTGCTCGCTCTATCTCTCTCGCTCTTGTGGTGCTGGCTAACCCCAAAGAATAAAAAATCAACTTTACTACTCAACCACTCAAAAAGTAGGCCCGGTTGCCTTAATTTAAAAATCTTAAAATATTCCTCATTTCAAGTCATGCAACATAAGTCGTTTTCTAAAACCTTGTAGCGATTGGTCTTTTCACAATCGTTACGAACGTCCAAAAAATTCGGTGACATACGTGCCATCCCATGTAAAACTACCGAACGTTGACTTGTCATAACTCAGAAACGAGTTCCGCTTGCTATGTTTTTTTTTTTTTGTTTCATTAAATAGAGCACAAAAAATCTATTACTGTGGCAAGTTTCAAGATTTTTGAGCGTTACTCAAAAATCCTCGAAACGTCCTTAAATTTTTTACTTTTCGAATAATAAAAATTAATGAAAATTGTTCATTTGATTATTATAGTGTTAAATAAACAGTTTTAAACAGATACTTACAGAAAAAGTGACCAATTAATTGTTAAAACAATGTTTATAAAAAAAAAAAATTTTTTTAAAATCACATACACAGCCGTCGATGGCTCAATCGGCTAAGGCATGCGTCTTAGTTGGCTGAAACATCAGCGCACCGAGGGACGCCGGTTCGAATCTCCGCCGACTCGATTTTTCGAGCAGCGGCGAGGCGAGCCGCACGTCCCGCATGTGACGAGACAAGAATTTTTGGGGAATATTGGTTCATTCTGAGGATCAAAGGAGATGGCCACCGATGATTGGATTTAATGCTCACTAAAAATTACAAGCAAATCCCACCAGATAAGGCCAAGACCTTTTAAACCCTTCACTGCTACCCATCAATAGCTGAAGGAATATCGGACGGCACCTTCACCTTATCAGATGAAGCATTCAACGATGGAAACACCCGACGGACTTCATGAAACCTACAGTTGAAACCCTTATTGTACCCCACTGGAATTATATGTATAATGTATTTGTATCTTATAACCTCTAAAAGGTAATAGAGATTAATGAAAAAAATAAATAAATAACTCACAATTAATGCTTCAAAAAAATTTGTTTAGTTTCTTGAAAAAAATTAAAAGAAAAGTATACATGGGATTTTTTTGTTTAAATCAAAAATTTACGAGTTAAAAATCTGTAAAATTACTAGTACAGTCTAAAGGATGTAATATTATACATATTGTTTTACATATCAAATTTAAATTAAATATTACACTTTCTGATCATTTTTAATTTTTTTTGTTCATAAATAAATAGAAACTTGCAAATGAAATATTGCACGTTGTGAATGACGGTTTCCTACTACATAAAGTTGTTTGGATGAAACTATTGAAAAGATCACAAAAAAGTATGTAAATTACGTAATGAATCATGTTGCAAGAACACGTAGGGTAAGGGAGGGCGTTAGTACGAACTAGAAGTGTCTCGACACTTTCAAATAATCATAAAAAAGAAACTACTTGAAATATTTGACTTTTTTTTTTCATATTAGATTAAACTTATGAGAAGCATTAGTATTTTTTACCTGATTTAAAATCATCATTTTATGCATATAAAAGTTTATTTAAAATAAAAAATTTACTGAAGCTAATTGTTCGAACTCGTGGCTTCTAGTACGAGGCCGTTTCTCCGAATAGAGTGCGCGCAGGCAGATTCGTACTAACGTCCTCATACTAATAGATTTTAAGGATAGGTTGCTTCGTAATAACAGCCTCAATCAACGTCATGTACTAATTTTTGTGTTAGTACGAAGTAGCAGTGCGAATATTGTTTTTTATCAAAATATAATTAATTAATTTTGAAATGTGAGGTGGCTATTACATTCATCTTTAATTAAACAAAATATAAACATTTAACAATTCTTTCAGATCTCTATAGAACTAATAATTTAAAAACATCAGTCTGGTTCGTACTAACACCCTCCTTCGTACAAACGCCCTCCCTTACCCTATTATATTTGATGGCTACCTCAAAGATGATACCATAAATTAAAGTTCAGCATCTATGTCAGCTCCAACTGGAATTAAAGACGAGAGGTAATACTCGCTCTCCAGTTGCAGGCAACAGCCACGCAGAATAATACACGTGGAGAAATCCATTTTTACTGGAATAAAGTTATAAGTTTACAGCCCAGTTGCGGCGTTACTTATGTCACTTTTAAGTTCAAAACTTGTTTCAACTTTTCTTGTTCAGAACTTGCAAGCTCTTGAAAATCATTTTTAAAAATAACACGAATTATCTTACTTTACCCTTTACCTAATCCAAAAATTAGTCTGTTTTGTATATTTACAGATAATAATCTGTAAAAATACGGATAATCGCCTAACAGCTCTCTGAGAACTAGCTCTCCACTTTACTTCCGTGTACTGGCTATCAATGTAGCCCGCTATCGGGTGAACTGCAAACCCGAAAAATTTTAAAAATTTGAATTTGAAAACCTTTTTTTTTTTACTCAGTTTTGTATAAGTTTAGTACTATAATATAACTAATAAAAAAATTTTGTATGCGGATTGCGTTATTTTTTGTAATTATTATCATTTTTATTTTTTATCAAAATTAAAATAGGCTACACAAAATTAGCCGAAAAAATTCACAAACTTTAAAAATTTTAAAAACTCGAATTTGAAAATTGTATGATTTTTGTTCAATTATCAGTAACTTTTATATTTTTTAAATTTATATTTCTTATGCGATGACGCTACTTATTCAATTTTTACTCTAAAATTAACGTAAGCTATTTCCTAATGAGGAAATCCACGAAATTTTACAAATTGATGTTGTCAGCCTTATTAAGGCTGTGCTAATTTTTCATTCAACAATTTGAAATATTTCACTACGTAGTAGAATAAAACTGAGGCTTCTCAGTCAATTAGCACGGTTTTGAGATTCTAAAATCAATTAAACTACAGATACCAGACAGCAAAAACCGAAAAATCTGGAATTACGCGTATTGTCAGTCAAAAAGAATTTTTTTCTTAACTCTGGAATTTTTAACCAGTGTTCCATCAAAGAAATCGATATTTTTGAATGATCACATTTTTCAATTTATATTTAACCGTCTTTCAATTGAAAAACTTTGACACATACATACTTCATACACTAAATACTAGACATGTCTTGTTTTCTTGGATTTCTTATCATGATTCCAAAAAATCTTTGAAATAATTAATTTTTAGCGCGGCCCAGCTGTCCAATAGTTAAGAGTAGAAGAGTTTCATTTTTTTTTAAATGACAACAGATATATTATAGGATGTAACTTATAACATTCTCAAGGCACCTGCGTGAAATTTTTATTATATATTTATAAACTTAAGGGGAACCACCGGCTAATTTTCAGCCTATGTTTAAAAAAAGGCTGGGAAGCTGTAAATTTTTTTTTGAACTAAAAATTGCTTATCTCTGTTGATGCTGCAAGAAAATTAGGAAAAAAAACTTTTCGTGCCGTTTAATAAGGTTTTTTTCAATTTTTGATCCCTCATTTCGACACTTTTTTTTGTATAACTAGGGAAAAACATGATATTTCGTAAAACCCATGCGTAAGATTTTAGGTCTTGGAATGACGCGTCTTTTAAAAAAAAAAAAGCGTTCAAATCGGTTGGATAGAAAAAAAGGAGTTCGATTTTGAAAGTCAGGTGTTAATGAAAAAAACGCTTTTATCATGTTTTTTTTTACTTATTCGTTCTTCCAGGGGTAAAAAATAAACCTAGTCTTAAAAAAAAATAATGATTTCAATGCAATATGATGTTTAAATACCAGTCAAATCCAAATCTGAAGTCAGATCATCGAAATTCTTATTTTTGGGCTCAGAACAGTAGGGACCCAATACCCAAAGAACGTAAATATGACCAAATAAAAAATACTATCGAATTGTACAAACAATTCTATGACTCTTTTCTACTTTCCGATTTTTGGATTTAATGCACTATTTTTCGGTAAAAATTCATCGAACTTTTAAATCTGATGCTCGAGGTGCATAACTCGACAAAAGTGACTTTTAGCTCAACAAAAAGTTATAACACAAAGATACTTACACGTTCAGTTCAGAATCGTAAAATATAAAATGGAAAATTTTTAAAAATCAAAATGTAAAAATTGAAAATCAGGAATCAGGTCAAATCATCAAAGAAGAAATTTCCTTTTTTTAATTTTTTTTTTATTTTATTACAGTGCATTTGTAACTATATTTCATAATATTCAAATGTGACCACATGAGAATATAATATAGTGAATGAAAAAAGTCAATAATAATAAGTCTAAAAATCATGTCACTTAACACTTTTACGTACATACACGTACTCACACATCACAAAATTTTTCAATAAATTTACAAAAAATTTACTGTTAACTTCATCGAGTGTATATATAAGAATATTTACAATTAAAAATTACAAGAATATCTATAAGATTATATACAACTTAAAATTTTTTAAAACATTCCAGCACTATAGGACACTTCTTCTTGCTGGAAAATTATGTCTTCCTGGATTCTTCTTGCTGCTCTTATTGAAAATTTCGCTTTATTTACTTAATCTAGTTGCCTTTTTACACTTCTATTCATTCGGTCTGTGTCAGTAGAAATAAATTTTGAAAGATCATTGTAACTACTAATATTTAGTTGCTTGAAGATTTCAGAAAAAGTACGATGGCTTCCAACGTTGAATTCGCATACTGCTAATGATGCCACCAGCTTGATACGTGATTTACCTACATAATTTTTCTTCGAACATCTATTCCAAATCACACTATGATGACTCTCATTGGCATTTTGAGTCAAGCAACGACTGCATCGTGTCAACAAAGCTTCATCGGTTAGCCTCTCGTGCAGAAGGAAGTATTTTTTGAAAACAAAACGTGTTTATAGGAGTTTTTATGTTGCTTTTGTGATCACCAGGAACTTGATTCACTGCCAAGGATTTTTGATAAAAACACCAGGAATTAGGACCCTTTGGGCAGTACATATGCTGAGGAATCTCATCCGTAGATGCTGGATGATACAATGAAGCCAGAATATCATTTTTCATACCCTACGACAATTTTTTTTATGAAAAAAAAAATTCAGCCAATAAACTATGAAAAAAAAGGAACTTGCATACCTGAACGTTTTTCTGATTTCTATAAATTTTTTTTTTATAATACTCAGCTAACTTTTGTATTGTGGTTTCCTTTAGCTGCCCAAAACCTCTACCACCCAGCGTAACTTTTTTCACTCTTTCTTCTTTCACAATATTTGTAATTCCAGTGTAAACTCTAAATTCATCATAAAAATGTTTGAATTATAATATTTCGTTTACTGAAAAAAGTCGTAATAATATTTTTATCATACCTTTTAGAAACATGGTTCACACATTCTTCTTTGCTGATATTTACTGATGGCCCATAAATTTTTAAATCAACTAAATGATTGTATGCTTTAGAATCGCCATCTGAAAGCATAGTAGTGTACCGAAATCCTAATTTTTCAGAACGCTTCTATATTTTATCCGCTATAGAAACTTCCATTGCCCCAGAAGAACCAGTATGATCAATTGGACAGTTTTCAGCGTGTCCCTCGTACCAAATGGAAAATTCCGGCGAATCTTTACCTGAATCTGCAGCTGTTGTAGCACATTCTTGGCAAAATTTCGATACAACATCAAAATCTATTATGAAACCAGTCACCAAATCAATGACACAACCAAAAACATTTTTTGATTTGAAGCCTGGTGTCGGCCATGAGCCATCATATTTAACTCCCAGATCAGTAGCATCGATACTGGTTTTAGTCTCATCAGGAGGATCGCTATCACTGGATATTGATTCATCCATTGCATCAGTATAAGTTATAGTGGACGTATCAATCAAAGAATCATCTTTCGTTTCGGCATCATCAATTTCAATCAAATTTTCAGAGTTGCATAAATCGTCTAATTTAGGGTTTGAATTTTTTATTATAGCTCGACATTCATTTAGGATTATATCTGTAGCCTTGTCCATCGCTTTTTCAATGAGAGTAGTGTACTCTTGAAAAAATGATAAAGACATTAAATTCATGTCCATGATGGCTGAAAAGAGCTTAACTCCGTCATGTCCTTTACCTAAGTTCAAAAAAGCAAGAGGTACACGAAAGTTTATGTCGTTGCGTAAGCGGCTGCATTCTGGATGTTTTACCTTTTTCGAGTTATGTACTTTGCATTTTTCTTCGTCAAAGCCATTTTCACCACAATCAAAATATTTCAATATCAAAGTTCTTGCAAATCCATCGCGTGCATTTGATAATGAAATTTCTAACGATTCTCCTCCACGATCGGCACATTTTAGTTTTATTAGAATAGGCTGCAACTCGGAAAGTTGAAGAAAAATATACTCAGAACTTCTTTTATTTTGTGGCAAATAATGACTTGAGGTTTCTCTATCACTGTCACTGTCGTTTTCTTTTTCAGGTATAAAAGTTACTTTTTCGTTTTGAATCTCTGGCTCGATAAGAAAGTTGTTATCAACTTCAGAAGACTCACCATCAATCAAAATGCTTTCATCCTTATTATTTACTCTGTCAAATTTCATTTGTTTGCGAAGATTAACCTCAACATTTATATTTTTGTTTGCTTTTTCGGTTTTCCATCTTTTAATTGCAATATCACGATGAAACGTGGATCTTTTTTTAAATTTCGATCGTGGCATCTTTGCATGTTATTTACTTGTACCGCTCCAAAAGATGATAATCTCTAAGAATAAAAAAGTTTGCGGTCACAATAAGAAACAGACACAACTGATCACTAACTGTGCAATAAACAAACGACATAGGACGTCAAAATTATAGTCCAAGACGATTCAAAAATTTCATATTGAAAATTTTTGTGATGTGTGAATACGTGTACGTAAAAGTGTAAAGTAACATGATTTTTAGACTTATTATTATTGACTTTTTTCATTCACTGTATTATAATCTTATGTAGTCACATTTGAATATTATGAAATAAATGCACTGTAATAAAATAAAAAAAAAATTAAAAAAAGGAAATTTCTTCTTTGATGATTTGACCTGATTCCTGATTTTCAATTTTTACATTTTGATTTTTAAAAATTTTCCATTTTATATTTTACGATTCTGAACTGAACGTGTAAGTATCTTTGTGTTATAACTTTTTGTTGAGCTAAAAGTCACTTTTGTCGAGTTATGCACCTCGAGCATCAGATTTAAAAGTTCGATGAATTTTTACCGAAAAATAGTGCATTAAATCCAAAAATCGGAAAGTCGAAAAGAGTCATAGAATTGTTTGTACAATTCGATAGTATTTTTTATTTGGTCAAATTTACGTTCTTTGGGTATTGGGTCCCTACTGTTCTGAGCCCAAAAATAAGAATTTCGATGATCTGACTTCAGATTTGGATTTGACTGGTATTTAAACATCATATTGCATTGAAATTATTATTTTTTTTAAAACTAGATTTATTTTTTACCCCTGGAAGAACGAATAAGTAAAAAAAAACACGATAAAAGCGTTTTTTTCATGAACACCTGACTTTCAAAATCGAACTCCTTTTTTTCTATCCAACCGATTTGAACGCTTTTTTTTTTTTAAAAGACGCGTCATTCCAAGACCTAAAATCTTACGCATGGGTTTTACGAAATATCATGTTTTTCCCTAGTTATACAAAAAAAAGTGTCGAAATGAGGGATCAAAAATTGAAAAAAACCTTATTAAACGGCACGAAAAGTTTTTTTTCCTAATTTTCTTGCAGCATCAACAGAGATAAGCAATTTTTAGTTCAAAAAAAAATTTACAGCTTCCCAGCCTTTTTTTAAACATAGGCTGAAAATTAGCCGGTGGTTCCCCTTAAGTTTATAAATATATAATAAAAATTTCACGCAGGTGCCTTGAGAATGTTATAAGTTACATCCTATAATATATCTGTTGTCATTTAAAAAAAAATGAAACTCTTCTACTCTTAACTATTGGACAGCTGGGCCGCGCTAAAAATTAATTATTTCAAAGATTTTTTGGAATCATGATAAGAAATCCAAGAAAACAAGACATGTCTAGTATTTAGTGTATGAAGTATGTATGTGTCAAAGTTTTTCAATTGAAAGACGGTTAAATATAAATTGAAAAATGTGATCATTCAAAAATATCGATTTCTTTGATGGAACACTAAACCTAGACATAATTTTGAATTTTTTACTATTGTGATTAATAGTTTTACAAAGGTCCCCGCCATAATCAGACGGGAATTGGATTTCCGCGAAATTTTTTAAATTTTAGATCCGTTGTCTTATATATACCTAAAAAATGAAAAAAACTCACGAAAACTTGCGAGATTGCGTAGCTGTATACCTATATATGCGTCCCCTCCAACAAGTCATTAGGCCCCACTTAGGATTTGTCACAGCTGGTCCACCGTGCACGCGTTAGAGAGATCGAGAGAGAGACACAGAATCAAGTATGTTTAGGCCGCAAGGGGCGCTGCTGCAAGCGGCTCCCTCGGCCGTGCTACTCAACGAGTAAGACACAGAAAGAGATAATGTTCATTTCTCCTTATTTAACTTGTTGAGTAGCACGATCGAGGAGGTAGCCCATGGCATTTTTTTCTAAACATCGGGTAAAGTATAGAAAATACGTGTACGCGCATCATAACCCTTTAAAGTTGCAGCATTTCATGTAAAGCAAAACAAATTTTAGTTCAGCTATGTATTAGTTGTTGTGAAAAAAACAATTTCGCTTACTAGCTTAAATTTTTGGTTATTGCTATAAAAGAAGTTTTAAAAAAATAAGAACTAAGCTTGATCCACAATTTTTTATTTTTTATTTATTTATTTATTCATTTATTTTTTTTTTTTTTTGGGATGATAAAAAAAAATACTTAAAAAAGAAAAAATTCATTATCAGTATTTTATTCAATGAAAATAGCTTGAAATGATTTCTCACTTTATACCACTTATCTTCATAACTGCCGAAGAGAGTAACATTTTTCCGTGGAAAAGCGATTTAGATGAGAGTAATTAGAAGGCTATGCACTTTAGAATCACTGATGATTTTTTTTATTCTTCTTGATTCTTTTGTAATCTTTTTGGAAAATTTAAAGTCTCTGAATAAATTTTAATCGACATTTCGTTAAAAATAATATTTTTTGAAGATTTTCACTTGAAATGAAATTGATATTTTATTGATTGCTACGTGTGATTCTGAAGTACATAGCCCCTCGGAGTAATAGCAATTAAACGCTCAAGTGTTTAAATTAAGCATTCTGTACCACCTAGTTTTTTTAAGATGAAAAATTTATTTTTACTTATTTACCTGTAAATTTGGATATGATAAGAAAAAAAAAAAAAAAAAGCGGAACTCGGGGTCCGCGGAAAGAACGAAGTACCCAACGCTTTACCCCTTCAGTCACACGAGTGGATTTCAGGTGAAGTATAAGCTTCTGTGTTTGTACGTGAAGTGCATTCTTTTATCTTAACGAGTTCCGCTTTTTTTAAATTTACTTATTACATTCATAAAGTTTTTTTTAGATCAGTGCAGCGTTTCATTTCTAGTTCAACATTTCTTTGATTGTTCTGTGGTATAATTATGCATAATTATCACTAATATTCAGTCACTTCAGAAAAAAACCGCTTATTTGAAAACAGCTCGTACTAGTGCGTGCTAGCGTCACTAAATTAATCCAATGTCTTTGTTAACGATTTTTTACTCCATACGAATTTTGAAAAATCCGGTTTAAGCCTTAAATCAATTTCTTTGTGCAGCATCGTTAATACTACGTAAGAATTTTTTAGATGTATATTTCACAATATTTACATGTCTAGCATACCCTATATACCATAAAATACTATCTACATGTACACATAAACCTAAAGTTCTTGCTTCAGCTTATCAAGTGCAGTAATAGCTAAGAATTGGACCTTCGCTATCATCTCCGAAATCATCATTATTGGCCTTATCATTTAAGTAGCTTGCGAAAGCAATAAATGTTTGATGCTTTCCCGTATTTAAAAACCGAGAACATACTCTTGCTCGTAGTAATCCTGGTACATCGATAAGAGTATCGAATTCCTGTTCTTGATTATTATCTCTTAATATTTTATTTTGTATGTATGTTGGAAAAAGATTAACTTGGTACATCCTAACTGTTAAATCTCTGAGATATTCTAATGTAAACATTGGAAAACCAGGAATATGATTTAGTTCAGTTTTACCCACATAGCATTTCGAGCTTTCAGATTTTCTACTTATTCTCGCCTGAATATATTCACTTGTGTAGCTCGTTCCAAAAGTTTGTTAACTAGATCTACATCCATTTTGCATATCAATCGTACCCTTGTATTAATTTATTTTTTCAGCAGCTATAAGTAGAAAGTTTTTTAAGAGAACACCATGAACTACGGACAAAGCTCTAGCAAAAAATTTGAAAATAGATTCCGTCCAATAGAAAAGGGTCCATTTCTTTATTCAACAACCCACCTGCTTTTTGTTATTAATCGAGAATCATTTGCGTCTTGAGTGGTAAATTGTGTTTGATTTTGTTAAGGAACGGTGGCATTTTCATTTAGATTCCCAATTGCTGTAAAACCGGATTAGAATCCTTGTAACCTCTGTCTAAAACAATGATATTACCATTTTTGGATCCAATCAGTGTATCTGTTATCCTGGTAAACTTCATTATTAAGCATGACAGCATCATTTTTTCGGTTGTCAGAAAAATAGGGCCCGTGCACATCCAAAATGTAACTGATCATTTGGAGCTACTATTAGGTTCCAGGTTTAATTAAATTGTATTTTTTTTAGAAAAGTTAATAATTTTTTTTTTCCATAAAGTAAACTATTTTCTTGAGCAACTGGGTTGCAATAACTAAAAAGATTACGAAACTGTTCTTTATTAATTGGGCTAAAACATCTAAATTCTTCGTCTGTAAAATTATTCTGGGTTTCATATTTTGAACGAGCATTAGCTACGTTACGTAACTCTTGAAAAACGTTTTGAAGCTTACTCGCTTTTAAAATATAAGGCCTATTGACAAAACGTAATGAATCAAGAAATTCTTCAAAAAGAAAACCAGAGTTATCTAAATGACCAGCAAATGTTTTCAACAAAAGAAGTCTGCTATATGACAGAGAGAACATAGCAACATATAATTTTTAAAGTGAGAAAAGACTTTGGAACAAAGTATTTGTTCCTTGCACTTTCACACATGCGAGAACCTGACCAAAAAAACAAGTTCAAAGACTTGATATCTAGGTTTAGTTTTTAGCTGTGCTCCTTAAAAATTGCAATTTTTTAGATTTTTAAAATATACAACAAGTAAGAAAAAAAAGCTGTCAGAAAAAATTACTGCTTTATTAAATATTTCTTCCGTAAAGCGTACAAAAATAATCAAATCCAGCAAAAAAAATAAATATTAAAAAAAAAAACTTCAATAATACTTTGCTGTTTTTTTTGAGGTTAGGAAAAACACGCAACTAGTTAGTTATTCACTAATAATTAGCTTAATGGTTTAAAAAATTATAAAATAATCAGATTTCTTCTATTAAAAAAAAACCAAATTCTTCAACACCTGTGTCTTTTTTCATTTTTTAGTATTTTTTATAGTTGAGAAAGAACCCAAAATCGCTACAAACAGATGTTAACGCTTTAATAGACAGCACAGTTCCAGAACAAAAGAAAAAAAAAAAAACTATATTTGCCTCTTAGAATAATGCTTTTTTTCTTTTCCTATACATCATATGAGCCACCCGCAAAGGTACCAGGCCCTCCGGCGGTCAAAATACTCATTATTAAGGGGTGTGCCCATAGAGACTTTTAATCAAGATGATAAAAGGTAGGTACTTTTTTTCATTAAAAGATTATACCGAGGTTATTTTAAAAGTATGCCCACGTTTTATTTGAAGATAAAGGACAAAAAGTATAGAGCTCTAGGTAGCAATGTGATACAACCTGAATGCCTCCTTATACCTCTACTCGGTGACTGCCACTCGATTTTTACGTCAAAGAATCGGTTTGTTTGTCGAAAAACTAAAAATATCCAATTTCCGATTAACCAGGATACCAAACCGGTAAAGTACAACTATGTGCCATTAAATTTATTTTTAAGTTTTCTAAAAATAGAATTTTAAAAGTTTCATGGATTTCTGCTTATACTAGGCAAAAAAATTCACTGAGTACGATAAATTTGAAAAATTTAAAGAGTGATCAACGAAAGTCAATTTTTTCGGTTTGCTCGTTTGCCAAAAACGTGCATATACTTTTGTTCTCCTTTTTATTAGTATTGGGAGCACACTTTTTCGTTATAATCTCGTAAAGCTACGCGGTTTCTAATATTTTAGTATATTTTAGAGACATGAAAAATAGTATTTTTGCTGGCATTACCGTAAAGGGGGAGAGGGTGTTACCTACACGGTAAAAAGTTTAGGCGCATGCGCGCAGCCGTAAGTCAGCAGCCGAACTAAATGTGGGCCGTGCGCGAGACAACATTTTGGTGTGTGGTGCACCGATGTAGGACTGTGAGCGCCTATTTAGGTTTGCACACAGCCTACGTAGGCGCGCAGCTAACCTCTTTGTGTAGTCCTGCAGCCGCCTAAGCGGTAAGCAGTCCAGCGAACTACCTTCGGTGCGCGAGCACTCAAAACTCGTCCATCAGCTGTCCTAACCTCGTAGGACTGCTGCGACACTACTTTATAGCAGCCAGCGCCTAAACTTTTTACCGTGTACACTGGGAAAAAGTCGGGCATAATCAGTCCCAAAAATGGGAGCGCTGCGTCCCAACGACATGGGTAATATTCTACCCACAGACGGGAGAAATGAAGCAAAATCAAGTTGTCAAGGCCACCGTAGGCGACGCTGCATGACAGGCTTGGGAGATACGCTTCCTAAGGTAAGCAGAATACTGCCCAACACGGTTAAGGAGACCACATGAATAATCCAAGTGCCGTAAGAACGTTGCTTACGGCTCCTTACGGACACCCTACGGCATGAAAACATAACCTCCAAGAGCCGTACTGGGTGTCCGTAAGCATCCGTAAGGGGCCGTAACTGGCCGTAAGCAACGTTTTTACGGCACAAGGATTATTCATGTGGTCTCTTTTAAACTATCGCCCGAACGGCACTACAAAATTTTACCATACCGTTGGGGGCGCTATCTCCCGACTTTTTCCCAGTGTAGGTTTTAAAACCATTGAAAGTCACACGCATAGGATTCGGCTGGAAGAAACGGTCGGTAAGTAACTCCAATTGTTTTGGAATACCACCATTCACCGAGGACTCCGCCGAATGTTTAGTCGAATGGAAATTTTGGGTGAAGTTCCGCTCGAAAAATTGGCGGACGGTTTTTTTCACACTGAGGGATAAATTCAGATCGAAACACGGTGAATAAAAACGTTCAGCTCGAAGCACGGTAACCGAAAAGCATTCACTGAAAATTCCAGTTTAGAAGGCGCACGTTCACAGAAAAAGATACTGTCAAGTACGTTGCAGCACACTAAATATTCAGTGTATTGCCGGGTTAGCTGATCACTGTAAAGCGCTTTGAATTGTTTTCTCCGTGTAGAGGTTCGGCGGCTAGCCGTAGGCCGTACGTTACTTGTTTTCTCTCAATACTTTATCTTATAAATTTATTTGTTTTATCATTTGAATGATAAATATTTTGGTTTTAAGGTTTGAAGGTTAAACCTAGTATCGAGGCGCACCTAGGAAGGTTTTTTTGGTATGAGTTAACGGTTTTAAGGCTAAAACTCCAGGTAAACCTAGGAGTTTACCTGTTATCTTATTGCTAATTAAAATTGCTACAAGAAAATTAAAAAAAAAATTAACCTCAAAGAGGCAACCGATAAAATTTACATTTAGGTCATTCCGCTGTGACTGTTGGGACATTTGTACACTTTTCGAATAAATTTAAACCAATTAGAAAGAATAAATTACTAAAATTTATATTATTATCAGTAAGCTGGTAGTCTGTAGATTAATTTTCACTTTAGACTTATTGAATTACTCCGCATTTTCAAGAAGTTTTCCAAAAAAATAAGGGCGGTGACTGGTGGGACACGAAATGGAACTGACTTCTATTTAACTTTCAACTATTGAATATCTGCTAATCAGACCTTATTCTAAGGGTATCGAAAGTATCAAATCAATAGTTACAAAACTCAAAACGGTAGTAACAAACGCTCATTACCGGTTGTTATCAAAAAAAAATTTCGAACAAAAATTCAAGCTAAAATTTAAATTGAAAATAAACTAAACAGAAGATTAACTTACTTAACTAATTTTTCGTCAAAAATGGAATAAGATAAGCTCATTAAGAAAAAAGGAGACGCCCACCTCGACGTTTACCTATTGTAGAGTAGGCTGCGCAGAATTTAAAGTGTGCTCTGAGATACAAGTCTCTTGGACAAACTCTCCTCAGATCAGTCTTGAGCAGCATTGAGCGCTTTTGAGTAGAACAAATTGTAGTTTGCTATGTTCCGCCCTCACCAGTCGTGCTACAACTGTGATACCGCTACCACGCGTCACGGGACTCAAACCCTCCATCGCGAGATCACCCGCTTATCCGCGACGTTTCAACGAGGTAGAGAGACTCTCGGCCAAAACGGCGAGCGCTCTCTCCTCATTTGTACACAGTTGTTAAATAAATAGTTTAAATGCAGCATAAAAACTCCAAGTGTTGTGCTTTCAAATACCCTTGGCTTTTCACTTTTCCCACTTCCTCGTGATCGCTGTAAATTTCTCTTACTCTAAAGCGTATCCTCCGCGAATTCACAAACATTTGGCATCCCTTGTGAGGAAAAGTTCCCCGAAAAAAAGGCGCGTCGCGAGTGAAACGAATAAGTGAAAAGTTTTTGCCACGTCGTGGCCATTTTCATGCTTCTTTTTCTCTTCGCGAAGAAGACCCAGCGACGACAAGTGGGGCGCGCATCACCGCCGCGCACCAGTAAGCAGTCGTAGGAGCGAGTGAGACGGACAACTGCCTGGCCCCGTCCACGTCGCGTACCAACTCGCTGTGCGTATCAGACATGCGTTAGCATCGCCCGGATTGTCCGTGCGGTGCAGTATTTTTTCCTTCGCTCGGCTGGTGGCGCTACGCTGCCTCAGTATGGTGAGCTGGTAGTAGTACTGCATGGGCAGCCTAGATCGGCAGTTTAGAGTAAGAATCTACTATCTCAGCGGGCCAGAGCAAGAACCTGCTATCTCAGCAGCCAGAGCAAGAACATGCTATCTCAGGGGCCGGAGTTAAAAGCTACTGTCTCACTGGCCCATTTAAACAATGGCATCAAAATTTTTTTCTTTTTTTGAAGCGTGGCTTCTATACTTACGTTATAACTCTGCTACGCTTCAAAAAAGAAAAAATATTTTTGATGTCATTGTTTAAATGGGCCTGTAAGACAGTAGCTTTTAACTCCGGCCCCTGAGATAGCACGTTCTTGCTCTGGCCACTGAGATAGTAGGTTCTTGCTCTGGCCTGCTGAGATAGCAGGTTCTTGCTCTGGCTACTCTAAACCGACGAGATAAAGCAGCAGTGCAGACGATGATAATATTAAAAATAATAATTAATAACTACAATACTATAGTGGTCTGCTTTCATAGTTTCATTATATTAATAATATGATTACCACTACTACTATTTATTATTGTTATTATAGTATTCATAAATAAATAAAATAGCGGCTTTATTGGAAAATAAAGAGATTTTCATTTCAAAATTTACTTCATTACATACTATCATTATTTTGAACAAATATACCTGTAGCGCATTACTTTTTTAAGAAATTGAATCAATTTCAATAATTAAAAATTGTAAATCTCTATGATACTTCAGGTATTATCGATTTGGAGTATAGGTAAGAGGACATTCACTACTTTTTTTACAATATGTACATACTTAAGATATTAATGATTTTTAATTTTAATTTAATAATATGCAAAATATTAATTTATCCGATAGTAAGCACAAAATTTATTTTTCATTCGGTACAATCAGAGCTGTGAATTATCTTAACCGAGCATTAATCCTAAAGCCCAATCGGGCTTTAACGGCGATTTGGTTTTTTTTAAACCGACTGCCGTGAAAGCCTGCAGGGCTTTATATACTTTGATTTTTGGTTTTAGGTTAGGACGCTTCAAAGAAAAACTATTTTAGGATGATTATTTCATTTATATTATACATCCCGCGCGTAGCTGATGATCCCCTGAGTAATTAAAAAAAAAAATTAACCCGAACAAAGCCCGCATTGAAAAGTTATGAACGTTTCATTTTTCGAAACGCTGATTCCCTTTGGTCAGGGGAATTCGGTTTCAGTTTCGAGCATCCGGTCTCTCTGCCTGCGCTCTCTGTAGACTTAACCGGACGTGACGTATGCGGTGGGCGTGTCTATTTTTGCTGTCTCACTCTTACTGCTTACCTACAGCGGCAGACGGGGGCATGTAGGCCCGAGCCTGTAGCCATGAGGCGACTGGTGGCGCTGTATCAATTAGCAGCTCCCTACAGCTGACTCGTGAGCTGACTACAGCTGACTGCGGAGCCGCTGAGCCGAGCAGCTTGTAATGTGTTATGAGCAATAACTTTTTTATAAATAATTGATTGTCATAGAAAAAACAGTACTGAAGACCCTTATTTTCATTATATATTAAATAAGTGGTAGAATTTACAATTATTAATTTGTTTAATTTCAATAAAAGAGTATGAAATAAATAATCTCTACAGTCTTTCTATGATCATCATCATCAAAGATTTTTCAATTATTGTGGTGTGCCCTGTGAGTTGATAATAATTGTGCTGTGGTTGTGTTGGGAACCTGATGGCTGGAGGTGCATATTGGCAATATTAAAAATAAAGTTTTTTCTGAATGAGTGTGTGTGTGTGTGTGTGTGTGTCAGGTTGAACTTGCAAATTACTTTTTTATAATCCACCCAACTTGCAAATTGCAAAAGGTGCAATTGCAGCACATAATGTCATTGTCATACGCATTATCGCTTAATTTCATAGAATCATCATAGAAATGTATATGCTCTGAGCCAATACACTTGAGCTGTTAAAGTTTTGTAATCCTACCCTTTTTCAAAAATAAACTTGATGTCTGAAAGTTTTGTAATCCCACTTTTTTTCTAAAATAAACTTGATGTCTGACAATGAATTTTAATTTTGATTGTAACTGTTACATTCACTCAGGGTGTTAATGATAAATATATTTAAGTCAACATGAATCAATTATTAAAATTTTTTATCTTTTTTGTTGTCTGTATGCAAGCTTAAGTTATGCGGCCAAAGTGATTTTACATTTTAAAATTGGTTAATTAAGAAGTACAAAAGAAATAGATAGTTTTGGGTCTAGGTATCCAGTGGACCAGAAATTATAAATTCTATTTGGCATGGATTTTTAAAGTACGGATGAGCATTTGCTTCATTATTTTCAAAGTGGATTTAGTTTGTCCATCAATTATGTATGCAAAATGAATTCAAAAGTACTTCATAACAGTAAATTATGTCTATGATTTTTATGTGTTCTGACTAATGATAAAATTTATATAAAAGAAATTTAAACCTAAAGAACTAGATATATCCAAGTTAACATGAATCAATTATTAAAAATTTTTATCTTTTTTGTTTTCTGTAAGCAAGCTTAAGTTATGCGGCCAAAGTGATTTTAAATTTTAAAATTGGTTAGTTTTTTTTACAAGAATTAAAAAGTACAATAGAAATAGATAGTTTTGGGTCTAGGTATCCAGTGGACCAGAAATTATGAATTCTATTTGGCATGGATTTTTAAAGTACGGATGAGCATTTGCTCCATTATTTTCAAAGTGGATTTAGTTTGTTCATCAATTATGTATGCAAAATGAATTCAAAAGTACTTCATAACAGTAAATTATGTCTATGATTTTTATGTGTTCTGGCTAATGATAAAATTCTATGA
The DNA here is from genome assembly GCA_038277355.1 of Encarsia formosa. Lineage (NCBI taxonomy): Eukaryota > Metazoa > Arthropoda > Insecta > Hymenoptera > Aphelinidae > Encarsia > Encarsia formosa. The sequence goes on along the minus strand of CM076186.1, from coordinate 47,103,416 downwards.
AAGAAATGTAAACCTATAGAACTAGATATATCCAAGTCAACATGAATCAATTATTAAAAATTTTTATCTTTTTTGTTTTCTGTAAGCAAGCTGAAGTTATGAGGCCAAAGTGATTTTAAATTTTAAAATTGGTTAATTTTTTTTTTACAAGAATTAAAAAGTACAAAAGAAATAGATAGTTTTGGGTCTAGGTATCCAGTGGACCAAAAATTATGAATTCTATTTGGCATGGATTTTTAAAGTACGGATGAGCATTTGCTCCATTATTTTTAGAGTGGATTTAGTTTGTCCATCTATTATGTATGCAAAACGAATTCAAAAGTAGTTCATAACAATAAATTATGTCTATGATTTTTATGTGTTCTGGCTAATGATAAAATTATATGAAAGAAATTTTAAACAGAAGAACTAGATTTATCTAAGTTAACATGAACCAATCATTGAAAATTTTAATCTTTTTTTTAATCATTTTATGGTTACAAATGAGTATTTGCTACATTTCAATGTAAATTTACATTAAAATAAAGTTATGCAATGTACATTTGAAAAATAGGTAAATACTAAATTGAATTTTTTTTTTTTACATATGAAATTGATTTACCTAGGACTTTTATGGGTTCTGGTTTATGTCGTGGTTGTACATCAGAATAATTGAATATATCTTAGTTATTGTTAAATTATTTAGAATTTGTTAAGATCGTGAAATCATTTATTAAGACATATTTCAACAATATTAATGATGTATTTATGGAGTTTGGTTTTTTTGAACTTGTGGACAAAAAGGAAATACATTTAAATATTTACCGAATTTACGCAATAAAATCTTTAAAAAATACTTTTAAAAAAGTAATATTTATGGCGATTGGTTTTTTAAAAAGGAATCTAAATAAAAAATTATACGCTAAGTATGATCTTTAAAAAATACTTTTAAAAAAGTAATATTTACGGCGATTGGTTTTTTTAAAAGGAGTCTAAATAAAAAGTTTTACGCTAAATATAATAATCTTTTTTTGAAAATGAATTAATGAAAGAAGTGAAATCAAAAAATTTATTACGGACGACTTGAGGCCGAATTACTTATTATTTAAAAATAATTTTCTCTTCTAAAAGATGATTATATTATGTTGAATCACCTTCAATATACGTAAAGTTAACATTTTTCAATTATAGCACATACATGGGAAAACACATGCAAATTGCACACAACTCAAACACTTTTTAAAATTAAAAATTAAAATATGTTGTTAAGAAGCACACTGAGCATTCAAAATATAATTTAAAAAACACAGGTATCAATGCTTTTTTTCGAGATAATTTAGTTCAAAAAATATTAAATTTTTACAGGTCAAGTATAGCCATACATTGTGATTTAGTTGATTTCTAACTCCATTACAACATGTTTTAATTTTAAAAAGTGTTTGAGTTGTGTGCAATTTGCATGTGTTTTCCCATGTATGTGCTATAATTGAAAAATGTTAACTTTACGTATATTGAAGGTGATTCAACATAATATAACCATCTTTTAGAAGAGAAAATTATTTTTAAATAATAAGTAATTCGGCCTCAAGTCGTCCGTAATAAATTTTTTGATTTCACTTCTTTCATTAATTCATTTTCAAAAAAAGATTATTATATTTAGCGTAAAACTTTTTATTTAGACTCCTTTTAAAAAAACCAATCGCCGTAAATATTACTTTTTTAAAAGTATTTTTTAAAGATCATACTTAGCGTATAATTTTTTATTTAGATTCCTTTTTAAAAAACCAATCGCCATAAATATTACTTTTTTAAAAGTATTTTTTAAAGATTTTATTGCGTAAATTCGGTAAATATTTAAATGTATTTCCTTTTTGTCCACAAGTTCAAAAAAACCAAACTCCATAAATACATCATTAATATTGTTGAAATATGTCTTAATAAATGATTTCACGATCTTAACAAATTCTAAATAATTTAACAATAACTAAGATATATTCAATTATTCTGATGTACAACCACGACATAAACCAGAACCCATAAAAGTCCTAGGTAAATCAATTTCATATGTAAAAAAAAAAAATTCAATTTAGTATTTACCTATTTTTCAAATGTACATTGCATAACTTTATTTTAATGTAAATTTACATTGAAATGTAGCAAATACTCATTTGTAACCATAAATAATAATTAAAACATTGGATATATTGCCTCGTCTACACTGGTGGTTAAATCACCTCTCGGCTTAACTTTGTTTAAAGAATTTTGCAATGTTGCCATTGGAATCGAAGTTCAAGATGTAACCATCTTAATCTTATAAATTATTTCCTATTTTTAAAGTACAAATTAATCCTTTAACCATGCGGGAACATTGCAAAATTCTTTAAACAATGTTAAGCCGAGACGCGGTTAAACCGCCGGTGTAGACGGGGCATATGATTCAATAATTCAATAATTAATTTCAATTATTAAACTCACTTTCACTAAACTATTAAATAAAGAAAAAAAAAAAAAAAAAACAAAAAATAGAAAACGTGAGGCTGAAATTAATTGCGGATGATCAAGTTTTTAATTTTTTTTTGTATTACCTCAAAAATTTGAAAAACGTTTAAAAAATTACTAAAGAAATTATTCGTTGATAAATAATTTATTTTAGAGTACCGTAGAGTTTTAATGAAATAAAAACGACTAAAACAATGATTAAAAAACTAAAACTTTTAGTTGCTCCATTGACGTAGAATGATCTAAGACATTAAAAAAAATTTTCGTAAGCTTTTCTTTCATTCTTTTTATTTTTTCATTTTTACTGTAATTAACGACTTTATCATGGCTTAAGTCTTCGAGGGAAAGCTGGTTTTTTTCAGCTTCCATCTCACAATCAAATTCATCGAGACAATTTTCTTCAGGGCTTTTTTCTTCTAACTCTGTCAGCACCTCACTTCCATCTTTTTCCATGTCTAAGCTATTCGACGGATCGGGTTCACCGCGATGAACATGAGAAAAATCGTTTTTGCATACAAGGTGAATGTGCTTGCACATGTTGTTTTTTATCGAATTCTCAGGGCACGTACATCGATATAAATGAGCACAAGAACCACACTGATCACAGAATAAACTGCAACTACCATAAACAGGGTCTTGTTCCACCAAGCATGAATCCATAATTTCTTGCACAATGTAAGTCTTGTTGTTGTTTTTTAAATCTGAAAAGCAAAAGTTGTCCGATTCCAAGAATTTTTCAAAATCTTCTTCAGTTTCAACTTCTATTCCAGAGGCATTTTTTAATTCTTGACCCTCAGTATTTTTAAATGACGGATTTTCCCATTTACTGAACTCTTTAATTGTAATTACAGAAACTTCGTCACTGATTTTCACAAAATCCTCCATTTTTTTATGAGCTTGACGTAAGTTTCCTAGTTTTGTCGATATTTTGCCACGAATAATCTTGATTGATATCGATGTCAGTTGCGACACAAGGCATGTGTAAATAACTTCAAGTCCATCGTATAAGGTTTTAATTACCTTTCCAAGAGCATGAATATATTTTAAAATTCTATGGAAAGTTTCTAAATGCATATTTGTATTTACCCCAGCAAACATCCGATAACAATATGCCCATCGCCTTATCGTATCTTCATCTGGAGCGTACTGATTTGAAGAATTTGTAAATTCTTCTAGATCTGGATCGTCGTTGTTAAAAAAATTGATCTAATTTTTCTCTGAATTTTTTTTCCTCAGTCTCGCTTGCCATGGCATAAACTTCTTCCATCACTTTCTTTCGTTTATCTTTATTCGCAATTTTTGATTGATTTTTTCTAAGAGCCTCAAAAAAATGCCAGGTACAGTATAATCTAAAGACAGGTTTATGCATCACTTCGACCCAGCGATTATAGTAGGAAGCTTGCATATCTGTAATAAGTGTTTTTGGGCTTATAGTGCCAACCTCTGCTTTAGCACAAGTTAGAAATACATCTATGAGGACTTTATCATTTCTATTGCTTATAGCAAAGGCAGCAGGATATCCTTCGCCATCGTAATCAAGAACTACTAAAGTCTGGAGTAGAAAATTATACTGATTGATTCCGTGACTCTCATCCATGCCAATAACATTGTGGCCGAATTTTTTAATCAATTTTTTTTGTGAAGGCAACATCTAAAATTAAAAGAGAGCTAGCGCCATATTGCGTAAACTTTTTATTCGTGAGCTGATTGGTGGAGAAGGTTTTATAAAATATTCGAAAAGTGCAATTTAAGGTTAAAATTGTTTTTTTCCTATGCGCGCTTGCAGCGCGCTGAGGGGTCCAATTGGCCTACATGTTTACCGCGAAAAAAAGCTTTATATTTATCATCTGAAGCATTATAAATAAGTTTTATTTTTGCAGGACAGACTCCATTCAGTTTTTTAGTTCCTTTTAGCTTAATAATTCTTTTTCTGAGAGAATTAGGTACCGTAATGATAATTTTTCCAGATCTGTGACATTTAAATGTTGAGCAAGTCAAACCTGACTTTAATGAATCAGTTTTGTCTGGGTTAAAACGAGTGTTTGTGGTTTATTCGACAGTTTTTTTCCAAGCCAAAGACTCTTCTTTAGTACTAAATTCTTTTTCTGTTTCTTCAAGATCCAGTTGATGATCATTTTTATAGTGATAGTTGATAGCTATCTCAGAAGGAAAGGATTCTCCGCAATGATCTATAGCGCAACGGTGCTGTAAGAAATAAAATTCAGATTATAACACCTATATTGTATTTAAATGCTCTTCATAAACAAAAAATATTAATTTTTTTATTAAACTTACCTCAGTAATAACAGATATATTAAAAAACTCAAATCTAGCTTGTTCTCTCAATTAATTGTACCACAAAAAATAGCTTATATTGAATGGTACTTTTTAAAACTTGTAAGAGTAGCAATGAAACCAATATAATTGACAACTTATTTTAGATTAAAAATTAAAATTAAAATATTTTTTACAAGAAAAGCTTGGAAAGCTTTCACCAACCCAATCTCATGATGAGGTTATTTTAGAAAATGGCAACGGCGCCGATAAACAGACTGAACCAGCCCAAACGACGATACCGTCTGACGTCAAAAAACAAAACGTAGCCGAAAATTCTGAACTGCAGGTGGATTCAATCACTGATGAAGAAACATTGAAAATAATTGGCATAGATCCGTCAAAAAACGAACTCAAGGAAGAATCTATCCATGCTGATATTGCATCGCGATTGAATCACATGAAAAAATCTGGTTTTAAACCAGATTTAATTGAAGAACTTTTCAAAAAGTGTCTGAAAATTATCAACTGTCCTAACGAAGCTCCTATTCTCAACGAGGAGCTTAAATTTGTACTGAGCAGGGATTTTGCCAAAAAAAGAGAGCAACACCATTTATTTAAGCAGAGACTAGCAGGTTTGACCCTTTCTGGCATAGGTAAGGCTATTACCATTGTGCTGAAAAATCAAGAAGATCCAAATCGCAATGAGCTTCTTGAAATTCTTAGGGACGCTGCAAAAGCTTCATCAGAAGTTTTTTATCTGCAAAACAAAGCTCGAAGAAATCATAAAACTTCAAGTGTAAACAAGTCTACCAAAGAACTTTTAGAAAAATGCGAGACGACTACTTTCTTATTTGGTGATGGTTTGGGTGAGAAGCTTAAAAATGCAAAATCTATGAAAAACTTGAAAGACCCTACTGCGAAGACATCGCTTCAGTCGGGGTACAAGAACAAGAACTCGGCTCCTGCGTCCGTCAAGCGATTGCAAGCTCCTCGAAAGACTCAAAAGAATCAAGATTCTCATGCGATTCACTCGAAATGTCGCCGTTAGAAGAGGTAACGGTAAGAACGGCTGGTCGACTGAGCGAGTTTTTTGATCTGTGGACTCAGTTTACTACTGATAAATTTATTTTAGAATGCATATCGGGCGTTCAAATAAAATTTGACATGAATCCATGTCAAAATAAATTTATTCAATCCTCTTCAAAATTAGTCTCAGAACAAGAAGCCTTGAAAGTTGCCATTGATGATTTATTAATTAAAGGAGCTGTAAATTTGACCAATGATTGCGAGGATCAATTTTTATCACCTTATTTTTTAGTCCCAGATAACTGATAAAATTCATACTTCGGTCGGTGGTATTGAGGTTAAAATTAGTAAACCAGTCAAAACTACAAAAGCTGGTTCTGCATTACCAAATTTCTTTATACCATTTTTTAAAGATAAGCCTGAACTTTGTTTAGCGTTTTTGATTTTGCTATACATGGAAGTTACGAGAGAAATTCGCGACAATAATAAGAGTTTGATTTTATGTCCGAAAAAGCCGTATAAACCTGCTAGTGCGTAGACTATAAGTCGTTGGATTCGTGCCTTCATGGTGAAATGTGGTTTTTATGCCGGTTCCGAGCAAACGAAGTTGTAAAGTTTTCTTGAGAAGTAATACCACTACAATTGGCTTGGTTGGACTACAGGTATCTTCATCGCATAACCACACTGGACTCTCTCCACCAGCAACTGGTAGTCCTGCACCCTAGCAGTTCATGCAACCTTCAGTCAGCTCATTGAACATCCTGGTGGTCCACCCAACCTTGAATTCAACCATCGAGTAACTTCGTTACTTTACATTGGAAAAAAAAGTCACTTCGTTACGTTACTATACTTAAGAAAAAAAGGTAACTTCATTACGTTACTTTATTTATAAAGTAACGAAAAGTTACCATAAAGTTACTCTAATTTTCGTAATCAATTTTATGCCGATATAAAACCTAATTATTTTATATTTCATCATTAATATTAAAAATAATATAAATCAATCTAAATAATTTTTAACTTAATTTTTGGTATTAAAAAGATTAAATAAAGTTTTAACGTATATTGAATTTTTTATTTGTCATAGTTGATTAAAAGAGTTTGTACAACATAATTCAAAAGCAAATGAAGCACTTATTAAATAAAAATTTACAACGACAGAATATAATTATAGTCAAGGACTCTAATATCAAAGTTTTGTATCATGTTTTTTTCAAAACTAATGACAGATTCATGATCAGCGAGCAAAAAAACTTCAAAAAACCTCATTACAATTTTAAAAAAGTCATCCCTCTTTATCTGCCTGGAGTACGAAGTTTTACTTCAGTAAGATCCAAAGTTTTAATCTTTGTTGATGATTTACTCAAAAAAAAGGGTTTTAGCAAAAAAACCATTTCTATACTTTCATCATGAAATTGAACGTAGATGATGGTAGTATTTTTTGTTTGTTTGAAATTTTGACATTCAAAAATTCATTCAAATTTCAATAAGATTTAGAATTATTTTAAAATTTTTAAAATTAGTCTAAAACCTAGTTACTATTCAATCTTTTTAAAACAATTATCTTGAATTAGACTTAATCATGAAAAGATTTAAAACAATCATTTAAACTTACAATAAACTCAAAACTTTGTCTTTATTTTGAATAGTTAATTGCCTTTCTTCGAAGGCAGCAAGTAAGCAGGCTTCTTTTGCTTCAAGTTGTAAAGCTTTTCCAACTTCTTTTTCATGAGAACTTAAGGGGAACTTTCCAATTTAAGGGGGGAGAGTTGAGGCCAATTAAAAATTTGTTCACATGTGTGTGACTCTGACCTCCATTCAAGACTCCTGAAAAACACAAGAAACGACCATAGTATTAAAACAAAATAAAGCACTCAAAATTCATGATGTAATCACGATTACTGTCAATAATTAGATTAATAAACTTTATGAACTTACCTAAAATAGCTTTGGAATTAGTATCAAATCTAAGATTATTATCATTGTCTTTGTGTTGAGTATCTGAGGTAACGAGTGTTACCGCAGGACATGATGAACGTTGACATTTAACGTGAAAGAATGATGCCATACCATGGCGTGATTCCATAACTATGTCTTCTAGAGAAAGTAAGGAACCAAATTTTGCGCAGTATAATTTTTTGCCTAAACAGTCAATATTAACCATTCGTCTTCCTACGACGACATTTTTTTTCACAGGTAAGAGTTGCTTTTTCGGAATTTCTTGAGGTTTTTCTTTCTCTTCTTTCGCTTTTCGCTTTGCTGCATTCATCAATTTACATTTTTCGACATCCAGTTGCCTCTTTTATATAACTTTTTCATTCACTCTTTTACGATTTAAAAAATTAATTGTTTTTCCATTATTTTTCTGAATAATTATTTTGGGCGTCATTGATGTTTTGATCGCGACTTACTATCATTAAACGAGTGAAACATAACCTCCTTAATTAAATCTCGGTCTTGGGTACATTTCACGCGCGGCTTATTTATAGTATCCTTTCTCCTGATTGGTTGATATAAGCAACGTTGCCAAACGATAGTACTGAGTATGTCAAAATAACAACTAGCACTTCATTGACTCGAGTAGCTGGTAGGGAACCTCCTTAAACTGAAATACATTTTAAATAAACAAAATTATTCTTTAAATGAAAGAAAATTGAAACATATTCAAACTTATGAATATTATTGGTGGAAAAGAATTTAAACTGAAATACAATTTAAATAAAAAAACGCAGTTAACTATGAATAGAAAAAAGAATGAAAAGTTTAGCTAATAAGCGTAGGGTTTCACAATACCAATACAATACAATAATTTGACTCAATATTGTATTGATATTGAAAAAATAAAAAAATGAAACTATTGTATTGCTATTGATATTGACTCAATACTATTGACTATTGACAATTCAAAACTCAAATTTAAAACTGAAGCATATACTAGTGCAATTATATTACCATAACGTAAAAAAAAACTATAATATTCCAACTTGCCGATCGTAAGACGTGTTTACACTTAAATGAAGTAAAAAAGAATCTAACATTAAATTAAAAACCCCAGCGCCGAGCCCAGCGCCAAATAGATGAAACCTGGAAAAAAGAAATCGATCGATATTTATCAAAAGATATCGGAAGATACAGATATTCTTCATTGGTGGAAGGTCAATCCTAAGATCTATCCTAATTTTGTAAAAATGGCCCGATATATTCTAAGTATATTGGCTTCTGCTGTTCCCATTGAAAGACTTTTCTCGCAAGCGTCTTTAGTTATAAACTAAAACTCGTACTCGACTGAACGATGATGTTTCAAAGGCATTAGTATGCGAAAAAATTGGATGTTTAGCGATCTTTGAGCTCAAATCTATTAAGTTTTTGAAGAAAAGGTAAAAGTCAATAGTAGGTATTGAAATCAATAATATTAAGACTCTGGTATTGATATTGAGGCTCAATAGTTATCTTTGATATTGTATTGATATTGACCACCAATACAATTCAATACAATACAATATCAATATTACTATTGTACTATTGTGAAACCCTAAATAAGCGTAAATAACAAATAAAAAACTAAGCAACTAAAGTATAGTAAAAGAAGGGGTGTCAATAGGTTAGTAGTGTGCAGTTACTTGACTGCTAGGCTTAGCTTTTTAAATAAAAAAGCTTGAAACCATCCAAACAAGCTTGATATCCTTGGTCGATGACTGGCAAACCAGGTAATTCAAGAGAACAAACTATGATTGAGTAGGTGGTTTATGGTATTTGATTATTAATCTTGACAAAAAATGAAAAAAAAATTCAAAATTTTGAAAATATAAACTTGAAAAAAAAATATCAACAAGAGATTGGCTACTAGAAATAATTTGATTTTAAGGAGTTGTCAAATTTAGTTGAAAAGCGAAAGTTGAGGTTATATGATACAAGTAGAGTGTGTATTAGGTTCCAGCGAAGCCCTGGTTATTGTTCGCTGGAGTGTTTGGCTCAGATATGTGTGTTCGAATAGACAACCCACAACTGATATGAAGCTGGAGAGGTTACTCGATGGTTGAATTCAAGGTTGGGTGGACCACCAGGATGTTCAATGAGCTGACTGAAGGTTGCATGAACTGCTAGGGTGCAGGACTACCAGTTGCTGGTGGAGAGAGTCCAGTGTGGTTATGCGATGAAGATACCTGTAGTCCAACCAAGCCAATTGTAGTGGTATTACTTCTCAAGAAAACTTTACAACTTCGTTTGCTCGGAACCGGCATAAAAACCACATTTCACCATGAAGGCACGAATCCAACGACTTATAGTCTACGCACTAGCAGGTTTATACGGCTTTTTCGGACATAAAATCAAACTCTTATTATTGTCGCGAATTTCTCTCGTAACTTCCATGTATAGCAAAATCAAAGACGCTAAACAAAGTTCAGGCTTATCTTTAAAAAATGGTATAAAGAAATTTGGTAATGCAGAACCAGCTTTTGTAGTTTTGACTGGTTTACTAATTTTAACCTCAATACCACCGACCGAAGTATGAATTTTATCAGTTATCTGGGACTAAAAAATAAGGTGATAAAAATTGATCTTCGCAATCATTGGTCAAATTAACAGCTCCTTTAATTAATAAATCATCAATGGCAACTTTCAAGGCTTCTTGTTCTGAGACTAATTTTGAAGAGGATTGAATAAATTTATTTTGACATGGATTCATGTCAAATTTTATTTGAACGCCCGATATGCATTCTAAAATAAATTTATCAGTAGTAAACTGAGTCCACAGATCAAAAAACTCGCTCAGTCGACCAGCCGTTCTTACCGTAACCTCTTCTAACGGCGACCTTTCGAGTGACTCGCATGAGAATCTTGATTCTTTTGAGTCTTTCGAGGAGCTTGCAATCGCTTGACGGACGCAGGAGCCGAGTTCTTGTTCTTGTACCCCGACTGAAGCGATGTCTTCGCAGTAGGGTCTTTCAAGTTTTTCATAGATTTTGCATTTTTAAGCTTCTCACCCAAACCATCACCAAATAAGAAAGTAGTCGTCTCGCATTTTTCTAAAAGTTCTTTGGTAGACTTGTTTACACTTGAAGTTATATGATTTCTTCGAGCTTTGTTTTGCAGATAAAAAACTTCTGATGAAGCTTTTGCAGCGTCCCAAAGAATTTCAAGAAGCTCATTGCGATTGCTGAATTCATGAATCAAAATAAGAATGAATGAATCATTGCTGAATTTTTAGAAGAAACAACGTTTATTCTACCTATAGTTTGAAATTTTTTTTAATTTTTCTATCTAACAAAAGTTTTATCATCTAGAAATCTATAGTAATTTGGTATATGGGCATTTTTAATATTTCTAACTGATCAATTTTATTTAATTCAAACCAAGTTGCTAAAGTTGTTTTCCAATTTTTTAACTATTTAATTTTTTAACTATATTATGTTTTGTTGATTTTCTGTATGAATTTCTAAACGTTGTACTGAATGACTACATTTACACAATTCAAATCTTTCTATACACCAAGCTGCTTCTATAGAAAATATTACATGAGAATCTAAAAAACATCGTTTTGAGAAAAGGAGGACTCAACTTTTCCGTCGTAGACTCAACTTTGAGGACTCATAAATATCGTTTTTAGTTGTCTTTTGACCGTGTTTTTATGAATTTTCAATTTTGAGGACTCAATTTTGAGGACTCAACTTTGAGGATAATAAAAAAAAACCGGATTATAATATAGGGAGATTAAGTTGTGATATTCAAAATTTAAAATTCAATTTTTTAATTTTGCTCTTCAACCGATCATAACATGAATAAAATTCTAACGTTTTTAAGGTTTTTTTTTTTAATTTATGGTTAATTATGGTTAATGATGATGATGATGATGGTTATGATGAATGTACATTCATCACTAATGGTCAAATGTTGTAAAGATTAACAACATCAATAATAAAACCTCAGTAGTCATAGCAACCTCTCTGTACATGAATTCACTCAGTATGAAAACGACTGCAAACATTTTGATATTATTTAAAAAAATATATTTACGTTTTTTTTTTTTGTGCAAAAAAAAAGTCAGAAAAAATTATTCATTATTTTTCCAATATATTAATTAAAAATCTACACTAAATCTAACTAATAATTAAAAAATTCAATCTTTGGAATTTGTGATTTGAATTTTATCGTCTCAGCCAATCGAGTCACGAATAAAATGCTTACATTCTTTTTGGGTTCTCTCTTTTGTAAGGGGATTATTTATTCAAAATTTTTTTTTTAGTAAATATTAATTATTCAAACTTTAACTAACACTAGAAATTACTCAGCGCGCAAGCACGCACGGACCCTTATTTATTGCTTTTGCAAAAGAAATTTTTGTTAAATGTAATAAAAAAATTCTAACTCCATCAGTTTTTCAGCGAGCATAGGAAAAAAATAAAAATAGTAATCTCAAACGCACTTTTCGAATATTTTAAAAACTTCTTCACCAATCAGCTCACGAATAAATTGTTTACGCAAGATGGCGATAGCTCTCTTTTATAAAGGGAATATGACTACATACATAGCAACCAATTTTTTGTTTTAAAATTAGATTTCTGTTTATGATATTAATATAATTAATACAATAAAAATTAACTAAATTGTCAATTTGACCAAAGATTATTAATTTTTTTCAACATATGAACTTTTATAATTTAAAAAGCTCTAATTAAATTAAACACGTTAACAATTTAGTTTAATAATCAAACAACGAACTTCACGCAGTAATTATCAACAATTAATTATAATGCGTCACACGCGGATAAACACAAGTTCGTGAAAATGGAAGAACCACGGGCAGATGCGGCGGCGCGAGCGAATCAAATCTTCAAGGTAACAGGTAATGCGTCCCGCATTAATTGTTAAGATGGATGCATTGACTGATACTGTATTCGTTTACAAGTCAGGGGCGTCACTACTGCTATGGTAGCCATGGCTGCTCCATAGCTGACTTTTTTGTAGCTATGGAATTCCATACCTCTGCTATCCAAGCTCTAAACCCCCAAATACCCCGGGTGCCCAAGTTCAACAAAGAGACTTATCGGCTATCCCCAAATACCCTGGGCATCCGAGTTCAACAAAAAAACTTATCGGCTATCCACCAAGCTCTAAACATCCAAATACCCTGGGCATCCGAGTTCAACAAAAAACTTATCGGCTATCCCCCAAGCTCTAAACCCCCAAATACCCTGGGCATCCGAGTTCAACAAAAAACTTATCGGCTATCCCCCAAGCTCTAAAGATGCAAATACCCTGGGCATCCGAGTTCAACAAAAACACTGATCAGCTATCCCCCAAGCTCTAAACCCCCAAATACCCTGGGCATCCGAGTTCAACGAAAACACTGATCAGCTATCCCTCAAGCTCTAAACCTCCAAAGCCCTGGGCATCCGGGTTCAACCGATCAGTTTTTTTGTTAAACTCGGACGCCCACGGTATTTGGGAGTTTAGAGCTTGGGAGATAGCCGATAAGTTTTTTTTTGTTAAACTCGGGCGCCTGGGGTATTTGGGGGATAGCTGATAAGTTTTTTTGTTGAACTCGGATGTCCAGGGTTTTGGGGGTTTAGAGCCTGGGGTTTAGCCGATCAGTTTTTTTTTTTCAACTCGGGTGCCCAGGGTTTTGGGGGTTCAGGGCGTGGGAGATATCCGATCGGTTTTTTTGTTGAACTCGGGCACCCAGGAGACAAAAAAAACGAGGTGATATATATATATATATATATATATATATATATATATAATTATTTGGACTTCCATAGCTCGGAAAATTTCGTAATGACGCCCCTGTTTACAACTACAATTTATGCTCACCCGATGTAACTGTTATAGCGCTGCATTAACCGTCTTATCGGGCTTCTCTGAGTGTGCTAAATAAGTTTCAAAATTACTACATCGTTAGATACCTAAAAACTATTCTTTTGTACATGTAGTTCTTAATTCTCATCCCACTAAAATTAACTAATTTTCAGCTTTGAAATCTTTTCGACCGTATAACTTTAACTCGCTTAAAGAAAACAAACAAGATAAAAAAATTTCCGATAACCATGATTCATCAGGAAATACCAGCCGGAAAATTTTACGTTCATTATTTTTCGCTGATTCCCAATTATAATGATAGTGTGGTTCTTAAAAAATTATATTTTTCGTAATTAAGGCGAAGTCAAAAGGGTCATTTTAACAAAAAATTGAAGATTCATTAAAATTAAAAATGAAAATGAAAAAAAGGCTCTGTAGCGCTCAAGCTAGTACCTTAATATATCTTTTAAGCCCAATCCCATCAAAATCGGATCAAAATTAGCGTCAGAATATGGGAAAAACTTCCTAAAGATTCAATAAATATAGATACAGTAAAACCTGTCTACAGCGGAAACCCACGGGACCAATTAAATTTTCCGCTATACACAGGTTTCCGTTATATCCAGGTGTCAAGGAAATAAAAAAGTTACAACAAAAAAATCGTAATATTAATAATATTTTTAAGTGTTTATTATACAAGCAATAAAATTAACATAAAATACTACACAAATATTTAATTTTTACCAAAAGTCATATAATTTTTTTTTTTTTTTTTCGGTCAAGAAGCAATTTGACTTTCTAATAGTATGCTGTAAACAAAAACAGTCAGTCTCTCTTTCGATAGTTTTCCTCTAACAGATTTTTCATTTTTCAAGGTTAATGATTTTGTAGTCAGAGCACGATAGAACAAGTCAATCTCATCACCATTAGCAATATCTTTTATTTTAAAACCTTCGATCAATTTTGCCAGTTTCTCTTTCCAACATCCAACCAAACTTTCTGAAACATCACCAGCTTCTCCAGAGATTTCTTTAAAAACAATGTTATGGCTTCGTTTAAAACTTTCAAGCCAACCAAACTGCTTTCCGGCTCATTTTGGAGTAGGACTGTTTGGCTTGAGACACACGAATGACTCTATAATAGTCTATACTCTATATTTAGTTGGAGCTGTAGGCGTCGCTTAATACGGTGACATACCTACTCCATAACTGCTTTCTTAAATTTTCTTGCTTTTCACAATTTTTCGTTCTACTCAGGTTTTTTACATTGATTTTTGGTTCACGGGACCAAAAATCTTTTCCGTTTCCGCTATAGTCAGGTTTCGCTATACAGAGGTTTTTAATACATTATTTAGATAGCTTTTTCGCCAGGACCGTAAAAATTTTCTGCTATAGCCAGGTTTCCGCTATATACAGTTTCCGCTATAGACAGGTTCTACTGTATATAGCAGATGCTATTAAGATACAAAAATTTACCAAACTGTTTCCCATATTCTGACGTTAAGAGGCCATTCCTGACAAATCATTTTTTGTTTTTTTGTTTTTTTTTTTTAAATTTTTATTTAGTAGTAAAAATGTTACAATCACTTCAAAATTTTCACACAATAAAGTCAAATGGTTTAAAAACGAAATTTTTTTTTTTTTTTTTTTTTTATTAATTTTTTTTCGGTCCAAGTTAGCTCCGAAAATTGTCCTCTTTTTCCATGGTGGAAGTTCTCATTCAGCAACCGTTCATCTGAAACCAAAAAGTAAAATATTTTCTTAATCTATATAGTTTTGGCTATGGCATCACCTACAAATTTCACTAAATAATTTCGTTATTATTTTACAAAGTTGTAAACAATTTAAGTTGCAAAAAAATGGTCCAAAATTTCAAAAATCCGCCATTTTGTTATTTTTCATTTTTTTTTTTAATTATTTTAGGTGCTGCGATAGCCAAAACTATATAGATTAAGAAAATATTTTACTTTTTGGTTTCAGATGAACGGTTGCTGAATGAGAACTTCCACCATGGTAAAAGAGGTCAATTTTTGGAGCTAATTTGGACCGAAAAAAAATTAATAAAAAAAAAAAAAAAAAAAAAAAAAAATTTCGTGCTTAAACCATTGACTTTACTGTGTAAAAATTTTGAAGTGATTGTAACATTTTTACTACTAAATAAAAATCTTAAAAAAAAAAAAAAAATTATTTCTCAGGAATGGCCCCTTAATTTTGATGCGAATTTGATGGGATTAGGCTTAAAATATAGTTTAAGGTAGTAGCTTAGTCACTACAGAGCCCTTTTTTTATTTTCGTTTTAGTTTAATTTTAAATGATTTTTTTTGTAAATTCTGCAACTCCCCTTATGACTTCGCCTTAACGATTAAAAGTAAGAACAATATTTGAAAATATAGGTTGGGAAAAATGGAATGGAAAACTATTGTGCATATATATTGAACCGAGCGAACACAAGCATATCCGTAAATTTTTTAACGAAGATAGGCGGAGTGGTGGACTTAGTCATGGAGTACGATTACGCATTCACTCTAGACGTAAATTAAAAGATTAATTCTAATAATTTGAATTAAATTAGAAACATTAAAATTAAAATAAAAAAATTTAATAGCAAAAGATTTTTTACCGTAAAACTAACCGGCATTAAATAATAAGTAAAATACTTCTTCCGAGAATCAGCTGGAAGTCGGCAAATCATTTTGAACCTTTAATAAAGGAATCGAGCCTTCCTTGAGACAGTCCTTTTTAAAAAGTAAAAGATTTTTGAACATCAAACTATCGAAAATTGAATAAAAAAATATTCTTATAATGAGGGCCAGCTGGAAGTCGGCAAATCATTTTGAACCCTATGTAAAGAGATCGAGCCTTCCTTGGCACAGTCCTTTTCAAAAAATAAAAGATTTTTGACCGTGAAACTATCAAAAATTAAATAAAAATATAATGATATTAACTTTTCGACAGTTTGACGGTCAAAAATCTTATACTTTGTAAAAAAGATCGTCTCATAAAATGGTGTAGCCTTTTATACTCAGGATTCAAATTGATTTGCCGACTTCCAGCTGGCCTTCGTAATAAGAACATCATTTTCCCTTTATAAAAGAGAGCTATCGCCATTTTGGTGAGATTTTCAATGTAAGATTTTATTCGTGAGCTGATTGGTGGACAAGTTTTTAAAATATTCGAAAAGTGCCTTTTGAGGTTACAATCATTGTTTTTTACTTTAAAGGACTGTCCCATGGAAGGCTCGATCCCTTTACTTAGAGTTCAAATTGATTTGCCGACTTCCAGCTGGCCCTCCTAATAAGAAAATCATTTTTTATTTAATTTTCGACAGTTTGACGGTCAAAAATCTTTTAATTTTTTATAAAGATTCGGCCAAAGACATGGTGTAGCCCTTTACTTAGGGTTCAAAACAATTTGCCGACTTTGAGCCGGCCCTCGTAATAAGAACATCATTTTTTATTCAATTTTCGATAGTTTGACGGTCAGAAATCTTAAGGACTGTCCCAAGGAAAGCTCGATCCCTTTATTAAAGGTTCAAAATGATTTGCCGACTTCCAACTGATTCTCGCAAGACGTATTTTACTTATTATTTAATGCCGGTTACCCGAACAGAAATATTGTCGGGGCGCTAGTAAGGGCCTCACTAAATGCCCCGAGAGTCGAATGGGGGCCTCGTTAGATTTTTGCTTGGTTAGCACGTAGCATGTAACGGGGTGCTAGTATGGGCCTCTCAAGGCTATCGTTAGGAATAGATACAGATATACATAATCTAATAACAATGATAATTCATTTTTGACGAGAGCATTGGGAACAGCTATAATTATAAATTAATTTACAGTTTTCACTATTATCAGTCAATAGAATATAAATTGAAATTAGAATTATTACTAAAAGAAAAATTTCATTACAAATTTAATCCGAGAAATTTTCTGATGTAGTTAAAAAGCATTAAATTAAACAAAAAATTTTGAAACTTAAGTTAATTTTATTTTTCAATTAAAATCTCCCATTTTAGCAATGATTAGTTATAATATTTTAGAAGTCATCATGCTTAATAATAAAAAAAATTTACATAGCTATATTTTGAAAAGATTAAGGTTAGAATTGTAAGTCAGCACTAATCGTAAATTAAAATCAATTAAAAACTTTCAGTTAGTGACTTCACAGCCTGACAGAAGTTTACTCCAACTTAATACTTTTTATACTACAATTTTTTTTTTTTTTATAATTTATATTAATTTTATACATTAATTACTTAAAAAAAAAAAAAAAAAAAAAAAAAACAAAAATCATATTCAAACATACGTGTATTACACTCTAACGAGGCGCTTATTAGCGCCCCGAGATCCCCTCGTTACAAGCGAGCGAGGGCCTCGTAAGGCTACCTTTCAAGGGGCTCGCTCGCTCCTTTATAGCTTTCTGTTCGGGTAGTTTTACGGTAAAAAATCTTTTGCTATTAAATTTTTTTTTTTTAATTTTAATGTTTCTAATTTAATTCAAATTATAAGAATCAATCTTTTTAATTTACGTCTAGAGTGAGTGAGTAATGGTACTCTACGACAAAGTCCACCACGCCGCCTATCTTCGTTAAAAAATTTATGGTTATGTTTGTGTTCGCTCGGTTCAATATACATGCAGTATTCATCAAACAACCAGCACAAATGGAATGTGCTTTTACCTAAAGCGGGTCTGTGCATACAACAGGGCAGAACACTCAGCTATAAAAACGAGTCCTGCAATGATGAATATGTTACGTCAGCCTATCGATTGCAGTGTAGTCAGCAAAGGGCTAGCAGACGAAATACTGAAGAAGTACGATGAGATGGCTCTTCAATAACGGCTAGACAAGACAGCCAGAACGAAGACTGAAGAAGAAAGGCTGGAACAAATTCAAGAACTCAACAAGACAGGGCGGTGAAGCATTATAACAAACGACACTACGAAGTTATTTTTCAGCCTGGCGACATAGTTTGGAGAAAGAACAGAGTTCTGACAAATAAGGGTAAAGACTTGATAGCTAGCTTAGCACTTAAGTATGCTGGTCCGCATACAGTGGTTGAAAAGTAAGGCAGCAATACACATACATTCGTACAAGCCTTTTGAAATGAACAAAGTCCGGTAACAGTGCAACAACTGAAAAGGTGGATTAGAAGATGGAACCAGAATCTTCGGACGAAGAAGATTTAACAATGAGGGGTGCGTGCGAAAACCCCGATATCGACCATCAAGTATCGTGCGAGAATGAGCCTAACGCAAGGACAAGCACCGACAGCAGAAGGTATGAAAAACCGGGCAACACCTAACCAAGCTGAGCCAGAAATACCTGCAGGAGATCAAGCCAAAACCGCTTCCTATGAGCCTAGCGGCGTTCAGAGACAAGCAAACTCATTGCCAACCCTGGAAGATTGAGGAATGCTTACCTTTGAGCTAAACGATTGCAAACGATATTTGAAAGAGCATGAGCAATGGAAACAGCATCTTCTCAATGATTACGAGGTAATGAGCGAAGAGTGTCCCGGACTCATATTACAAGAAACAACAGCCTGGAAGCTACATATCAAAGATTAAAAATATGATCTAGACGCAGAGTAGCTGAGGAAGAGGCAAGGACCAGACAAGTCCACCTTGAGTACCAACACAGGGTTGATTCATGGAAACAGGCCAAGAAAGACCGACAATCTGCAACTCGAGGTCAGGATGGTAGCTGTCAAGCTGGAAAGGAAATAAAGGACCAGCATGGGTGTCCAGCTTTGCCAGTACCCGGGAGTTTAAGACCCAAAATACTGCCCAAACAGAGATCAACACTGGCGTGGCGACTAGCATCCGACGGCGTGACGGGTAGGCAGCTTAACAGAAAAGAACCAGCCTGACAGCCTGAAAGCCTATAGACGTGGACAAGTAGTCCATTCACGATTGAATAATAAATCAAAGAGGTCACAGTGAAATGAAAAGCTTTTTCCTTTCCTTATAATAAACCCAACCTACGTGTTCCTGAACTCGGATAGACTGCGTTCGCGTGAATCAAAGCGTATTTTTTGGATACGGCAACTCTGGAAGGTAAATGTCACAGTCAAGTAATTAATTTAAAGTCGCGAGAGAATCGAATTACTTTTCGAATTTCACACTCGTCAAGAGACTGTTAAAACGCAGCGCTTAAGAGAGAAGAGGTAAGAACACGAAGTTGCGAGAGGGGAGGTAGCACAAGAGAAGACAGTCTTGGTTTTGAAGTCAGACCGCGTGCATCTATGCCAAAATCAATTCCGCAGATAATTGTGTATTTCGTAATGTTGCGGTGAAACGAATCGTGTCGTGTGTTAGAAAGCGGTGTGTTGTTTCAAGTTAAATAAAACCTAGCGATTGTCATCACTTCTATCGGTTAATTCTACACTGCACACATCGACACAAAAAAGGCGGCGATTTCATGCGTTTGCCAGCAACAAACGAGAGCTTGGCGGCAACATCCAGCCAGTCGGCTAAATATTGCGAAGGTTCACTTCGTAGCTAGGTGAGTAAACATTGTTACGACATGTATGAATGAGAGTAATCGCGAGTAATTGTATTTAATAATCCGACGAATGTTTCTTTGTTTTTCTTGAGCACACAAATACTACAGCAAGTAGTTTAGATGTGTGCGCGCCCGAAACTCCAAGATCAATACTTGGTGCTTGAGTCATGCGGCTTGTTTACGCTTAAAGTAAGGTTGATTTTTTACTCTGGATTGTTTGATTTTTTTCTTACGACGACACCAAGTCGTCTTATTCAAATTGTATTAGTTTTAGGATTATAAATTTATTCATTGTTGGAATAAAAATCTAGAATACTTTTATTTATGGACCGGTGTTCCTGCGCTCTATCTTTAAAACTCGCGTTATCTACCGGACTTACTGAGTAGCTATGCTCCCAGAGGTGAAGTAAATTGATTTGGGATTTATTATCGCGATCGGATTTTTTCTCTTTTTCAGGATCGTCGGCGGGTAGATGCCACTGCGAAAGCAGGTGCAGCTAATTTTTGAAATGAAAAAAATTTTTTATTAAGTGACCCTATAAATTTTTATTACAATAAGTTTTCAAATGTATTTTTAAAAGTTCTTCTGAATAAAAATGATTTTGACTATTAGAACAAACAAAAATAATCTGTTTTTGATGAATTTTTTTCTAAATCTGCTTTATTTTGAAAATTTTCATTAAAATTCTCTTCTGTGCACTTATAGTCGGATAACAATTTCATTTTAAAATAAGTTATAGTCTTACTACAGCAAATTTTATCAAAGCACCTATCTAAATTATCTTTTCTTGAACAAAATTTTTTTAAACACTTAGAATAGCCGGAAGTTTTTTTTTTAGTATGAAGTAATAGATGTCTGTCTAAAATTTTTTTTGAACTTAATTTTGCATCGCAATAAGAAAATTCATGTTTTTTCATTTTATAATATGTTTTAACATGTGGAATTAAATTTTTTGAAGAAAATAAATCCAAGAATTTTAATGAAACTTTGAGGTTACTTTTGGGTTATAAAAGCTTGACTATTAATTTAATGAAAATTTTTTTTATAATACTTTATTTATTAGTTTTCAAATTTGTCATTTTTAAGAAAAGTAACCTAAAAGTTTCATTGAAGTTCTTGGAATATCATATGATACAATTTCATTTTATTGAAAAATAAACCTAAATCTGATTCCATAAAAATTAAATTTTCTATAATTAAAAATTTTTCGATTGTATAAAGACAATAATAAAAGTTAAAACTTCATAAAATTTTTTTATTCAACAGAAAAAAATAAGGAATTTTTTTAAATTAATACAGTATACAGAAGAAAGACCAAAATTAAATTTGATAGACGAAAAAATTTTCCAAAACAAAAATTTTGAAAGAAAAAAGTTTTCAATTAAAATTAAAAAATTCAACTTCAATAATTTTTTAAAAATTTTCATCGAAACAATATGATTAATTTTATATAAAACCTAAATTTTTTAAAATTCTAAATTTTTTTAATGTATAAGGACAATTATAAGATTCAAAATTTTATAGAATTTTTACATTCAACACAAAAAAATGCAATGGATTTTTTTTTACTTATAAAGTAATATAGATCGAATGATAAATGTTGAAAATTAATAGAGGAAAAAAACAAAATTTTGAAAGAAAAATTTATTTACTTTGTGAAAACTTTCATCCAAACGACATTATTAATTTCATCAGAATTTTTGCTTTCTATAAATATTTGATTTGAAGATGTGCATCTTGATAGAGCGATATAAATTGACCATGAGAAAAAATTGGTTTATCAATAGATATACCGGCAGAATCAAAACTTTGTCCTTGGGACAAAGTTTTGATTTGTTTTGATTTGTTTTATATCTATACTCAATATAGTTGAAAATAATTCAATTGTAGAACAATTTTTTAATTGTTTTTAACAACATCGATGAGATTAAATTCAATCTATACTTATGATTGAATTTAATCTTTAATTTAATTTTTTAATATTTTGTGTGTTAACAAAACATTAATTTGGCTGCACCTAAGGCTCTCCAAATGGAAGTCTGAGGCGCAGCCGAAAAAAAATGCTTATATTTTTTACTAAAATAACGCATATTTAAGGTACTTTTGGCTGCGTCTCAGGCCCTCCAAATGAAAGTCTGAGGCGCAGCGAGGTGCAGCCAAAAAAAAAAAGTGCTTAAGTTCCGATATTTTTGACTAAAATAACGCATATTTAAGGTACTTTTGGCTGCGCCTCACGAAAAAAAAAACCCTTTCAACTATATAATATAGTAAGATACTTCTAATGGGATTTCGAGTCAATGACGTCATTAACCCGTAGTTTCAAAAACTTTTCTTAATTTTTTTCCAGCTCAATTTTGATCTAAAAATTCTTAAAAAATGTCTAATTAGAAATTAATTAAAAAAAAAATTCTTTTTTAGTAATCTACAAAATATTCAAGTTTACATTTCAGTCCACTTCAAGCTGCTGGCTCGCGTGGTAGCCAGTAATGGTAATTTATGCACCCGATATCTCAGGAACGAATAATTTTCACTCTATATGGGACTAGTTGGGAATTTTATACCTGATCCTAAACTATTGTTAGGACAAAAAAATTTTGGTCGATTTTATAGGTAACTCTTTATCGTAAAAAAAAAAAATATTCATAATAAATTAAACTTGAATCAAATTTACTAAACCGGAAAAATCAGGCTCTCTATCTTTTAATGTACTAGTTAACAAAATATATTTACCGAGAAATGGAATTCCATATGCCAGATACATTATCATCTTCAGATAATAAATCAATGTTCATTTTATCAGGTTTTTTGGTAACTTTCAGTTTAAGGACGTTACTTTTTAAAGAGCTAATTAATACTTTGACATCATTGTTTTTGTGAATTACGTCGAATCCTTCAACATTTGTGATATTGTAGATTTCGGCTGATCTTCCGTGCCGCAGTCTTAGTAACCATTCTCCAGGATTTGCTTTCAACTGGAAATAACCTAGATTTGCCATAACTGTTGTATCAACCATAATATTTTTTTTTTCAGTTCCTAACGTAATCTGCAAACCTCTCGGTGGATTTCCAAGTAACGCTTCAAAACAATGTCCCTCCAATAACAGATATTCCAATTCAAATTCACTAAAAAAATGATTATGAAAAAGCTGTACACTTTTAAGCTCAAATTAGATTGTAATAAAAAAATTATCTAAAATGTTAATGTTGCTGAAAATTAAAATCCTTGCTAGGCGGATAAGTATGTACACAACTTAAAATTCTATTTTTATTAATTTAAAAAATTTCGCTATTAATTTAAAAGCTATTTAATGGTGTCCAGGTTTTTTTATTTTAAAACCTTGGCACTGATATAGCAACCAAACAATATAAAATACACATAATGAGCTGTTCCCAAAAAAGCCATATATATAATTTTTTGTTGCATTTTTTCCTTTTTTTGGCGTCTGCTTTGATGATATATATATTTCATTTGAAAGTTGTGCGTTTTTGTTGCGTATTTGTCAAAAATGTAACCTTAAAGAAATTCAAAAATTAAGGCTAATTGATGTTTTGTTCTATTTATTCGAAACAGAATGCTTTAGAAAATTTTAAACTACGTTGTAGCTGAAGTCAAGAGCTGTCCAATGATATAGAATTTCATACCGAAATTTTTATTTGAACTTAAGTTATAGGCTTTTAAAGCAAGAAAAAAATTTCTACCCTATAATCTGGGAATCTATAAAAACACATTTTTAAGTAAAAAATTTTGATTTTTTCTCACTGCGATAAATGAAGGCAATTTATCTTTTAATTCCTGAAACTGAAGACGCTGAGCTTAATTTCTGGACAATACGCATATTCTTTAATTGAAAGGACCTCTTGCAAAATCGCCAAAATCTGATCCTCACCAAGTCGGCCGAAACTTCGGGATGAGGTGTCTTTTAGGATCCCTTTTAACGTCCCGCAGTTGTTTTTTCGGTCATCTTACTTACTGCGCATGCGCAGAGACTTTCATGCGACATTTAAAATACATAGGGAACTTTAGTTTTAGGGTATTTTATGCGTTTAAAAAAAAATGGGGGTGACACAGTTCTGGTTTTTTTATACGTTTTAGAGGCATCAAAGACTCATGTTTTCCATCTGTTCTGGTGAGGGGCAATCGTGGGCCACCCCCCTTATTGACGGTGTCGGTAATAAATCCCCGAATAAAATTACCCAGCGAATAAATCCCCGAATATAAATTCCCGATGAAAAAATCCTGATATATGAAATTCCTGATACATAAAATTCCTGAATTTATAAAATTCACGGTTTGTTTATGTTCGAGTTATCGATGAGTGTAAGTACTTATGGTTTGTTTACGTTCAGAGGGAGCGGGACAAAACGTCAGACGACAAAACGTCAGAACGACAAAACGTCAGACGACAAAATATCAGAACGACAAAACGTCAGATAATAATAACACCCATGTAATAAACGACAATTCAAAATCAACAATCATTAACTGAGGATCTAGTTCTTGCTTCATTTCACATAACTGTCTGAGAATAAGTTGAAAGGTCAGAACGACAAAACGTCAGATAATAGACACAAAAATTTTATTTTTTTAATATAACTATAACAAATCTTTATTTCAAACACTTTTATTATTACAACAAATTTAACTTTACAATTTTTTTTACAAATATCTACAGTATATCATTGTTAAATTATATTGATTTATTTATTAAAGAGTACATTCTTTATTATTAAGACTACAGCTTTATTACAAGAAGCTAATCAACATGATGACGACTCCTTATCTTACTAATGAGTGCATATTCATAACACAGACTACTCATATTTAAACGCGCTGTAATAATGCAATTCAGCGGTAACATACTTTTATTTAGTTCAATGTGCTGTCGAAATATTGTTTCTTCCGTCAGCATTTCGACACTCACTCTAATAAATTTGCTCCCATTTCAACACACTTCCTCAAATTTATGATTTACAAATTTTTCTTTACACCAATTATTCGTAATTCGTTCCGGAATTTTTTCAAACTTATTGCGTGCGAGCGCTTTAGTTATTACGTCAACGATATTATTTTCTGACTCTACTTTTACAAATTTAATCACACCTTTCTCATAACATTCATTTACAAAGTGATAATGTATTTCTATGAATTTTGAATTTTTAGTTAAATTACCAAATTTTGCAATAGCTATCGCTCCAGAATTATCTTCATACACATTAATCGGTTTTTCGAACACAACACTAAAATCTTTCAATAGATTTTTCACCACTTTTATTTCACTCACTGCTTCTGATAAAGCCACATATTCAGCTGCTGTTGAAAATTTAGTTACATTTCCTTGTTTTCTTGATTTCCAATAAATCACATTTCCAAACAATCTTACAATATAACCAGTAGTAGATTTACTATCTACCTTATCACCAGCCCAGTCAGCATCAACAAAGCAGTCTAACACGTCAGCATTTAAATTTCTTTCGTACGTTAATTTAAGATTTCTTGTCAAATATAAATACTTCAAAATTCTCAACGCGTATTTATAATGAGTTTCATCGTACCTATTCTGAAATCTACTCAAATAATTCACGGCATAACTTATATCAATTCTCGTACTCGTGCTAATAAATAATAAAGCACCGATCAAGTTTCTATATTTTACGTTATTTGATGCTGGCTGTGCAGGTTCTACACGTAAATTTTGTTCCATAGGTGTATTATACAATTTCGCATTTACAATATTATATTTTCTGGCCTATGACTCTATATAGTCACTTTGGTCCAGTGTCATATTACATTTTTCATAATCATAATTAATGTTTATTCCCAAATAAGTGCTCACTTCACCCAAATCTTTCATAGAAAATTTATTTGATAATTTATTTTTAATTTGTTCAATCCTTCCCTTATTTTTTCCACAAATTAATAAGTCATCAACAAATAATATTAAATAAATTTTTTCATTCTTTTCACACTTTACATATAAACAATAGTCACTCTCGCTTCATTGAAATCCTAGTTCCTTCATAAAATCATCAAAACATTCATACCAAGTTCTCGGGCTCTCTCTCAACCCGTATAATGCTTTAATTAATTTGTAAACTCTATTTGAACCATCTTGATAACCCATTGGTTGTTTTACAAATACTTCTGACTTTACGAAACCATTTAAAAAAGCTGTTTCTACATCCATCTGGATAATCAATAAATTATTTTGGCAACAAAAGGATAATAATAATTTCAATGTATGAATTCTAGCTACTAAGCGAGATATAACTAAAGGAAAAAGTACTTTTTAAGGTGGATTTTTTGAAAATGAGGGAGGAGCACCTCAAAACAGTCGAAAAACCTTATATTTAACACTATTTGTAGCTCCTCCGGAGGGAGCACCTTAAAATGATGTGAAATATAAGGTTTTTTGACGCTTTGGAGGTGCTCCTCCCGGAGAAGCGATTTTTTTTTTAATCAAGAAATTAACATTCTTTTGAAACAGGGAGGAGCAGCAGGACTGAACTGAATGGGAGGAGCATAATTTGACTATGTTAAATATAAGGTTTTTTAAACGTTTTGAGGTGCTCCTCCCGGAGGAGCAAGAAAATTTGCTCCTCTGGGAGTAGCAATAAATAATTTGGGAGGAGCACGGGAGGAGCGCCCTTGAACTAAATAACTAGAAGGTATTTCTTTATAATTATGCTCCGTTAAGGTAGTTCCTAAGCGTATATATAGCTAACCTAAAATATAGTTATAGACGCTCGTTGCCCCCACTCTGAATCCACGCGCCGCCGTCGCCACCGCTGCTCTAAATCGGACTAAAATCATGCATTTTTTATTCTTTTTGATTCTATATCTCATAAGTTAATATCGCTTGCTATGTTTATCTTTGTATGATACGATTTCTAAGATCTTGCCCTACAAGAAAACCTGTTTTTGAATAATATTTTAAGAAAATTGAGTTTGCAATCAGACAATAACCTTCAAAATAAATATGAATTTACGCGCTTAGCATAGGAATCCCATGTAAAAAATTGAAACTTCTGAGCCCAATATCTCAAAATTAAGTATGGCTTGGGGGCATAAGAAAAATACCAGTGTGTACAGGACTCAAAAATCTACCTCTATGCAAACTTTTAGAGATTTTTTAAGAAACTCAATTTTTTTGGGAACTACTTTAAGCAAGGAGGAGCAAAATGTCTTCGAAAAACCCGTAAAAAAATAGTGTTCCTCCCGGATATAACTATACAATACAGGAAAATATAAGATGCGTTTTTTTTCTACTTTGCAATGGTATATTTATTTTTATATGCTTTCACACTATACATTTATCAAAAAAGCTAAAGAGTAAAGAAAATCATCAGTATTGCAGGTCTTTGACAATTAAAATATTTTACAGTCTGAAGAACTCGTGTGCAGCACTGATGATTTTTTTTACTCTAAACGGCTATAACTTTGGTCTGAAAACGAATTTCTATACATAGTACAGTCCCGATACAGCTAAAAAATAAAAAAAATGAAGATAATTGTTTCTTACTAACTGACTATGAGAAACGACCGTTTATGTGATCCCATTTGATCGAAAAATTATTTCAAGTATTTAAATTCAGAAATGACAGTAGGGGTGGGTTTTTTAGGGGTGAGTTTCGGTTTTTTGCGTTTTTTGAAAAAACTATGAGTTTTATCGAAAAAGTGTAAACATAAAAGTTGTAGATAATGAAAAAATCTAAAACTTTTGTTCTGACACTTTTTTTTACATAACCTCAAAACTTCCGAAAAAAATGCAAAAAACCACTTTTTTGATTTTGATTTTTCCTGATACCAAAAATTGCTTAAATTAATTAAAAATTGGCAAAAAGTTGAAATTTTGTATGTAAAATAAGTGGATTTTTTTTTTGTTAAAAAATATTGAATAGTTTTCAAGTTATTAACAAAATAAGCAAAAAATTTATTTTACAGATATTATTATTATTATTATTTATATATTCGAGCATAGGGTAGATACCCTGCCATGCTCGTGACTGTTACAGAGTTGTAATATATAATGTGTAACAAAGTATAACAAATTAATACACTGTATATAACAATTTAGTCTAAACACTAGGTATTTTGATTTGCTAAAGTTGCTAAAGCTAAATGGTGAACAGCAAAAGTCTGTCTCGGTTTCGGCTTGTACTAAAAAGGAAAACAGGAATAGATGGAGAGAGGGAGGGATCAGATTAGGTTAGTCTTGAGTGAGTGTGAGGATTGTTACCACAGTAGGGTAAGAGCATCAAGAATCGGGCGAAGCTGTTCTTGCACCTGGGGAGGGGTCGGATCGGAACCTATGGCAATAGCACGTTCAACCCATTCCTCACAATCCTGTTGGAACAAACGCTCTCTCAGACGAGTCTTGAAGCTGTCAGAGGTGGTACTGGTGTAATAAATGTCTGAGTACTGGTTGAGAGCACGAGCGGATTCGATAGTGAAGGACTGGTAGAGCAAAGATGACTTAGTCTCGGGCACAACAAAGGGAGGACGTGGGCGGCGGGTTGAGCGCCGAATGGCATCAGGACCGGGATCAAAGCGGTATCTCGTGAATAGGTAGTGTGGCTGTTCGGACTTAACAACTGAATATGCTAGCGACACAGCAAGAAATTGGCGGCGAGAGTTAGCTGAGAGCCAACCTAACGAGATTCTGAATGGTGCTGAGAATATGAGAATGAATATGAGGCTTTATCTTGTCGAAATATTGAGAGAAAATTCTGGTTGGGCTCTTTTTTTACATAAATTTGTAAATTTGAGTCCATGCTTTCAACATCCACATCTTTGTTTGTCACAACCAGTTTCACAACTGCAGGAAATTTTCTTTAGTAAATCGTTTGGTATTAAGGTAGTTCCGAAGCGCGTATATAGCTAACCTAAAATATAGTTATAGACGCTCGTTACCCCCACTCTGACGCCACGCGCCGCCGTCGCCACCGCTGCTCTAAATCGGACTAAAATCATGCATTTTTTATTCTTTTTGATTCTATATCTCATAAGTTAATATCGCTTGCTATGTTTATCTTTGTATGATACGATTTCTAAGATCTTGCCCTACAAGAAAACCTGTTTTTGAATAATATTTTAAGAAAATTGAGTTTGCAATCAGACAATAACCTTCAAAATAAATATGAATTTACGCGCTTAGCATAGGAATCCCATGTAAAAAATTGAAACTTCTGAGCCCAATATCTCAAAATTAAGTATGGCTTGGGGGCATAAGAAAAATACCAGTGTGTACAGGACTCAAAAATCTACCTCTATGCAAACTTTTAGAGATTTTTTAAGAAACTCAATTTTTTTGGGAACTACTTTAAGCAAGGAGGAGCAAAATGTCTTCGAAAAACCCGTAAAAAAATAGTGTTCCTCCCGGATATAACTATACAATACAGGAAAATATAAGATGCGTTTTTTTTCTACTTTGCAATGGTATATTTATTTTTATATGCTTTCACACTATACATTTATCAAAAAAGCTAAAGAGTAAAGAAAATCATCAGTATTGCAGGTCTTTGACAATTAAAATATTTTACAGTCTGAAGAACTCGTGTGCAGCACTGATGATTTTTTTTACTCTAAACGGCTATAACTTTGGTCTGAAAACGAATTTCTATACATAGTACAGTCCCGATACAGCTAAAAAATAAAAAAAATGAAGATAATTGTTTCTTACTAACTGACTATGAGAAACGACCGTTTATGTGATCCCATTTGATCGAAAAATTATTTCAAGTATTTAAATTCAGAAATGACAGTAGGGGTGGGTTTTTTAGGGGTGAGTTTCGGTTTTTTGCGTTTTTTGAAAAAACTATGAGTTTTATCGAAAAAGTGTAAACATAAAAGTTGTAGATAATGAAAAAATCTAAAACTTTTGTTCTGACACTTTTTTTTACATAACCTCAAAACTTCCGAAAAAAATGCAAAAAACCACTTTTTTGATTTTGATTTTTCCTGATACCAAAAATTGCTTAAATTAATTAAAAATTGGCAAAAAGTTGAAATTTTGTATGTAAAATAAGTGGATTTTTTTTTTGTTAAAAAATATTGAATAGTTTTCAAGTTATTAACAAAATAAGCAAAAAATTTATTTTACAGATATTATTATTATTATTATTTATATATTCGAGCATAGGGTAGATACCCTGCCATGCTCGTGACTGTTACAGAGTTGTAATATATAATGTGTAACAAAGTATAACAAATTAATACACTGTATATAACAATTTAGTCTAAACACTAGGTATTTTGATTTGCTAAAGTTGCTAAAGCTAAATGGTGAACAGCAAAAGTCTGTCTCGGTTTCGGCTTGTACTAAAAAGGAAAACAGGAATAGATGGAGAGAGGGAGGGATCAGATTAGGTTAGTCTTGAGTGAGTGTGAGGATTGTTACCACAGTAGGGTAAGAGCATCAAGAATCGGGCGAAGCTGTTCTTGCACCTGGGGAGGGGTCGGATCGGAACCTATGGCAATAGCACGTTCAACCCATTCCTCACAATCCTGTTGGAACAAACGCTCTCTCAGACGAGTCTTGAAGCTGTCAGAGGTGGTACTGGTGTAATAAATGTCTGAGTACTGGTTGAGAGCACGAGCGGATTCGATAGTGAAGGACTGGTAGAGCAAAGATGACTTAGTCTCGGGCACAACAAAGGGAGGACGTGGGCGGCGGGTTGAGCGCCGAATGGCATCAGGACCGGGATCAAAGCGGTATCTCGTGAATAGGTAGTGTGGCTGTTCGGACTTAACAACTGAATATGCTAGCGACACAGCAAGAAATTGGCGGCGAGAGTTAGCTGAGAGCCAACCTAACGAGATTCTGAATGGTGCTGAGAATATGAGAATGAATATGAGGCTTTATCTTGTCGAAATATTGAGAGAAAATTCTGGTTGGGCTCTTTTTTTTCGTCAAATCTGGCACTTTTTGAAAAAATAAAATATATATCACTACTAGAGGAAAATATTGAGAAAATCACGAAAAACCGAAAAATTGATGTGTGAAAATAGACAATTGGTTTAAATAGTCTGTGATTATGAATTTTTTATTATTTATCAATACTTTTCGTAAAAATTCACGATAAAAGTTGAGTTCAGTTTGACATGAACGACGGTGTCACTATTAGATTTATACTATTAAAAAATAAAAAATAAATAAAAATCATCTCAAGTATGAAAATTCATAAACCAAGAATTCTTAAATCAATTAATGTAATCATTCTTAAATTAATATTTGCGTTCAAAAATAAAATAATATTTAAACGTTTAAAGAGTCTAACAATTATGCTACTAGAGACTTATCAATTTAATTTTTATAATAATTTACTTTTAAAAAAGTTGTAGGTATAAAATTATTGAATAATTTAAAGTTGCTGTAAAAAAAAATTAATTTTTTATTTCTTTTTGTTGTAACAAATTTTAAAATTTTATAAATACTTAGATAAAAATGAATATATACGTTTTATACATTAAAGTTTTCTTCTTCTCTTACGCAGAGTCGGTCTAGCAGCTTCTTCCTCACTTTCTTCTTCTTGATCTCTTTCTTCCTCTAGATCTTCTTCTTCTTCTCCATAAACGAAACTTACCACATCGTATGGATCATGAATATCGAAATAATCATTGAAATCTGATGCCATTTCTGCTTCTTCTTCAAAATTTTTACATGACTCAGAATCACATTTTATACATAAATTTGTAAATTTGAGTCCATGCTTTCAACATCCACATCTTTGTTTGTCACAACCAGTTTCACAACTGCAGGAAATTTTCTTTAGTAAATCGTTTGGTATTAAGGTAGTTCCGAAGCGCGTATATAGCTAACCTAAAATATAGTTATAGACGCTCGTTACCCCCACTCTGACGCCACGCACTGTCGTCGCCGCCGCTGCTCCAAATCATGCTAAAATCATACATTTTTCATTCTTTTCGACTCATTATCTCAGAAATTAGTGTCGCTTGCTATGTTTATCTTTGTACGATACGATTTCTTAGATCTTGCCCTACAAGAAAACCTGTTTTATAAAAATATTTAAAGAAAATTAAGTTTGCTATCCGAGAATAACCTTCAAATTTTTACGAATTTTTACGCTCATCATAGGAATCCCATGTTAAAAATTGAAACTTCTGAGCCCAATATCTCAAAATTAAGTATGGCTTGGGGGTATAAGAAAAATACCAGCGTGTGCAGGACTCAAAAATCTACCTCTGTGCAAAGTTTTAGAAATTTTTTAAGAAACTCAATTTTTTTGGGAACTACCTTAATTTTTCGTCACTGAATTTTGGAGTCAAATGATTATCAGCGTCGTATTCCAGCCCCATTCTGTTGCAGATTTTTGAACTTCTAACCACTTTTGAACCTGATTCAGTTGGTGGTAGTTTGTCAAATTTGAATCCAGATTTAAATGTTTTGGTCGTATAATTTAAATATCTGACTTCATTGAGTGGTAAATTTTGTTTTTTTATTTCGCAGAGTACATCCAGGCAATCAGCTCACATCCATTTTTTTCAATCATTTTTTGCACTTGACGATTTTCATTTTCATTTCAGCAGACTAAAAATCTTCAACCAAGCTTGCTAAATTTGGATACAAATCCTGAAGTCGAATCACACCCCGTAAAGGCATGCAAAAAAGCTACAATGTCACGATCGTGTTTAAAGCTATCAGACCCAAAAAAAGGATTGTTTCACTGATGCAGTCCCAACTTTATTGAAAAAAACGTTTAAATCATCTGTAACTAGTTGACACAAAAGTACCAAAAGATCCACATCTTGTCCTACTACTACCACATTTATTGAAAAAATTGATAAATAAAAAAAAATTTATAACAATCACAGATTATTTAAACCAATTGTCTATTTTCACACATCAATTTTTCGGTTTTTCGTAATTTTCTCAATATTAGTAGTGATATATATTTTATTTTTTCTAAAAGTGCCAGATTTGACGAAAAAAAAGAGCCCAACCAGAATTTTCTATCAATATTTTGACAAGATAAAGCCTCATATCTGTAAAATAAATTGTTTGCTTATTTTGTTGATAACTTGAAAACTATTCAATATTTTTTAACAAAAAAAAATCCACTTATTTTACACACAAAATTACAAACTTTTGCTGATTTTTAATTAATTTAAACAATTTTTGTGATCGGGAAAAATCAAAATCAAAAAAGTGGTTTTTTACATTTTTCTTCAAATTTTGAGGTTATGTAAAAAAAGTATCAGAACAAAAGTTTTAGATTTTTTATTATCTACAACTTTAACTTTTACACTTTTTCGATTAAATTCATAGTTTTTTCAAAAAACGCAAAAAAGTAAAACTAAACCCTAAAAAACCCACCCCTACTGTCATTTCTGAATTTAAATACTTGAAATAATTTTTCGATCATATGGGATCACATAAAATATCGTTTCTTATAATCAGTTAGTAAGAAAAATTTTTTCCATCTTAAAATATAATCGGTACTGTACTAATCAAATTATATACTATTGGAAAGCTCTTGAGTTCAGCTTTCATTTGGTTTACTTTAAAAACGTATAGAGTATTTTCCACGGCTTCCAGAGGGCGCTGAACGCGGCTACCTGATATAATTTGAAAGTTATTTATCATTTTGGAACGGTAAAAATTACTTTTGATTGCCGGTGACTACATCTAAAGTATTTTTACAATAAATTATGGATAAATATAATATTTTTCTATTTATATTGTTAAAGTTTTAATAGTTACAATCAATTTTTTGAATTTTTACGATAATTTTAGTGTTTTTTTTTTTAATTTAACTGTGAACTTAAACCTATATAATGAAAGTTTCTGTGAGGATTCATCAAAATCTCCCTAGTAATTCATTTTCGGTATCAAAGTCCTTAATTAAAGGTCCTCTTGCAAAATCACCAAAATCTGATCCAAAAAACACATACTTCAATTTAAAAAAAATTTCAATATGGTTTTTGGAAAACTAAAAAACAGTGATTCAACCCATTCTGAAAATGGGCTGCTCTAGAAAATGGGTATTTTCTAGACCCGCTTTTTTTGACACCTCCCTTTTAATGGGTATTTTTATACAGCAAGGTCGTAAATGATAAAAACAAATTTTTAAATGAAATTGTTAGTCATCTGTTGTAAGTTTTGTGTGTCACGGGTGGAAATGAGTAGGTCATGTTAAGCAATAAACGGGGTGTTTGTTTTCCAGTAGCTACTCATAGTATCAAGAGCATCAACAAGACACAGATTAAGTCAGGTAAGCGAGGTTTGGTATGTAGTCCCAAATGGAACTGAAAACAAGGAGTTACGCTCAATAAAGTTATAAATACAAACCGCATCCCCAGAATTCGACAGTTGGTCTGCATTACAGTAATAACCTTAGAGCCGAATTCATTCATCGTATCATGAAGATCAGACTCAAAATCAGTGCCTGCCAGAAACAGAGCAAGTTGCGATTTATACACTTCACTTACAAATGCAGGGTTCTCGAGAGGAAACCGCAGACAAGTACGCAAAATGTCCCGGCTTGCCGTTCCACTTTGCAGATGACAAGCAAGGGTGTTTAACTGGTAACTATTTTTACAAAAAAAGCGTAAAACGACCCAAACGCGTATTACGGTTCCTCCTTAAAATAACATAGCCCTCGAGTGCCACGAGCGAATCCTTAATCGAGGGGCCCCCATTTTGATTCACTAATAGCTATAACATGTATCAAAGGTAGTGACAAAAGAAAAAGCCTAAGCTGCTCAATATGTCACCTAAGTGAGTTTACATTAAGATGGCAAATGCGTAATTCATGAATATCTCGCTGATATTGTTCCTCGACAAAGAATAAACCAGTGCTGGTTGTATACGGTCTTTTTATACTCTCACTCATCTCCCACTCATGATTTCTCCTCCTTGCTCAAAAGTATTGTGGAGGATGAAAAAATATCAAAGACGAGCCGAAACCACGTACCATCACATTCTTTAAGAAACATCATTAGACCACTGTTTTAAGAGTCCCTTGGGCACCTACAAGTAGCAGTACAAAGTCACAATAGCCATTTTTTTTTTCAAGTAGCGAATCAACGACATTTTTCAACTGTTGGAATGGCGGAATATGCGGTAGATTTCCAGTCTTTTAGACAAAGTAGCAACATTCTCGTCATCAAAAAGTTAGCCATTATTCCTATTCTAGAAGCTGGAAGTCAACCTGAAGTATTTCTTTTCAAAAAACCGATTCAGACAGGTGGACGAGTCAGCAACAACTTCTATTCAGTGGTTTATAAAAAATCTCCTCAATATTAAAAATCAAGTTGAAGCTGCTTACAAAGTTATCGAGCCTAGTTATGTCACAAATAGAAGGGGAAATACAGCGTCGAGGCTCTCATTGCAAGACCAAATTTTCTTAGTGCTTCAATCTTCGTTGAAAATCTTGTAGCGATACAGCTCTCCAGAACAGAGATATCTATTAGAAAACCAATGTACATGGGATTATGTGTTGGACATCTCTAAAACGATCATGTACGGGTTTCATTACTCGTTTATGCAAGAAAAAATGGGAAATCGCTATAAAATGATTTATTCTGATATTGATTCATCCATTTATCATATATATTTACGACGTTGGCAAAAAAAAATTTGAAAAGTTTGTTACCTGCGGTTATTCCAAGGATAACCAGTATGGTATTCTTAGAGCTAATAACAAAGAAATTGGTTAATCCAAACACGCTCAGGAAAAATCCTAGAATGCTACATGGCTCTGAGATCGAAAATGTAATCTTTACAAATTCAAGACCAGGAGACTGTAAAAAAAGCAATAGGTGTCAAGTTGGAGTCGTGAAGAATAAAATAACATCCAAAGACTAAGACAACTGCTTATTCAATCAAAAGATTGTCAAAGTTCATCAGAACAATATAAGATCGAGACGACATAATGTTAGAACAGAGAGATAAGAAAAAGTAGCTTTGAGTCCACAAGACACAAAACATTTTTTACTTCTCTTCCAAACCGACACTTTCTTTAGGGGGCACTACTTGATTGAATAATATGGCAGTAAAGCTACACTCAAAATTAAAAATGGTGACGAAAACGTTTTAGAAAGTGATTTTCATAAGGAAGAAGAAACCTAGATGATCCTCAATAAAAGCACAGAGGAAGACGATGAGCTTGAAAGAGTGGGGAGAGCTGGAATAGTGAGAGAAACTGTACTTAAGGAGAGTCAATCCAAAGCTGAGATCATTTCGCTCAAAGACTGTAAAGAGGTAGAGCCTCCAACTAAAAAGTTCTGCTTTTAAACCACTCTTTCGCCATCTTCAATATCACAGTAAGTTTATTCACTACCTATTATCAGAAAAAAAGTGCTAGAAACTATTTCATATTTGATATTTCACATAAGATAACGCATCGAACAATACATTGGTCTTTTGTTAAAAAAAAGTTAATAAACAATGTATACATATAAATAGCTGTTTGATGCAATATTGCCAAAAAAAAATACTTATTGATTTATATGTTAAAGTGTCATATATAAAAATAATTTCGGTTTTTTTTTTTTTTTTTTTTTTTTTTTTTTTTTTTTTTTTTTTTTTTTTAAATAAAATGCCGATTTATTTTTTATTGCACTACCGTTACTTCTTGAACACTATTTTAACCCATTCACCCATGGAAAAATCAAAAGTGATATAAAAAAACTAACTGTTGGAAAACCTGTCTCATAAAAAAATAGTAGATACTTATTTTTTCTTTTTTCAATTTTCATTGTTTAAACATTATTTATTTAAACAAATTCGGAAAAAATTTTAAATTTTTACTGTAAAAATTTTAAATTTTTCACTGTACCTATATAAAATACATATAGTGTAAGTGCTAGAAATAAGAATAAACTTATCACTTAAAAAAAAAAAATTTTCTACTTTTTCGGGGCTGAATTCAAAATTGTTTACTTCATCAATTATTCATTTTTGTTCCTTTTTCAATGTTTATCCCTAAAATTTGAAGTAAACCATGAAAAATGACTTATAGATTCTACCGGTTACATGACTTGGAACTAGTAGCCCCAATTACTGAATAATTTTATCATAAAGTCGTTAATGCAAAAGTACTCATAATCTTGGTACTCCATTTTTTAGGTACTGAAAATATCTTAATACCTCACTGCTACAATACTTGAAAGTTTTTTTTTTTTTAGGTACTTTCAATATCGATACACAGCTGGTGTTAATCTCAGATTTGTCTTTTATTTCTTTTGCTGCTGGGGGCGAGGAGGAAGGAGGAGGGGTTAAGTTCTCTCTTCGACCCCTTATTATTTTCCAGTTGAAAGTTAAACTGTAACGAAAGAATTTTCTTTTTGAAAATTAACTATCATCGCTAATTAAAATAACAAAAACAATTTCTGCAGATTGAAGCTGATTACTTGGTTCTATATCAAAAGAATGAGCAAAATTTTTCCAAAAATTTAAGTTCAGGAGTTCTTGAAAATATAATCAGTGGTGCCAAAAAAGAAATTGGAAAGATAGAAAAAGAAAAGAACGATATTAATAAAGATAAATTTTAAAAACTTAAGGAAATTGTGAGCAGTAATTTAAACGTCTCGAATGCCGGTATGGTTTTTTGATTTTATTTTCTTCTTTGTTACATAATTTTCAAAAATTATTTGACTGATTTCTAATTAAATTTTAGAACACCAAGAGACGCTGGCTTTTATGTTGTTACCTTATTTATTTAAAAAATAAATAAAGTACCTCCAAATAATGCGGATAAGTTAGCATGGCATCCTGAACATTCTGAAGTTCAGCAATCTTTTATTTATCACATTAAGGTAAATTAACATTAACATTTTTTAGTAAAATATATATAGATTCAAATGTTATAAAAAATAATTCTGTTTTTCAAATAATTATTTAATTTTTTCAGGAAATAAAAAATCGCGATTTTCAACTTAATTCTGCTTTTGAAAAGTTATTAAATCTACCTAATAGTCATGGAATAGCATTAGGACCATACGTGGTGATTATTGGCCCATCTCTGGATAACCTTGCCAAGGCATACGTAATAATTAACGAGGAAGTTCGTTACGAAACCTCTTCTTGTGCCTCCGCCGTTGAGCTGTGCGTTAAATGTATTAAATATTTTAACATGAGTTATAATATAATTTCGAGTCACGTGTGGGAAACTGTTGAAATTTGTTTTTGTGAGTTTTCGTACGCCCAGACAAGTAAGGCAACAGCGGTTGTCGTTAAAAACATTACACCAAAAATAGCTTAAAGCTCAAGAATAAATTATTTTCAAAACCTTGGCACCTTATATAAATGATCATTTTTAATTATATAAATAACATTAAAATACTATAAAATTTAATAATAGTATCACATGTGTCTCAACAGAATGGAAATGCTTTGTATTGTTAATTGTAGTTCAGATAGTCTTATAAAATAATAATAATTTAGCAATTTACTTCGAAAGTTCAGTAATTTATTAGAATTTAAGGTTTTTTTAATTTTAGTTTGTAATCATATTTTCCAAAAAGGAACTTCGTTAATTTTAAATAAAGTGTTCAGACCGATATTAATATGAATTTTAATCAGATTTCTAAAGCAGAATTAGATGAGGAAATCCTAAAATTTTCGTTGGTTCTCTATAGCTCTAAAATGTTTTCAA
This sequence comes from Encarsia formosa, assembly GCA_038277355.1. NCBI lineage: Eukaryota > Metazoa > Arthropoda > Insecta > Hymenoptera > Aphelinidae > Encarsia > Encarsia formosa. The sequence goes on along the minus strand of CM076186.1, from coordinate 47,064,718 downwards.
AGGAAGCTGTGAATGAAGTTTTAGTAAAAATGGATGAATTTATCTGTGAAAAATACATACCTTACATTCAAACTAAAATTCAAGATCAACTGGGCACTACAATGAGTGAAGAGAAAATAAATGAAATACAATTCATCTTACAAGATACTAAATACTTGTTCGGTGCCTTCTTAACAGAGTACCGACGATTCGCTATTTTTACGGAAAAAGGGTTTATCGCTCCAGATCGTTTTTTGTTAGGTACCGCGACAGTGTTTAATGCTGAAACCAAACGTTATGAAGAGGATACAGAAATATATGCCTGTCATGTATACGAATCTTTAAAACGTTTCCTTCAAAAACCTGGAGTTTATAATTTAATGAAAAATTGCCGTAATTCTCTGCTAAGCGATAAGAACTTACTTTCAAATGCCGTTCAGGGTTTGCGGTTCCAAACCAAATACTTAGATTTCACCAAAGATGTTTATCCTATAAACGGTTTTATTGATGACTTTAACGTTCGTGAAGCACTCACCAGTCATGGTGGCGAAGAGAGTATGTTTGGCGTTTACGCGTCGCTGCCTTGCTTACCCGCTCATTTGGTTAAAAAAGAAGAAAATATTTTTCTGTCTGCAATGTGTCATACTAAACACGTAAAAGAGTTTAAAAATCCCGCCGTTCTTTCAAAAACGGTTTCCGATTTTGATAAGATTTCTAGGGAAGGAATCGTTTTGAATATAAACTCAGAAATACATACAGTTTATTTCGAACTGATTTAAGTGCTTGGCGATAATAAAGGGTTGAATGACGTCAGCTGTTTTGTTGGTAGTTTTCAAGCTAATCATTATTGCAGGCTTTGTTATTCAAGTTATGATGAGTGCTTGATTATGGTTCGTGAAATTCCATCAAAATTGCGGCACAAAAATAAATACGAGGTGGATTTGGCAATGAACAGCCCATCGGAAACTGGTCTTAAAGGTCCTTGTATATTTAATAGTGTGAATAAATACGAAATTTACGAAGATTTGAGTGTCGACGAGTTTCACGATTTCTGGCATGGTGGTGCAGGCGTAAGTGTGTGTAAACTCTTAGATGCACTGATAAAAACGTCGGTTTTGAAATTGAATGTTTTGATTAATCGAGTCAAAATCTTTTCATTCAATGAAACAGAGAAACAAAATCGGCCAAGGCCTAACTTTTGGTACGAATCCGATGAATTAAAAACAAAGCAATCAGGTGCAGAAATGCTTTGTTTAGTTCGTTACTTAGGCTTTATTATCGGTGATTTAATACCGAGAAATAACAATTACTGGAAATTGTATCGTTGCTTAAGAGATATTTGCGACTTGATAACTTCACCTCGACTGCGTAGATCTGAAACAACTACATTAGCCGACTTCATTCAAAAACACCATTTGTTATACTTACAGTTATTTGGAAAACTCACACTAAAAATGCACTTTTGGGTTCACTACCCAAGGATGATTCAATTGTACGGCCCAGTAGTACACTTTTCCTCAAGCGCATTTGAGCGAAAAAATAAACTCTTGAAGGCCTGGGCTAAAGGTTCAACTAATAACTTATTTTTACCTCAAACTATTACCGAGAGGCATCAACTTGAAATATTCTACAAGACAGAGTTTTTTCCGATCAGCGAAAGTGATCTTCAGTTGGGTCCTGAAAAAAATTTGCCCAGAGCTGAAATTTTGAATAAACTTTCTGTGCCTATACCTATTAATTCGAATGTTACCGAATAAAATTATATTAAAATTTTTAATAAAAATTATCGAGAAGGTACAATATTTGTGTCTAAGGTAGAAAATAATCCTCAATTTTCGAAAATTAAAAATATTAATCAACAATCAAGTATTTTTAGCAATTCACCATTATACTCTATGTTACTATGATGAACATCTCCATATGGTTGGGTAGTTTCTTATAATGAAACTGAAAAAGATCATTTGATCCTCGATGACTTTCCTAGGATACCCCCATGCCAATCTTTTGAGGTGCAGGGCAAAACATACATTGCAACAAGGTATGTAGTTTGAGTTGTCAAGAGCATTTGTAATAAATATTGATATGCATCGTTAATAAAATTTATTCTTTTAACAAATTCTTTTTTATTTTTTAACCTTATCAAAATAAACTTCTTTAAAGTAATAAGTGTTTTTTTTACAAAAGTTTTAAAATTTTTATTGCGAATTTTAACCTAAAAGTACAGTATTTGATACAATATTTTATTCCGCAATAACCAAAAATAAATGGATCAAAGATTCGATTTTGAGGTTAACATTCGATAAAAGCTTGATTACAATATTATGTATAGTCATCATTTTGTGATAAGGAAATAATTTAAACTTCATTACTGTTTGGACCCACGGATGCGTGAATTTATAAAAAAAAAAAAAAAAATTATTACATCAGTGAAGGCCTGCAAACCAACGGCTAGAGAAAGTGGGCGTGGCTTAAGTTAGAATACCGTAGCTCTTAGCAAAAATACCGTGCGCGACACGTAAAATCAGCGCTGCTACAAGCGCACGGTATTTTCTCGTTGAGCGCACGGTGTTTTTACGTGGACTCTAACTCCCAATATTTCGGAATTGCGTACACGATAAAATTACGTATTTGTTCTGTCCGTGTATGGCAGTTGAGTTTTTATTAGAATCCTAGAAGTTTTGAGAAAAAATAAATGGGACGACAAAGTCAAATTAGGAATTTTATTAGGATATAATAATGAAAGTTATAGAGTCTTAGTAAACAATAAAATAATTCATGCAAGACATGTTAGAGTAATTGAGAACGATAAAATTAATTTGTGCAGAAAGAATAAATAATTATGGAAATAATAATTTTAATAATGATGATACAATTAATTTTAGACTAGAAAGTCAGAATAATAGTAAGATTAAAAATAATTCTAATGAAAATAATGATAATCACAATGAAGTTGAAGGGACCCCCAAGTGAAATTCCAGCCTATAGATGAAATAATGATGGCGGGATGAAAATTTAGGAAAATACTCCTAAAATGGAGACATTTTATACAGGGTGGTCCAAAATACATGAAAATAGTTTTGGAGCTTTTAAAAATTCTATCTTTTGACCTAATTAGAATTTTTTTTAAAACCATGCTTGAAGTTGTTCAAAATAACGCCCCAAACCTGGGAAAAAAAAATTTCAAAGAAATAAAAAATTTTTTTTACGGAGTTATTAAGTTTTAAAGAAAAAAAAAATTTCAGTAATCGAGATTTTAGAAAAAATAACTGCATCAATCGAAAGAACGTTGAAAAATAAGAAGAAAATGCTCTACACGTTTATTTGATTTAGCCCATAGCCCTTCTGGAAAAAACCGGTGTAAACACCTAATTTTCAGTGTTAACACTGATTTTTCGGTGTAAACACTAGATTTTGAGTGTTAACACCGAAAGTTCGGTGTTGACACTCAACTGTTGGGTGTAGACACCCACAATTGAGAGTTTACACCCAATAGGTTCAGTGTTAAGGGGAGGTCAGGCGAGGGTCCAATGGTAGTTAGTTAAAATTAAAAAAAAAAAAATCGAGGGGGTAAATTCAAAAAAGGGCTCTGTAGCAGGGTAGCGACATTGAAAAGCTACATTAAAAAAAAAAAACTGCAACAAAATTCATTGAAAATTGGCCGAGAAAAAAGCAGAACGGTAATTTGGTATTTTTTTTCGACGGCTGCATCAGCAGTGACAGCAGACGCCACTGCTGCTACAGTGCGTTGCTGTGCGTGAGACCACGCGTATGTAATTCTAACCAACAAATTTCTAATCATGCAATCAAAAAGTAACAAATTTGTTGTAACCCATGTTTTTGTTGTATTTATGTTTTTATAAGTAATTTCAAACAGTTGCAAAGTGAGAGCCGGTAGGACAAGATTTCAATAATCCTTAGTCAGGTTTGAAATGTATGAACTAAGCCAGCCAATTACATGCTTGAGGTGATAAACACTGATAAAGTTTTTTATTGACACAGTCTCTGAGGGTATATTAGAGTCAAGATCTTAGAAACTTCAAAGCAAGTAACAAGTTTTAAACAATTTTTAGTCATTTTAGAAATTCTAAATTTTATAAATAGTTTTAAAATATTTTTTTTCTACTTTTTCAATTGATTTATTTATCAAGAATTCTTTTTTAGTTTTAAAATTTTATAACTATTGAATACTTGTTTTACTTCAATACTTATAATTATTGAAAACTTCTCTTACTCGCTTGAAGATTTTAATCTTTTGACTCTTAGCACAGAGACTAAATTAAACAGATCTTGAAAGGTTTGTAATTAAATTTATTTTTAAGAACCCCAATCGCACAAAGTTTATTATTGCCATAAAATCTTTAAAATTTACTCGGCTGACAGAAAAGGTAAAATATAATTTTTTTTTGTGTAAAGTGAACCATGCCTGTGAACATCATTTGCTCTTGCTGGGATAATTAAGACTTACTTTATCCTACTTGATAACTAAAAATTGAAAAAGTAGCTGCAGTTAAAACTCTCTTGAACTAATAAAATTTTATCAAATGAATTGACTTCAAACTTTGAAAAAGTTCAGATGTCAATGACCATGGGCATAGTTTGGTTGTCATTATATTACACTTGCCTCCAAAGGTAATTGCATTGATAGTCAGCCAAGTAAATCTTAAAAAAGTTGTAAAAAACTTTGTAACTGTTAGTAGAGCTTAGGGAAATAAACCCAATCACATCTTATTCTAAATTAGTTTAATTTTGTCTCTGTGGTTATATGAGATTCAAGGACTTCAAAGCGAGAGGGACAAGTTGTCAATAATTTTTGGTAGTTTTTGAAATTTGTTGACCCTAAGCCGTTACATTAGAGGTGATAAAGTTTGTCATTAACATAGTCACTGAGGGTATGTTAAACTCAAGACCTTAAAATTTTTAAAGCAAGACAAGTTTTCAATAGCTTTAATACATTTTTGAAAATTTAAATTTTACAAATGATAAAAAAATATTAGCCTTATACTTTTTTTAGTTGATTTATCTTCAAGAATCTTTTATGGTTTTAAAAATGACTTATAACTATTGAAAACTTGTCTTACTTGCTTTGAAGATTCTAAACTTTTAATTCTTGTATATGACTTATAGAGACAAAATTAAACAGATCTTGAAAAAATTTAATCTGGTTCATTTTTATGAGCTACATACAAAGTTAATTATTGTCATAAAATCTTAAGATTTTCTTGTCTGACAATAAAGGTGTACTATGATTTTTTTTGTGCAAGGCAACCATGCCTGTGAGCATTGACATTTGCTCTTGCTGGGAGACCTACAACTTACTTTACATTTGAACTGTTCCAAAGCGTCAAGTCAATTCATTTGATAAGATCTCATTAGTTCAAGAAAGTTCTGATTGCATGAGTGATTGCAGCTACTGTTCCAATTTTTAGTTATCGAGTAGGCTAAAGTAAGTGGTCTCCCAGCAAGAGCATATGTCAATGTTCACATGCATGGTTGACTTTACACAAAAACAATCATAGTTCAGCTTTATTGTCAGCCAAGTAAATCTTAAAGAATTTGTAGCAATAATAAACTTTGTGTGAGTGAAGCTTATAAAAATAAACCTGATTACAACTCTATCAAGTTTTGTTTAATTTTATGACTGTGTCTTGTTTTTTTTTTTTTTTTTTTTTTTTTTTTTTTTTTTTTTTTTTATACAGATATTAATAAAACAACTATTTTATTGAAATATTACTTGTATTTGAAATTTTTATAATTCAAGAGACCTACTTTGCATGAAGAAAATTATTGAAATTTTTACGTACTGAAGCAAATCAAGAGTAATTATTGAAGAAATAATTGAAGAAACATGAATTGTTTATAATGCAACTGAAGAGTTTTATTTAAGAAGAAAATTTTTTCATAAAATTAGTGATTTTGGTAATTTTATTTAAGAAATAATGTATGATTCTTTTTTTCAATTGACACATTTTCAGCCTTGTATTGAGTGTAATGAATAAGTAATTTTGAGTTTCAGCTTATTTCATTATTTTGATTTTTCATCACATATATATTTGATTTTGCAAGATAATTTTTACTACGAATTTGATTTATTGAGGAGAGGTAGCTGAAGAGTAAGCCGTAAGGCAGTCATAAAGTTTTACAAACTTATAGGTTAGACGCGCATAGCCACGCACAGCAACAGCGACAGACGACGACATGGCTGCCGCGATTGACGAAAAAAAATCTTCAACTGCCGTTCTGCGTTTTACTCAGTGAATTTTTAATCAATTTTCATGATTTTTTTTTTAAATTACAGCTTTTTAATTTCTCTACCCTGCTATAGAGCCCTTTTTAAAAGATATTTTCTTAATTAAAATCTATTCATCAAAAAAACTCGCCTGACTTCCCCTTAACACCAAAGTTAAGTGTTTACACTCAACTGTTAGGTGTTGGCACCCACAATTGGGAGTTTATACCTACTAGGTTCAGTGTTTATACCAAAGTTAAGCGTTGACACTCAACTGTTGGGTGTTGACACTCGTAATGGGAGTTTACACCCAATATGTTCAGCGTAAACACCGAAGTTAAGTGTTAACACTTAACTTTTGGGTGTCAACACCCACACTATTGCGAGCTTATACATAAAAGGTTTAGTGCTAACACCAAAGTTAAGTGATAATAATTATGGGTATTACACCTAAAAGGATTAGTGTTTACACCAAAGTTAAAAGTTAGTTGGAATGTTACACTCAAAATGGAATTTTGACGCTAAATCCGTTTTTAATAAAAAATTAATTGAAGAATTCAATAGATGATGATATGCTTAATCAGTAGGATCAAAAATAAATACCATAACTGGAAATTCTTTATTATTGCACAGATATATCGTGAGTTCGTCGTGTACTATAAAGTAAGTACAAAACGTCTGAGACAGTAATTGAAATACAAAAAAATTAAATGATTTACTAAAAATTATTCCAGAATTCGAACAACTCATTAAATTTTTATCGTTAAACATTTAAGTGTATTTTTTAAAGTAATTTGTTCAAAATTCATTTTTTTATTTAAAAAATTACGTCCGAACTGAAATAATGAAAAAACCCTTGTACAAAATACATGAACCTTTAAGTTAAGAACTAAAAGTATATATTCGGCCAAAGGAACGGTAAAAATGATTATTTTAGAAAAAAACTGATAACAGACAAAAAAATGAAAATATTTGAAATTTTTGGAAACCAATCAATAGTAAGTCAATTATGACAAAAATAATAATAATAATAATAATAATAATTTTTTAACATGCTTTTATTTAAAAAGTACTATATTTTGACGTACTTATTAAAAATTCTCATCCAAAAATCACATCTAAAGAATTAGACCCGATTGCTCGGAGAAGACCCCCAGGTACCCCCGGCATCGGTAATCTGGATGTCCATAAGACTGCACATTAATGTATCGACATTCAAACTTATACCGTCTGCAAAATTTTAGACCTCTAAGTCTCGTAGGCTCAAAACTATAGTGCTATTGGCAGATTTGGACATACGACGTTGATGACGTGATCGAAACTTTGTGAGTTAAAGGAAATCATGAGAATAAATATAATTAACAATAAAAAGTTCAAATCAGTTTATCAAAAAAGAAATAAGTTGGTTAAATTGTTTTGATTTCTGACAAAAAAAAATAAAAAAATAAATTTTTATGAAAAACTTATTTGGGTGTTAACACTGAAATTTTTATTTTAATAATTGTTAATATAGTTTTTATAAACAAGTTAGAAGTAATGTTTTTTAATCATATACTATACTAACTAAATAATCAAAAAAAGGTTGTTTCAATGTTTATATATTATTTTAAACATAGTATTTTCAACTAAGAGCGTGGCTAAGTGGATAAAGTGGTCGGTAAATTTTCGTCAAACTGAAGATCGATGGTTCGAATCCCTATGAGGCCAATTTTTTTTTTTTCGGTTTAGTGTAACACCCCTTTGAGTGTAACACTCCATTGGGTGTAACACTCCATTTGGGTGTAACACCGCATTGGGTGTGCGAAATCACACCCAATGCGGTGTAGAAGTTCGGTGTTATTTTTCGGTGTTCACACCGATTTTTTCCATAAGGGAGATTCGGTACAAAAACGCTTTGAAGTCGATTTTTAGCAATTTTCAGTCTTAATCGTAATTGTATCTATTGAAAACCGTCTATTTTGCCAAACTTTATTAAAATATTTTATTTTACGATAAAAAAAAAATAAGTATGTGTCTTACTTTTTATTTTCCCTCTGAAAATTAGTCTATTTACACTGGAGTGCCGTGCATTACAAAAATGAATAAAAAAGTTTCGATTTTAATTATCTAGTATAAAACATTCCAGGATCATTTGAAGGAATTTCTGCTTCAAGAATTAACTTTTTCCTTGCACTTTGAGCAGTTGCAATTTTTCGTCGAGCTTCTTGAAATTTTTCTGTTGCTTTATTAAAACCTTGGGTTAGTCTTTATCAATTTTATTTGTTATATCGAGAATTGTTTGTCCTAGTTAAAGTCCTAAATTCTTTAGTAATTCAATAACTGTACGCTTTGTACCTAAATTATATTCACTAACACCTATAGCAGCTGCAATTTAAACTTTTGTCTTAGAAACAAACACTTCTTTTAAGCATTTACTCCAAATAATACTGCGCAAACTTTCGTTGGCGTTTTGAGTCAAACTCCGGGCGCATCTTGTAAGCAAGGATTCTTCGGTTAGCCTTTCGTACAGAGGCAGAATTTTGTTAAAACAAAGTTGATTTAGTGGTGTTTTGACGTTTTCTTTTTGCAAGCCTGGTAATTTATTTTTTGCCAGCGCAGCTTGATAAAAACACCATGATGATTCCCCTTTTGGGCAATAAGAATGTTGTGGTTTATCATCAGTAGATAAAACATGATATATTAAAGCCAAAATAGCTTCTCGCATGGCCTATAATTTGAAAGAACTGTTATGATACAAAAAAAATACATGTATATGGGTCAAAATAATACTTTTTTAAAAAACCGTCCGCACGAGGTTCACCGATTTTATTGCAATTTTTTTTGGCAAAAGTACTATTTAATAGAAGACTTTTGCCTCAAACTAGAGGTCTCTATCTTATTTCTGCTTGGTGCTAGATTTTTTCAAAGATTGAAAAATGGCCTATTTTTAAGCTGTTTTAAGCAATTTTAAGGTATTTTTCGAAAAATTCTAACTCTTGATCAAAATAAGATAGAAACCTCTAGTTTGCGGCAAAATTTTGCTCAAAATAAGTTCTTTTTTGTAAAAATATTTTGACAACATAGTTTGGTTATTTTTATTATAATACAGTCCTACACAGATATTGCTATTTTTGCTCATTTGCAGGTATCTTCAAACGACCGTAGCTTTTTCTAGGCTAAATTTTTGTTCATATTAAAAAATTGTTAAATTTTTTTTATGAAAAAATAAAAATTTTGCGACCAACCGGAACGCTGTACGATCTTCCACTTCCAAGATACAGTTGTTTAAAGTCGTCAAAAAACACAAAAAACGCGTTTTTTACGATTTTCACACGCATTTTTGAACGGTTTCGACCTTTTTTTTTCTCTCAAAAATACGTGGAGACTTCTCTTCATATGTTTCCAAACAAGCTCCCATAGTAATTGTAGTGCGGATTTGGGGTTTTAGTTGATTCCAAAGCATACACTTTTGACACATTTTATGTGCTAAACTAGTGTTTTTTTAACAATATACACGCTACATTTAACTTTTTCGTTCATTATAGATGTTTTGTAATTATTTTTTGACTAAAAACTCTTCAAATTCCAGCCAAAATTAGGTCCCCTGCTTTGAAAAAATTGATACTCAACGAAATATTGATCTCAATATCAAAATGATATACTACTTTTATTCAGTTTTTTAGTTTTTTGATTCGTTAAAAATCTATGTTCAAATATTGTAAATAATATACCACTTGTTTATTTATTTCTTTCTATTTTTGAAATTACAAATAATTGATCATAGTTTATCAATTATTCTGATAAAACAATCATGGATTACTATTGCTTACTCTGAAAAAAATGAGTCTAAATTAAAAATGTTATTTTTTGAATTCTATGAAGCATGCAACAATCTACCAATCTACATTCTACTTATAATTATGTCCACTTATGAAAAAGAGAATAAGAGATTCGATTAGAAAGTCGAGTCGATATCTCGAATCGAAACTTGATCTTCGATTCTTGGAGCAAGAGCGCCGCCTTAAAGGCCTCTCAAAAGTGTGAACCAGCCAGACTTGCCAAATTTAAAATCTTCACTCATGCTTGATTTGAATTTTTTGTTTTTTTTTTAATTAATAAAGTGAGTAACGAAATTCAAATTTTTAATAGCCTAATATGCGGACAAGCTTACAACCCCACAACTCTAGTCGTAGTGAATAACAAATAATTAACTTTTGTAATAAACAAATAAGCCGATAAGCTACAACTCCAAAACACTGGGCGTACTTAGTAAAAATAATTAATTTTTTTTAATAAACAAATAAGCCAATAAGCTACAACCCCATAACCTTGGGCATGGCTGAAAAAAATGTTAATATTTTTAATAAACCAAAAGGCGACAAGCTACAACCCCATAACTTTGGGCATGGCTAAAAAAAATGTTAATATTTTTAATAAACAAATAAGGTGATGAGCTACAACCTCATAACCTTGGGCATGGCTAAAAAAAATATTAATATTTTTAATAAACAAGTAAGGCGATGAGCTACAATCCCATAACACTGGGCAGAGTGAATGAAAAATAATTAAATTTTCTAATAAACAAATAAGCCGATGAGCTACAACCCCATAACCTTGGGCATGGCTGAAAAAAATGTTAATATTTTTAATAAACCAATAAGGCGATAAGCTACAACTCCATGACGGTTGGCGTAGCGAATGAAAAATAATTAATTTTTTTAATAAACAAATAAGCTGATGAGCCACAATCCCATAACATTGGGCGTAGGGGATGAAAAATAATTAATTTTTTTAATAAACAAATAAGCTGATGAGCTACAAACCCATAACATTGGGCGCAGCGAATATAAAATATGTGAATATTTAAATAAACAACTAAGCAAACAAGTTTACCACCCCATAACCTTGGACATGGATAAAAAAAATTTTTGAGCCATGCCCAATGTTATAGGGTTGTAGCTAATCGGCTTATTTGTTTATTAAAAAATTTAATTATGTCTCATTCACTCCGCCCAGTGTTATGGGGTTGTAGCTCATCGCCTTATTTGTTTATTAAAAATATTTACATTTTTTTTAGCCATGCCCAAGGTTATGAGGTTGTAGCTCATCGCCTTATTTGTTTATTAAAAATATTAACATTTTTTTTAGACATGCCCAAGGCTACGGGGTTGTAGCTTATCACCTTATTTGTTAATTAAAAATATCAACATCTTTTTCAGCCATGCGCTAGGTTATGGTGTTGTAGTTTATCGGCTTATTTGTTTATTAAAAAAAATTAATTATTCTTACTAAGTACAGTCAGCGGACATCTTAACTTTCCCGCATTTGAATTTGCCGCGGAAAGAAGATGGCCGTGAGAGTCGATATTTTTGTGGTTTGCCAACCCAGGCTAGGGAAAAAAAAATTTATTATATTCGAGGTGTAAGGCGCAAGTGAGGTTAGAGTTTCCCAGTGTTTACAAATAAACAGAGATTTATGATGAATGAAATCATATTAATCTTCGATTAGTTTCTACACTGGGAAAATAATGGGAGTCAGTGATCCCAAAAATAGGAGCGCTGCTGCTCGACAGTGTGGGGACGGTGGTGCCCACATACGGGTAAAACTAAGCAAAAGGCAGATCCAAAACAACGGTAGAGGGCGTTGGCGCGACAGTTTGGGGATTGCAGTTCCCACGTCGGGTACCACCGTACCCACCACGGTAACTCTGATGCCCAAAGCTGCCGGGCATAACATAACCCTACTAATGGGCTAGATGATACTCATTATTTTCCCAGTGTAGCTATGATGCGGAAAGTATCAGGGTGATTTGTTGTTGTTAATAACTATCACTAAAAAGTTTTAAAGAAAATTTTGAGTTTTTGAGAACTAATAAAAATTAGTATCAATTTACCTTTTTGATAACACTCCAACTTCACAATTCTATACACAACAACAAATCACCCTGATACTTTCCGCATCATAGCTAGAAACTAATCAAAGATTAATATGATTTCATTCATCATAAATCTCTGTTTACTTGTAAACACTGGGAAACTCTAAGCTCACTTGCGCCTTACACTTCGAATATAATAAATTTTTTTTCCCCTAGCCTGGGTTGGCAAACCACAAAAATATCGACTCTCGCGGCCATCTTCTTTCCGCGGCAAATTCAAATGTGGGAAAGTTAAGATGTCCGCTGACTGTACGCCCAGTGTTTTGGAGTTGTAGCTTATCGGCTTATTTGTTTATTACAAAAGTTAATTATTTGTTATTCACAACGCCTAGGGTTATGGGGTTGTAAGCTTGTCCGCTTATTTGTCTATTAAAAATTTAAATTTCGTTACTCACTTTATTAATTAAAAAAAAAAAACAAAAAATTCAAATCAAGCATGCCTGAAGATTTTAAATTTGGCGCGTCTGGCTGGTTCACACTTTTGAGAGGCCTTTAAGACGGCGCTCTTGCTCCAAGAATCAAAGATCAAGTTTCCATTCGATATATCGACTCGACATTCTAATCGAATCTCTTATTCTCTTTTTCATAAGTGGACATAATTATAAGTAGAATGTAGATTGGTAGATTGTTGTATGCTTCATAGAATTCAAAAAAAAACATTTTTAATTTGGACTCATTTTTTTCAGAGTAAGCAATAGTAATCCATGATTGTTTTATCAGAATAATTGATAAACTATGATCAATTAATTGTAATTTCAAAAATAGAAAAAAATAAATAAACAAGTGGTATATTATTTACAATATTTGAACATAGATTTTTAACGAATCAAAAAACTAAAAAACTGAATAAAAGTAGTATATCATTTTGATATTGAGATCAATATTTCGTTGAGTATCAATTTTTTCAAAGCAGGTGACCTAATTTTGGCTGGAATTTGAATAGTTTTTAGTCAAAAAATAATTACAAAACATCTATAATGAACGAAAAAGTTAAATGTAGCGTGTATATTGTTAAAAAAACACTAGTTTAGCACATAAAATGTGTCAAAAGTGTATGCTTTGGAATCAACTAAAACCCCAAATCCGCACTACAATTACTATGGGAGCTTGTTTGGAAACATATGAAGAGAAGACTCCACGTATTTTTGAGAGAAAAAAAAAGGTCGAAACCGTTCAAAAATGCGTGTGAAAATCGTAAAAAACGCGTTTTTTGTGTTTTTTGACGACTTTAAACAACTGTATCTTGGAAGTGGAAGATCGTACAGCGTTCCGGTTGGTCGCAAAATTTTTGTTTTTTCATAAAAAAAATTTAACAATTTTTTAATATGCACAAAAATTTAGCCTAGAAAAAGCTACGGTCGTTTAAAGATACCTGCAAATGAGCAAAAATAGCAATATCTGTGTAGGACTGTATTATAATAAAAATAACCAAACTATGTTGTCAAAATATTTTTACAAAAAAGAACTTATTTTGAACAAAATTTTGCCGCAAACTAGAAGTTTCTATCTCATTTTGATCAAAAGTTAGAATTTTTCGAAAAATACCTTAAAATTGCTTAAAACAGCTTAAAAATAGGCCATTTTTCAATCTTTGAAAAAATCTAGCACCAAGCAGAAATAAGATAGAGACCTCTAGTTTGTGGCAAAATTCTTCTATTAAATAGTCCTTTTGCCAAAAAAAATTGCAATAAAATCGGTAAACCTCGTGCGGACGGTTTTTTAAAAAAGTATTATTTTGACCCATATATATTTTTCAATACTTCAGTTTATTTTAAATTACTTGAACATTTCCTTCATTCCTGTGCATGGCTTTTTTGTAGTAACTAGTTAACGATGTAATTGTTTTTTCTTTTAACTGTCCGTGACCCCTACTATCTAGAGTAAGTTTACGAGCTTTTTCCTCTTTTACAATTTTTGTGATACCTTTGTGCACTCTAAGATATAAATAATAAAATTTGAAATTTTCAATGATTTTATAGCTCTAACCTTTTATTTTTATTTATTTATTTATTGCATCAACGGGCTAGATTGCCCTTTTTTAAAAGAATTATATACATATATATCTCTGCAGAGAAAAGAAACAAACATAAAAATTTTTAATCAAATTTACAAACTTCCTCAAACAACAAATTTTTAAATTCACACATTCTTTCACTAGATTTAACAATAGAATTCAAACAATTTCAGTTGCGTCTTAGTCCAAACAAGGTAGAGTGGGTAGGTATACATAATCCTTACTTGAATTTATTTCAACCAACTCCCTGTGCTTTCTCGTATTAAATATATTTTCCCTAACAGGGAAAAGTTCAATCAAAGGGTTCGCACAATTATATAACGGGTATTTCAATATTTTATTTACAAGTAGTAAATCATAATAACTATGCAAAGATTTATCAGTGCAAAATTGCACATCTTTAGAGAAAACACAATTATCGTGATCATCATAATTGAAAGGTTTACCAAGTTTAAATGCTGAGTATCTAATGAACTTGTGTTGTACAGATTCAAGTAATTTCAAATGAGTATCATAATTATACAATAAAATAGGTCTTACTAATGTTTTATGTAAATAAATTAATGTATCACACTTGAATTAAGATAAAGACCTAATTATAAATCCTAAAATCTTGAACGCTTTGCTAACAACCGAATTTAATTGATTGTCAAACTCAAAATTTTCTTGAAAAATTACTCCAAGATCTTTCTGCTCACTAACTCTCTTCAATTCAAAACTATCAATCTTATAACTAGTTACAAAATAGTCACCACTACGAAATGTAAGTAATAAACATTTATCAGCATTAAACTTCAAATCATTTCTCCGGGCCCACTCAATTATGGCATTCAAGTCAATTTGAGGCTTAGATTGATCAAGAGGAGAACTGATTCTAGAGAATAACTTAATATCATCAGCGAATATAAGAATCTCAGAGTATTTTAAATTATCACCGATATCATCAATAAACAATAAAAACAAAAAAGGACCCAGGTGAGAACCTTGAGGTACCCCAGAATTTATTATAAATGAATCTGAAAAATTGCCCTTTATCCTGACAATACTCTCCCGACCAATAAGATATGATCTCATCCAGGCCAACAAAGCCCCGCGTACTCCAAAATCATACAATTTTCCCAATAACAGGGAATGATTAACCGAATCAAAAGCTTTACTAAAATCTAAATAAACGGAATCAACTTGATAGCCAGAATTGAGTGAGCTAGCAATAAAATCAGAGTAAATTACCAGATTCGATAATGTAGACTTCCCCTCACAAAAACCATGCTGCTCAGAAAACACCTTAGATACTAAGAACGGTGTAAATTTATTACAAATTATATTATCAAGAATTTCGGCAAAAGTACCCAAGATTGAAATAGGTCTATAATTTTCAACATATGACTAAACACCAGACTTATGTATTGGTGATATAAATGATCGTTTCCATATCTGAGGCATGCATCCCTTACTTAATGACTGATTATATAAAATTAGCAATGGTTTACATAAAAAATTAACACATTTCTTCGCAATAATCTGCGGGAATCTCATACAAACCCTTAAATCCACCCCTGTTACAAAAGATAATGTTGAGACAACCTATCCCATTTGGTTTTTCTTTGATTTAATCAAAAATATTATTATAAAGAAGAGATTACACAAAATCTGGCTCTCAACGAATTGTGGTGAGGATTATATTGAATTTAAAAGACAGAGAGCTCTTTGTTTAAAAATGTCTAGATCGGATCAGAGAAAATACTACGATGATATACAAAATCGTGCAAAATCTAATACTAAAGAGTTTTGGAAGTATGTCAATAAACTATCTAAGAAAATTTATTCCTGTATTTGACAAGTTCAAAGGTTATACTTCTGCATCTTCTATTGAAAGCTGTAATCTTTTTGCAACATATTTCAAGTCTACTTTTTCAACTGTAAGTACGGATTTCATCATTGAAGATTTGAGTGAATTGAGTAATTGTTCTTTGAATTGTGTAATTTCTGAAAACGAAATTGTTACAGCTGTAAGTAATTTAAGTGACAGTATTTCTTTAGGTACCGATAACTTCCCGCAGATTATTGCGAAGAAATGTGTTAATTTTTTATGTAAACCATTGCTAATTTTATATAACCAGTCATTAAGTAAGGGATGCATGCCTCAGATATGGAAACGATCATTTATAACACCAATACATAAGTCTGGTGTTTAGTCATGTGTTGAAAATTATAGACCTATTTCAATCTTGGGTACTTTTGCCAAGATTCTTGATAATATAATTTGTAATAAATTTACACCGTTCTTAGTATCTAAGGTGTTTTCTGAGCAGCATGGTTTTTGTGAGGGGAAGTCTACATTATCGAATCTGGTAATTTACTCTGATTTTATTGCTAGCTCACTCAATTCTGGCTATCAAGTTGATTCCGTTTATTTAGATTTTAGTAAAGCTTTTGATTCGGTTAATCATTCCCTGTTATTGGGAAAATTGTATGATTTTGGAGTACGCGGGGCTATGTTGGCCTGGATGAGATCATATCTTATTGGTCGGGAGAGTATTGTCAGGATAAAGGGCAATTTTTCAGATTCATTTATAATAAATTCTGGGGTACCTCAAGGTTCTCACCTGGGTCCTTTTTTGTTTTTATTGTTTATTGATGATATCGGTGATAATTTAAAATACTCTGAGATTCTTATATTCGCTGATGATATTAAGTTATTCTCTAGAATCAGTTCTCCTCTTGATCAATCTAAGCTTCAAATTGACTTGAATGCCATAATTGAGTGGGCCCGGAGAAATGATTTGAAGTTTAATGCTGATAAATGTTTATTACTTACATTTCGTAGTGGTGACTATTTTGTAACTAGTTATAAGATTGATAGTTTTGAATTGAAGAGAGTAAGTGAGCCGAAAGATCTTGGAGTAATTTTTCAAGAAAATTTTGAGTTTGACAATCAATTAAATTCGGTTGTTAGCAAAGCGTTCAAGATTTTAGGATTTATAATTAGGTCTTTATCTTAATTCAAGTGTGATACATTAATTTATTTACATAAAACATTAGTAAGACCTATTTTATTGTATAATTATGATACTCATTTGAAATTACTTGAATCTGTACAACACAAGTTCATTAGATACTTAGCATTTAAACTTGGTAAACCTTTCAATTATGATGATCACGATAATTGTGTTTTCTCTAAAGATGTGCAACTTTGCACTGATAAATCTTTGCATAGTTATTATGATTTACTACTTGTAAATAAAATATTGAAATACCCGTTATATAATTGCGCGAACCCTTTGATTGAACTTTTCCCTGTTAGGGAAAATATATTTAATACGAGAAAGCACAGGGAGTTGGTTGAAATAAATTCAAGTAAGGATTATGTATACCTACCCACTCTACCTTGTTTGGACTAAGACGCAACTGGAATTGTTTGAATTCTATTGTTAAATCTAGTGAAAGAATGTGTGAATTTAAAAATTTGTTGTTTGAGGAAGTTTGTAAATTTGATTAAAAATTTTTATGTTTGTTTCTTTTCTCTGCAGAGATATATATGTATATAATTCTTTTAAAAAAGGGCAATCTAGCCCGTTGATGCGATAAATAAATAAATAAAAATAAAAGGTTAGAGCTATAAAATCATTGAAAATTTCAAATTTTATTATTTATTTTTTAGAGTGCACAAAGGTATCACAAAAATTGTGAAAGAGGAAAAGCTCGTAAACTTACTCTAGATAGTAAAGGTCACAGGCTATGCGAGAAGCTATTTTGGCTTCAATATATCATGTTTTATCTACTGATGATAAACCACAACATTCTTATTGCCCAAAAGAGGAATCATCATGGTGTTTTTATCAAGCTGCGCTGGCAAAAAATAAATTACCAGGCTTGCATAAAGAAAACGTCAAAACACCACTAAATCACCTTTGTTTTAACAAAATTCTGCCTCTGTACGAAAGGCTAACCGAAGAATTCTTGCTTACAAGATGCGCCCGGAGTTTGACTCAAAACGCCAACGAAAGTTTGCACAGTATTATTTGGACTAAATGCTTAAAAGAAGTGTTTGTTTCTAAGACAAAAGTTCAAATTGCAGCTGCTATAGGTGTTAGTGAATATAATTTTGGTACAAATCGTACAGTTATTGAATTACTAAAGAATTTAGGACTTTCACTAGGACAAACAATTATCGATATAGCACATAAAATTGATAAAGGGAGACTAACCCAAGATGCCTAGATTTGTTTTGAGATCAAAAGAATTAAAAAGTTTTATTATGTTAGAAATTTCATCATTCTTTTTATAAATATCTTTCTCAATAGCCTCACTAAATTTGAATAAAATAATATTATTTTTCTCACTTTGTCTAGCGTTAAATTCTTTGATATCTTCAAAAGTAGTATTTCTCAAAATAACTGATTGATTTGCACTAGTACTTGCCGATGAGGAGCTCAGTGAATTGGTTAATTCTTCTAAAGTTTTAACTTTCTCATTAAGATTTTTATAATTACCTGACAATACTTCAATTTCTTTATTAATCACTGGCAATGTTTCATCATTAAATTTGTAAAAATCATTTCTTACCAAATCAAATTCCTTACTCTTCTTTTGTAATTCAGAAAGTAGATGATGAATAGGATTACTTTTGCCATCTTTCACACAATTTTCACTTTTATAATACATAAACTGTTCTTGCTTCTTCAATTCAAGCACTTTGATAGCGGTGACTGTTAGGCTTGAACAATTGTAATCAGAACTATTGATTGCATGAAATAGATCATTGCAAACATTACGAACTGCTATAAGCTGCCCTTTTGTAAATCCTTTTTTGCACTTATCCCAACAAGACATTTTAATAACTCACCAACAAATATTCAGTAAAATTTAAAAACAGCATGTACAAACATAACCTCAAAATACTTTGTTTTGAAAATAACAATTATAAAAGAAATAAAGATACTGTATTTTTAGTTTAAAACAGAGTTCTTCATGTAGAAAACTGACAGACACTCAGAAGAATCGAGTGTAGTTGAATTAAAAAAAGATTTAGAATACAAATGAGTAGATATCAAATTTGCTGCTTACTCCGCGCGCTAGCAGACAGGCTCGTGAAAAAAAAAACTTGGCACCTTTGAAAAAAAAAACTTGAAATTTTATTTTTTTTGAAGCTTTTTGATTATTTTACCTTTTTGAAACATAGTTTACACACTCATGTTTCGTCAATGGGTGATCTGAACCATAGATGTTCAAGCTGCTTAGGTGATTGAAAGTTTTAGAATCTCCATCGGAGAGAATTGTAGTACACCTGAAGCCGTAACTTTCAGATCGCTTCCAAATAATTTCAGTGACTGTAGTTTCCATTAGTCCAGATGACTCTTCATGATTTACTTCACAGTTTTCAGCATGACCTTGATACCAAGCGTCAAATTCAGGTGAATCTCTACCCAGCTCACTAGCAGTTACTTCAAAAACTGCACAATATTTGGATGTGATATCATAATCAGTGAAGTAACCCGTAATTATATCAATTACAGCACCAAAACCGTGTTTCGATTTGAATCCTCTAGTAGGCCAGGAAGCATCGTAAGTTACTCCAGAATCAGTAGGTTTTGTTTATATTGTAGAAATTTTCATTATTTTCATCGATTTTTTCATAATTATTTTCCAATAAACTTTCAGAACTTACATCCGTTTCACTATCTTGTTCCATCGTTTCTTCTTGTAAATTCTCAAAACATTTATCACTTACGTCAGCTTCATTTTCGTCAACTTCCGTTTCGCCACCTTCATTTTCATCAACTTCACTAATTTCTCCTGCCGAATCATCAAAATTAATGTCAATCTCACCTTTATTTTTTTATTGACTTTCAGATTCGTCAGAAATTTTACGATAAACTCGTTTTCGGCATTCATCTAAAATTATTTGACAAGTTTTCCCCGCAGATTTACTCAGTGTTGACATATATTCATCGAAACTTCTGTTTGAAAAAGGTATGATATTCACGATTATTGCGAATTGTTCAATGCCCGAATAACCTTTGCCCAGATATAAAAAAGCAGTGCACATTCTCAAATTTATATCAAAACAAGGTCTCGTAGATTTACTATCTTTTGGACGTATAAATTTCAGTTTTCGAATCTTCTAAACCAGCTAGTTCACAATATTTAGAATTTAAGGAAATTTTTCGGGCAAACTTACTATTACTTTCAAGTAAATCAAGTTCCAAACAGCTATTACCACAAACTGAACACTTGACTTTTGAAAATAATTTTGATAGCTGAGAAAAATCCAATAGAACGTACTCAGTTGAAAAATCAACATTTTGACTACTTTCTGATATCAGATCTATTTTTTTTAGTAATTTGAGCTTTTTTTGTAACCTCTGCTTCTGAGCTGTCTTCAGCAGATTTAGTGTCACCATTTGATTGAGTCCTTATTGACTCATCAACATCTATCAAAGAGTCTGAAGTACCAGCTTCAGGAATAGTATCATCCAGGTCATTCTATGATACTTCGTTATGCTTTTACTACCTTTTAAACGCTAAATCTTTGTAATACTTTTTTTTATTAGGAGGCCTCATCTTTTTTATTTCCCTCCGACTTTTATAATAACAATAAATAATTCTTGATACGTAGAATATTTAATCACCACAAACAACGATAAAAAAGGTAAAAACTATGTTTTTTAGTTAATAATAATTTTTAATATTCACTATGACAACAAAAATTATAAAAACTATATCACTGCAAAAACATAGCCATAACGAACAAGCTTTGTTTATTATAGTCACAGTGCACAGAACTTGCAGCAAAATAAAAGAAACAGGCTTTTGATAAAAAATAAAATATAAAACACATACTCTTTTTTTTTCCGTTAATAAAATATTGTAATAAAGTCATAAAATAAAATATTGTAATAAAGTTTGGCAAAATAGATGGTTTTCAATAGATATAATTACGATTAAGACCGAAAGTAGGTAAAACAGTAAGGTTATGAGACCAGGGTAGTTATGAGGCCAACGGCTATCGGACCAACTACGATCTCGCAACCTTACTGTTAGTACAACAATAATTAAAACACAATTTAAAAAAAAATATTGTATTATAATTAAAAGAATTAACAAACTTACGCCTACCATTCTTATAAAATTGAACATAATTTTAAAAAATTGTATTATAATTTTTATGAAACTGCAAACTTACACCTAGCATTCTTATAAAATTGAAAGCATTACGCAAACCACTACAAAGTTTTACCGACAATGCGACGATCACAACAGTCACCTAAGTTTTTTCGTGTGGTCTGGTAGATCACTACCAGACCAACTGCTATTGGCAAAAAAGTACCGCTGTACATGGTGTTTTCATATTAAGTAAGTATATCATTTAATTTTACATTTGCAAGATTTAAAATTCTAACTTTAAATAGATTTAATTTTTCAAAAAACTTGAAGTTAATTTTTTTATAAAATACTAAGTCTAATAATTTTATATAAAAAAATAGAAAAAATATTAATCATTAAATTTAAAAAAATAGCAAAAAAATTATAAAAAATAGTAATTAGTAAAATTTTAAGAAAACTCGCGTCGAGAGTAGCGAGGTCTTCGATGGTCCCACTTGCTGTACACAGATGAGTAGAATCGACGACGGCTTCTGAAGTCATCTCGATGATGGTGTTTCGGCGTTCGGCTTCGTCGACTTGAAGAGCGTCGTCGTCGACTGGTAGATATTTGACGTCTGTCGCCGTCCCTCCTGTGGTCGCAACGTTCTCGATCTCGTGAGTCTTTATGTCGACTCTCTCTCTCGCTTCGAGATGTTTCGCTCGGGCGATAAAAATTGCGCAGTGTCAAAAACGCACGTCTTAGCCACGGATATCGAAATGTACTATTATAGCATTTGTGGCTCAGTAAGGCTTCGAGATCAGGGTAGTTACGAGCCCAACGGCTACCAGCCCAACTACCGCCAGACCTCGCAACCTTACTGTTAGTACTACAATAATTAAAACACACGTAACTTCACTGTTTTACAAACAATAGTTGAAGCTTAGTTATTTAACCTACGAGCCCAGTTACCAGCCCACGTCTACCTTATAACTACTACTTACATGAAAACACAGTTTTGAAAATCTGTATGCGAGCTGTCTCAAAAGTTGCAGCAGTTATTTTGGATGTACTTTGTTATAAAAACCGCGCGAGCAACTATCAGGTACCTGCCACGCATTCAAAATGACCGAATAAAAGACGTGTGCTTATAGGTAAATATTATACGTGTAAAATGATTTAAACTCTGCTTTTCAGAATCGAATAAGATCATGGACATGTCTTCATGAATTTGTTAGTTATTTTCACTTAGTGAAAAAATTAATTTTTATGAGTTTAATATTTTTTGAAGTTAGCTTTTGTAAAAATATAACTTGTTATAAAATTGCAGGTCTCTAACTAACATAGTTTTTCATTTAGAAATGATTTTATGATTTTAAGCCGAGGAAAATTGTCAAAAGTTTTTTGAAGTATGCTACTAAATTAGAAATTTCAGGTAAAGGGGTAAGTGGAATTAAATTTAAATTTTAGGTTTAGATTACCAAGAGAAGACCTATTAAAATTTGCATAGTCATTATAAGGGCATGAAGGTTCAGACTGAAGGGCTTGTCAGAAAAAGCTCAAATTTTAGGTATGGATTACTACAGAAGAGACCTATTAAAATTTGTATAGTCATTCTAAGGGCATGAAGGTTCAGACTGAAGGGCTTGTCAGAAAAAGCTCAAATTTAAGGTATGGATTACTACAGAAGAGACCTATTGAAATTTGCATAGTCATTCTAAGGGCATGAAGGTTCAGACTGAAGGGCTTGTCAGAAAAAGCTCGAATTTTAGGTATGGATTACTACAGAAGAGATCTATTGAATTTTGCAAAGTCATTCTAAGGGCATGAAGGTTCAGACTGAAGGGCTTGTCAGAAAAAGCTCAAATTTTAGGTATGGATTACTACAGAAGAGACCTATTAAAATTTGCAAAGTGACGACCTGGATGACGTGGGGTCACTAGGTCCTTAAAAATCATCGGAGACGACTTTCCCAGGAAGTTTGATCTAAAATCGATGTTTTGTAACCAGACACACTTGCTCGAGGCTGACTCGACGACGACCTGGATGACCCAGGTGCACTAGGTCCATAAAACTCATCGGAGACGACTTCCCCAGGAAGTTTGATCTAAAATCGATGTTTTGTAACAGACACACTTGTCCGAGGATTAGTCCACGACGACCTGGATGACCCGGGCGCACTAGGTCCATAAAACTCATTTGACTTCTCCACCACGACATCAATACCACAGTGAGATTCAAACTGTTTAATACTTAATATTACATATCTAATGCAAAATTTCGTATTTCATATTTCACACTTCATACCGTACCATTTTGTTTGTTTCTTTTTTTTCTCTAGAAAATAGATTTCACTTTGACGATGTAAAATATAATAAGGTAAGAGTTTTTTAAATAAAATAATGCATGTACCTACACGAGTTTCTTTGATTGAAAAATTTTTATTAAAAAAAAAATTACAAATCTTTTTATTAGAATTCAATTAAATTTTTTTCTTTTCCTTTAATTTTTTTAAATTTAATCTTTTTTTCATTTTTCTTTTCATAAGTTTTTTGTTCTTTTTGAAGCTTTTGAAAGCTTCTATATTGCTCATCTTGACGCTTTTTTTCTCAGAGTAACTTTTAAAACCTGAGGATTTTTCATCTTTCATTCTTTCATAGCCAGCGGAGCTCTCTTCTTGACCCATGATGAGTGAGTAATGACAAAGTCGATGAAAACTCCTGCCTTCATATACAAAATATTTTGAGAATTGGTTTTCTGCAAACTAATTGAGGTCTCAAGTACGATTCCTCGTCTTGTATATTTGCTTTTCTCGCTACACTGCTAAAGAATATTGTATCTAAATTTAAGTTAAAAATGGCGTCAAGACGCTCCAGATTATGATTTTTAAGAAGAAAAAATGGCGTCTGCTCTTTTGAGATATGGCAAGAGGCACGTCATGGTTACTACGGACGGGGCATCCTCGTTGCTTCCATATCCATGTGAGTTTGACACGCTATCCACTACACCACGGGGTATAACACTACATTTCTTCTCCATTGAGATATTTTCAATCTATTTAAAACATCTTATCGAGTTTCTCGCTACACTGCTAAAGAATATTACATCTAAATTAAAGTTAAAAATGGCGTCAAGATGCTCCAGATTATGATTTTTAAGAAGAAAAAATGGCGTCTGCTCTTTTGAGATATGGCAAGAGGCACGTCATGGTTACTACGGACAGGGCATCCTCGTTGCTTCTTTTGCAAAGGAGGAGTGGGGAGAAAGGTATAAAAGATCGCGTATGACTTGGAAGGCTTATTCATTTCTACAGCATAAGTTGCGAGTAGACCATCTCCAACAGCAGCTAGAAGGAAGCTTCCTATATACGTGGACCAAGACGAGCAGCAGCAAGATCATCCTCTAGACCACGTCAGGAGCCGCAGAAGCATCATCATGAGTATCCAGTATCCACACATCCGAAGGTAAGTTGACGCCGACCTGGATGACTCGTAATTACCGTAAGCAACATCATCATGTTATTCCAGAGTGGAAAATCGTCAAAAGTTTTTTGAAGTATGCTACTAAATTAGAAATTTCAGGTAAAGGGGTAAGTGGAATTAAATTTAAATTTTAGGTTGAGATTACCAAGAGGAGACCTATTAAAATTTGCATAGTCATTATAAGGGCATGAAGGTTCAGACTGAAGGGCTTGTCAGAACAGGCTTGAATTTTAGGAATGGATTACTACAGAGGAGACCTATTAAATTTTGCAAAGTCAAAATAAGGGCATGAAGGTTCAAACAAAAGGGCTCGTCAGAACAAGCTCAAATTTTAGGTATGGATTACTACAGAGGAGACCTATTAAATTTTGCATAGTCTATCTAAGAGCATGAAGGTTCAAAATAAAGGGCTCGTCAGAACAAGCTGAAAACAGCTCCAAAATGCTGCTCACCGATGAACAACTTTGGACATTTTCTTCGGAAAGGAGCAGCGAGACTGCAAGATTCTGACACGATTCCGACATTTTTTTTTGGCGAGCAGCAGTAGCAAGATCGAGACTATGAAAATCGTCCGAAATTTTCTTCTGAAAGGATCAGCGAGGCTACAAAAGACCTAAACGATTCCGACATTTTTTTTTGGTGGGCAGCAGCAGCTTAGAGATCTTCATCGAAACCACGAGATTCGTATATATTTCGGACATTTTTTTCGATGAGAAGCAACAGCAGTGGGATCTCGATCGAATTTCTTACATTTCCGATTTTTTTTTTAAACTTGGAGCAGTAACGGCGAGATCGAAGCATCGAGTTTATTACACACTTCGTCTACAAGGAGAAACAGCACTGTTCTCGAGTTTCTTTCATAGATCCAAAATGGATATTAGCTACTCCGAGATTACAGTAGGCATCCTCTAGGACAGGTTGCGAGTCTACTCATCCACAGGAAACTCGTCGGATTTTGTAAGATGGCTGTATATGGCAGATGAAAAGCTTAAAAGTGTTATGCAGAATATTGAATTAACTAGAGCAAAAAATCAAAAGTGT
The DNA here is from genome assembly GCA_038277355.1 of Encarsia formosa. NCBI lineage: Eukaryota > Metazoa > Arthropoda > Insecta > Hymenoptera > Aphelinidae > Encarsia > Encarsia formosa. Next base: position 47,038,978 of record CM076186.1, on the reverse strand, counting down.
CAAACAAGTCTGTCGCAGCTTTATTATATTCATCAGAGACTGCAGCATTTGATGGATGAGAAGTTATATATATATATTTTTTCACCCCCCCCCACTACTTTTGAGCGAGTGGGAAAAAATCAGGAGTGGGAGATGAGTGAGAGTATAAATAGATCGTATACAACCAGGTCTGGTTCATTCTTCACCGAGGAGCAAGACTAGCGAGATCTTCATTGAGACCACTAGATTGATAAGTACTTCGGACATTTTCTTCGGAAAGGAACAGAGAGACTACAAGATTCTTACACGATTCCGACATTTTGGCGAGCAGTAAGATCTTCATCGAGTCTACGAGAATCGTCCGACATTTTCTTCGGAAAGGAACGGCGAGACTACAAGATACCTATACGATTCCGACATTTTGGCGAGCAGCAAGATCTTCATCGAGTCTACGAGAATCGTCCGACATTTTCTTCGGAAAGGAACGGCGAGACTACAAGATACCTATACGATTCCGACATTTTGGCGAGCAGTAAGATCTTCATCGAGTCTACGAGAATCGTCCGACACTTTCTTCGGAAAGGAACGGCGAGACTACAAGATACCTATACGATTCCGACATTTTGGTGAGCAGCAAGATCTTCATCGAGTCTACGAGAATAGTCCGACATTTTCTTCGGAAAGGAACGGTGAGACTACAAGATACCTATACGATTCCGACATTTTTTTTTTAACTAGGAGCAGTGAGATGGAAGCAACGAATTTATTACACACTTTGTCTTCAAGGAGAAAAAGCAGTGTCTTCGAGTCTCTTTCATAGATCCAAAATGGATATCAACTACTCCGAGATTATAGTAGGCATCTTTTTAGACAGGTTGCGCGTCTACTCATGCACAGGAGAGTTGTCTGATTTTGAAAGATGGCTACATATGGCAGATTATGAAATTGAAAAGCTTAAAAGTGGTACGCAGAATATTGAATTAACTAGAGCAAAAAAAACAAAAGTGTCAAACATGTCTGTCGCAGCTTTATTACATCCGTCAGAGACTGCAACATTTGATGGATGAGAAGACGATTGATCAAGCTCGTCAGGATCAGCTTCACCACGAGGAAGAACACGAAACTGGTGAGTGGTTAATGGAGGGTGCTCGATGGCAGTGGTTATTACAAGAAAGAGCCGATGAGACTGCTGATGGGCAGGAAGCGCATAATAATGAGCAACTAGAAGCTGATCAACTGGAAGATCATTTGGAGCAGGGGGATCAAGCATTAGATGGTGAACAGGTAGCAGGTATGAGAATCGGTGGCGAGCTTCGATCTCCATTTTCTGGTAGAGTCTCTTGGGATGATTTAAATTCTGTTTTTCAGAATCGAATCAGATCTGGTGTGATTGCTAATCATGGACATTTGGATATCACAACCTTCATGAATGATGCAAAAGAAATGTTCAAATCAAAAATTCTAGCAGTTTTAAACGAACATCCTTCTATCAAGGTCAATGCTGAGTTAGCTGCAGAATAAACCCTACAAAAAGGGGATGAACAACAAATGCCAGAAGTAAAATACTTTAGTACGGAAAATAAATTGATCTATCAATCTACTCAACTAGACGAATGGTTTGAAAATAATATAAATGTTCCATTACAAAATGAAATTGAGTCTTTCGAAACAAAGGGTAGTGGGTACACTTTGAATTATATATTACGTTTGGTAATAAATATTAACAAATTAAATCAACTAAGAGCTACTTCTTACATACCATCACCTGGAAAAATAATGAAAAAACGGGCTTGTATCAATGTTAAGAATAAAGATCAAAAATGTTTCATGTGGGCTATCCTTAGTGCGTTGTATCCAGCAAATCATCATACCTCCAGAGTGAGTCACTACGAAAAGTACAAACATAAATTGAACTTCGACGGTATCGAGTTTCCAGTCACTTTTAGAAGCATTAACAAGTTCGAGAGTCAGAATCCAGTTTCAGTTAATGTATACATGCTGAAAAAATATGGGGATGATTTTAGGGTTTCTCCTTGTCACTTATCGAATCAACAAAAGGAAGATCATGTCAATCTTCTTTTAATACAAGAACACTATGTAAATGAAGATTCTGATAAAGACAGTGAGAATGACGACGATTATACTAAAAATTTTTGGTTCCATTATGTATGGATTAAAGACCTTTCGAGATTAGTAGCAAAACAATTAACAAAAAACAAGAGAAAAGTTCACATTTGCAACAGATGCTTAAGTTTTTTTTGTGGATCTAAAAAAGCTCCAAAAGCATCAGGACGAGTGTGCATTGGTTAATAACTGTAAAATTACGTTGCCAAATGACGAGAATAAAATTTTAAAGTTTAGAAATCATAATGCGCAGAATTTTTGTCCTTGGATAATTTATTCGGATATTGAATCAATTTTAAAACCAACGGAAGAAAATCTAGCTTTTTAAGAACATCAAGCTCACAGCATCGGCTTTTATCTATACTGCATCTATGCTAATATCGTAGCTGCACGATCAATCTTTATCTCGATATGAGTCATACAGACAGGTAGACGAGTCAGCACCAACTCCTGTTCAGTGGTTTATAAAAAAACTTCTCGATATTAAAAATCAAGTTGAAGCTGCTTACAAAGATATCAAGCCTATTGAACTTAACAACCAGGAGAAGCTTAATCATTACAATGCAGATCGATGTCACATTTGTAAAGAAAAATTCAAAAAATATGAAGCAAAAATCAAAGATCACTGTCATCTTACTGGGAGGTAATTTATACTCATGCAATGATGTAATTTGAAGTTAAAAATTTACTAACAAGTATATTTTAACACTATTCTTTTTAGGTACCGCGGGCCGGCCCATAATCTTCAGTTCCGGGATTCAAGAATTTTGCCCGTGGTTTACCATCATTTAGGTTATGATTCACATTTCTTGATTAAAGAATTAGCAACTTCCTCCATCTTGGAAGGAAAAGTAAAGCTTATCGCTGAGAATCGTGAAAAATACATTTCCTTCACTAAACTTATTAGGGGAAGCAAAATAAATTTTCGCTTCATTGATAGCTACAGATTTTTACCTACATCATTGGAAAAATTGGCTTCATACTTGTCGGACTATCCAATAACAAAATTGGAATTCACAAAAGATGGCTACAGTGCACAGCAGATTCAGTTGCTACTTAAAAAGGGGACGTTCCCGTATGACTACGTTGAAAATTTAGCGAGCTTGCAGTTATGTAGATTGCCAGATAAAAAAGATTTTAATAGTAAACTGAATGAGTCTCATATAAGTGATGAAAGTTATGAACATGCAAAAAATGTTTGGCAAGCTTTTAATTGTGACTCTCTGGGAATCTACTCGGACATTTTTTTAAAAACAGACATATTGTTACTTTCTGAGGTCTTTCAAAATTTCCGCTTAACATGCATGGAAGCTTACGGATTGGATCCTGCGTTTTATCACACCACACCAGGTCTCACGTGGGACGCTATGCTAAAATTCAAACAAAACGAGAATGATGAAAATACTGAACTTGAGCTTTTAACCGATATCGATATGCTCATGTTTGTGGAGAAAGGAATAAGAGGTGGTATTAGCCAATGTTCACATAGGTATGCGAAAGCAAACAATAGGTTTATGGGTGATAAATATAATCCTGATGAAGAGGACAGCTTTTTGGTTTATTTAGACTATAATAACTTATATGGAAGCTCAATGCAAGCCCACCTGGCTCATGACGGTTTCGAATGGATTGAGAATCTTAACGAGCATGAATTTTGGAATGTTCCGGATGACTCTCCCGTTGGATTTTTTCTCGAATGTACTATAGAATATCCAAAACATCTACATGATTCTCATCTCGACCTGCCCTTGCTACCAGAGCATCGTACGCCTCCTGGTGAGAAGCAAAAGAAACTACTGACAACTTTATACGATAAAGAAAGGTATGTGCTTCATTACCGTGCCTTGAAACAAGCGCTCGAGTATGGGCTAATCCTTAAAGAAGTACACCGTGCCTTAAAATTCAACCAGAAACCGTTTTTGAAACCGTACGTCAACTTCAACACTCAAAGACCTAAGGAGTCTAAAAATGAATTTGAAAAACTTTTTTACAAGTTAATGATTAATGCGGTATACGGAAAGACGATTGAGAACGAAAGGAAGAGAAAAGAGGTTAAGTTATGTCACAAATGGAAGGGGAGGTATAGCGCCGAAGCTCTCATTGCAAGAACAAACTTTCATGGTGCTTCAATCTTCGATGAAAATCTTGTAGCGATACAACTTTCCAGGACAGAGATATGTATTAGAAAACCAATATATGTGGGATTATGCGTGCTGGACATCTCTAAACAACCATGTACCGGTTTCATTACTCGTTTATGCGAAAAAAATTGGAAATCTCTGTAAAATGCTTTATTCTGACACGGGCTCATTCATATACCACATCCAAGGTGTTAATATTTACGACGTCATCAAAGAAAATCTTGAAATATTTGATACCTGGGATTATCCAAAGGATAACCAGTATGGTATTCCTAGAGTTAATAACAAAGAAATTGGATTATTCAAAGACGAATGCTCAGGAAAAATCCTAGAATGCTACGTGGCTCTCAGATCAAAAATGTATTCTTTACGAATTCAGGGTCAGGAGACTGTGAAAAAGGCAAAAGGCGTCAAATCTGCCGTCGTGAAGAATAAAATAACATTCGAAGACTATGAGGACTGCTTATTCAATCAAAAGATTGTCAAAGTTCATCAGAACAATATAAGATCGAGGCGACACATTGTTAGGACAGAGAGACAAGAAAAAGTAGCTTTGAGTCCACACGACACAAAACGTTTTTTACTTCCCTTCCAAACCGACACTCTTCCTGGGGGACACTATTTGATTGAAGAATATGGCGGTAAAGCCACACTCAAAGTTAAAAATGGCGACGAAAACGTTTCAGAAAGCGATTCTCATGAGGAAGAAGAAGAAGTCGAAATGGTCCTTAATAATATCACAGAGGAAGACGATGAGCTTGAAAGAGTGGGGAGAGCCAGAATAGTGGGAGAAACTATACTTAAGGAGCGTCGATCTGAAGTCGAGATCATTCCGCTCCAAGACTTCGAAGAGGTAGAGCCACCGACTAAAAAGTTCTGCTTTTAAAACACTCTTTCGCCGTCTTCAATATCACAGTAAGTCACTACCTATTATCAGAAAAATGAGTGAGAAACTATTTCATATTTGATATTTCATACTTTATAACACGCCATATTGCTTTTTTGTTTCAGAAAATGGATTTTACTTTAACAAACGCCATTGGTGCATTGGCTTACTTGCCTACAAAGAAATTGACCGAATTGGACATCTCAAGACCGTACCAAGTGACAGAAGTTCGTCAGGCTAAGACTCAATATGGCAATAAAGTCGTCGTTACGCTCGACGGTGAGTGGCAGATATTTCTTCCTAATCGTTTACAAAAGCTCTTTGAGCAAGAACCAAAACTTTTGAAGGATATAAAAGCCACGGCACAAGGTTCAGAGTTGCTCATAACTTATTTGGGTGACGGTAAAATTGAATTTTCTGATAAATGTAAAAATATGGCGTGAGTTTAAAAAAAAAATTATAATAATGCATGTATACAAGTTTCTTTCAATTAAAGTTTTTATTTAAAAAATTACAAATCTTTTTCATTAATCCAGCTATTATAACTGTCGTCAAAACCTAACCATTTAACAAACAATTTATTATTTTTTGTTTTTATTACTTTTTATATTAAATAAATATCGGGATACTTTGTTTTTAATAACTCAGGCTCGTAAAAGCTTCCTACAACAGGCTGATCATCATAATCTTTTAGTTTATATGTTGGTGGATCAGTTTTATATACATGAGTAATGGTAAATATTTCAGTAGACCAATTAGGAGTATACCTTTTCTCAAAAATACCTTTTAATTTACTGATTCTAACTTTTTCACCAACTTTGAATTTATTTTTTAAGACTTTATTTTTTTTTTATTTAATCTTTGTAAAATTATAGTCGCATGATTAGCAGTGACGTCTTTTGGCTTCGTACCTATAGTTCGATGCTTTCGATCATTGTAAGCGTTTATCAAATCAGGTAAAATATCTACCCAATTGTAATTACCTTGCAGGCTAAATTTTTTCCACATACTACTTTTTAATGTACGATTAAAACGTTCACATATTGAAGCCTTTAGACCGCTGTATGTAGAATACATGTTTATTTTATACTTATTCATAAGTTCTTGAAAATGTTTGTTGTAAAATTCTTTCCCAAAATCTACGTGAATATTTTTTACTGGTGGATTTACTTTTGCCAAGACTGATTCCATTGCAGCTGTAACATCTGGACCTGATTTTGTCTTAGTCGGAACAGCATAAGCGTACTTTGAAAAAATGTCAATTATCGTAAGCAAATATCTGTGACCTTTATTTTCTCTGGCGTAGGGTTGCATTTCTACAAGGTCAGCTTGCCAAGTTTCGTTCAAACCTCGCACAGCGAATTTCCGGCGTTGATAGTTTCGACGAGCTGGTTTGTGAATTTCTTCTACTACACAAGATTTTTTATTCATTGAAAGAATTATATTCTACTTTTCCTAATTCAGTTGACCCCAACTTTAGAAATTTCTGATCAATATCGTCTCTATGATTTTCAACAAGGTCTGACAAGTCGTCCACTTTTTTTTGAACCTTGATTTCAATCTCGTCTTTGTATGAATAAAGAACTGTATTCAAATCGTCTAGGTCACTTGGTAATTTTTTGGTAATCTCGTACAGACTTTGTATTTCTGATTGGATGAGGTCTCTCAAAGTTTGTAGATTAACTGCGTCTTTAGGTTCAAGAGGAGCTGCTAGGTTGCACAATCTTTTGTTTACAATGTCAAACTGTCCTTCAGGAGTAAATTTAAAACCGTGACCAGGTGGACCAGCTCTTCCTGCAGTCTTTTTGAGGTGACGTCCAAACACATCGACACTCATGTTGATACTGACGAGTACACGTTTACTTTTGCTTAATATATTCTTCGTCCTTATCGCTCGACTCGCAATATGGTAATGAACAAACAATGCACTTTTTCTTAATTTATATAGCCACCTTCTTGCAGCTCTTCGATAATTGAATGAATCTCATTTGTATGGTTTAAATTTCCGGCTGATTGCTCTGCTATCAACAAGCGAAGTTGATCAACCAATTCATTAGGATCATCCCAATATACGTAATCCATTCGTGTTCCACGATTAGCAATTTTGCATCGAGGTATGAGACCATGTCCACTCTTCGCTTTTATGGGTGTTGAATTTTTTCGATCTAATACTGTCGTTTTGAACTTCTTGTAAGGACTCCGACGTTTTACTGGACTTGCTTGAAAAAGATCTGCAATTATATTTTTGTACTTGTTACTAGCTGCATGTTTTTTTATTTCACCGCCTGGAATATGTCCTTTTTTATGAGCACTAGTTTGCTCAAGAATCTGTCGGTAAGTTGTTGTATCAGTTATAGTGTAATTTTTAGGATTTTTATATACAATCAGTTCAAACAATCCGGGAGTTCTTGAATAAGATTTGTCATTAACAATTATATTATCTTTTTCAAATTTTACGATTGCATTACCAAGCTGATAACCATTTTTAGTTCTCTTTTTCAACCCATATAAACTATCTTGCTCTGCAGCTTTCACATCAATTAATTCTCCCGCAGACCCTGTATCAACAATCGTACTTTCCAGATCATTAAAATTTTCAATCGAGCTATGATCATCATCAGATGGTGTTTCAGTTACATTAACTGAAAAAAAATTTTGATTCGATGGATCAATAAAACTTTTATTCTCAACACTCTTTTCCACAAAGCTTTCATTTAAAGTTTTGCGTTTCTTATCCTCCACAAGCTGTTGTATAGGATCAATTATAGGTTTGAAGGTTTCTTTTAAAACACGATCAGTACTATCTTTTTGAAATTTTATTAAATTATACTTGCGTTTTACAGCTTCTCGAGCTTTAACAAGCTCTTCAAGAACTTTTTTCTCTCGAGTCAACTCAGCCATGTTTTCGTAACGATGTCTCGATAGACACTAGTGATAGTTGTAAAACTCAACCTATATTTATAGCAAAACAATCAAAACCTTTTCTGTATCTACCTTCATTTAAACCTCTATCTTTATTAATAACTATGAAACTATGTTTGCAGTCTCTCCAACAATCGGAGCATAAATTTTATAATTTTTTGTAATCCATATCAGTGTTTATATGATCATCATAGACATGCTTCAAATTGACCTCATCTTGACGAAACAAAATCAATAAATTAACGTTGTCTCGCACAAGGTGTTTGGGTACAGCTGCGTACGATTGACAAAGATAAAAGCAATCAACATTATTATGTCTACCCATACAATAAAATGCTCTCACGTTATCTTGCTTCTCACAAGCAATATCGTCGAATATAATAACTGAATTTGGTAATGCATCAGCTGGAGCTATTACCTCATCGCTATCACTAAATGGAAAGTATTGTATTCCTTCAATTGGTTCAAGAAGTTGCTTTAAAAATTTATACTTTGGCTGACATAGTGATTTAGAGTAAACATAAACGTTTTCGAATCTTAATCCATTTGGATGTGTGAGTAGAGTAAGCATACTATTGGTTTTACCGTACCCGGATGGCCCTGATATAACTGCTCTGATGCTGCAAGGAAGTAAATCGCCATGACGTTTCTCTTTCTTATCTTGCTCCACAAGAACGTCGAAATTAGCGACTGGTAATTTCACATTACTTATTGTAAAATCCATGTTAAATATTCAAGCTCTCGAATTAGAATGCTGATGATTACTATAAATACCATGTTTTATACTTTGACTCTCAGTCTTACACTGACCTACTAAGAAGAATGATCATTTTTCCCAGCAAAAAGAAGAAGAAGAGAGGATACGGTTTGTTAAATAAAATCATCAACAAGCTTCCTTTTGAACTTCACTTACCAGGGTATAACTATTGCGGACCAGGCACAAAACTAGCTGCTTGCTTATCACGAGGTGATCAACCAATTAATCAACTTGATTCTGCTTGTAAAGAGCACGATATAGCTTATTCTTAAAATCGAGATAACATTACTTCTAGAAACGCTGCTGACAAAGTTCTAGCAGATAAAGCTTGGCAAAGAGTTCTCGCTAAAGACGCAAGTATTGGAGAAAAAGCAGCTGCTTACGCTGTTACGAACATCATGAAAGCAAAGTCTAAATTAGGGATGGGTCTTAAAAATAGGAGAACAAAAAAGAAATCAAAAAAGACTTGTAAAAGAAAATGTAATAAAAAGACTCCGATAAATGCCATAATAAAAAAGGCATCTCAATCAGCTGCTCCAGGTAAATCACCTAAGAGTATCATTACCACAGCTTTGAAAGTAGCAAAAACTGCAATAAAACAATCAGGAGGAAAGAAAAGGATAAAAATTCCTCGAGTTTTACCTATATCTTCGAAAATTGGTGGAGTTTTACCTTTAATACCTTTGTTCGCGGGATTAAGCGCTACAGGTGCATTAGCTGGTGGTGCTGCTGGAGTTTACAAAGCTATTAACGATGCAAAGTCAGCTCGTCAAAATTTGGAAGAGAGTAAAAGACATAATAAAAAAATGGAAGCAATAGCGTTAGGTAAAGGACTTTACTTGAAGCGTTATAAAACAAGTCTCGGTTTATACTTGAAACGATACCAAGGTAAGGGTTTAAAAAAAAAAAGCCCGAAATAATTCTACCAGATAGAGCACTGTCAAATTTTGATTTATTAAAATATGCCGGTAAAATGAAGATCCCATACTTTCGAGGAGTTTTCATGAAAGATAAGTTACCACAATCTGGCCCTCATTATCGTGAATCAGCGATTGTTAATCTTGATAACGATTCTGGACCTGGAACACATTGGGTAGCATATAAAAAACGGTAATGAAGTAATTTATTTTGATAGTTTTGGTAATCTTCAACCACCCCTTGAACTGATGATTTCTCTAAATGTTGACAATATTAAATATAAACCTAAAAAATATCAAAGTTACAACACCTACAACTGTGGTCATTTATGTTTGAAGTTTTTAAGCGGAAACCTCAAGGGTATATAAAGCATGAGTCTCAAGTTCACAACGTTGCTCGCAACGAAATTATGAAAAATTATTTTTTCAACATAAAGAAATTTTTCACGCCTTAGGACAGTAGAAAACGGTAGGATAAACTAAAAAATTAACCAATAAAAAAATTTGAGTCGCTACATGGACCCGTTCATCTCCAAACTAGGGGGTGAGCTAAAAAAAATAAATTTCCGAGTTTTTAAGCTTGCTTTTGACTTTCCACGACTTTGAACAATAAAAATGAACAAAATAAACATTCAAGTGAATAAATTAATTTTTTCAAGACATTCCCGAGGTACGTTCATCCCTTAAACAGGGGTGAATTGGCGAAAAACCAATGTTTTATTTTATTCTAAGCTTAATATTAACATTCCACGACTTTTGAAGATTTGAATAATTAAAACAGACCCTAAAATATGTATCTGAATTTTTTCAAGTCATTCCCGGGGTACGTTCATCCCTTAAACGGGGGTGAATTCGCGAAAAACCAATGTTTTATTTTATTCTAAGCTTAATATTAACTTTCCACGACTTTTGAAAATTTGAATAATTAAAACAGACCCTAAAGTATGTATCTGAATTTTTTCAAGTCATTCCCGAGGTACGTTCATCCATTAAACGGGGGTGAATTGGCAAAAAACCAATGTTTTAATTTATTTTAAACTCAATATTGAATTTTCACGACTTATAAAAATTTGAATAATTAAAACAGACCCCAAAGTATGTATCTGAATTTTTTCAAGTCATTCCCGTGGTACGTTCATCCCTTAAACGGGGGTGAATTGGCGAAAAACCAATGTTTTATTTTATTCTAAGCTCAATATTAACTTTCCACGACTTTTAAAAATTTGAAAAATCAACAAAGACCCTAAAGTATGTATCTGAATTTTTCAAGTCATTCCCGAGGTACGTTCATCCGTTAAACGGGGGTGAATTGACGAAAAACCAATGTTTTATTTTATTCTAAGCTTAATATTAACTTTCCACGACTTTTGAAAATTTGAATAATTAAAACAGACCCAAAAGTATGTATCTGAATTTTTTCAAGTCATTCCCGTGGTACGTTCATCCCTTAAACGGGGGTGAATTCGCGAAAAACCAATGTTTTATTTTATTCTAAGCTTAATATTAACTTTCCACGACTTTTGAAAATTTGAATAATTAAAACAGACACTAAAGTATGTATCTAAATTTTTTCAAGCCATTCCCGAGGTACGTTCATCCCTTAAACGGGGGTGAATTGGCGAAAAACCAATGTTTCAATTTATTCTAAGCTCAATATTAACTTTCCACGACTTTTGAAAATTTGAATAATTAAAACAGACCCCAAAGTATGTATCTGAATTTTTTCAAGTCATTCCCGAGGTACGTTTATCCATTAAACGGGGGTGAGTTGGCAAAAAACCAATGTTTTAATTTATTCTAAGCTCAATATTAACTTTCCACGACTTTTGAAAATTTGAATAATTAAAACAGACCTTAAAGTATGTATCTGAATTTTTTCAAGTCATTCCCGAGGTACGTTCATCCATTAAACGGGGGTGAATTGGCAAAAAACCAATGTTTTAATTTATTCTAAGCTCAATATTAACTTTCCACGACTTTTGAAAATTTGAATAATTGAAACAGACCCCAAAGTATGTATCTGAATTTTTTCAAGTCATTCCTGAGGTACGTTCATCCCTTAAACGGGGGTGAATTGGCAAAAAACCAATGTTTTATTTTATTCTTAGCTCAATATTAACTTTCCACGACTTTTAAAAATTTGAAAAATCAACAAAGACCCTAAAGTATGTATCTGAATTTTTCAAGTCATTCCCGAGGTACGTTCATCCGTTAAACGGGGGTGAATTGACGAAAAACCAATGTTTTATTTTATTCTAAGCTTAATATTAACTTTCCACGACTTTTGAAAATTTGAATAATTAAAACAGACCCCAAAGTATGTATCTGAATTTTTTCAAGCCATTCCCGAGGTACGTTCATCCCTTGAACGGGGGTGAATTGGCGAAAAACCAATGTTTCAATTTATTCTAAGCTCAATATTAACTTTCCACGACTTTTGAAAATTTGAATAATTAAAACAGACCCAAAAGTATGTATCTGAATTTTTTCAAGTCATTCCCGTGGTACGTTCATCCCTTAAACGGGGGTAAATTGGCAAAAAACCAATGTTTTATTTTATTTGAAGCTCAATATTAACTTTCCACGACTTTTAAAAATTTGAATAATTAAAACAGACCCCAAAGTATGTATCTGAATTTTTTCAAGTCATTCCCGAGGTACGTTTATCCATTAAACGGGGGTGAGTTGGCAAAAAACCAATGTTTTAATTTATTCTAAGCTCAATATTAACTTTCCACGACTTTTGAAAATTTGAATAATTAAAACAGACCTTAAAGTATGTATCTGAATTTTTTCAAGTCATTCCCGAGGTACGTTCATCCATTAAACGGGGGTGAATTGGCAAAAAACCAATGTTTTAATTTATTCTAAGCTCAATATTAACTTTCCACGACTTTTGAAAATTTGAATAATTGAAACAGACCCCAAAGTATGTATCTGAATTTTTTCAAGTCATTCCTGAGGTACGTTCATCCCTTAAACGGGGGTGAATTGGCAAAAAACCAATGTTTTATTTTATTCTAAGCTCAATATTAACTTTCCACGACTTTTAAAAATTTGAAAAATCAACAAAGACCCTAAAGTATGTATCTGAATTTTTCAAGTCATTCCCGAGGTACGTTCATCCGTTAAACGGGGGTGAATTGACGAAAAACCAATGTTTTATTTTATTCTAAGCTTAATATTAACTTTCCACGACTTTTGAAAATTTGAATAATTAAAACAGACCCCAAAGTATGTATCTGAATTTTTTCAAGCCATTCCCGAGGTACGTTCATCCCTTGAACGGGGGTGAATTGGCGAAAAACCAATGTTTCAATTTATTCTAAGCTCAATATTAACTTTCCACGACTTTTGAAAATTTGAATAATTAAAACAGACCCAAAAGTATGTATCTGAATTTTTTCAAGTCATTCCCGTGGTACGTTCATCCCTTAAACGGGGGTAAATTGGCAAAAAACCAATGTTTTATTTTATTTGAAGCTCAATATTAACTTTCCACGACTTTTAAAAATTTGAAAAATCAACAAAGACCCTAAAGTATGTATCTGAATTTTTTCAAGCCATTCCCGAGGTACGTTCATCCCTTGAACGGGGGTGAATTGGCGAAAAACCAATGTTTCAATTTATTCTAAGCTCAATATTAACTTTCCACGACTTTTGAAAATTTGAATAATTAAAACAGACCCTAAAGTATGTATCTGAATTTTTTCAAGTCATTCCCGAGGTACGTTCATCCATTAAACGGGGGTGAATTGGCAAAAAACCAATGTTTTAATTTATTTTAAACTCAATATTGAATTTTCACGACTTTTAAAAATTTGAATAATTAAAACAGACCCCAAGGTATGTATCTGAATTGTTTCAAGTCATTCCCGTGGTACGTTCATCCCTTAAACGGGGGTGAATTGGCGAAAAACCAATGTTTTATTTTATTCTAAGCTCAATATTAACTTTCCACGACTTTTGAAAATTTGAATAATTAAAACAGACCCTAAAGTATGTATCTGAATTTTTTCAAGTCATTCCCGAGGTACGTTCATCCATTAAACGGGGGTGAATTGGCAAAAAACCAATGTTTTAATTTATTTTAAACTCAATATTAACTTTCCACGACTTTTGAAAATTTGAATAATTGAAACAGACCCTAAAGTATGTATCTGAATTTTTTCAAGTCATTCCCGTGGTACGTTCATCCCTTAAACGGGGGTGAATTGGCGAAAAACCAATGTTTTATTTTATTCTAAGCTCAATATTAACTTTCCACGACTTTTAACAATGAAAATGAATAAAACCAAGACGACAGTAAATAACTGAATTGTTTCAAGTCATTCCCGAGGTACGTTCATCCCTTGAACGGGGGTGAATTGGCGAAAAACCAATGTTTCAATTTATTCTAAGCTCAATATTAACTTTCCACGACTTTTGAAAATTTGAATAATTAAAACAGACCCCAAAGTATGTATCTGAATTTTTTCAGTCATTCCCGAGGTACGTTTATCCCTTAAACGGGGGTGAATTGGCGAAAAACCAATGTTTTATTTTATTCTAAGCTCAATATTAACTTTCCACGACTTTTAACAATGAAAATGAATAAAACCAAGACGACAGTAAATAACTGAATTGTTTCAAGTCATTCCCGAGGTACGTTCATCCCTTGAACGGGGGTGAATTGGCGAAAAACCAATGTTTCAATTTATTCTAAGCTTAATATTAACTTTCCACGACTTTTGAAAATTTGAATAATTAAAACAGACACTAAAGTATGTATCTGAATTTTTTCAAGCCATTCCCGAGGTACGTTCATCCCTTAAACGGGGGTGAATTGGCGAAAAACCAATGTTTCAATTTATTCTAAGCTCAATATTAACTTTCCACGACTTTTGAAAATTTGAATAATTAAAACAGACCCCAAAGTATGTATCTGAATTTTTTCAAGTCATTCCCGAGGTACGTTTATCCATTAAACGGGGGTGAGTTGGCAAAAAACCAATGTTTTAATTTATTCTAAGCTCAATATTAACTTTCCACGACTTTTGAAAATTTGAATAATTAAAACAGACCTTAAAGTATGTATCTGAATTTTTTCAAGTCATTCCCGAGGTACGTTCATCCATTAAACGGGGGTGAATTGGCAAAAAACCAATGTTTTAATTTATTCTAAGCTCAATATTAACTTTCCACGACTTTTGAATATTTGAATAATTGAAACAGACCCCAAAGTATGTATCTGAATTTTTTCAAGTCATTCCTGAGGTACGTTCATCCCTTAAACGGGGGTGAATTGGCAAAAAACCAATGTTTTATTTTATTCTAAGCTCAATATTAACTTTCCACGACTTTTAAAAATTTGAAAAATCAACAAAGACCCTAAAGTATGTATCTGAATTTTTTCAAGTCATTCCTGAGGTACGTTCATCCCTTAAACGGGGGTGAATTGGCAAAAAACCAATGTTTTAATTTATTCTAAGCTCAATATTAACTTTCCACGACTTTTGAAAATTTGAATAATTAAAACAGACCCTAAAGTATGTATCTGAATTTTTTCAAGTCATTCCCGAGGTACGTTCATCCATTAAACGGGGGTGAATTGGCAAAAAACCAATGTTTTAATTTATTTTAAACTCAATATTGAATTTTCACGACTTCTAAAAATTTGAATAATTAAAACAGACCCCAAGGTATGTATCTGAATTGTTTCAAGTCATTCCCGAGGTACGTTCATCCGTTAAACGGGGGTGAATTGACGAAAAACCAATGTTTTATTTTATTCTAAGCTTAATATTAACTTTCCACGACTTTTGAAAATTTGAATAATTAAAACAGACCCCAAAGTATGTATCTGAATTTTTTCAAGCCATTCCCGAGGTACGTTCATCCCTTGAACGGGGGTGAATTGGCGAAAAACCAATGTTTCAATTTATTCTAAGCTCAATATTAACTTTCCACGACTTTTGAAAATTTGAATAATTAAAACAGACCCAAAAGTATGTATCTGAATTTTTTCAAGTCATTCCCGTGGTACGTTCATCCCTTAAACGGGGGTAAATTGGCAAAAAACCAATGTTTTATTTTATTTTAAGCTCAATATTAACTTTCCACGACTTTTAAAAATTTGAAAAATCAACAAAGACCCTAAAGTATGTATCTGAATTTTTTCAAGCCATTCCCGAGGTACGTTCATCCCTTGAACGGGGGTGAATTGGCGAAAAACCAATGTTTCAATTTATTCTAAGCTCAATATTAACTTTCCACGACTTTTGAAAATTTGAATAATTAAAACAGACCCTAAAGTATGTATCTGAATTTTTTCAAGTCATTCCCGAGGTACGTTCATCCATTAAACGGGGGTGAATTGGCAAAAAACCAATGTTTTAATTTATTTTAAACTCAATATTGAATTTTCACGACTTTTAAAAATTTGAATAATTAAAACAGACCCCAAGGTATGTATCTGAATTGTTTCAAGTCATTCCCGTGGTACGTTCATCCCTTAAACGGGGGTGAATTGGCGAAAAACCAATGTTTTATTTTATTCTAAGCTCAATATTAACTTTCCACGACTTTTGAAAATTTGAATAATTAAAACAGACCCTAAAGTATGTATCTGAATTTTTTCAAGTCATTCCCGAGGTACGTTCATCCCTTAAACGGGGGTAAATTGGCAAAAAACCAATGTTTTATTTTATTTTAAGCTCAATATTAACTTTCCACGACTTTTAAAAATTTGAATAATTAAAACAGACCCTAAAGTATGTATCTGAATTTTTTCAAGTCATTCCCGAGGTACGTTCATCCATTAAACGGGGGTGAATTGGCAAAAAACCAATGTTTTAATTTATTTTAAACTCAATATTGAATTTTCACGACTTTTAAAAATTTGAATAATTAAAACAGACCCCAAGGTATGTATCTGAATTTTTTCAAGTCATTCCCGTGGTACGTTCATCCCTTAAACGGGGGTGAATTGGCGAAAAACCAATGTTTTATTTTATTCTAAGCTCAATATTAACTTTCCACGACTTTTAACAATGAAAATGAATAAAACCAAGACGACAGTAAATAACTGAATTGTTTCAAGTCATTCCCGAGGTACGTTCATCCCTTGAACGGGGGTGAATTGGCGAAAAACCAATGTTTCAATTTATTCTAAGCTCAATATTAACTTTCCACGACTTTTGAAAGTTTTAATAATTAAAACAGACCCCAAAGTATGTATCTGAATTTTTTCAAGCCATTCCCGAGGTACGTTCATCCCTTGAACGGGGGTGAATTGGCGAAAAACCAATGTTTCAATTTATTCTAAGCTCAATATTAACTTTCCACGACTTTTGAAAATTTGAATAATTAAAACAGACCCTAAAGTATGTATCTGAATTTTTTCAAGGTATTCCCGAGGTACGTTCATCCATTAAACGGGGGCGAATTGGCAAAAAACCAATGTTTTAATTTATTTTAAACTCAATATTGAATTTTCACGACTTTTAAAAATTTGAATAATTAAAACAGACCCCAAAGTATGTATCTGAATTTTTTCAAGTCATTCCCGTGGTACGTTCATCTCTTAAACGGGGGTGAATTGGCGAAAAACCAATGTTTTATTTTATTCTAAGCTCAATATTAACTTTCCACGACTTTTAACAATGAAAATGAATAAAACCAAGATGACAGTAAATAACTGAATTGTTTCAAGTCATTCCCGAGGTACGTTCATCACTTTAACGGGGGTGAATTTGCGAAAAACCAATGTTTTAATTTATCCTTATCTTCAGTTTAACTCTTTCACGACTTTTAAGAATTAAAATAGATAAAACAAAAAATTAAGTAAATAACTTAATTTTTGATGTCATTCCCGAGACCTGTTCATCTTCTGAAGGTTGGAGGAATGGGCCCGAATTTATGAAGAAAAAACGTTTTTTTCAATTGGACCACGTATTAGGGTACTTTTCGATTGAGAAAACGACGGGACAAGTTGTACAATGCCGTTGAGTATTTCAGCTCGACGGCCTTGTATGCTTTTCTCCACGGAAAAAAGGCCGTCGATCTAGCTCAGCCACATGTACGCCAAGTGCGTGTTAGAATCAAATTTTCGAAGCCATTAAAAAAACCCATAAAAATTTAACGACCTGCAACCAAAGTTTTTCTTAGTCTTTACACTTGCTTTACAGTAGGCGTCATTATGACGTCATGAACGATTCCCCTATTTTTGAAATTCGAAGCGTTTTCGCAGATGGACCTGCTCGACGATCGTAAAAAGACGTCACCAGTTTTTCCTATTAACGAAGTTGAAATATTCTAAAATTAAAATAAAAATAAAATTTTATAATTTTTATATTTTTTATGTGTGTAATTCTAAAAAAAAACAATTTATTAATAAATGTAATCATCGTATGTATTAAAAAACAAAAATATTTTTAAATTTATTTGTTATAACAATTTTTATGGATTCTCAAAGTACCCAAATACATGGTCCTATTGAAAAAAATATGGTACCTAACGTGAGTGAGAAGTTCTATTGGCCCTCTCGAATTTTATGTGATCACTCGGCTACGCTACGCTCCGCCTCGTGCATCACATAAAATTCTCGACGACCATGTAGAACTTCTCACTCATGTTGGGTAATATACCATTTTTACTCCCCATTAACATTACACGTCTTTCAATTATAAATTATATAAATAATCGTCTCGTATAGTTATCTAAAAAAACTGTTTACAGATACAAGTAATTCAAATTTTAAAACATCTGAATTAAATTTCAATGAAATGCTTGACACACGTGTTCTTTTTTTAAATTTTCAATTTTTGTCGGAGTAACTAGAAAACTTTATTATACATGCTTTTTTTTTTTAATTATTCTATTTTGTTTTTGATATTTTTCAATATATTGTTTTGATAGCTTATTAGTGTAAAAACTATTAATGTTCACACAAATTTTTACTAAGCATATAATAATTACGATTAAAGTTAAATTTTTTCACGTAATTTAATTGAATGTATAAAAAAAATGAATTTTTGTACTTTTTTTATTTTTTAAAATGTTTATTTAGTCAATCCATTTTACTTAAATAAATTAAAGTTTCTGAAAGGGAAAAAAATTGAATTGTTTGGTTTCACAATATTTTTATTTTATTTTATTTTTTTTCATTTGCTATATACACATTTTTTACAAAATTTTTGTTTCAAATACAATCATTGCAATCTTCATCTTAAAAATTTGACTAACTTATTTTAAAAAATGACTGTCAAAATTATTTTTTTAGTATATTCATATTTTTACGAGTAAATTAATCAACTGAAAAAATCAACATTTTTTTAGCTGGCAACATTTACTAAAACAAGTAATAACATATATTATTCTAAAGTTACGAAAATAACTAATAATTATAACTTTATATAAATTACTTCAATGTAAGCAGTATTATCTTTTTAGTTCAAACAATCATATAACCTGCATAAGTCGCAAAGAAATACCTTTGGTATTTCTACTTTAACTTTTCTCTTCCTTTTTAAATTGTTAGTTTTAGATTGGGATTTCTGCGCGTTTTCCATGTAGCACTTGTAGCATCGTATATGCATTTTGCGTTTACATTGTAGACACTGCAAAGATGATTTTTCATTTTTTATACTCATGGCACATGACCCATACAAACAGATTAAGTTGATAGCTTCAGATCTAATTAAAAGATCATCCTTTATTTTATCTCGTTCGTTTGATGGACTCAAGGCCAAGTCACAGCTTATTCTTTTTCCTCTGCTATCTAAATAGTGCATGACAAAAATTCCACAGTTCTTTATGTCAGTTTGAAAAGGTCGATCGATATCATCTCGTACATCCCATTCGATACCTTGCAGCTGACCAAAAGCAGTGTCTTTGTCAACAAAATTGACAAAGTCTATAAATTTTTTTAAGTACTGTTGTGCATTATCGCCGTTTTCAAATGGATCTAGTAGAGATACGTATTTTTCTTGTATATTGACGATAAATAATCTAAAATGTTCGCAGTAAACGAATGGCATGAAAATAGTATTATGTAATTTTGTTTTAATTTTACAAATACATCTGTTTTTATTTAATCTTTTTTGACCGCAATGATCGCCGAAGATATACGATGTCTCCGCAACATTAACGTAACTCACGTCAGGCCATTCAGAGAGATGACTAATACTCCAGCAATCAATGACGGCACTGTTAATCCATCTATCGCTTTCCAAAGTACTGTACCACGTACCTGTTAATAATGCGACATTCATACCAATAGAATTTTTGTTTGTATATATTCCGATAGATAAATTATATGGTGCCGAATAATATTCAGAATTTTTAAAAAGGCCATTGTAATATTTTTCAAAATTTAAAATTCGTGAACTTTTTTCTATCGAGTCCTCGATACTGTTTCCAACTATTACTTCAGATTTTTCTTCATTGCAGATTATTTGGTTATTTAAGACTGAGTCATGAAATTTCTCGAGAATGACCCCGCTTTTTTTTTCTTGATTTTTGATTTGAAAATCAGCGTACAGCTTCTTTTTAGTCGCATCATTAGACAAGAGTGTCAAGCCCGCTTTTCTTTTATGGCCATTTTCTTTGTCTTTTTTTTTATTTAACGGAACATCGTCGATTTTTTCAGAAAGAGGCTCGTTCATTGTTGCTACAACTTTTTTTTTTGATTTCCGTTTTTTCTTTTTGATAAAGTCATTACTTGGTACTTTTCCATCTTTGACTTCGCTGGCAATTCTTTGTAATTCTGGGCCTTTTACATGCGGAACTTAACGTGATTTTTTTTTCTAGTAGTTTTACGATATAATTCGAGCTCTCGAATAACATCAGCTATGGAAACGTTGGTTCTATCTTCAAATACATTGTGTTTTGTTACTTTATTTGAAGCCTCAACATAAGCATTTGTAATTCGGCTTGGATCTATTAAATCAAGATCCATAGCACCCCACATAATAACATACGGCATCCATGTGGTAAGTAAGAAATCTAAAAATTCCGGTGCATAATATTCGTTTTTTTCGTCATCATTTAGTTCATAATCATTGTCTTGCAAATATTTTTCTTTCTCTTCAATTTCCATTTGAACCGCAACCAATAAAACATTAAATCTGTTAAAAAATTTCGATTTTCTGTAAAGAGAATCGCTAGGTTTACTTTCCGAGTTAAATACATGTTCCCAGTCTTTCCATTGTTCGTAAGTTTTTCCAGAAAACTTGTGTAAATCTTCTTTTTTTTTGCTACGAATGTCGTTAATTTTCACTACACTCGCATGGGCTTCTCTTTTACTTTTACATAGCAACAATCTTACGATATTTTTCCAAATCTCATCCATAGTTTGAAGATCTCTGCATAAGCCTAGGACACCAACACATTCTAACAACATATGATTGAAATCTAGATAATGTGGAAATTTTTCTTCAATTGTTTTTGAAACAGTTTTCATGAAGTGTCCGAAACAAATCTTTACTATTGTTGTATCTTTAGGTATTTTATTTTTACTACCATTTTTAGAAATCGTTTCACAATATTCATACATTATATCTAAATATTCTATAACTTCTAGGTGATTCCACTCTAATAAAATAGCGTGAATCGAGGCCCAGCTCCAGTCTACTATAATTGCTTTTGCAAATGGTCATTTATTAATGGTATTTTCTACGAAATATCTATATTCTTTTAAAAAATTGCTTTGCGATTTGATGTCGTGTTGAGAAGTAATCATGGAAGCCAATCTTACAATGGCTATGTCGTGTTTTACAGTCATATCATACAGGTATATTCTAGGGCAGTCCTCATAACCATCAGGAACTCGTACGAGTTTTCCGGTAGCGTCCATATGAATAATGATGGGTCGCTTTAATTTATTAATGATATGTAAATCAGCTTGATGAAACATAATTGTTCTGAGTGGTAAAGAAACTATCTGTAGAAATTTATGTTCTTCATTTAAATTTTTCTGATTCATCCATAGCTCAAATAAGTCATTTAAGTCTTTTGACTGTAGAGTCAGTCGGTGGACAAGATTATTTTCACATTTTACTTGGTACAAAGTCCCAATACGACATACGTCTTGCATATCGCCATCTAACATCTGCGACCTATCCGATTTTTTGACCATATCCTCATGAACGGACTTGACGCTTCGTTTATCCACAATTTTTTTCATTTTGTCACGGTCTTCTCCTCTTATTTGTTTGTATATTTCAGTGTCATTCAAGTTTTCATGGCGTGGGCGAATCTCACGAAGATCACTGTATACTTGAATTCTAGCATTAACATTATAAGTATAATCAAATAATGAAAATTTGAAGTGTTGATCATGCTCAGCTGATCCACAGTAAGCATAAGCTGTTGTTGAAAATTGATTGACTCGTATGCTTCCTTGGAATCGTAAAGGACATCCACATTTGAGCATGTCTCTCATGGTACTAAAAATTAATTTTCTTACTTTATTTAAATGAATTTTTTGATCTAGGGTAAATATTTCTGTGGAAGGATAGCCGAATATCCCAATATCGAATTTATAATTAATTTTCTCGCGTTTTTTTTTTAATTTTCCATTATCAGTAGAAACAGTGAGGTCGTTTGGGTCTTTTTTTGATATTTCGACATCAGATGCACTAGCACTATCACAAGAACTGCTATCGCTTTCTTTTTTTTTATGAATGTTGTCTTGACTGTTATCAAAACTTTTTTTTAATTTTTTTTTATTTTGCTCATTGAATCCACTCTGACTATTGTTTTGACAACTATAATCGTCACTCGAAGATCTACTACTTGAATCGATTTCGTAGATAGAATTAATTGTATTAAAAGAATTTAGTTCACATGCATCTATATCCATGACATCTTTTTTGTAATGTACCTTTTCGTGTGCTGGGAAACTTTTTCCAAGAACGCTATAGGATGGAGTTGTAATTTCTCCTTTTACAACAGCGATGTTATCTGAGACATTTTTGTAGCTATGACTGAGTACGTCCAGGTTTTGACTAAAACAGGTGTCCTCTGGGTAATTTTCCATCAACAGGTTACCAATTGAAGATTTCAAAGCGTGTGACTTTTCATCACTATCACACAAGATGTTTTCGTGATCAAGTTGATTTATTGTAGCCTCATTCAATTTTATATTATGATCTAGGTCGAAGCTTATTTTTTTAGATCTATCAATAAATTTATTCGATCGACTATTTTTTTTTTCACCAATATTTTTAGGTTCTAAATAATTACCGTTTGCGATGTTAGTGTTATCAGAACATGGCTTTGTCTCCGTTTTCTTTACTGTTTTTGACTCGGTTTTTGATACAAGAACAGCCCAATGTCCGCTTCTTTCGGTCTCATAAGCTATTTCATTTTGGATCATCTGACCTTTTTTAAACAAAATTTTTAAATCAGGTTCGATTGTAGAGCCTGGGAAATCAATAACAAACGGTTTATCAACAATACCTGGAGATATTTGTTTGCATATAGAAACATTTTTTTTATAACAGTGGGTAAACATCAAAACTTCAAATTCTGATCCCCATTCTTTTTCTTCCATAAATTTTTGTCTGTACATTGTTTTTGAATGAATTTTTTCATCATTATCTCGAGTTGCATTGAGAATATCTTCATATGTATCCCAATTATCCATTGTGTAGCGGACGATATTTTCACGAACGGAAAGATGTTGGTTTTCTTCACCAAACAAATACCACGAGAGGCAGCGAAAGAGGCAGTTGCCATCTCCTACTACATCTCTCATATAAAAAGTGTTTACGGTATCTTTTTCCGTAAAAATTGTATTATTATTTTTTACTATCATTTTTCCAAAAATCATTTGATCCAAAAACCTTTTTGAGGAAGTTTCACCATGACTGTTGTGAACCTAATTTTATAATTAAGTATTATTTTATAATTATTTCAAGCATTAAAAAAAATTTTTAAAAACCTATTTATAACTTCTTTATAATAATTTATTAAATTACTGCCAAAAATTATAAAGAAGTTTACTCGGCAATATTTTAAGTAGGATAAAAAATTCATGTGCGAAGCCATAATTCTTTTTAACTTTTTTTTATGTTTTAACAAAAAAATAAAAAAAAAATAAAAAAAATACTACATCTATAATTAAAATTTTTTTTTTTAATTCCGGTGTTAATACCACAATGTACTGTTGCTTTAGAACGTTTTTGTAAAAATTGTAATATTTTTATTTAAATAAATAAATTTTAATAGTAAGTTATTATTATCGTACTTCAAAATATTTCGAGTTTGTATGAAAAGTGTGTCCATGTGAAAGCAGATTCCGAGTTAATCAGATATTAATATTAATTTTCGATTGTTATTGAACTTGCTAAATGTACTGATCCATTTTTTTCCTAATTTACGCTAAGGTTGAATGGTAAAATAAAAAAGAAAGAGCTTTATGCGTATTTTATTTAGATTAGACATTTCTAATGTAATCTAATCGAATATTATTTGCTTTGTTTTTGTAACATTTAAAATTTACTATTAACTCTTTTGGATCGTATCCACTATCGAAAAGTCACGGTATTAAAACAAACTTAGCCCGCCTTCTATCTAATGATCAGAACTCGAAAAACGTACACTGAATACCCCCAGCCCACCTACGTCATGGTTTTTCGATCTCAGCAAAAATTTAAGGTAGTAGTTCCACCTCAGTGCACAACTCAAACAAATTCTGATATTAAAATATGTTGTAAAAAAACACTTGATCTTTCTAAATATCACTTAAAAAATACAGGTATCCATGCTTTTCTCCGAGATAATTGAGTTAGAAATTCACAAAATCACAATATATAGTAATACCTAACCTGTAAAATTTAACATTTTTTGAACTCAATTATCTCGAAAAAAATCATGGATACCTGTATTTTTTAAGTGATATTTTGAAAGATCAGATGTTTATTTACAACATATTAAAAATTCAGATAGTATTTGAGTTGTTTGCATTTTGCATGTGTTTTCCCATGTAAATGCTATAGATCGCGGAAGTACTACCTTAAAATTTTTTTGGATGTGAAAAAATGCTCCGAGTCCAGGTCTCGAAAATACAACCCCGAAGTTCAAAGTCGAGCACTCTTATCCCTAGGGCACTGATGCTCACATAACTTTACTAATAATAACATAAATTATTACATCCAAAACTGTTTTTATTTAGACACACTTTTCACAACATGTATTTGAAATTATTATAAATAATATAGTTACCTGCAAAAATACTCCTCGGGTTTTTGAAATCACTATGTCCTCAAGTTTTTGAACGGTTTTATCTTTTTTTACGGCCTCCAAAAACTTTGACCGAAAAGCGTTAGTTATATGTTTTTTTAGAGACTTGCCCATTTTAATTAAAAAACTATTAAACAAAATCACTCAAACTATTAAATAAGGATGTTTGATAAGAAAAAAAAAAAATTGTTAACCTTTCACTACCACAGAAAAAAAATTGAATAACACTAAATAAACGAAAAAAACGATTTGCACCCAACGTACGAGTCGTCAGTCGTGCCTTGTCTTTTCTTACTCGAAGAAAAGAAGTTGTCAAACGAATGAAAGTCTGCCTGATTTTTAATTATGTCAACTCATAACAAAGTCAGTTTTACTGCACAATTTATTAATACGTAAACACCACTGGCCAAAAAAACAGTAGTAAAGGTAATAATTATTCTCACCTAGAGAAACAGTTGTAATGTATAAAAAACGCACGAGTTCAGTTTTTTACTTGAAATCGAGCTTGTGACCCTTCTGCTCTTGAAGAAAAACAAATGAGATATGAGCAACGATTCTTCTAACAATGCAAATCAGTCCTACCACTCCTACCGTGCGATGTATATCTATGTATGATCATTGCCGGTGAGGCGGGACTTCCTGGAAAAGTGGAGGACCGTATTTCGCTTGTTTACGTATTTTTCGCTCGCGCCAAGTTTAATTTTTGTTACACTTAGTGGCATCTAGTAGAGGGGAGGTAAATTGGGGGCGCTGTTGCACGTTAGCATCCGTAAAAACACCCGACAGCAATTGTAGCCGGGCAGCTCAGCCAGTGAGCCTGGCCCCGTACAGGGCCCCGATTGAGCCCGGACAACAGTGTTAGGAAATTTGGGAAATATGTACATGAACATACACATAACCTTACTTTGTAAGTTTCGAATATTGAAAGTAATATCTAGCAAATCATTAAAGTTTACTAGGTACATAATTTTGTAGTGAAACAATAATTAAAAGAAAAGATGCATGAAATGACATGCAGTTTCAGTAAATGCTTGTTTCAATGTCTTCCAGTGTTTATAAATGAATTTTTTTTTCAAGCCTGGTTCTATGTTATTTTATGAGATAAAAAAATAATGAACAGTTACACGCAATGAACTCGGCGGAAAGAAGCGGCCGGTAAGGCATACCGAGAAAAAAGTCGGGTGAAGTTACGCCCGAAAAATCGGCGGAAGGTTTCTGATTTTTTCCAAAGCCTATATAGGTATATGCTGCGGCCGAGTGCTGCCAGCTGGGCTGTAGCGCTGGAGCTTGATGCAGGCAGATCCATCCGCTTTTTCAAAAACGCTGTCAATTTTTATTTGTTTGAACGATTTCTTTCAAACTTTTCAGAAATGTTCTTTAGGACCTAATGGAAAACTTCTTCGCTGAAAGTTTTTTCAAATATGAACTTTTATGCTTACTTTTTTAATCTAAAGATTTTGGTTATAAACTGCTTACTTTTATTTTTAAATGTTAATTACTCGGTTCTGAAAATTTTTAAAAATATTTGAACAACTCCGTTGGCAGCGGTAAGGGTTCAAGAATATAAAGCTAAAATTTCGTCAAAAAATATTAAGTGGTTTTCGAGTTATCGCGTGTTGAGCCAAAATTTGAATTTTTCTCGATTTACGCATTTTAAGTTCAAATCGCGATAACTCGAAAACCACTTAATATTTTTTGACGAAATTTTAGCTTTATATTCTTGAACCCTTACCGCTGCCAACAGAGTCGTTCAAATATTTTTAAAAATTTTCAGAACCGAGTAATTAACATTTAAAAATAAAAGTAAGCAGTTTATAACCAAAATCTTTAGATTAAAAAAGTAAGCATAAAAGTTCATATTTGAAAAAACTTTCAGCGAAGAAGTTTTCCATTAGGTCCTAAAGAACATTTCTGAAAAGTTTGAAAGAAATCGTTCAAACAAATAAAAATTGACAGCGTTTTTGAAAAAGCGGATGGATCTGCCTGCATCAAGCTCCAGCGCTACAGCCCAGCTGGCAGCACTCGGCCGCGGCATATACCTATATAGGCTTTGGAAAAAATCAGAAACCTTCCGCCGATTTTTCGGGCGTAACTTCACCCGACTTTTTTCTCGGTATGCCTTACCGGCCGCTTCTTTCCGCCGAGTTCTTTGCGTGTAATCATATCATATGTGATAAAAAAAGTTTTTTTGAGTAAAATCATGATATTAAATCCGAGATTAAATCACCAATTTTTTAATTTACTATACTAACCAAAAAGCTTTTGTACCATAGCACAGGCCATTTTGTAATATAAATTTGGATGAATAATTTGATGGAATTTTCTGAATAACAATCTCAAGGTTATATTAATAAGCTTTTCAGTTTTCTTTTATTGTTTTAAAGTTTATGACCAAGTTTCAAACAAAAATATTAAATAGTAAAAAAGATATCTCAAAAACTCTTTCCAAATTGTGCTCGATGAAAAATGAGCTATAAGTTTTTGTTACTGAACATGAGAAGTTATTTCTGTATGGTCAATTTTTTATTTTTTAGGGCCTATCAATAAAAATTCAATTTCTGTATCCTTTGAAACATTACTGCTACAGCTCTATAATTTAATATTAAACTTCAGGACAACTATACAAGGCCCTAAAAAATAAAAAAAAGACCATACAGAAATAATTTATCATGGTCACTAACAAAAACTTATGGCTCATTTTTCATCGAGCACAATTTGGAAAGAGTTTTTGAGACATCTTTTTTACTATTCAATATTTTTGTTTGAAACTTGGTCATAAACTTTAAAACAATAAAAGAAAACTGAAAAGCTTATTAATATAACCTTGAGATTTTTATTCAGAAAATTCCATCAAATTATTCATATAAATTTATATTATAGTATGGCTTGTGCCATGACTTTAAGCCGTATAAAATTTCATTATACTATGCACTTAAGCCATTTTTTCCAAAAAACTTTGCTTATTTATAACTGTACGTTTTTATAAATTTATTTTCAAGTTTTTAGAAATCCTAACCTTAAATATAAACTTAAAAAAAAACAAACTAATCTTTATCTATGATTTGAGTGATTTAAAGAATGTAAATAGTAAAACACTGAATAAATAATTGTTTAATTGCAAACCCAATCATGAAAACTAATAGTTATATATCTTAAAATATGTAAAGTAAGAAAATTTTTTTCATTTTTTCTGTACTACCTATCTGCATTATAAAGTGTAATGATGTTAACTTGTGTATTGTAACATGCCAACATGTACTTTCTACAAATCACTCAAGCGCGAGTCGAGGATGTTGACTTAGAAGCTTTTTGACACTTATTATTAACGAGCTTTAGCAGTGTTAAAAAAAAAGCTTATTTACACAATAAATAAATGAAAATAGATACCAAAAAATTTTGTTTTAAAATTTACTAATTTCTTAATGATTTTCTATTTATGATACTATTATAACTCAAAGGTAAATGGTCGTTAAGAATTAAATATGATATAATAAATAAATAAAAAAATCAAAAGTAAAAAAAATTGACCAAGTCGCTCTTTCAAGCCCGCTGCAAGCGCGCATAGAAATAAAAAAAAGCAATAGTTACCTCAAAATGTAATTTTCGAATATTTTAAAAACTTCTCCACCATTCACTTTAATGTTTGTTTAGTTTATTTTAACTGTTAAAAGTCGTGGAAAGTTAATATGAAGCTTAGGATAGATTAGAACATTGATTTTTCTCATATTCACCCCCGTTTAAGGGATGAACGTACCTCGGGAATGACTTAAAAAATTCAGATACATACTTTAGGGTCTTTTTTGATTTTACAAATTTTTAAAAGTCGTGGAAAGTTAATATTAAGCTTAGAATAAAATAAAACATTGGTTTTTCGCCAATTCACCTCCGTTTAACGGATGAACGTACCTCGGGAATGACTTGAAAAAATTCAGATACATACTTTAGGGTCTGTTTTGATTATTCAAATTTTCAAAAGTCGTGGAAAGTTAATATTAAGCTTAAATAAATTGAAACATTGGTTTTTCGCCAATTCACCCCCGTTTAAGGGATGAACATACCTCGTGAATGACTTGAAAAAATTCAGATACATACTTTAGGATCTGTTTTAATTATTCAAATTTTCAAAAGTCGTGGAAAGTTAATATTAAGCTTAGAATAAATTGAAACATTGGTTTTTCGCCAATTCACCCCCGTTTAAGGGATGAACATACCTCCGGAATGACTTGAATAAATTCAGATACATACTTTAGGGTCTGTTTTAATTATTCAAATTTTCAAACGTCGTGGAAAGTTAATATTGAGCTTAGAATAAAATAAAACATTGGTTTTTCGCGAATTCACCCCCGTTTAATGGACGAACGTACCTCGGGAATGACTTGAAAAAATTCAGATACATACTTTAGGGTCTGTTTTGATTATTCAAATTTTCAAAAGTCGTGGAAAGTTAATATTGAGCTTAGAATAAATTAAAACATTGGGTTTTTGCCAATTCACCCCCGTTTAAGAGATGAACGTACCTCGGGAATGACTTGAAAAAATTCAGATACATACTTTAGGATCTGTTTTGATTATTCAAATTTTCAAAAGTGTGGAAAGTTAATATTGAGCTTAGAATAAAATAAAACATTGGTTTTTCGCGAATTCACCCCCGTTTAATGGATGAACGTACCTCGGGAATGACTTGAAAAAATTCAGATACATACTTTAGGATCTGTTTTGATTATTCAAATTTTCAAAAGTCGTGGAAAGTTAATATTAAGCTTAAAATAAATTGAAACATTGGTTTTTCGCCAATTCACCCCCGTTTAAGGGATGAACATACCTCCGGAATGACTTGAATAAATTCAGATACATACTTTAGGGTCTGTTTTAATTATTCAAATTTTCAATAGTCGTGGAAAGTTAATATTGAGCTTGGAATAAAATAAAACATTGGTTTTTCGCGAATTCACCCCCGTTTAAGGGATGAACGTACCTCGGGAATGACTTGAAAAAATTCAGATACATACTTTAGGGTCTGTTTTAATTATTCAAATTTTCAAAATCCGTGGAAAGATAATATTGAGCTTAGAATAAATTAAAACATTGGGTTTTTGCCAATTCACCCCCGTTTAAGGGATGAACGTACCTCGGGAATGACTTGAAAAAATTCAGATACATACTTTAGGATCTGTTTTGATTATTCAAATTTTCAAAAGTCGCGGAAAGTTAATATTAAGCTTAAAATAAATTAAAACATTGGGTTTTTGCCAATTCACCCCCGTTTAAGGGATGAACGTACCTCGGGAATGACTTGAAAAAATTCAGATACATACTTTAGGGTCTGTTTTGATTATTCAAATTTTCAAAAGTCGTGGAAAGTTAATATTAAGCTTAAATAAATTGAAACATTGGTTTTTCGCCAATTCACCCCCGTTTAAGGGATGAACATACCTCGTGAATGACTTGAAAAAATTCAGATACATACTTTAGGATCTGTTTTAATTATTCAAATTTTCAAAAGTCGTGGAAAGTTAATATTAAGCTTAGAATAAATTGAAACATTGGTTTTTCGCCAATTCACCCCCGTTTAAGGGATGAACATACCTCCGGAATGACTTGAATAAATTCAGATACATACTTTAGGGTCTGTTTTAATTATTCAAATTTTCAAACGTCGTGGAAAGTTAATATTGAGCTTAGAATAAAATAAAACATTGGTTTTTCGCGAATTCACCCCCGTTTAATGGACGAACGTACCTCGGGAATGACTTGAAAAAATTCAGATACATACTTTAGGGTCTGTTTTAATTATTCAAATTTTCAAAATCCGTGGAAAGATAATATTGAGCTTAGAATAAATTAAAACATTGGGTTTTTGCCAATTCACCCCCGTTTAAGGGATGAACGTACCTCGGGAATGACTTGAAAAAATTCAGATACATACTTTAGGATCTGTTTTGATTATTCAAATTTTCAAAAGTCGCGGAAAGTTAATATTAAGCTTAAAATAAATTAAAACATTGGGTTTTTGCCAATTCACCCCCGTTTAAGGGATGAACGTACCTCGGGAATGACTTGAAAAAATTCAGATACATACTTTAGGGTCTGTTTTAATTATTCAAATTTTCAAAATCCGTGGAAAGATAATATTGAGCTTAGAATAAATTAAAACATTGGGTTTTTGCCAATTCACCCCCGTTTAAGGGATGAACGTACCTCGGGAATGACTTGAAAAAATTCAGATACATACTTTAGGATCTGTTTTGATTATTCAAATTTTCAAAAGTCGCGGAAAGTTAATATTAAGCTTAAAATAAATTAAAACATTGGGTTTTTGCCAATTCACCCCCGTTTAAGGGATGAACGTACCTCGGGAATGACTTGAAAAAATTCAGATACATACTTTAGGATCTGTTTTGATTATTCAAATTTTCAAAAGTCGCGGAAAGTTAATATTAAGCTTAAAATAAATTGAAACATTGGTTTATCGCGAATTCAACCCCGTTTAAGGGATGAACGTACCTCGGGAATGACTTGAAAAAATTCAGATACATAGTTTAGGATCTGTTTTGATTATTCAAATTTTCAAAAGTCGTGGAAAGTTAATATTGAGCTTAGAATAAATTAAAACATTAGGTTTTTGCCAATTCAACCCCGTTTAATGGATGAAGGAACCTCGGGAATGACTTGAAAAAATTCAGATACATACTTTAGTGTCTGTTTTAATTATTTAAATTTTCAAAAGTCGTGGAAAGTTAAAATTGGGCTTAGAATAAAATAAAACATTGGTTTTTCGCCAATTTACCCCCGTTTAAGGGATGAACGTACCTCGGGAATGACTTGAAAAAATTCAGATACATACTTTAGGATCTGTTTTGATTATTCAAATTTTCAAAAGTCGTAGAAAGTTAATATTGAGCTTGGAATAAAATAAAACATTGGTTTTTCGCGAATTCACCCCCGTTTAAGGGATGAACGAACCTCGGGAATGACTTGAAAAAATTCAGATACATACTTTAGGGTCTGTTTTAATTATTAAAATTTTCAAAAGTCGTGGAAAAATTAAAAACGAGCTTAGAATAAAATAAAACATTGGTTTATCGCGAATTCAACCCCGTTTAATGGATGAACGAACCTCGGGAATGACTTGAAAAAATTCAGATACATACTTTAGGGTCTGTTTTAATTATTAAAATTTTCAAAAGTCGTGGAAAAATTAAAAACGAGCTTAGAATAAAATAAAACATTGGTTTATCGCGAATTCAACCCCGTTTAATGGATGAACGAACCTCGGGAATGACTTGAAAAAATTCAGATACATACTTTAGGGTCTGTTTTAATTATTCAAATTTTCAAAATCCGTGGAAAGATAATATTGAGCTTAGAATAAATTAAAACATTGGTTTTTCGCGAATTCACCCCCGTTTAAGGGATGAACGTACCTCGGGAATGACTTGAAAAAATTCAGATACATACTTTAGTGTCTGTTTTAATTATTTAAATTTTCAAAAGTCGTGGAAAGTTAAAATTGGGCTTAGAATAAAATAAAACATTGGTTTTTCGCCAATTTACCCCCGTTTAAGGGATGAACGTACCTCGGGAATGACTTGAAAAAATTCAGATACATACTTTAGGATCTGTTTTAATTATTCAAATTTTCAAAAGTCGTAGAAAGTTAATATTGAGCTTGGAATAAAATAAAACATTGGTTTTTCGCGAATTCACCCCCGTTTAAGGGATGAACGTACCTCGGGAATGACTTGAAAAAATTCAGATACATACTTTAGGGTCTGTTTTAATTATTAAAATTTTCAAAAGTCGTGGAAAAATTAAAAACGAGCTTAGAATAAAATAAAACATTGGTTTATCGCGAATTCAACCCCGTTTAATGGATGAACGAACCTCGGGAATGACTTGAAAAAATTCAGATACATACTTTAGGGTCTGTTTTAATTATTCAAATTTTCAAAAGTCGTGGAAAGTTAATATTGAGATTAGAATAAATAAAAACATTGGGTTTTTGCCAATTCACCCCCGTTTAAGGGATGAACGTACCTCGGGAATGACTTGAAAAAATTCAGATACATACTTTAGGGTCTGTTTTAATTTTTCAAATTTTCAAAATCCGTGGAAAGTTAATATTGAGCTTAGAATAAATTAAAACATTGGGTTTTTGCCAATTCACCCCCGTTTAAGGGATGAACGTACCTCGGGAATGACTTGAAAAAATTCAGATACATACTTTAGGATCTGTTTTGATTATTCAAATTTTCAAAAGTCGCGGAAAGTTAATATTGAGCTTAGAATAAATTAAAACATTGGGTTTTTGCCAATTCACCCCCGTTTAAGGGATGAACGTACCTCGGGAATGACTTGAAAAAATTCAGATACATACTTTAGGATCTGTTTTGATTATTCAAATTTTCAAAAGTCGCGGAAAGTTAATATTAAGCTTAAAATAAATTGAAACATTGGTTTTTCGCCAATTCACCCCCGTTTAAGGGATGAACATACCTCCGGAATTACTTGAATAAATTCAGATACATACTTTAGGATCTGTTTTGATTATTCAAATTTTCAAAAGTCGCGGAAAGTTAATATTGAGCTTGGAATAAAATAAAACATTGGTTTTTCGCGAATTCACCCCCGTTTAAGGGATGAACGTACCTCGGGAATGACTTGAAAAAATTCAGATACATACTTTAGTGTCTGTTTTAATTATTTAAATTTTCAAAAGTCGTGGAAAGTTAAAATTGGGCTTAGAATAAAATAAAACATTGGTTTTTCGCCAATTTACCCCCTTTGAAGGGATGAACGTACCTCGGGAATGACTTGAAAAAATTCAGATACATACTTTAGGATCTGTTTTGATTATTCAAATTTTCAAAAGTCGTAGAAAGTTAATATTGAGCTTGGAATAAAATAAAACATTGGTTTTTCGCGAATTCACCCCCGTTTAAGGGATGAACGTACCTCGGGAATGACTTGAAAAAATTCAGATACATACTTTAGGGTCTGTTTTAATTATTAATATTTTCAAAAGTCGTGGAAAAATTAAAAACGAGCTTAGAATAAAATAAAACATTGGTTTATCGCGAATTCAACCCCGTTTAAGGGATGAACGTACCTCGGGAATGACTTGAAAAAATTCAGATACATACTTTAGGATCTGTTTTGATTATTCAAATTTTCAAAAGTCGTGGAAAGTTAATATTGAGCTTAGAATAAATTAAAACATTAGGTTTTTGCCAATTCAACCCCGTTTAATGGATGAACGAACCTCGGGAATGACTTGAAAAAATTCAGATACATACTTTAGGGTCTGTTTTAATTATTCAAATTTTCAAAAGTCGTAGAAAGTTAATATTGAGCTTGGAATAAAATAAAACATTGGTTTTTCGCGAATTCACCCCCGTTTAAGGGATGAACGTACCTCGGGAATGACTTGAAAAAATTCAGATACATACTTTAGGGTCTGTTTTAATTATTAAAATTTTCAAAAGTCGTGGAAAAATTAAAAACGAGCTTAGAATAAAATAAAACATTGGTTTATCGCGAATTCAACCCCATTTAATGGATGAACGAACCTCGGGAATGACTTGAAAAAATTCAGATACATACTTTAGGGTCTGTTTTAATTATTCAAATTTTCAAAAGTCGTGGAAAAATTAAAAACGAGCTTAGAATAAAATAAAACATTGGTTTATCGCGAATTCAACCCCGTTTAATGGATGAACGAACCTCGGGAATGACTTTAAAAAAATGCAGATACATACTTTAGGGTCTGTTTTAATTATTCAAATTTTCAAAAGTCGTGGAAAGTTAATATTGAGCTTAGAATAAATTAAAACATTGGTTTTTCGCGAATTCACCCCCGTTTAAGGGATGAACGTACCTCGGGAATGACTTGAAAAAATTCAGATACATACTTTAGGATCTGTTTTAATTATTCAAATTTTCAAAAGTCGTGGAAAGTTAATATTGAGCTTGGAATAAAATAAAACATTGGTTTTTCGCGAATTCACCCCCGTTTAAGGGATGAACGTACCTCGGGAATGACTTGAAAAAATTCAGATACATACTTTAGGGTCTGTTTTAATTATTAAAATTTTCAAAAGTCGTGGAAAAATTAAAAACGAGCTTAGAATAAAATAAAACATTGGTTTATCGCGAATTCAACCCCGTTTAATGGATGAACGAACCTCGGGAATGACTTGAAAAAATTCAGATACATACTTTAGGGTCTGTTTTAATTATTCAAATTTTCAAAAGTCGTGGAAAGTTAATATTGAGCTTAGAATAAATTAAAACATTGGGTTTTTGCCAATTCACCCCCGTTTAAGGGATGAACGTACCTCGGGAATGACTTGAAAAAATTCAGATACATACTTTAGGGTCTGTTTTAATTTTTCAAATTTTCAAAATCCGTGGAAAGTTAATATTGAGCTTAGAATAAATTAAAACATTGGGTTTTTGCCAATTCACCCCCGTTTAAGGGATGAACGTACCTCGGGAATGACTTGAAAAAATTCAGATACATACTTTAGGATCTGTTTTGATTATTCAAATTTTCAAAAGTCGCGGAAAGTTAATATTGAGCTTAGAATAAATTAAAACATTGGGTTTTTGCCAATTCACCCCCGTTTAAGGGATGAACGTACCTCGGGAATGACTTGAAAAAATTCAGATACATACTTTAGGATCTGTTTTGATTATTCAAATTTTCAAAAGTCGCGGAAAGTTAATATTAAGCTTAAAATAAATTGAAACATTGGTTTTTCGCCAATTCACCCCCGTTTAAGGGATGAACAAACCTCCGGAATTACTTGAATAAATTCAGATACATACTTTAGGATCTGTTTTGATTATTCAAATTTTCAAAAGTCGCGGAAAGTTAATATTGAGCTTGGAATAAAATAAAACATTGGTTTTTCGCGAATTCACCCCCGTTTAAGGGATGAACGTACCTCGGGAATGACTTGAAAAAATTCAGATACATACTTTAGTGTCTGTTTTAATTATTTAAATTTTCAAAAGTCGTGGAAAGTTAAAATTGGGCTTAGAATAAAATAAAACATTGGTTTTTCGCCAATTTACCCCCTTTGAAGGGATGAACGTACCTCGGGAATGACTTGAAAAAATTCAGATACATACTTTAGGATCTGTTTTGATTATTCAAATTTTCAAAAGTCGTAGAAAGTTAATATTGAGCTTGGAATAAAATAAAACATTGGTTTTTCGCGAATTCACCCCCGTTTAAGGGATGAACGTACCTCGGGAATGACTTGAAAAAATTCAGATACATACTTTAGGGTCTGTTTTAATTATTAATATTTTCAAAAGTCGTGGAAAAATTAAAAACGAGCTTAGAATAAAATAAAACATTGGTTTATCGCGAATTCAACCCCGTTTAAGGGATGAACGTACCTCGGGAATGACTTGAAAAAATTCAGATACATAGTTTAGGATCTGTTTTGATTATTCAAATTTTCAAAAGTCGTGGAAAGTTAATATTGAGCTTAGAATAAATTAAAACATTAGGTTTTTGCCAATTCAACCCCGTTTAATGGATGAACGAACCTCGGGAATGACTTGAAAAAATTCAGATACATACTTTAGGGTCTGTTTTAATTATTCAAATTTTCAATAGTCGTGGAAAGTTAATATTGAGCTTAGAATAAATTAAAACATTGGGTTTTTGCCAATTCACCCCCGTTTAAGGGATGAACGTACCTCGGGAATGACTTGAAAAAATTCAGATACATACTTTAGGGTCTGTTTTAATTTTTCAAATTTTCAAAATCCGTGGAAAGTTAATATTGAGCTTAGAATAAATTAAAACATTGGGTTTTTGCCAATTCACCCCCGTTTAAGGGATGAACGTACCTCGGGAATGACTTGAAAAAATTCAGATACATACTTTAGGATCTGTTTTGATTATTCAAATTTTCAAAAGTCGCGGAAAGTTAATATTGAGCTTAGAATAAATTAAAACATTGGGTTTTTGCCAATTCACCCCCGTTTAAGGGATGAACGTACCTCGGGAATGACTTGAAAAAATTCAGATACATACTTTAGGATCTGTTTTGATTATTCAAATTTTCAAAAGTCGCGGAAAGTTAATATTAAGCTTAAAATAAATTGAAACATTGGTTTTTCGCCAATTCACCCCCGTTTAAGGGATGAACAAACCTCCGGAATTACTTGAATAAATTCAGATACATACTTTAGGATCTGTTTTGATTATTCAAATTTTCAAAAGTCGCGGAAAGTTAATATTGAGCTTGGAATAAAATAAAACATTGGTTTTTCGCGAATTCACCCCCGTTTAAGGGATGAACGTACCTCGGGAATGACTTGAAAAAATTCAGATACATACTTTAGTGTCTGTTTTAATTATTTAAATTTTCAAAAGTCGTGGAAAGTTAAAATTGGGCTTAGAATAAAATAAAACATTGGTTTTTCGCCAATTTACCCCCTTTGAAGGGATGAACGTACCTCGGGAATGACTTGAAAAAATTCAGATACATACTTTAGGATCTGTTTTGATTATTCAAATTTTCAAAAGTCGTAGAAAGTTAATATTGAGCTTGGAATAAAATAAAACATTGGTTTTTCGCGAATTCACCCCCGTTTAAGGGATGAACGTACCTCGGGAATGACTTGAAAAAATTCAGATACATACTTTAGGGTCTGTTTTAATTATTAATATTTTCAAAAGTCGTGGAAAAATTAAAAACGAGCTTAGAATAAAATAAAACATTGGTTTATCGCGAATTCAACCCCGTTTAAGGGATGAACGTACCTCGGGAATGACTTGAAAAAATTCAGATACATAGTTTAGGATCTGTTTTAATCATTAAGATTTTCAAAAGTCGTGGAAAGTTAATATTAGGCTTAGAATAAAATAAAACATTGTTTTTTCGCAAATTCACCCCCGTTTAAGGGATGAACATACCTCCGGAATGACTTGAATAAATTCAGATACATACTTTAGGATCTGTTTTGATTATTCAAATTTTCAAAAGTCGCGGAAAGTTAATATTGAGCTTGGAATAAAATAAAACATTGGTTTTTCGCGAATTCACCCCCGTTTAAGGGATGAACGTACCTCGGGAATGACTTGAAAAAATTCAGATACATACTTTAGTGTCTGTTTTAATTATTTAAATTTTCAAAAGTCGTGGAAAGTTAAAATTGGGCTTAGAATAAAATAAAACATTGGTTTTTCGCCAATTTACCCCCGTTTAAGGGATGAACGTACCTCGGGAATGACTTGAAAAAATTCAGATACATACTTTAGGATCTGTTTTGATTATTCAAATTTTCAAAAGTCGTAGAAAGTTAATATTGAGCTTGGAATAAAATAAAACATTGGTTTTTCGCGAATTCACCCCCGTTTAAGGGATGAACGAACCTCGGGAATG
Organism: Encarsia formosa; assembly: GCA_038277355.1. Classification (NCBI taxonomy): domain Eukaryota; kingdom Metazoa; phylum Arthropoda; class Insecta; order Hymenoptera; family Aphelinidae; genus Encarsia; species Encarsia formosa. The sequence continues at coordinate 47,000,615 of CM076186.1, read as the reverse complement.
ACTTGAAAAAATTCAGATACATACTTTAGGGTCTGTTTTAATTATTAAAATTTTCAAAAGTCGTGGAAAAATTAAAAACGAGCTTAGAATAAAATAAAACATTGGTTTATCGCGAATTCAACCCCGTTTAATGGATGAACGAACCTCGGGAATGACTTGAAAAAATTCAGATACATACTTTAGGGTCTGTTTTAATTATTAAAATTTTCAAAAGTCGTGGAAAAATTAAAAACGAGCTTAGAATAAAATAAAACATTGGTTTATCGCGAATTCAACCCCGTTTAATGGATGAACGAACCTCGGGAATGACTTGAAAAAATTCAGATACATACTTTAGGGTCTGTTTTAATTATTCAAATTTTCAAAATCCGTGGAAAGATAATATTGAGCTTAGAATAAATTAAAACATTGGTTTTTCGCGAATTCACCCCCGTTTAAGGGATGAACGTACCTCGGGAATGACTTGAAAAAATTCAGATACATACTTTAGTGTCTGTTTTAATTATTTAAATTTTCAAAAGTCGTGGAAAGTTAAAATTGGGCTTAGAATAAAATAAAACATTGGTTTTTCGCCAATTTACCCCCGTTTAAGGGATGAACGTACCTCGGGAATGACTTGAAAAAATTCAGATACATACTTTAGGATCTGTTTTAATTATTCAAATTTTCAAAAGTCGTAGAAAGTTAATATTGAGCTTGGAATAAAATAAAACATTGGTTTTTCGCGAATTCACCCCCGTTTAAGGGATGAACGTACCTCGGGAATGACTTGAAAAAATTCAGATACATACTTTAGGGTCTGTTTTAATTATTAAAATTTTCAAAAGTCGTGGAAAAATTAAAAACGAGCTTAGAATAAAATAAAACATTGGTTTATCGCGAATTCAACCCCGTTTAATGGATGAACGAACCTCGGGAATGACTTGAAAAAATTCAGATACATACTTTAGGGTCTGTTTTAATTATTCAAATTTTCAAAAGTCGTGGAAAGTTAATATTGAGATTAGAATAAATAAAAACATTGGGTTTTTGCCAATTCACCCCCGTTTAAGGGATGAACGTACCTCGGGAATGACTTGAAAAAATTCAGATACATACTTTAGGGTCTGTTTTAATTTTTCAAATTTTCAAAATCCGTGGAAAGTTAATATTGAGCTTAGAATAAATTAAAACATTGGGTTTTTGCCAATTCACCCCCGTTTAAGGGATGAACGTACCTCGGGAATGACTTGAAAAAATTCAGATACATACTTTAGGATCTGTTTTGATTATTCAAATTTTCAAAAGTCGCGGAAAGTTAATATTGAGCTTAGAATAAATTAAAACATTGGGTTTTTGCCAATTCACCCCCGTTTAAGGGATGAACGTACCTCGGGAATGACTTGAAAAAATTCAGATACATACTTTAGGATCTGTTTTGATTATTCAAATTTTCAAAAGTCGCGGAAAGTTAATATTAAGCTTAAAATAAATTGAAACATTGGTTTTTCGCCAATTCACCCCCGTTTAAGGGATGAACATACCTCCGGAATTACTTGAATAAATTCAGATACATACTTTAGGATCTGTTTTGATTATTCAAATTTTCAAAAGTCGCGGAAAGTTAATATTGAGCTTGGAATAAAATAAAACATTGGTTTTTCGCGAATTCACCCCCGTTTAAGGGATGAACGTACCTCGGGAATGACTTGAAAAAATTCAGATACATACTTTAGTGTCTGTTTTAATTATTTAAATTTTCAAAAGTCGTGGAAAGTTAAAATTGGGCTTAGAATAAAATAAAACATTGGTTTTTCGCCAATTTACCCCCTTTGAAGGGATGAACGTACCTCGGGAATGACTTGAAAAAATTCAGATACATACTTTAGGATCTGTTTTGATTATTCAAATTTTCAAAAGTCGTAGAAAGTTAATATTGAATTTGGAATAAAATAAAACATTGGTTTTTCGCGAATTCACCCCCGTTTAAGGGATGAACGTACCTCGGGAATGACTTGAAAAAATTCAGATACATACTTTAGGGTCTGTTTTAATTATTAATATTTTCAAAAGTCGTGGAAAAATTAAAAACGAGCTTAGAATAAAATAAAACATTGGTTTATCGCGAATTCAACCCCGTTTAAGGGATGAACGTACCTCGGGAATGACTTGAAAAAATTCAGATACATACTTTAGGATCTGTTTTGATTATTCAAATTTTCAAAAGTCGTGGAAAGTTAATATTGAGCTTAGAATAAATTAAAACATTAGGTTTTTGCCAATTCAACCCCGTTTAATGGATGAACGAACCTCGGGAATGACTTGAAAAAATTCAGATACATACTTTAGGGTCTGTTTTAATTATTCAAATTTTCAAAAGTCGTAGAAAGTTAATATTGAGCTTGGAATAAAATAAAACATTGGTTTTTCGCGAATTCACCCCCGTTTAAGGGATGAACGTACCTCGGGAATGACTTGAAAAAATTCAGATACATACTTTAGGGTCTGTTTTAATTATTAAAATTTTCAAAAGTCGTGGAAAAATTAAAAACGAGCTTAGAATAAAATAAAACATTGGTTTATCGCGAATTCAACCCCATTTAATGGATGAACGAACCTCGGGAATGACTTGAAAAAATTCAGATACATACTTTAGGGTCTGTTTTAATTATTCAAATTTTCAAAAGTCGTGGAAAAATTAAAAACGAGCTTAGAATAAAATAAAACATTGGTTTATCGCGAATTCAACCCCGTTTAATGGATGAACGAACCTCGGGAATGACTTTAAAAAAATGCAGATACATACTTTAGGGTCTGTTTTAATTATTCAAATTTTCAAAAGTCGTGGAAAGTTAATATTGAGCTTAGAATAAATTAAAACATTGGTTTTTCGCGAATTCACCCCCGTTTAAGGGATGAACGTACCTCGGGAATGACTTGAAAAAATTCAGATACATACTTTAGGATCTGTTTTAATTATTCAAATTTTCAAAAGTCGTGGAAAGTTAATATTGAGCTTGGAATAAAATAAAACATTGGTTTTTCGCGAATTCACCCCCGTTTAAGGGATGAACGTACCTCGGGAATGACTTGAAAAAATTCAGATACATACTTTAGGGTCTGTTTTAATTATTAAAATTTTCAAAAGTCGTGGAAAAATTAAAAACGAGCTTAGAATAAAATAAAACATTGGTTTATCGCGAATTCAACCCCGTTTAATGGATGAACGAACCTCGGGAATGACTTGAAAAAATTCAGATACATACTTTAGGGTCTGTTTTAATTATTCAAATTTTCAAAAGTCGTGGAAAGTTAATATTGAGCTTAGAATAAATTAAAACATTGGGTTTTTGCCAATTCACCCCCGTTTAAGGGATGAACGTACCTCGGGAATGACTTGAAAAAATTCAGATACATACTTTAGGGTCTGTTTTAATTTTTCAAATTTTCAAAATCCGTGGAAAGTTAATATTGAGCTTAGAATAAATTAAAACATTGGGTTTTTGCCAATTCACCCCCGTTTAAGGGATGAACGTACCTCGGGAATGACTTGAAAAAATTCAGATACATACTTTAGGATCTGTTTTGATTATTCAAATTTTCAAAAGTCGCGGAAAGTTAATATTGAGCTTAGAATAAATTAAAACATTGGGTTTTTGCCAATTCACCCCCGTTTAAGGGATGAACGTACCTCGGGAATGACTTGAAAAAATTCAGATACATACTTTAGGATCTGTTTTGATTATTCAAATTTTCAAAAGTCGCGGAAAGTTAATATTAAGCTTAAAATAAATTGAAACATTGGTTTTTCGCCAATTCACCCCCGTTTAAGGGATGAACAAACCTCCGGAATTACTTGAATAAATTCAGATACATACTTTAGGATCTGTTTTGATTATTCAAATTTTCAAAAGTCGCGGAAAGTTAATATTGAGCTTGGAATAAAATAAAACATTGGTTTTTCGCGAATTCACCCCCGTTTAAGGGATGAACGTACCTCGGGAATGACTTGAAAAAATTCAGATACATACTTTAGTGTCTGTTTTAATTATTTAAATTTTCAAAAGTCGTGGAAAGTTAAAATTGGGCTTAGAATAAAATAAAACATTGGTTTTTCGCCAATTTACCCCCTTTGAAGGGATGAACGTACCTCGGGAATGACTTGAAAAAATTCAGATACATACTTTAGGATCTGTTTTGATTATTCAAATTTTCAAAAGTCGTAGAAAGTTAATATTGAGCTTGGAATAAAATAAAACATTGGTTTTTCGCGAATTCACCCCCGTTTAAGGGATGAACGTACCTCGGGAATGACTTGAAAAAATTCAGATACATACTTTAGGGTCTGTTTTAATTATTAATATTTTCAAAAGTCGTGGAAAAATTAAAAACGAGCTTAGAATAAAATAAAACATTGGTTTATCGCGAATTCAACCCCGTTTAAGGGATGAACGTACCTCGGGAATGACTTGAAAAAATTCAGATACATAGTTTAGGATCTGTTTTGATTATTCAAATTTTCAAAAGTCGTGGAAAGTTAATATTGAGCTTAGAATAAATTAAAACATTAGGTTTTTGCCAATTCAACCCCGTTTAATGGATGAACGAACCTCGGGAATGACTTGAAAAAATTCAGATACATACTTTAGGGTCTGTTTTAATTATTCAAATTTTCAATAGTCGTGGAAAGTTAATATTGAGCTTAGAATAAATTAAAACATTGGGTTTTTGCCAATTCACCCCCGTTTAAGGGATGAACGTACCTCGGGAATGACTTGAAAAAATTCAGATACATACTTTAGGGTCTGTTTTAATTTTTCAAATTTTCAAAATCCGTGGAAAGTTAATATTGAGCTTAGAATAAATTAAAACATTGGGTTTTTGCCAATTCACCCCCGTTTAAGGGATGAACGTACCTCGGGAATGACTTGAAAAAATTCAGATACATACTTTAGGATCTGTTTTGATTATTCAAATTTTCAAAAGTCGCGGAAAGTTAATATTGAGCTTAGAATAAATTAAAACATTGGGTTTTTGCCAATTCACCCCCGTTTAAGGGATGAACGTACCTCGGGAATGACTTGAAAAAATTCAGATACATACTTTAGGATCTGTTTTGATTATTCAAATTTTCAAAAGTCGCGGAAAGTTAATATTAAGCTTAAAATAAATTGAAACATTGGTTTTTCGCCAATTCACCCCCGTTTAAGGGATGAACAAACCTCCGGAATTACTTGAATAAATTCAGATACATACTTTAGGATCTGTTTTGATTATTCAAATTTTCAAAAGTCGCGGAAAGTTAATATTGAGCTTGGAATAAAATAAAACATTGGTTTTTCGCGAATTCACCCCCGTTTAAGGGATGAACGTACCTCGGGAATGACTTGAAAAAATTCAGATACATACTTTAGTGTCTGTTTTAATTATTTAAATTTTCAAAAGTCGTGGAAAGTTAAAATTGGGCTTAGAATAAAATAAAACATTGGTTTTTCGCCAATTTACCCCCTTTGAAGGGATGAACGTACCTCGGGAATGACTTGAAAAAATTCAGATACATACTTTAGGATCTGTTTTGATTATTCAAATTTTCAAAAGTCGTAGAAAGTTAATATTGAGCTTGGAATAAAATAAAACATTGGTTTTTCGCGAATTCACCCCCGTTTAAGGGATGAACGTACCTCGGGAATGACTTGAAAAAATTCAGATACATACTTTAGGGTCTGTTTTAATTATTAATATTTTCAAAAGTCGTGGAAAAATTAAAAACGAGCTTAGAATAAAATAAAACATTGGTTTATCGCGAATTCAACCCCGTTTAAGGGATGAACGTACCTCGGGAATGACTTGAAAAAATTCAGATACATAGTTTAGGATCTGTTTTAATCATTAAGATTTTCAAAAGTCGTGGAAAGTTAATATTAGGCTTAGAATAAAATAAAACATTGTTTTTTCGCAAATTCACCCCCGTTTAAGGGATGAACATACCTCCGGAATGACTTGAATAAATTCAGATACATACTTTAGGATCTGTTTTGATTATTCAAATTTTCAAAAGTCGCGGAAAGTTAATATTGAGCTTGGAATAAAATAAAACATTGGTTTTTCGCGAATTCACCCCCGTTTAAGGGATGAACGTACCTCGGGAATGACTTGAAAAAATTCAGATACATACTTTAGGATCTGTTTTGATTATTCAAATTTTCAAAAGTCGCGGAAAGTTAATATTGAGCTTAGAATAAAATAAAACATTGGTTTTTCGCGAATTCACCCCCGTTTAAGGGATGAACGTACCTCGGGAATGACTTGAAAAAATTCAGATACATACTTTAAGGTCTGTTTTAATTATTAAAATTTTCAAAAGTCGTGGAAAGTTAATATTAGGCTTAGAATAAAATAAAACATTGGTTTTTCGCAAATTCACCCCCGTTTAAAGGATGAACGTACCTCGGGAATGACTTGAAAAAATTCAGATACATACTTTAAGGTCTGTTTTAATTATTAAAATTTTCAAAAGTCGTGGAAAGTTAATATAAGGCTTAGAATAAAATAAATCATTGGTTTTTCGCAAATTCACCCCCGTTTAAAGGATGAACGTACCTCGGGAATGACTTGAAAAAATTCAGATACATACTTTAGTGTCTGTTTTAATTATTTAAATTTTTAAAAGTCGTGGAAAGTTAAAATTGGGCTTAGAATAAAATAAAACATTGGTTTTTCGCCAATTTACCCCCGTTTAAGGGATGAACGTACCTCGGGAATGACTTGAAAAAATTCAGATACATACTTTGGGGTCTGTTTTAATTATTCAAATTTTCAAAAGTCGTGGAAAGTTAATATTAAGCTTAGAATAAATTAAAACATTGGGTTTTCCCAATTCACCCCCGTTTAATGGATGAACGAACCTCGGGAATGACTTGAAAAAATCCAGATACATACTTTAGGGTCTGTTTTAATTATTTAAATTTTCAAAAGTCGTGGAAAGTTAATATTAAGCTTAGAATAAAATAAAACATTGGTTTTTCGCCAATTCACCCCCGTTTAAGGGATGAACGTACCTCGGGAATGACTTGAAAAAATTCAGATACATACTTAAGTGTCTGTTTTAATCATTGAAATTTTCAAAAGTCGTGGAAAGTTAATATTAAGCTTAGAGTAAAATAAAACAATGGTTTTTCGCGAATTCACCCCCGTTTAAGGGATGAACTTACCTCGGGAATGTCTTGAAAAAATTATTTTATTCACTTGAATGTTTATTTTGTTCATTATTTTTTCCAAAGTCGTGGAAAGTTAAAAGCAAGCTTAAAAACTCGGAAATTTATTTTTTTGTAAGCTCACCCCCTAGTTTGGGGATGAACGGGTCCATGTAGCGACTCAAATTTTTTTATTGGTTAATTTTTTAGTTTATTCTACCGTTTTCTACTGTCCTAAGGCGTGAAAAATTACTTTATGTTGAAAAAATTATTTTTCATAATTTCGTTGCGAGCAACGTTGTGAACTTGAGACTCATTATAAAGCTCTTCTTTTTCAACTTACTTCATTCTATTCCGAACTTTCATGGAGTCATTAACTCTAACTTTATCTGGAACAACTTCAATTTTAGAAGCTCAATATTTTCCTCCAATTGAACTCTTACCAAATAAGAACTATCGTCTTGGATTAGTTGAGTTTTTAAGTTTTAATTCTATTCCTAACATAGACGAAGGAAATAATAAATTTTACATTGGTGATCAAATAATTGAATTTGAAACTGGTTGTTACGAGATCGGTGCCATTGAAAAATATATCCTAAAGACTCTCGAAGAAAATCAAAGTAACATAGAAATCTCAATAAAACCAAACGAAAATACTTTAAAAAGTGAAATAAAGAGTAACGCACAAATAGATTTTCGTCCTAAAGTTTCAATTGCAAACATATTAGGTTTTGATCGTCGTGTCCTTCCTGCAAATATTCTTCACCATTCTGACGCACCCGTGAATATACTCAAATTGAATTCAATAAGAGTTGAGTATAATATAACAACCGGAGCTTATATAAACAATAAAAAAGTTCACACTATACACGAGTTTTATCCTGTTGCTGATCCTGGTTTTAAGATTATCGAAATTCCTGCACAAGTCATTTACTTACCTATTTGCGTAAAAAGTATAGATAACATTCAGTTACGTCTAGTAGATCAAGACGGAGATTCAATAAATTTTCGCGAAGAAGTCATAACTATTAGATTGCATATAAAATCTTCATAATGGGTATTGTATATCACGGTAGAGGGCTCCACTCTTTCAATTCCAGAAGTTATAAAAACACTACACTATGCGCTCCTTCAATCAGTCGCCAACGAACACCGAAAGCGTTTACACGGCAGAACATACAGTTTCTCAAGAGCCTAGGCTTAAAAGTCATCCTTGGTGGGAAATAACTTCCATATTTTTTTGCTGTTTTCAAAAGAAAAATGGAAGATATTCTAAGTATTCAAAATCCGGTCGCGTTCGATGAAAGTATCTCTCATTACGAGGTGCATGCCCATCAACCATACACCGCAGTTAATTATAACAACTGCGATGAAATTCGCATCGCCATTCAACATCAGGACTTGTGTCTATTACCATCACGCAGTGTGCTTCATATTTGCGGTCGGTTAACTGATACAACTGCCAATAAAGCACCTAAAAATACTCATTTTGTCAATAACGGCATTTGTCATTTATTCGATGACATTCGTTTAGAATTGAATGGAATCGAAATAGATCGTTGCAAAAACGTTGGTTTGTCCACTTTGATGAAAAATTGGATTTCTTTTAATCCTAATCAAAGTTTAATTGCAGAGAATTCAGGCTGGTATGGTCTTTCAGAAGAAAAGAAGAAAAAAATTTTAAACGATGATGGTTACTTTGATGTATTCATCCCTCTAAATATGATTTTAGGCTTTGCCGAAGATTATCGTAAGATTGTTGTCAATGTTAAGCTTGAACTAATTATAACTAGATCTAGGAATGACTTAAATGCTATTATTCAAACGACCACAGGTAATGCAGCTTACGATTCATTCAAAATTCAACTAACAAAAATCGAGTGGCTCATGCTCTATGTTTTGGTATCAGATTCACACAGAATAAGTTTACTCAAGTTTCTTGAAAAAGATCGTCCTGTAACTATGAGTTTCAGATCTAAAGAATTTTTTGAGTATCCCATGCTTCCTGCAACTACCAAACACATTTGGACTGTCAAAACTTCTAATCAATTGAAAAAACCACGCTTTGTAATAATTGGTCTACAAACCAACAAAAAATCTTCGAATACGCAAAACGCAAGTCTTTTCGATATTTGTAACTTAAGTAACGTTAAACTGTTTTTAAACTCTCAATATTATCCCTTCAATAATTTAAATCTTAATATAAGTCAAAACGAGTACGCAATATTGTACGACATGTATGCTAACTTTCAAATCTCGTACTACAGTAAAGATGCCGAGCCAATTTTAAGTAAATCCGATTTTATTCAATACATTCCACTGATAGTTATCGACTGCTCGAAACAAAACGAATCTCTCAAAAGTGCTCCCGTTGATGTTCGCTTGGAGCTCGAGTCAAGAGATAATTTTCCTGAGAATACAGCAGCATACTGTATGATATTACACGATCGCATCGTTCAATATAACTCAGTTAACGGAGATGTCAAAAAGTTGATATAAAAGAATGAAAACATGACTAACGTGTGGTATATATAATCTGATTTCGTTCACTCTCACTCATTACTCATTCATCATGGGACCAGAGATGAGCTCCAGCGATCGCGATCGCCTCATTGACAAAAAAGAAAAAGACAAGGACGAGAAAAAGTCTGTATGGAAAGAGTTCACTAAAAAATTTTCTACAAATACTAAAAGCTGTCCTAAAAAAGATGGCTATCAAAGTTTTAAATAATTAGTTTATATAAAGATGTAAATACAATATATATTTTGTGTTTTAATTATTGTAGTACTAACAGTAAGGTTGCGAGATCGTAGTTGGCCCGATAGCCGTTGGCCTCTTAACTACCCTGGTCTCATAACCTTACTGTTTTACCTACTACCGAAAATTGCTAAAAATCGAATTCAAAGCGTTTTTGTACCGAATCTGTGGGCTAAATCAAATAAACATGTAGAGCATTTTCTTCTTATTTTTCAACGTACTTTCGATTGATGTAGTTATTTTTTCAAAAATCTCGATTTTTGAAATTTTTTTTTTCTTTAAAACTTAATAACTCCGTCAAAAAAAATTTTTATTTCATTGAAATTTTTTTTCCAGGTTTGGGGCGTTATTTTGAACAACTACGCGCATGGATTCTAAAAAATTCTAGTTAGGTCAAAAGATAGAATTTTTCAAAGCTCCAAAAATTATTTTCACGTATTTTGGACCACCATGTATAAAATGTCTCCATTTTAGGAGTATTTTCCTGAATTTTCATCCCGGTATCATTATTTGATCTGTAGGCTGGGATTTGACTTGGGGGTCCCCTTAATCAAGATAATTTAAGCGAGCACGATAATTTTGATAATAATGTTGAAAACCCTATTGAAACAATTGAAAATGAAGGTGAAAATGATAACCAAAATGTAGTTTTGCAAAGAAGATCGGAAAGAAAAAGAAATCCTGTACAGCGATACGGTAATCCGATAACACACTGTATTTATGTAAATTATGTTAACGCAAATGTACCAAATACATTTGAGGAGGCGTTGAACTCCACAGAATCAAAACAATGGCGAAAGGCTATGAATACAGAAATTGAAAGTCTAAAGAAAAATAAAACATGGGAAATCGTTGATAAGCCTAAGAATAAAAAAGTGCAAGGTTCCAGTATAATCAATATACTGGAGTCGCAGAGAGCTCCGGCCTTAAATTTTAATTTTTGAATTTTCGCGGTGTATCTGTGCGACGCCCGAGCGTATGCTAAACGCCGTGCGCCGCACAGATCGCAATATAATCGTTGCAAGGGTTATCGAAACCCAGGAGGCGAGGCGAGAGTAGCATCGCGCTACCACCACCACACGGTCAAGGTAGCGGCTGGATGCAAGTACCCTCTCCCCGCATCCCAAATCTAGGCGCGTTGCAGGGCTAAGCGGCTGACGTGCGCGCGAAGTGGGAGAGAGATGATCTGCCCCACAGGTAGATCATCCCCACTCTCCCATGTCACCCTAAAGACAAAGCAATTGTCGATGATTGATTGGTCAAGGGGCCAGTTTGGCCCGGACTATAAATAGACCTCCCCGGGGCGCAGGAGCTCACTTTTTTTACAGTACTCCTAAAAATCAAAATTTCTAAAATCATAGTTAAATCTTCTTTTGTTCAAAATTTTTTTCTGCTCCGAGAATTTTGTCTTCGCGCTGTGTCGAGTAATCTCGCGTCGTTTCTCTTAAGAGACGTAAAGAGAATTAAAAAAAAAAAACGCGCCGTGTTTTTCTGCTTAGAGCCAAAGTTTTTCCTTGTGCTATCTCCTGGTGTTGCAGCCCCGGTTAATACCCGTAAGTACCCTTATTATCGGTGAAAATAAAAAGAAAATAAATACAAGTTTTTTTATTACTACTCATAGGACTAACGCATTAGTCTTAATTAGCGATGGCTATTTTCCCACGTCTGCGAACAAGCGAGTTCCTCGTGAACTTAATGCAGCCAAGTCCGAGTTGGGTAAAATTCGGAAAAACACGCAACTAGCGACTAAAACGACATTTGTTTAAGGGACAGCGAAAGCGTGCGGTTCCTCGTGAACCTCCTGTTACCCAGCGCCCTTTTAATTTTTTTTTGTTAAACGAGAAAGTGAAGAAAAACCAAAAAGGTTTTTCTCTCGTTTTAAAAATTTTTAAACTCAGTTTTTCTATTTATGTGCATTATTTATACTTGAATCTGCTATCACATAAATAGAAATTTCTCTACGGGCCTGAATTATTTAGATCGAATTTTTCTTTCTTTTCGGGAGAACCCCGTGATCTTAAAAAAAAAAAAAATTATAAATAACTAGGGAAATCCGAATAGCTCACTATCCTTATTAGTCAAGTATAATTTGTTGAACTAAAATTTGATATTATTCAGTTACGGCATAGGATCGCCGAATAAAATGTAATTAGGAGTAGTATTGAATTGATAAAGATTATTATTAAAAGAAACCAGTCTTTTCTATGACTACACCCGATAATTTCCAGTAAATATCCCATATATTTTTGACACCTACATTTATAATAAAATGAATAAAATAAGGCATAATTTTTTTAGCTTTTTTTTCAATTTTCTTTGAATAATCATTAACGTTTGAAGATAAATTATAATTTGGAAATGTAAAAGATTTTAAAATTCAGTTTCGGTTAACTTGCTATGATTTGATTTTTTTTTATATACAACAAGCTATTGAGAGAGCAAAGTCGAATTTCGCGTCAAATTACGACACACAAATTCGCACGAAAGACTCCGGCTGAAAATCAAGAAAACCAGGAGCCTTCCAAAAGTAATTGATGTAAAATGGATTTTTAAAAGAAAAAATGATAATTCTTATAAAGCTAGAGTGGTAGTAAGAGGCTTTCAACAACAAAAATATTTGGAAAATGTTTATTCACCTGTTGGTAAAATGCAAACTTTGAAGATTTTATTGAGTTATAGTTGTGCGAATGAATAATTTATATATTGAGCAGATGGATCTTGAAACTGCATTTTTATGGCCAAGTAAAATCTGAAGTTTACATTTACGAACTAGAAGGTTATGAAACAGGTAAAAATAAAGTTTGTAAATTATTAAAAGCTCTATATGGTTTGCGAGAAAGTGCAACAGCTTGGTATGATTGTTTTTATGAGTATATTAAAAGGTTAAGATTAGACAGAAGTAGATATGATAATTGTTTGTTTGTAAGTACTAAGGGCAAAGATCCAATATATATTTTAATTTTTGTTGATGATTTGATAATTTGTTGGGAAGATTTGAACAAAATTGGTGAGATTAATCTGAGTTTAATGCAAAATTTTGTTATGAAAGATTTAGGTAAAATTAGGAATTACATAGGTATTGATATAGATTATGTTGATGATAGAAAAAAATGACACTATGTCAAAAAAAAATTGAATCTGTGGCTGAAAAGTATAATTTTGAAAATGCAAAATTGTATGAAACTCCAATGGAAAGTAATTTAAAATTAGATCAAGCGAAAGATATTGATGAAAGAATAAAATATAGAAATTTAATTGGTGAACTTTTATATATCAGTACAGGTACCAGACCTTATATAGCTTATAGCGTAATTATTTGAGTAGATTTCAAAGTTGTTATAGTCAAACACATTTTAAGTATGCAGTGAGAATATTAAAATATTTGTTTAAAACAAAAGATTTGAAACTAACCTATAATGATAATAATGTAAATAAAATGAAATTAGACTGCATGGTAGATTCCGATTATGCAGGTGATAATGTAGATAGAAAATCAACTACAGGTTATGTAACTAGATTGTATGGTGATTTAGTTTATTGGAAAACGCGTAAACAAAATGTGGTAATCAAATGTTCAACTTTTGCAGAATACATTGCTATGTCGGAGGCAGTTATTGAAATTTTATTTTTAAAAAATATAATGAATGAAACATTTAATTAAAAATTTACTAAACCTATAGATATTTATGAAGATAATTCTGGCGCGATAGCAATTGCAAAATACGGTAATTTAAAAAAAAAATTCGAATCACATCGAAATGTAATATTACTGTGTAAATAAAAATTATGAAAAAAGTATTATTGATATTATAAAAATTGATTCAAAACATAACTTAGCAGATATACTTACTAAAAGTGTTGATAAAATAAAATTTGTTAAAAATAGAAATGCGTTAAGATTAATTTAAGATAAATAGATTGTAAGCTAGGCTTTTGAAAATAAATTGTAAGAACAGTTAATATCGTGAAGTGTAGAGTGTCGTAAATTCAAGGAGGCGTGTTGAATTACGTGAATATTCCGACATCCTCTATTATATTAAGAAGTTTATTTTCATCGTCGTCGTCGTCGTCGACTTCCTTTTTCAAAAAAAAAGTGACTTAGACGTCTCAGATCAATTCGAAATTTGGTACTCGGGGGTTTTCGGGGGTGCTGATCACGAATCCAACATTCATTTTTCAATTGGCCTATGTAAAGTCTACTTATTCAAGGTTGAAATTTATTTTTTCTCAGGCTCTTTTAAGACTTTGACGTCTATGATTAATTAGAAACTCAGTAGTCAGGGGTTTTTGGGGTTGCTGATTACGAAACTGACCTTCATTTTTTTATTTGGCCTATGTAAGGGCTACTTACTTAAGGTAAAAATTCATTTTCAATAGCATTTTTTTTTTTTAAACTTCGTATATGGAAGTTTTTGGGATTGCTGATTACGAATTTGACTTTATTTATAAAATCGACCTACCTTAAAGGCTACATACGTAAGGTAAAGATTTATTTTTAATAGCATTTTTTTTAAACATCGTATAAGAGGGTTTTTAAGGTTGCTGATTACTAATCTGACCTTTATTTTTTAATTTGGTCTACTTAAGGATGTTTGGTATTTTCGTGAGGGGAAAAGAGGGGAGGGGACGGGCACCGTAGCGTCCGACTAGACGATTTTATTTTACAACTCATCAGTACTTTGACCCTAATGAAAGAATCATTATGAAAATTTTACACAACAAAGTTGAAAGTCTCTTCTTTCATGTAGTATTAATTTTATGATTGAAGAATATTTTAAAAAATTAGGAAAAATCACGAAAACACAACCTAATTTTCAATTTACAAAACTCTGCGACAAAAGTTTAAAAACGATAACTTTTTTAATCTCACATTAAAAATTAAGACCTAAAGACATTGTGTATAAATTTTTAGATCAAATTATGCAGTAGAAAAAAAGTTAGAGCATTTCTTTTTCAGTCGCGCATTGAATTTAACCGCTGCGCGCTTGATTTTCTTTGTTATCTTTTTCAAATGGTCGGAAAGGTATTATAAAAAAAATCTTAAAACCTTCTTCGAGCTGAAGTCTACAAATCTTAATAATTCTTTTAATGATCTCTGTATTTTTGGAAGAGTGACAAAAGATCAAAGAAAAAAATTGCTTGATTTCCATAAGGGTTTGGGTTAAAGTATTTAAAAAAATACTTTGATTTAAAAAAAAACTAAATCGAACAAAAAAAGGCAAGAAATTCAATGATTATTTTGATATTAATCATAAATCGATCCGATCAAAATTGACAAAACGGCTGCATTTTTTTGAAAGTACCAAACATCCTTAAAGGGCTACTTATACAAGGTAAAAATTTATTTTTAATAGCATTTTTTTCAAACCTCATGAACGGGGTTTTTAGGGTCGCTGATTATTAATCTGACCTTCATTTTTAAAATTGAGCTATGTATGGGCTATAAAAACAATATATTTCTTATAAAAATTTTAAAGTTGAATATATTTCGGTATGAATTATTTTTAATATGTATTTTATTTTAGATACTTTAAGTAACAATATTTTTAAACTTTTTGTTTTAATTTAAAAATAAAATGAAAATAATTAAACTCTCAACCGAGCATGCGTTAGCGCAGCGAGGTATGGAAGCTAGTTACTAAATATGATATTTGAGAGTACGTGGTATCACTGTCGTGTGCGATGGTATCTATGCGCATGCATGTGTCTTGAAGCTACTTAGCTACTGCCGTCGGCGCAGCTACTCTCTCTCTCTCTCTCATATTCGGGTACTCTCCGCGTACGGTCACGTAATGTAAGGCTTAACGAAGCCAAGTTGCTATTCAATAAACTCATAATTATATTTTTACTTATAACATACTACAATCTTATTAACTTTCCCAATCCTCTTTATTTGTATCACGCCCAATGGCCAAGATTTTTCGGTAAACTTTGGGTTGAAAAATCTTGAAGAAAAACTGCAAAAATTGATAGGAAAATTTCCATTTCGACTATTTTCAAGTATATTCTACAAATTCATGTAGTTAAAAATAGTAAAAAAATTGTTTTTCAATTGTTTATTAACAAAATAAAAAAAATAAATAAAAAAAAAAAACAAGTTTTTTCATGGAATTTTTTTTTTCAATCGAATTTTTCCGGAGGATGGGAATTTTTTTTTCGTACACGGAGAGAAGAATTGGAGATCCGTTTACGAAATTGGGACCTAACCTGGTTGTCTTTGTTAAGCGCAATCGGGCTTCGAACTAGTTCGCAATCAGATTGCGAACTGCGCGAAGCCCGATATCGAACAGGCGAGCGTAATCTGGGAACGTCACCCCAAGAGGGCGCCGCTTCGTTTACGATCTCAGATCGACATCGGGCCTCTCGCCCGAGTTCGCAATCAGATTGCGAACTCGTTCGAAGCCCGATCGCGCTAAACACAAGCAGGTTATGTTCCAATTTCGTAAACGGATCTCCGACTCTTCTCTCCGTGTAGAAAAGTTAATAAAAGGGGGACGTTAAGTTTTAAGTTCCCAAATCTTTTTTAAAATTGTTGTTGCGATTTTTTTTGACAAAATGGCGGCCCAAAAACTAGGGCATAAATTATCGCGTCATGGCAAATGTTGTCGTGGTGGGACCAATTTCAATAAATTTTTATGCAAAAACGGTACGCCCAATCAAAAAAATGCTAATGATACTTTATTCTTAAAATTTTGAGTAGAATACGGTTGTAATTTTTATTTTTCAATAACTCTATTTTTAATTTTGGGTCTTAACGGTATTGGGCCTAATTCTTCGAATTTTGAAAATTTAATGATGGAGACTATTATAAAACAAATTGAACACACTTTTTTATTCTCAAAAAAAAAAAATTCCCATCCCCCGAAAAATTCAATTGAAAAAAAAAAAATTTATGAAAAAACTTTTTTTTTTTTTTATTTCGTTAATAAACAATTGAAAAACAATTTTTTTGCTATTTGTAATTACAGGATCTTGTAGAGCATACCTGAAAATAGTCGAAATGGGAATTTTTCTATCAATTTTTGGAGTTTTTCTTTAAGATTTTTCAACCCAAAGTTTACCAAAAAATCTCGGCGATTTGGGCGTTAATGGGTAAAAGACCGAGGCATCGGGAGGCACAAAGTACTACAGTTAATTTAGCACGTGGTTCAGAGGGAACTTTGAGTAAAACTTCAATGTTATAGCTGTGGGAAGTTTGTTTACTGACAAGAAGAGTGCAATCTAGAGCCACTTAATCAGTGGTTCTGCCAAGTCTTGTACAAATATACAGATCACAATGGTATGTCTATTTATGCGAAGGAGAGTGAGAATCAGAGTTAGAGTTAATGAAGGTCGGTTATACGGGTGGAGTGGAGGAGACAAAACACATTGTACACTGTGGAGACGGGTACTGAACTATTTGTGCGAATAAAGACCGACTTGATTGAGATTGAGTACAGAAGTGATTTTTCATTTTTAAACTTTGACTAATGTGTGCGAGTCAAATCATCAAAATCATTTCGTGATTACCAGCTGTGCTGATCACTCTTTTGTTTATATGATTATGGAACTTTGAGAAGTCAAGAGGTGAGTTGACCATTTTGTGCAAATAAAAACGAGATGAGCAATTCGATTTGAAGACAGAGGTATATTTTTATTTTAAATAAAAATGGATGAGTCAGACTGACAAAATCATTTAGTGATTATCAGCTGTGCTGGTCACTGAATGATTTTTCTTTATGAAAATTTTTAACCTCGTTGATCACAAGTAATAACTTGTGTCCCTCCGACGCAAGCCAAAAGAACGAAATGTACTCCCTGCGCCATCGACCAACGCGCACCCGGCATACTGCATGCCCTCGCTAGCGCTCGGGCCGCAACATGGCGGCCAGCTGCGTGTCGGCCGCTGGCGCTTCGGGAGTACATTTCGTTCTTTTGGCTTTAATCGGGGGAAATCAAGTTATTTTTTGTGATCAACGGACTTTAAAAAAGTGCATATATCCCTCAAGACTAAAGTTTGCTGAGGAGGCCCACGTATTTGCAGCCCTCGACTTCGTCTCGGGCTGCAATAACAGCGGGCCTCCACTGCAAACTTTAGTCCCTCTGGGAATAATATACTATTTGAAAGCTTTGGAATTTCAGTTCATCTTGCTTGAAACCATTTTTTTGAGCTAAGACTGAATATTTATTTGAATGACGGTTTTCGACGTCTTTAAAAAATAATCGATTATACGGGTGAGACTTATTTTGCCACACTTGATAATTTTTTTTTCAATCAATCACAGAAGGAAGTTGTGAATTTGGAAGCAAAATTCCGAAGGGAGCGTCGCAGCTCAATAGTGAGGAACAGGATTCTGGGATTGAGAGAGAGATTGGAGAGAAATCTTCACATGAATCTGAGCAAGATGAAAAATTGCTTGAATTTAGAGTAGAGTATTTTGTGTTTAGACAATCGTGTCTCTAAAACAAATAACTCTGATTATCTAAGTAAACTAGCAGAAATAATTGATCACGAGCACAAGGTACATTATTCAAGCGAATATACGAACCTAGATTTAGGTATGCTGAGGCATATATGAGGTTGGGTCACCCACTCTGAGAATATATGAAATATCTGAAGCGTGGAGGAGTAGAGCTTTTAAATGTTAAACTTGAGGACACCAGCAGTGATTAAGGAACTTGCATGTTGATAAAGATGCAAAAATTGCAAAAAATTGTCAATTGTTGAGGTTAAAATTAAGGCTGAAAAGTCATTGAGCTTGATACACATGGGCACTAAGGGTTCGATTAAATATACTTTGTACCTGGGAGACAATTGTGGTGTTCAGACGTTTTTGAACGATTATTTCAACTCTCTAAAGCATATTCTGTAAAGTATGAGAGCGATTCCAGAAGGTGTGTTCAGAAATATTTGAGGATGACGAGTAAAAATGTAGTCAAAAAAGTAAAGGCATATTCCATGAGAGTTAATGGAAGAATCCAGTACACTGATAATGAATTTTGAAGAGCTGAGGGAAAGAGAAAGAGTAGATAGCGACTTTCGATTAAACATACGACACAATTAATCGGCATGGCCAGGGAGAACTTTAATTAGATTTCGCAGTACAAAATGCAAGCTTTATTGTTAGGCTCCGGTGTACCTACGAGTATGTGGTTTTTGGTAGCAGGTAGGTGGTTTGGTTGTATTGCATTTGTACATATCGATGGTCCCAGCGAAGAAAAACCTTAGCCGAAAATTTGGAGATTTCAAACGACCTGAGGAGCTAAAATGATTTAAAAAACCGAAAATAATAAAAAAAATCTTATCTTTTGGGTAATAATTTATCAAGATTCCTGATTTTTAAAAATTTTTTATTCATTTTAGCGCCTAATTTGTCATTTGAAATGTCCAAATTTTCGGCTAAGGTTTTTCTTCGCTGGGACTGTTGATATACCAATAGCTAAGATCAAGTTTTCACCGGAAGCATTTAAAGCTGTTTTTGTCGATATCGGAATAAATTTCTATGCTTTATAGCATCCTTCTACACGAAAACTCATTATCTCCAGAAATGTGGGATTGAATAGAAAGTTAATTAGAGAAATACCTAGCTAATAATGAGAAAGTGCAACTTGTACTTCCATAAAAAGTTTTGAGCGAGGTAGAGCGAGGAAAAGTCCACACTGGGAAGAGGATGATGAATTGTTTCTTATCGAACTGAGAGATGAATCAGGCAGAAGAGAAATAAAAAATCAAGATTTTACAGAGTAAACTTGACAAATGTGACACTAGCTTTGCAGATACTGCAACTAGAAAAGTCAGCATTGATAGCCAGTGTGAATAAAGATTCAACGTCTTATGGAGAAGACACGAACTAACCAGACAAGCTGAAGTGTTAAAATGCTGTCAAAGAGGAACCAAATTCTATGGATGTGAATGATGTGTAAATTTGGTTAGCAAGTCTAAGATCAGGAGCTTGTTCAAAAAAGGCCGTTAGTCTTTTATGACTTTGAAGACCAAGAGTGTTACGAGTTAGCGTACGCTCCAGTTTAAAGACTTGCCGTGGCCCAAGCTGCGCTGTCTGAAGTCAACAAGTTCTACTAGCACGCTTGTCAGATGGACGTCAATAAATACGAGTTTGATAAATTCACGAGAGCTACAATGGTGTGTGGATTGAGGATGTCTCATTACAGGCTAAGGTATATCTTGAGAGATTGTATTGGAAATATGTCAAAATATTGATACTTGGTTTTAGTTACGGCAAGGACGAATATTTTCTATTTACTTGAGCTTTTCGAAGCATAATTGCTCTCATCGTACTTTATGTAGATGACTCATCGCAAGCAATGTGGAGTATAAATTGAGATAAAATGAGATTAGATCGAGTTTAAAATAAAAGACTTATGTGAGTCTAATGTCTTTCTGGGAATGAAAATTGCCCCAAGTTTGTAATGAGAGGTTAATGAGTTTAACCCAAAACTAAGTAAATAGATAGGATTCAGAAGTTTTGAGTGATTGTTCTCCTTATGACACACCGATGAAAATGAGGGAGTCATCAAAACTCCAAGTATGCCATTCAGAGAAGCAATATGCTGCTTGATGTACCCAGCCAATGCTACTTGGCCTTACATCGCCTATGCGGTTATTGTTCTTTTAAGAAAAACAATTGAACCTCATGGAGAAGGGTTGTATCAAGTGCGAGGTATCAAGATCAACCGTGGACTATCTGATTAAATCTTTTAGAGTCACCATCATGGAGTGAAGTCACAAACAATCCTGGTAACAAGATCTTCAAGAAACACCTAATGCGTCGCATTGTATGGTGTATACAACTGAATCATCAGTTTAGACAAGGCACTTTGAGACCTGAAGAATTGGACATTCTACCCAGTAAAGATCTAAAGTGATAATTTCAGTACACTCAAGAATAAGAGATAAACATTATCATGAGCGTATCGAGGTAATGTGGGAAAATTTGAGAGACTGGAAGTTAATGGGCACCGGAAATTTTTGTCCAAGGCAAGAAGACTTTTACATTTTAATTAATGCATTGCTGAGAGTCAACTTGAAATGTCAATTACTTTACGAAGGCGATTTCAAAAGACTTAGATTAAGTATTTTGAATTGATAGCGTGGGTCCACTGAAGTGAAAGTTCAAGCCAAAACAATTACACCAACAATTCAAATAGAGAATCAGTGAGAAGAGAGGATAAATTTTTGAGTGCAAGATTCTTTTTGTGATTTGATAGACTGGTGTGATTTACCATGACCACTTGATTTAAAATTTTGTTGATTTTGAACTTGAACCTATTGCATTGTATAATTTAAACGCTTTTTACTTTCTACTGAAATTTTATATGATGTGTTTGAATTTAATTTGATTTTGATTTTATTTGATATTATTGAGGTCAACGGATTTATTACTGTTTAATAATAAATGGAGGAAGTGTTGGATATGGATTTATTATCCAACACCGACAACAGTAAATTGCTACTGGCTCTCTCCAGCCTACGAGTAGTAGAAGCATGGCCTGCGGGCTGACCACTCGTGTAGGGATCGCTATCCGAGTACCGAGGCTTTTAGAAAATAAATGAGTTTACTGAGCTGAACGTAGCTTTATTGTGTTTACCTTATACCTTCCTGTCCTAACTACTCTGATGTCTGCATAACTTTTCATACTGGCAATATTTTTTGCATAAAGTGCTTGCTTCAAGTAAAATCTTGACTACTACTTTTTCACTCGTAAAAAGCCTTTTTTATGAAAAACTTTCGTAGCTCAAGAAATTGAAAATAAGAGTCAGAAAAAAAAATTACCAAGACACGTGTCCTCTAAAATATTATACAGAACCTGGAAAAAAAATTTCTGGCGATTTGGAAAAAAATTCAAAGAGCGTTGTATGTACAATCAGAAATGAAATGATCCGTTTGTTTTATTCACAAGGATACATAAATTTTTAGTTTTTTGCTAACATTGACAATAGTAACATTTTTAAAATAATAAATGAATGGTATAGTAAAAGTATAAATAGAAACAGATGCATTCAAAAGAGAAGTTCGAAAACGCTGTCCATCGAGATAGCGATGCTAGATAAGCAATTCTAAACTAGGTAAAGGAAACAAACGTTTAGAAGCAATGCTCTTTAAAATAACTTCCTAAGCCTCAAACATAGTGTATGATAATTATTTACGGTGCGTACATTTATTTACCTACTAAAAAAATAATAATAATGATAACAATAATAATAATAATAATCTGGTGCAGAGTTTTCGGTTGTTTTCTACCATCCAGCGCCTCCCTGAGGTGCGGATAAGGGCACGCTCGCTACTTCATAGAGGGTACCAGGGAAATAAAATACCCGGGGTGAACAGAAAAACCAATCTAGAGGAGGGATACCCCGAATTGAAAACAACAGCATGGAAGACACGACTCTCAAAACTACACTACCCCAGGGAGTAACCAATCTGCCTAGCGGTTCCGATCCGGTGCAAGCCCGGGTGGCCGCGGCAGGCCTCATGGATTCTGGGGGAGGCCAAGAACGTGTAGACATGACGTCAGGGGAGCGTAAGGCAGGAGGGAATGCGGGAGCTCGGAAGGGAGACGACTGGGTTCTCAGACCGGGGGAGGCTTTTACGAGCATCATGGAAACCATTCTCCAAAGGGAAGAAGAGATATTCCATGAGCTGAAACATCTGATTGGGGAAGCGACGAAGAAGATCAGGAAGAACCACCCAGACTCAATCAAAGAAGG
Source organism: Encarsia formosa (assembly GCA_038277355.1). Lineage (NCBI taxonomy): Eukaryota > Metazoa > Arthropoda > Insecta > Hymenoptera > Aphelinidae > Encarsia > Encarsia formosa. The sequence goes on along the minus strand of CM076186.1, from coordinate 46,977,979 downwards.
GCTCCCAAAGGCAATGGAGCTGCTCAAGGTAAGGGAGAGACGGCACAGGGAAGACTCGGAGACGTGCAGGAGATAGTTGGGGGTGGCGGCACAGGGCTTCCAGGGAAGACCCAGTGCAACCTTGAACTGCCCGGGCCCCGCGAGGAAGCGGAAGTCGTCGACGGACGATGCCTCGGTGGAGGACGGCACTGGCGAGGATCTCCACACCATCAAACCAAGGAAGAAGGCGAAACGACAGACTGAGGATGGGGCTGCAGGCTTGGGAACGAACATCGCTCCCCTTGCTCCCTCGGCCAGAAAGGGCACCCGAGGACCAACCGGAAGCGAGCACTCGACTGCGAGAGGGACGGAGCCTCCAGAGATCGGCTGGAGGAAAAGGCGCAAGGGCGGGAGGAAAGACGCGGAGAAGTCCATCGACGGGCCCGGGACGACCGCCCAACGGAAAACACTAAGGAAGGCCTCAACAAAGAGTACGATACTCTTGAAGCCACAGGCGGGCACGTCATACGCGGACGTATTGAAGACCCTAAAGGAGAGGATGAACCCAACGGAAGCCGGGGGGTGGACATTCAGTCCCACCGGCCAGCGAGAGACGGGGGCATCATTCTGCAGGTCAGACGCGGCAAGGGCGACATTGGCAAATTCAGGGACGCTCTGTCAGGAGTGATTGGCAAGGACTCGGTGAAGGAACTCACAGCGACAACAAAGCTGGAGGTCCCGAACCTGGGCTTGGGCACGACACAGGAGGAGATTCGCGAAGCCGTACGCGAGGAGTACGGCGTGGAGCTGCATGACGCTCACATTTTTCCGCCCAACGAGTAAAAGAAATGCCTCGCGATCATCGCCGTGGAAGACACGGTAGCGCGAGCAATCCTCCGGAGGGGCAGGCTTAGACTCCCCTGGTGCGAGGCGAAGGTACGGCTGCGAATAACGGTCCGGAGATGCTTCCGATGTCTAGTCTTCAGACACTATCGACGGGACTGCAAGGGTGAGGACAGGCACACTTGCTTCAACAAATGTGACAAGGAAGGGCACAGGCGGAAGGAATGCGCGGTGAAGGCTACCTGTTTTCTCTGCACAGAGGCGGAGATTGGAGACACTGCCCACGACCCCGGGCACGGATCGTGCACGGCGTTCCGGAGCGCGCTGAAGGGATGGCGGGACAGGGGTCGCAATGAATAGTGTGATCCAGGTAAACCTGAACGGAACCGAACTACCCCACCTCCTCCTGCCAGCAATGGCGGAGGAGGTGGGAGCTGACTTGCTTCTGATCAGCGAGCCGTACAGACCCATTGCGACACACACGTACGTGGTAAACGGGTCGAGGATGGCTGCTCTTTAGGGACGGGGCTCGGAAACTCGGATTACTAGGACGGGAGCTGGGATCGACTACGCGTGGGCCCACGTGGCAGGCGTGACATACGTGAGCATTTACCTGACCCTGAACTGCACGATGGGCGAGTTCGAGAGAAAGGTGGACGTTTTGGAAGACGCGGTTAGAGGGATGGCCGGAAGCGTGATAGTCGCGGGTGACTTCAACGCGAGGGCGGTGGAATGGGGAATGCCCCACGGCGACCGGCGAGGGCAGTTACTGTTAGAGATGGCTGCGAGGCTAAATCTGATATTCGCGAAGACGGGACGTACCTACACGTACCAGGGGCCGGAATTCGGATGCTCCATCCCTGATGTCACATTCGCATCTGCAAGGCTCGAGCCAAAGATAAGGGATTGGCGAGTCAATGAGCGCTACACGGGTAGCAATCACCAGTACATCCTCTTCTCTGTCAGCAAGCCTTCGACGCAAATTGACAGGACGGCCGGAAAACCCCCACGCTGGAACCTGAGGAAGCTGGATAGGGAGGCGTTCGTGCGGAAGTTGCGTGAGGTGCCAGCACCCTCCGAATTGATCCCGGATGACATACCGGCGGGTAGGGTCAGGGCGAACCAGCTCGCTGTTAGGACGAGCGAACTCCTGGTGAGTGTTTGCGAACAGTCGAGGCCGCGTACGGGAGGACGATCGCGTCGGCCTCGCACATACTGGTGGACGGCAGAAATCGCGGAACTGAGTCAGCGGTACATACGAGCCCGTAGGAGGAAAACCCGCGGCATGAAAAACCATGATGAACGGGGGCGGGAGACACTCCAGCGGGAGCACAAGCTGGCGAGGAAGGCCTTGACTGGCGCGATCAAGGCCAGTAAATGCCGCTGCTAGAAGGAGCTTTGCGCGCAGGTAGATAGGAACCCGTGGTCCACCGGATACAAGTTGGTAACCGGCAAACTACGGGGGCGGAGTCACCAGAGGTCCGGGATGCCGAGTCAATGCGAAGGATAGTCGACGGACTATTCCCGACACACTAGGTGAGGGCGGACACGCGTGACGAGGGCATTTTGCCTGACGTGCCGGGCTGAACGGAGGCAGAGCTGCAGAGAGCAATCTCCTCCCTGAAGCCCAGCAAGGCCCCGGGGCCAGACGGTGTACCCGGAGAGATTGTTCGGTTAGCGGCACGCGAGAGGCCGGAGATTTTTCTCGATCTTTACAACGAGTGCCTGGAAAGCGGAGCATTTTGTGCCAGCTGGAAGACTGCGAGGCTCATTCTCCTCTCGAAGAACAAGGGAGGCGACTCAGACTCGCCGTCATCCTATAGGCTCCTGAGCCTGCTGGACACACCAAGGAAGGTTTACGAGCTTCTGTTTAAGGCACGGCTGGTCGAGAGCATTGCGGCGGCGGGCGATTTCTCGGCGATGCAGAAGGGCTTTCGACCGGGCCTTTCGACGATCGAAGCAATTCGTGAAGTTATGGGGGCCTTCGAGAGAGCCCAACTGCATCGGCACGCGGTTAGGCCAGTTGTCGTTCTGGTGACCCTCGACGTTAGGAACGCGTTCAACTCCGCTCGGTGGTCGGACATCCTGGGCTCGTTGAAAGACGAGTTCAAGACGCCGGACTACCTGATGCGGGTTTTCGAGGATTATTTTACGGACAGGACCCTGATCTACGACACGAGGGACGGTAAGAAGACCAGGAGGATCACGGCGGGCGTTGCGCAAGGCTCGATCATGGGCTCAACCTTCTGGATCGCAGTGTATAGCTCTCTGATGGGACTAATACTGCCGCCAGGTGTTTTCATCGTTGCCTACGCGGATGACGCCGCAATCGTCATAGAGGCACAGGATGTTGACAGAGTCAGAGCCATTTTGCGGGAAGTGATGGCGATGGTGTGTGAATGGATGCGGTCTGATGGTCTGGAGTTGGCGTTGCAGAAGACCAAGATAGTGGTTTTGACGAGGCGCACGAAGATCGACACGATCGTCTCGATGGACATGGGACCGCTTCAGGTTGTGACCAAGGAGGCAGCGAAGTATCTAGGAGTGACCTTGGATACGAAACTGTTCTACTGGAGGCATATTAGCGATGTCGCGAACCGAGTTATGAAGCGCGTTGGGATGCTTGGTCGCCTGATGGCCAACGTTAACGGACCTAGTCCGAGCAAGCGAAGGAGCTTCTATAGAGACCGACAGGTTACTAGAGAGGAGGCGGCGGCGAGAGAGCGAGAACTTACTTTTTCCAGGTGGTTCAAGAGATGGCAGGCAGACAACAACGTTGCAGGCTGGACGAAGCGACTTATCAAGGATCCGGCATCATGGGTCGAGCGAGACAGAGGCGAGGTCGATTTCTACCTCACACAGTTCCTGTCCAGGCACGGCTATTTCCGGAGGTACCTTTATAGGCACGGTAAGATCGCGGACCCTCGGTGCAGATATTGCGAATGCGAGCGTGACGACGCAGACCACACTTTCTTCGTTTGCGAGAAATGGCTGGCAGAGCGGAAGACGATAGAGGCCGAGGTGGGAAGCATCAACGCAGACAATATAGTCAGCCTGATGCTCCGCGGGAAGGGCTGGTGGAACCATATTTCCACATACGCACGGAAGATCCTAATAGCGAAGCGGTTAGACTGCTGTCTGGAATAGACAGCCTCGCGGTATCTTTGCATGACGGTGGCGAGACTTGACTGGCATGAGTAAATGTTGGGCGAGTGCTGGTGACTACGTGTTGTTTTTTGTATGGACGACCGAATGGCGGGAGCGGCAACTGACATGGACGCCCTCTTAGGAGGGGGCCGGACACGCCGCACAGCCAAGAAGAAATGCTAAAGAAGCAGTTCTGGGCTGTGCGAGGGTAAAGGAGATGGGTGTTTAGTGGGTAGTAGAGAAGAACTCTGAGCCCCACACACCGGGTGTCATCCGACACCTGACGGTGCGTAAATGCATTCACCAACTCCATGTAAAAAAAAAAAAAAAAAAAAAATAATAATAATAATAATAATAATAATAATAACAACAACAACAACAACAATAATAATGATAATATTAATAATACCGTACCTGTGAACTCCTATGGCAACATTATCTAATTTAATATTATCCAAATCGTAAACACTCCTAACAACTTCAACTAACCAATTATCTGGAGCGTGGATGTTTTGTGTCAAAAGTGAAGATACAGGTAATTTTTTAAACTTTGCTATTGCTCCCATGATTTCACCACTACTAGTAAATTGAATTTCTGGCTCCAAAACAAATCGGTAAAAACTTGAAATAAAATTAGATTATTTTAATACAAACAAATGTAAAAGATGATAAATTTTTTTAAAGAATAGTATATTATTCACCGGGGGACTAAGATTTGCTGAGGAAGCCCACTGTCAGCAAACACGTAGGCTTCTACAGCATAGTCTTGAGTGATATTTACATTTTTTCAACATCGTTTATCACAAGTTTTAACTTGATTTCATCTGATTAAAGCCAAAAAACGGTTATGTACTCCCATGCATGATCGGCCGATATGCAGCCGGCCGCCATGTTGCAACCCGAGTGCAGGCGAAGGCATGTAATAGGCCAGATGCGCATCAGTCGACGGCGCCAGGAGTACATTTCGTTCTGTTGAATTGCATCGGAGGGACTCAAGTTATAACTTGAGATCAATGAGGTTAAAAATTCTTTTTTGAAAATTGTGTTAACTAACCTCTTAAGTGGCATATCACTATTTTTGTCTGCGCAATTTAAAAATATTTTTATATCACAATTTAAAGATTGTTGAAGAACCTTTAAAATTGGTCCCAATTTCTGAGCACCCCGAGAAACTGGATCAACTATGGCAATTAAGCTAAATGCTACAGAATCTTGACTAGAAGCAGATAGTTTGATGGCACTGCAATATCAACACAGATAAATCATTAAAGTCAAATAAAATTTTTAAACAAAATAAATCATTGAATATTTTAATTTAAAAAACTTGAACAGTAATTTAACCTGTGTTCATCGCCATGGAAAGGGACATCAAATCGATTTTTTACTTGTGGTCTAGGTACTAATAAAGATGTAATTTTCATAATCATATCAGCAGGGATGCCACTATTTTCTAAAAAATAAAATTATTATTAAAAATTATAATTGATAAAAAAAATACTGTTTATAACCTTTTCGATCTTTACAATAGTTACAGACACGAAATATTTAAAAATTTGAGCACAGAAAACAATTGGTAGTAAAGCTTCGTAATGATACTAAAAATATATTCTCTTACCTAGTTTTATATAATTAAATCAGAATTGAATAAAAACCAGATTTTTTACCACTTTTATGATACTTTAGATCGAAAAAGTTAAATTGCAATTGCACACAAGATTTATTATTTTTATTACAATTATAAATCAATTTTGAAGCCTACCATATTCATCTGAATCTTCAAAAAGCTGATTCTTTTTCAAATAATTAAATAGTTTTTGTCCATAAGAACTATAACTAAATCTTTCTAAAAGAGAAAAGTCGTCATGAGTAAATTCTTCATTGTCATCCAAAGGTCCAACGATTCGACCATTAAATACTACAGCTCTTTCACTTTTTTGTAATTTCAAAACAACATTCGAGTAATGTTGTAGCTTAATCAAGTAGTCCTCATTTTTTAACCCTGCTTTGATATCTTTATCCTGGTAAATGACCAAAGTAAATATAATAATATTTTGAAAACGATTCGAATAAATTGAGAGTAACTTGTAAAAATCACAAAAAAGACTCTTTTCAAAAGAAAAAATATTTTCCTTAATTTTGGATATAAATTATGCAGTTAACCCTTAAAGTACACACCCAAATCCAGAACTGCCACACTGACAGTTATGTGGGGTATTTTACACCCCGTGTGTACTTTAAGGGTTAAACTCAAACTTAAGTATTTCTTCTAATTAATGTTAAAAATTTCGAGCTCTTCACATCGGTTAAGTAAAAAATTTTTCATTTAAAAGTCAATCCAGTCTAAAGTGAGCCTCAGTATTGATATATTACTTCACTGGTGCACCAGTCTATTAATGTATTATAACATGTGATAACCGAAAGTGAGGAACAAAAGTCCGATTCTCAGCTTAGAATGCGGGAAATAACGATTTCTTATCAATATTATATGAATATAATTTATACTTTATTCAAAAATAAAAGTTATTTTCGGACATTAATCAGGTTTAACTTTTAATACAGAATAAGCTTTGGATTAAGCATGATAATATTTTTCATGAAATGTTGTTTCTGAAGAATTAACAGATTTTTCTGATCATACAAACGAAAATAAAAATCAGTTGTTTCGTATCTAATCACTCTACCCTGTTTTGTTGAAAATCTCTTTGAAGAAACGGAATGATTTAAAAAGTCAATAAAGAAAATTGGTCTCCAAGTTAGTTTTTCCATCATAACATAATTATTATAATTTTATTAACTGAGCTTACATTCATTTGAAAGGTGCAGAAATGTGCCATCAGTCACAACAAAATGACCCTAAATTAAAAAAATTTAGACTTTTTAGACTTTCAAGAATTCAATTATTTTTTTAGCTCACATTTTATTTTAATTTTAAGTTAGTACCTCTTTTTTATGACTTTTATCAATAAAAATTATGAAATTTTTTTTTTTTTTTACCTGTGAAGCAAATTTTCCATTTTTAATCAATTCGTAGGTTTCATCTTTTAATAAGTTACGAATATACTTCAATGAATTTTCAACTGGTAACATGGAAATTGCTGCCATAGCAATGGCATTTACGTTTGATTCAATCATCTTGGTATTTTCACTATTAATAATAATAGCAGCTCTTGCATTTGAATTAGATTCCTGATTTTAAACAAATATAATTTTTACGTTGATGAAAAAATAATAAAACTAACTTTATTTCATCGCTTATAGCCAGATAATTTGTCTGATGTGGTGTTTTTGCCCAAAAATTTTCAAGGAGTCTGGTCTCATGCATTGAAAACAAAAATTGTGTTGGAGATTCTTTAATTTCAACTAAAATATGTTCTAAACATTGAAAAAAAAATACTGCACAAAGGTTTTAGAAACTCATATGAGTGTTCCAATTAGTTTTTCAATTGTTATTTTTTTACAACTTGTCCTATGACTCAAAATTTTAGTTAATTAATACCTGTAGAATGTACTTCAATTTAAAGTTAAAAGAAATTAATTTTTTACTTTGGTCACAACAAGAATTAACATCTTGAATAAATCAAAATATGGATTCACGAATGAAATTTCTGTTATACTTCTGCACAAAACTGAAACGAGTAATGTACTTTTGCACAGAAGTTAATTCCCAGTAAATAAACAGCGCCGTTTTTAGACTCTGCGGAGGCATTAAAAAGCACTAAACAAATGCAGAGGTATAAATTATTTTAAAAGTACCGCCCAATTTTCATATTACATTAAAAGTATACGAGCGTGTTCGTTTGTAACGGACATTACAGTTTGACACTTCAAGACGTGGCCTTACCGAAACAAAGACTTTTGAAACGTAGTTTTCATACTTAGCTTATTACACCTATCATATTATATATACTATACCCTACCTATAATGTACACACAAGCATCTGCGATTGAAGAGGAATGAAAAATTTCCCTGTAATGCTATCGACGACCGTCACGCTACGCTAAAGCTACGAACCTCGTTATACCAGTGCATCCCTGCAAGGAAAGTAAGGAAAAGGGTGTAGGAAAAGGGTGTCTGCCGACCGATAAAGTCTGACATACTAATTAAAGAGTAGCATTCGCTTACACCGAAAACAGTATCTGGCACTCTCGACGTGAGCCGTAGACGTCTGGTGTCACTGCAGAACAGCATAACTTCGAAACGCACGCCTGAGCGCCTGTAACTTCTTTGAAGTGCGTCTGCTGTTCACTACGAGATTGTCAGATACTTTCTGAGCAAAAAGCAGGAGTAGTATTTTTGTTTTTTTTTTTTTTCACTGCCTTCCTCAATATTTTAAGCAAGTGCAGTGAACACTCCTTTTTTTCTTGTACACCTAAATTGTAATTTTCTCGACGATTCTTATGTGAAATTCATAGCCATAAGTGAGTTGGAGTATTACCGATTTTTTCCTAATTTTTGATAAGCTTTAAGCTAAAAAAAAATTTACAATATTTCACAACATTATAACAAAAACGACATTGCCAAATAATTTCAAACATATAATTACTACAAAAAAAAAAATAAAATTAAAATAAAATTCATTACAGCTATAAATTGTTTATAAGTAAATAATAAATATGAAAATTTATGACCGCAGTTGTTCATAAAATTTAAGGTAAGACCTCAGTTACCAGAAGAAAATATACGAAAAATGTATAATTCAAGTTACCTAAAGGTAAATATCAAAAATTAATGCTGCTAAATTTTCAAGACCTGGGGTGACCTATATTCTAAAATATTAACTTTTGTGTCGACTATTTAACCCGCAGTCTTATGGGGAACGCTCATTTTTTGCGAAATTTTTATGCAACAAAATATCTGCGCACGCTGTAAACTTTTTTACAATAATAAAATTTTTCAAGGAACATGTAATTGCAAATTACTTGTACATTCATGAACTCTAAGTATGAATTAAAAATTATTTACTTGTAAAATGGGGAAAAAAACGTCTGCTCTCAACGCACTTCTGTATCTGTATCTTCGTGAAGCTAGTCAAATGTGAGGTTAAAATTGGAACTTGACTACCTGTGTAACTGAGGTCCTACCTTAAAAGTACCCCAATTTGATAAAAAAAATATTAAAATCGGAGCATATTTCGCCGAGATAATTTTTTTTTTTTTCTTCTCTCTTTGAAACTGTCGAGTCGCTCATTATATGGTTTGGAGCAGCTCCCTCTCCGCACTCTGACTCATCATCGCATCATTAGTTTACCGCTTAACTTTTTGACAAGGGTGCAAACACCGTTTATTATTATTGTTTATACTGTTCATACTTTTTTCAAAAATTATTTGACATTTACCTTTCAAATTCCGCTAAAACGGTTTAAAATTTATCAAAAACCTCACAATAATTAAATGAAAAACAATAAAAAAACCCCTTATTTAAAGTTCAAAATAACAATTTTTTTTTTGAAAAATTGAGTACTTACACGGAGAGAACAAATACAGAAATTTATTGTGGAGTCGACACAAGAAACTTCTGTGCTCCAAAAGCACGTGAATTTTCTGTGAGCGCCACGAAAAAATTGTATGTTGCCTTACGCAGAAAAAATCCCAAGCGGCACTGTAGCCGAACCAATCAGCTGTGACCAATGATTTTGATTGGCTCTCCTACAGTAGTACTTAGGATTTTTTCTGCGTAAGGCTAACACACAGTGAATTCTTTAGAGTTAGCTTACCACAATGAATTTCTGCATTTATTCCCTTAATGTATCAATATAAAATGAAAGATTTTTAGCTCTTATCTAATGATTAAAACTTTGAAAAATACAAAAGGTTTATCCCAACTAGGCTAGTCGTACAAAGTCTGAAAGTGGGTAAAAGTGGAAAAAATTCCTTACAGCAATTTTATGATTGAAAGGGGAAGGAAATATGTAAAGAAATGAAAAAACATCGAAGCGAACCGCGCTCGAGTTTTTGGGGTGGAAGGGGGGTTGATTTTTAGGGGTGCGTAACTGTTTTTTACGATTTCCGACATCTTATCAAAAAAAGTTGAATGTAAAAGTTGTAGATAATTAAAAAATCTACAACTTTTGTTCTATGAATTTTTTTACATAACCTCAAAATTTACGAGATAAACGCAAAAAACGAGTTTTTTTGTTTTTTATTTTTCCTGGCCACAAAAATAGATGTATCTTAATGAAACTTGGTCAAAGTAAAGTTTTTTTATGTAAAATAAGCCATAATTTTTTTGTATAAAAATATTGAACCGTTTAAAAAATACAGGTGGCTAAAGTGAAAAAAGGTGTCGGCTTTACGAGAAAAGTTTCTCAGTTTGAAACGCTCTACGATTTTCATTTGGGTCTCATTTTTTTTGTTATTACGTGTAGATTTGAAAGAAATAAAAAAAATAATATACTATTAGAAGAAAAAGGCGAAAAAAATGAAAAAAACCCAAAAAATCACTTTTTTTACCAATTTTTTTTGTATTTGTTGTAAATTTTGTACTTATTGTTTAAATTTTGATTTTAATGTTAAGCACACCAATAACTGAAAACTAAGATTAATTTTTATCATAAACAATACGAAAATTAGTAATAGACAATGTAATTGCTTCTAATAAACGTTTTTGGCATATTTTAAAAAATGTTAAAATCATGCAATTTTGTTTAAAAAAAATTTTTTTAACTTTTATAATCGATACTTAACTTTAAAAAAACATTTTTTTTGAAATATATTAATTCTTTTTTTTTTTACAAAAAATGTTGTAATTTCTCTGTTTATCAAAAAAGGCATTAATTTCTAACAAATTTTCACAACTGCTAAACAAAAATCTGAAATTTTTTTAATAATAGTTTGGTTTCTGGTGTACCTGCGTAGAATTTGAAAATTTATAATAGCAGGTAGTGATATTAACTACACTGAGTCACTGAGCTCCTTTGACTTGAAAGCAAAAGAAGGAGGGGTCAGGGCCTAGAGGAGAGGATCGTTTTGGAGCAGTAGCAGACGGCACGCAGCATCGCATCAGCTGCTGCTCCGATTTACCGCCATTTCTTGTGTTGTGCTAGGCTTAGTAAACCAACCGTCTTTCAATCCAACAAGAAGCACGTGTGGAGTTGTGATTTTTATTTTCATTGTTTGGCTTATTTATAGTGTAAAAAAAGTAGGTGAGTAATCTATACAATAAGATTGCGTTTACTATTAGATCTGTTCAGTCTTTAATATTTAAAAAAAGTGGTTCTATGAGAAAACATATTTTTGGAAAACCAGTTATTAGTTATAGTAATACGACATTTATTTCGTTCTCAAAATTATTTTTTGTTGTACTTCCAGAAAAAAACGAACTCTCCTGCCCAGATGCAAAACAAGAGTATTCGTATTATATCAATTTTTCATCTTTAGAATTACAAGACTGGCTGCCATATGATTCCAGCATTATTAGCAGCAGTCGTTAAAGAAGGTATTTCAAATTTTTATATGTACTTCGAACCTAGTTGTTATTAAAATGAAAAAAAAACTTTTAAATTAAAAAAAAATTTTCAAATTTTTGTATTTATTCTGAGCTTTTTGTAATTGAACTAAAAAAAAAAACAAATTTTTTAAATAAAAACAATTTACAAATATTTTTTGGCTTCGATCAATCCTCGATTAAAGTAAATGGTGAAAAAATTTCAATCAACCCTTTATTATTATTTCAACGAATAACAATGCAAATTTCAAAAGCAAGTGACATGAAAAAGCATTTGGAGTATGAGTTGTCACCTTTTCCTTTATCTCTTTTCAATGAAAACGGATTGAAAAAAGGTACTAAATCTGAGTTGTATAAACTATTTACAAGCATTGATACGTTGCCAAAAGCTATTAATACAGTTCATGTCGTTGACGGAGGTTTCTTGTTACATAAAGTTCTTTGGCAAAAAAATGAAAATGTTCAAGACATTACAGCTAAATATTTAAATTATGTCAAAAAAATTATGAGGCAAACAGCTGGATTATCTTTGATGGCTATCCAGATGCGAATTCATCTACTACTTCTTCAACTAAAGCTGTCGAACGTTTAAGAAGAAAAAAATCTACCGCGGTTCCCGATTTTAATGAGATTCATGACCACACGGTGATTTCATACACACAAGAAAAGTTTTTATCAAATGAGAAAAATAAAAACAAATTAATTAAGCACTTGATGGAAGCTTTCGATGCGGCTGATTTTTTCTGTAAACAGGCCACCGAAGATGCTGATGCTTTGATCATTAATACAGCGATCATCGCAGCCGAAAACATTAAAAGCGTAATAGTTATTGGTCAAGATATCAATCTTCTTGTGCTTTTAAATCAGCTAAATAACTCTGGTTTGAGTATATACTTTCATAAGCAAGGTTCAGGAAATGTTAAAGATACTTTTTTTTCATCGAACAGTTTTAATTATCCATCAAACCGGGAAATCGTTGCGTTCTTGCATTGCTTTACTGGTTGTGATACAACCTCTGGTTTTACAGGTAAAGGTAAAGTAACATCAGTAAAAAAATTGATCGCCAACGATGAGCTTGCGAGTCTTGCAGCTGTTTTTTATGAAAAAAATCCGGATAAAGATTTGATAGCTGAAAATAGTGGTAAGTTAATCGCATCGATGTACAGCAAAAAAAAGCACTGTTACTTTGAAGGATTTACGATTTGAAATGTATGAAACTTGTATAATTAAAAAATCGTTCAAATTAGAAAATTTGCCCCCTACGTCCGGAGCAGCTCGTCAACATTCGTTTAGAGCATACTACCAGTTGCAGTTGTGGCTTGGAAACGATAGTTTAAATCAGAGTTGGGCAAGTATCCGAAGTTGAAATTTCGGATACTTTTGGGCTTTCGAAAAGTATCCGAAAAAGTATCTTCGGATATTTTTCAATTTTTAAAATTATCCGAAAAAAGTATCTTCGGATACAAGATAAATTTCATGAAAGTATCTTCAGATACAAGATACATTTCAAAAGTATCCGAAAAAAGTATCTTCGGATACTGTTCAATTTTTAAAAGTATCCGAAAAAAGTATCTTCGGATACAAGATAAATTTCATGAAAGTATCTTCAGATACAAGATACATTTCAAAAATATCCGAAAAAAGTATCTTCGGATACTTTTTTTTTTTGAAAAATCATCTTCGGATACTTTTTAAATTTGAAAAGTATCCGAAAAAAGTATCTTCGGATTCTTTCATAATCGAAATATATCCGAATATACTTTTTGTGACAAAAAAATTTTATACAGTTAAAAAATTTAACTTTTTTTACTAATGAGTACAATAACCAAAATCAAATGAAAAAAAAAATAAAAAAAAAATAAAATTATTAAAAACGTGATTGGAAATTGTTGGGGACGCTCGAACGGGTGCTAAGGATTATAAAAGGATTTAAAATACTTTATAGCATATAAGTTTTTGCAAAAAAAAAAAAAAAATTACTTTTTGAACCAACTCTGGAATTCAATCACCGTGCTTCGCTACAATCAGTTTCTGTTAAAAACGTAAATGTGTTTCAATAATTTAGTCGCGCAACTTATTCACACGTTTATACAAGAGTTGTTGCGAGACAAATTTTTTGTTTAAACCGATCTCAAATCAAAGTTTTTTATATTTTGAAAAATTTGTAAAAAATTATTTTCATAAGACAAATTGACAAATTTCAGTCATATACTTTTAAATTACTTTTACTAATATGACTTGTAAATTTTATGAAATATTTTTAAAGAAAGAAATATTTTCAACAGAAAGTTGAAAGATCTATTAGTAATTATAAATTCTTATTTGAATTAAATTTAATTTGAATTTTATTCAAATTTATGAATAAAAATTTCTCAATTTAAAATTATTATGTTGTCTATTTCTTAAAAAATTTCTCCTGGAAAAATCAAAAAATACTCCTGGAAAACCTGGAAATCTCCTGGAATTTTCGTTACAAAATTGGCACGAGCCCTGAAAAAATTTGTCTCGCAACACGTGTGAATAAGTTGCGCGACTAAATTATTGAAACGAAGCACGGTGATTGAATTCAAGAGTTGGTTCAAAAAGTAATTTTTTTTTTTGTTTTGCAAAAAATTATATGCAATGAAGTATTTTAAATCCTTTTATAATCCTTAGCATCCGTTCAAGCGTCCCTAACAATTTCCGATCACGTTTTTAATAATTTTATTTATTTTTATTATTTTTTATTTTATTTGATTTTGGTTATTGGATTAATTAGTAAAAAAACTTAAATTTTTTAACTATATAAAATTTTTATGTCACAAAAAGTATGTTCGGATATATTTCGATTATGAAAGTATCCGAAGATACTTTTTTCGGATACTTTTCAAGTTTAAAAAATATTCGAAGATATTTTTTCAAAAAAAAAAAAGTATCCGAAGATGATTTTTCAAAAAATCAAAAGTATCCGAAGATACTTTTTTCGGATACTTTTGAAATGTATCTTGTATCTGAAGATACTTTCATGAAATTTATCTTGTATCCGAAGATACTTTTTTCGGATACTTTTGAAATGTATCTTGTATCTGAAGACACTTTCATGAAATTTATCTTGTATCCGAAGATACTTTTTTCGGATACTTTTAAAAATTGAAAAATATCCGAAGATACTTTTTTCGGATACTTTTTGAAAGCCCAAAAGTATCCGAAATTTCAACTTCGGATACTTGCCCAACTCTGGTTTAAATGCGACTGAATGGGGATGGAAAAAACTTCAGAAGGATTGATCATGCCGACTTATACCGAGGAAAGTTTGATCCCATACTATTTGTTGAAAACAATTAGTTGCAGCTGCGAGAAAGGGTGTGACAAAGGCAGATGCGGCTGCAGAAAGCATGATCTAAAATGTTCCAATCTATGTATCAACTGTCAAAGTTTGAGGAATTGTACAAATTGTGAACAGGAATCAATAAACTTCACCTGTGATTTTGAAGAAGCTGAAAGAGAATTGGAAGTAGGCGTACAGTCGGCGACTGAAAATTCAGAAGATTCAAAAGATTCAGAAGAAGAAGAAGATGATGAAGATACTCCAGTTTTACCGCATAAAAGAGCACGGCTAAATTAAAACTGAAAGTATCTGTTACTATTAACAATTTTTTTTCAATATTTGTAAGAATAGCTAAGATTAAGTATCTTGTATTTAAAGAATAAAACATGAATGTAAATAAAATATTTTATAATTAATTAATAAATCTTGTCGGTCTTTTTAAAAAAGTTTGTGAAGCTGAAAATTCAATTGAAAACAGTTTTTGTAAAAAAAAAAAATATATATATAAAAAAAAATGTTTTTGTAACGTTAAGTGTCGATTATAAAAGTTAAAAAAATTTTTTTAAACAAAATTGCATGATTTTAACATTTTTTAAAATATGCCAAAAACGTTTATTAGAAGCAATTACATTGTCAATTACTAATTTTCGTATTGTTTATGATAAAAATTAATTTTAGTTTTCAGTTATTGGTGTGCTTAACATTAAAATCAAAATTTAATTGAAAATTTAAACAAAAGTACAAAATTTACAACAAATACAAAAAAAATTGGTAAAAAAAAGTGATTTTTTGGGTTTTTTTCATTTTTTTCGCCTTTTTTTTCTAGAAGTATATATAATTTTTTTATTTCTTTCAAATCTACACGTAATAACAAAAAAAATGAGACCCAAATGAAAATCGTAGAGCGTTTCAAACTAAGAAACTTTTCTCGTAAAGTCGACACCTTTTTTCACTTTAGCCACCTGTATTTTTTAAACGGTTCAATATTTTTATACAAAAAAATTATGGCTTATATTACATAAAAAAAACTTTACTTTGACCAAGTTTCATTAAGATACATCTATTTTTGTGGCCAGGAAAAATAAAAAACAAAAAAACTCATTTTTTGCGTTTATCTCGTAAATTTTGAGGTTATGTAAAAAAATTCATAGAAAAAAGTTGTAGATTTTTTAATTATCTACAACTTTTACTTTCAACTTTTTTTGATAAGATGTCTAGTTTCGCCGGAAATCGTAAAAAACAGTTACGCACCCCTAAAAATCAACCCCCTTCCACCCCAAAAACTCGAGCGCGGTTCGCTTCGATATTTTTTCATTTCTTACCATATTTCCTTCCCCTTTCAATCATAAAATTGCTGTAAGGAATTTTTTCCAACACATATCGTAGTACGACTGGCCTAAACGTCTGTAATTTATTGTTAAAAAATTTTTTCTGGATCAACAAATTTTTATAACTTATGAAATAAAAAACATTTTTTTACGAAAGAGAGTAGAAAATTGCAATTTTTCAATACTTCATAAAAATAAAATTTGGCTTATTCAGATTTAGGTTGCCTGCAGTAAACATCACCCAAAGTTTCAATTTTTTCAGTTATTCATTCATTATAAAAAAATTTGTCAGAAATTTTTTTTTTTCAAGTGCTTGAGACTAAACTTACTCAAATAAAACTTAAATCATAAATTGAAAAATTTTAGGCAAAAATAAGTCCACCATGTTATTGGTATACACTCCACTACCGGTCTGGGTAATGCAAGGTTTGCTATGCTCAGCTATTTTTTTTTATCTTTCTAAAATATACGGCTTTTCAATTCTTCGGAATCAATTGGGTCTAAGAACATAAAAAACATAAATTTTTTTTACCAAATAATCCAATGTTTCGTTCAAAAGTTTTCTTCCAGAATAAAGTTCTAAATTAACAACAATCCACAAGGTGTATTCATGATTAATATTTTTTCTAGGAAGATGTAAATAATGCACATTTTTCATCATCCAAACAGAATTATATTGGGAATCCCGTTTTTCAAAATGATCATCATCAGGAGCGGAAGTAATTAAGTTTAGCCACATACTTTTATCAACCTTCAGTACTCGTTCGTTCAATCTACAAATTTGTATTTTTTTTTTTTATTCAAATAAATTGAAAAATGATATGGTACTAAACTTGTGTGTGAAGTTGTACGTTTACATCGAGAGCATCAGCAACTCGAGATGTAAGTGTACAACTTCGGACACAATTTGAGTATCATATTTTATTCAACAAAATCATGTAATTTAATAATTTGATAAAAATGCGGCTGTTAATGTACCCTATTATTCAACGCTACGGTGAAAAGAAAAAAAGATTAAAAGTATCACTTCTACCGCGTATTTTATACGTCAAAATATACCCATTACATGGTCGAGTTGAATAAAAATCTTTATTGAACTGGATCATGTAATAGGTTCGTTTTGACGTGTCAAATACGCGGCAGAAAGGATACTTTTACATCTTCATATCTTTTCACCGCAGCGTTGAATAAGAGGTACTTTTTCAGCCGCTTTTTTTAAAAGTATCATATTACAAGATCCTGTTGAATAAAATACATCTTAAGTTTCTTCTGCTCGAGGCATGAATGTACAACTTGAACACAAATTGAATAACATATCTTTATATTTACCTTGGCATTACATTTGGTTGCTTCATTAAAAATTCAAAAACATCATCTCCTTCTGTAATTTCACCTCTATAAACTGCTTTTTGGATCGTAGGAGTTTGAGCCATAATAGTAGATAAGACTGCTTCTTCAAATGAATCAGCATTTAATTGATCAAAAGGTAAAGGTACTCCGTTAAGAAGCGCTTGAGGGAATTTTTTGAATCCAGTTCTTTTAATAAAATCGTTAGCAAGATGACGACCTACATCGTAACCTGATGCTTCGCCAAATATGTAGTCTACATTAGATTTTGAATCTTTTGCTTTCAAAGCTTCTTTTATAGATGAAACTTGTACTTCATTGGAGGTTTCAAAATTAAAAAGCTGGAAAGTTTGTAATTAATTTTTGTTATACTATTAAAGAATTGATAAAATAAAATAAGCCAACAAGATGTCAATACTAACAGTTGATAGAAAATTCATTGCATCTTTAGAACTTTTACTTTCCATCAAGTAATGAAAAGCATTATTTACTGCTACACTAGGATTTGTTTCTCCAGTCTCTTTAACATCAAAATTGGTAACAAATACGAAACCTATTCTTAGAGGTGCAGAATGAGCGTAGAGAGATTCAGCTAATGCAATAAGAGGCACGGATTCTATACTCAGAGGATCAATGACAATTACCTAGATTTAAAAATGAAACAAGCATTAAATAAATTGATTACAAATAAGTTTTAAATCATATTATACATGGAACGTTCGATTCAAGAAGGGCCCAACCTCGAAAAACGTTTTTGATAAAAAGCGAATTGAAATGAATTTAACATTTTTCAACAATTGTATGATACTTGCAAGCCAATACAATACAATTTTTTGATAACGCAGTAGAATTAGGATGGTTTTTTCGGAAAAATCAAAACGCAAAAACATTTTAACAAATTGTAATATTAAATTATTGAAATAAGTTGCTAAAAACCAGTTATTGTTTGTTTATAGATAATAAATTTTTATTAAATGAAATAAATGTTAATAAACAAAGCCCATAATAGTATAATAAGGTAAGGGTGCAGGACTGATATTAGTGTAATTAGTTTATAGAGAAAGCTATGATTTAATTGGGTTAAAATTTTGTTACACCGTCTATAATTAATACTAATTACCAAAATAAGCAATTGTAAAAGAAGCCCTATAATTCTCCAACCCACGATACCATTTTTATAAAAAATGTCATTTAATTCCAAAAAAAATAGCTCTACAAATTTTTTCAAATTTTTTGAAGTGGTGGAAGACACTGTTTAGGCCAAATTATTAAAATTTTTCATTTAAATCGCCACCTAGTGGCCACATACTGCGTTAAAATAAAACAGCATTTACATCCCTGAACTACATTATTGGTAAACAAAATTTTGCGCTAGAGAAACGCAAACCGCGTTTCTCTAGCTCTCTTAGATTTCGAGATATTAATTAAACTTGAAAAATCACTATTTCGCGCCGCGAATGCGCAGTTGAAGGAATAAAAAATTATGGTTTGCGCTAAAAGCTACTTTTTTTCACACCCTTTCAAATGATATACATAAATAATGACATAAATAATGACATATAAATAATGATATGTATAATAAATTTTTAATACCTCTAACAAGACCAGTTCAACCCTAAAAAATGGTAGAAATGAGTTATATCTAATCTAGGTCTGGTGGGCAAAATTTTTTTTGCAGAAACCCCCACAATATATACAAAAATTACATGAAAAAACGTATTTACGAAAAAAAATTCTAATAATTTTGACTAGTTTTAAATAATTATAACACTGAAGGTTGGACATTTAGCCCAAACGACAAAAAGCCCACCAATGAGAGCTCTTCCTCGTGATTTGCGCCCACCAATCAGAGAAGAGCTCCGGTTTGAAAATCTGAGTGGCGCGAGGTCATCGGGACTCGCTATAGAGTTCCGTTTTTGAAGTATAGAGGGTGCAGAGGTATATTTTTTACCTACAAAAATTTACTCAGCACTCTGCAGCAAACATGGCAGCTATCAGCTGGCGGTACTGCTCTTGTTGCAGGGCGAGTGGCTGCGGCTGTCGACCACTCGTGGCCGTGCACTGCGTCGTATACTTAACTTATTATTATCATTGTTGTCATGATTACATCAGCTAATTAAATAATTTGAAGTGTCGTTAGTCCGTGAAAGCGTGTGTTATTCAATAGAATTAGATGGTTGTCACACAGAGGTTATCGGTTACAATTATAAGCAGGTCATGTGAAAAATGATGCTATATTTTTTGAACTTTCAGCTCAGTCACTCATCATCATAAATAAGCAGTTAATTGAAAATATCAGGTGATTGGTGATTTTTAGTGCTAAGGTTTTTGGTTTTTATCTATTAAAAAGTTGAGTACTGAAACCAAAACAGTGTAATGGGTAGTGCACACTTGATTTTTATGTAACTAATTCTGATGGATCAAACATTAATGTTATTTAAATTTATTTTTTATTTTTCAATTTATTTAGGCAGATTTAATAATGGTTTACACGGCCCTACTGTTTATATAAATTTTGTTTCTACCAAAACTGCAAAATAATTCATAGTTTTTAATAGTTAGTGTAATTAAATACGGTGCATAAACCTGGAATCATAAGCATCAATAGAGAGAGTCGCTGAAAAATATAGTAAAATGTTGAAATAGTTTGGTTAACCTTCTCTCAACCATTTATCTTATTCCACTTTCCCCGACAAGTTAAATTTTGTAGTTGAAACTGCTAGTGTCTACTAAAGTTTTAATTATTTACCATCTCTAATAGTCATTGTAGTTAAAAGTGTAGTTAAGTCAAACTTTTTTTTAAAATACTCTTGCTTTTGGATGAAATGATAAAGATTTTATATACAATTACTTTTAAATTGATCCGTTAAAGTGAATAGTAGCTCATTAACGAAAAATACTTTGAAATGTTTTGATTAGTATCTTCATCAATGAGTAATAATTAACCTTTAAAAAGTATTTTAATTTTGATATTGTGTATAGACTCCAGTTATAATAAGATTTCAGCCGAAACTCAAATTCATTGAGCAAGATTGATATTAATTAAAAAAAAATTTTTATTTTACATTTAAAAATAACTGCTTTTATTTAAATGACATAAATTTATATATTTCAAGATTAATATTTTATTTACATGGTTAATCTATTATTGACTCAGTATAAAAAAAGGAGGTATTTGTAGCAAAAGTGGCTACTTTCTTACACAAGTTGGTGTTAAGAAAACAATTACTTAACTTACAGTAAACAATCTGAAGTTGTCCATCAACTTAGTATACTTTTAATTTTTTATTACGCAATAAACATGTTACTGCTTAAACTTATAAAGTTATCAGTTAATCTGCTCTGGAAAAATTACTATTAAAGCTTAAAATTAAACTTTTTGAATTCGAATAAAGCATAAATTATTTTACTTTTATTGAATAACTACTCAGCATTGCAGGAAAAAAATCTTATTGTAATATTAAATTATTAAAATATTTATTTTTTATTCAAAGTAAACTAAAAGTAATTAAAACACTATCATCTTTGATACATAATAGTTAAATTTTGCAACCTATTCTAAAATTGTTATTTTAAATATATGATTCTTATATTAAAAAATCATTGTACATTTTAACCATACCGGCAACTATACATGGCGAAAAAAGTTATTAAAATACAATCATACATAGCAGAAAGTACAATTGAGGGTTCGGATCGAGGAACCAGGCGCGCGCTCGACCCTCAATTATTGTACAAAAATCAGCCCAAATCGTGTTTCAATAGTACGAATAATCACTGTTCTGGTTAATCTTTCGCTGTCGTATTTTACCAACAACTACTTTAGCTTCTTTTCGCTGAATCTATGAAAAAAATAATTAATACAAAATTAATATTAATCAAAAAGAGTCTGTTGAAGGCATTGAGATATTTTTTAAGATGAAAAAATGTTAACAAAAATTTTTATGATGAATATTTATGAATTTTATTATCAAACATAATCTTACCGTGTATTTTATTTTGTGATTCACAGGTTGCCTGCCAGGTTTGCGCCCGCATTTTTTCTTTGTTGCTGTTTTCTGATTTTCCGAAAAAAAAAAAAAAATCAAGCATTTATTTTAGTTTGTTTCATTTCCTATAGATAATTTTTTAAAAAACATAATGTACGCTAATAATCATAATAATAATAATAATAATAATAATAATAATAATAATAATAATAATAATAATAATACTAATAATAATCTCGATAATAAAAGTCAATGTGGTAACTAAACATTAGAACCTTCACCGACGTTAAAGAATCTTTAACAATCCACTATGATTTCAGTTTCTTATTCACTAATGTAAAAAAAAAAAAAAAAAAAAAAAAATTTTTACGAGTACACAATTTTGATTAATAGAGTACCTGTTCAGAATTGTTAACAGATGGGGACACAACTTCAGCTGTTGGTTCTGATACTGTAAGTTCTTGATCTAAACTGACAATGTTATCCATTGTCGGGTCACCGACTTCCATTTCATCCTGTAAACATTTAAAAAAACTTTTTTATAAAAATCCTTATCACCTTATCTCTTACTTCGTTATTAAAATTATTCTTTAATACTCGAAAAAAATGATCTTTCATAAAATGTTTTCTAAACACAGCTACTTCATTTAAAATATATAACTGAAAAAAATTGCATTCAAATGTTACTAAAATAATCATATTGTTTTTATTTTTTTATATTTTTTTAATATCCTTTTGAAAAATAGTAATTTAAAAAATTGTAGACAAAATTATTAGCTACGGTTTGTAAGAAAAAAAAAAAGACATCTATTTACGAAAATAAAATCTCAAAAATGAAAATGTGCTGGAATTTTTTTATACGCGGTTTTTGCTTTTTTCTTTTGAACATGATCAAACAATTAATTTTTTAATTTTATTAATATGATTAATCTAATGAAGTAATATCGACCCTGATTGAGAGGTAGGTCGCAATGGGTAAAATGGGTGGGTACGGGGAATCGGGTTTTTAATTGAGTAGAAAATAAATTTGACTAGAAGAGTATGAACATACAATCGCCCGGTAGCTCAGTGGTAGAGCGACTGCCCGGAATGCAGGAGGTCGTGTGTTCGAATCTCACCTGGGACAATTTTTTTCTTCTCAATTTTTTCATTTATTTTAAAATTAAGGGAATACTCTAGGTGAACTAATATTCACTAGATTTTTAATTATTTAAAAAACCAATGCCCGAATCATCAATACATAGTCATCTTAACTAATTTGAAATTCGTTGGGCAATACAAAGTTGAGTATGAATATACTTACATAAGTAATATCGACCCTGATTGAGAGGTAGGTCGCAATGGGTAAAATGGGTGGGTACGGGGAATCGGGTTTTTAATTGAGTAGAAAATAAATTTGACTAGAAGAGTATGAACACACAATCGCCCGGTAGCTCAGTAGTAGAGCGACTGCCCGGAATGCAGGAGGTCGTGTGTTCGAATCTCACCTGGGACAATTTTTTTCTTCTCAATTTTTTCATTTATTTTAAAATTAAGGGAATACTCTAGATGAACTAATATTCATTAGATTTTTAATTATTTAAAAAACCAATGCCCGAATCATCAATACAAAGTCATCTTAACTAATTTATTAATATGAGGTAACAACTGTATGATACACTTGCCTCGGGTTCATAATCAATTTCTAATTCATCATCTGAATCAATAATTACTGGTCCAGCCTCATCAATTTGGTCCTTTTCGTCGGCCGGTACAAAATTAAAACAAAAAAAAATCATTAAAAAGTAAAAAAATCAACGTACGCTTAGACCGATATTATCAAATGTAATTCCTTTGTATGTTTCAAAATTACCTTTGATAAAGTTTTCGATGCTGCTTTCAATTTCGTACTCAGCCATGTCTTTAATGAAGGTCTCAACCGACCAGTTACCATGCTGTAACAATGTCCATGCATCTTTTATAGCTCCGTCACCTAGAACAGTTTCTTTGGATTGCTTCTTCTCCCCGTTTAATTTGTGCTTAGCTCGTTCTATGTCTCGCTTGGATTTATCCACTTGCTTGTGGAATTTCATCTGCAAAAAAATCCAATATTGTAGGTAGTGTTTTTGAAGTATTGAATAAAGTTTCACGCGGAAAAAAAATTTTAAAGTTAGCTAATTTGAAGAACTGGATAAAATCATAATCTAGAGCCCACGGCACGGATCCATCGCGCCGATTTATCCAGGTTTCATTCGCTCTGACTCCAACGCGACACCGAATAAATCCGTGCACTCCAAGCGCGGTGCGATCCCAACCGACAAAATCCTTACAGTTTCATCCTGCCTGGCTGATGCAACTTGCACTAGTGTGACGTCAAGAAGGTTCCTTGCTCGTAAAATTATATCAACATGCATTTATAAATATATGTCGCGCGAAAAGCCAAATCTTGTTTAAAATATAATCAACTTTTATTATTTTTGTTTTAGTATTTAAATTAATTTGTTTAATTTAAAAAAAAGTAGATATAGAAAATAGATATAAAAAAATAGATAAAAATAAATAAGTACAACATTTCTGATTATTTATTGCAATAAATAAATTAATTATAATTAATCAATAAATAGAAAATTGTATTAGCGCATGAGATTTGAAACTAATGAAACGAAAAACAATTGTAGATAATATGCCCGCTTTCTTATTTTAGAAACTGTCATGTATCCGCCAGGTAGGATGAAACGTTACGTCGGATGGGATCGCATCGCGATTGGAGTTCACGGATTTATTCGGTATCGCGCTGGAGTCGGAGAAAATCTATACTGGATGAATCTGCACGCTAATGATAGATCCGTATCGCATCATTTTAGCACGGAATAATCTGCTAATTTCTTCCGAATATAAGTTTTCTACAACGTGGACTTTGCTGTGACGCATAGATATCCGTACGACGGAAAAGGTTACTCATTGCAATTACACATAATCGCTTTATATGCTTCTAATATTTTATTCTACAACTATATAATGTGTTCCACTATTAAAATTGAGTAAGCGATACCGATTTTTGAGTTTAAGACTTTTATTTTTGATCCTATTGGTTAAGCATGTCGTCATCTATCGAGTTTTTCATCGAGAACTTGGTTATTAATCAACAATAAATTTTAGAGGTTGTAATTTTGTCAAATTCTGCGCGGAACGCGTACGTGCGCCCACTCGTAAGCTAAAATTTGATATTAAACTTATGTCGTAATAATTTTAAATTAATAAAGTTATTTTTAACGTGATGGTTATAGAGCGTAACGAAGTCGCTTTATACATTTTTTGCAAAAAGTAAATAATTAAAAAAACCAGTGGTTTTAAATCTTAATTGCTGCTCGAGGGTCTTGTAAGTGCTGCTACGCAATACCAAAAAAGTATTCAATCAGCTAGAGCATTTTTTTTTTAGTTTCTTTTTACTCACGTGTAAAAGCATAAGTTGTTGGACATGTACGTAGCGAACTGCTGGTTGCACTATTGTTGGTTTCGGAGTAATTAATTGTGCGATCCACCTCGACAAAAACACACCAAACACTAGGCTTAACCCTTTTTAACCATTGCGTTTTAAAGTAACCGCTAAAAAAAACTCGCCACCTTTTCTGATTTACATTATCTTCTTTAAAAATGGATTTAATTAAATTATCTAAGAACTTTAAAGCATCGTCAATATCTTGAGAGCGTAAAAGAGGCAAAACCAATATATGTTTGAGCATTAGGTACGCTCTTGGGTTAGCGTTTTTTATGTTATGTCGCGGAATTAAACCTAACGCTTTAAGTTTTCGTACAATGGCCTGGAAAAAAATTGTATGTATCATTAAATATGTGTTATAAAAGAATATATATATATATATATATATATATACTTCATAATTGAGGAACTCCCTGCTATAAACACAATAAGGAAGATGCATAAATAATTGTTTCATACAACCTTTGACACCCTCGCCTTCGGCTCAGGTGTCCATTTGGGTTTACCAGGACTGGCCAAAACTTTTCCAGCGCCCGGTGTATAATGATATGTTACTCAACTTATGTGTGAAGTTGTACATTTACATCGAGAGTTGTTGATACTCGAGGTGTAAGATAGCGAGCTATCTGGAGCCGATGCTACTGTACAACTTCGGACACAATTTGAGTATCATGTTTTATTCAACAAGATCATGTAATTTGGTACTTTGTTAACAATGTGGCTGTGAATGTACCCTATTTTTCAACTATGCGGTGAAAAGAAATAAAGATTAAAAGTATCACTTCTACCGCGTATTTTACACGTCAAAATATACCCATTACATGGTCAAGTTGAATAATATACTATTTCATTGTATAGGCCTAAAAAAAATGCAACTTTTTTCCCGCTAAATCCATTAATAGTTCTAATGTAAAATAGAAGTGATGAGGTAACGATTAATAATTTTGAAAAAATATCATTTGTCATATTGATAAAAAAATGATGAAAATAATCTTGAAATTCGTTAAAAAACGAAAAATTTCAGACAAAAATATAATTATAAAGTGTGAATCTCCCTTATGGATAACTATACACAGTTCCTAATATATATTGTACAGGTATACGTACCTGGGACCAATGAAAAAAACAACCCAAAAGTTTTGTTTCATCGGTGTCATCGCTTTTCGGAAAACTTTGTTTAACTGAGTTCATCAAACCGCCTTCGTAGTCTGTATGCACGATCCGTGGTTTGAAGTTTTCTACTACGCTTTTGAGAAAGTTCCAAATGGAATTATAGGATTTGGTTGTTTTTCGGCTCATTAGAACCCATAGTATTGGCACGACCTACAAAAATTACAAATCATTACAAAGTGATAAAAAAATGAAATGTTTTTAAATTTTATAAATGCATAAACAGTGGATCCGTTTTGAATTTCGAGACTCGAAATTTTTGTCGGTCCGGGACCGAGACGAGACTGAGCAGCCGATAGTCTCGGTCTCGTTTAGTTATATCGTTTGTAATAAGAAACTTTCTGAAAACAGCAACATTACTTTAAAATTTTTAGAAATATTAAAAATTGTTTTGCAATCGTTTTTTGGATAATGGAATACTTTGTTTCAATAAGTGTCTTTTTTGAATTTTATAAAATCAAATTTTTAATAAAAATAATATCTAACAGAACTCAGTTGCAGGTTGCAAAAGATATGTGATGAATTAAGTGTTGTTATCATTTACAAGTTCATTGCAATTTTTTTTACTATTTCCTCATTCAAGTTCGTTTTTTTGAAACTAAAATTATCGCTTATTTACTTCAAAGAATAAAAATTTGATGGAACATTTTAAAAATTCAGCACCTTTCGCGACGATGGAGACTACTTTAATAAAAACACTTATTTATTTATTTATTTATTTATTTTAAGAATTATTTAATTTAGCTTTCAGATTAATAAATTTATCGCGACCTATATCGAGACCGAGACCGGTAAAATTTTTCGAGATAAAGATTGTATACAAATCTCGTACCATCTCGTCTCAAACACCACTAGACTTTAGAGATACTAAGAAGTTTAAAAAATCAATTTTTTTCGGGAAAGCCTTACCACATTATATTTTTTGCCAGACACAATAAACACTTGCTTAACGCCATGCACATCAGGACAGATGCTGAACGTAGCATCAGCAAAAATATCATCCGCAAAAAAATAGGATAACAACTCGGGGCTATAGAACACTAGGTGATGAGTTTTCGACGAAGATGTGAGTAGTTTGATTTGAATCTTGCTTTCTCTTGTCTCGCTCAGCTTAAATGTCAAAAGCTGCTCCGAAGAATTTAAATGCTCACTTAAAGCAACAATACTACAGTAACCCTTTTTTATTGACGACTTATTTCTACCTCTTCTAGCTCTTTGCATAGATTTTGCGTAATCTTTGAAATCCAATCTGTATGCAACATCATCAGGTCTAAAATAAAAAATTTTTTTGTATTCTTTCTTCATGTTAAGTTACTTGATCTTTTAAGGATGTTTGGTACTTACGAAAAAATGGAGACAATTTTACAATTTCAATCGAATCTTCTAATAATTTATATCAAAATATACATTGCATTGTTATCATATTTTTCTCAGCTATATTTTTTTGAAAAATTGAAGTATTTTTTTTAACAATTGAAGCTACGATCTAACAAAAATTAAGCATTTTTTTTTTCTTTATTACTTGTAACGCTCCCAAAAATGCAGAGATCGTTGAAAAACCTATAAGGTAGTTTAGGCGATACTTCAAAGAAAATTTTAATATTTTTTCAATTTAGAATTCAAAAATTATTTTATTAAGTGAAGAAATGCTTAATTTTCATAATATTAATTGTTCAATCTTTTAAACAACTATCTAAATTTTTGAAAAAAAACGTATAAAAATAGAAGAAAAATCCAACAACTATTTTGCTCTTAATTATTGAAAGATTCCATAAAAATTGACAAGATCGTAAATATCCATTAATTTATTGAAACCAAATATCCTTTAATTTATTTAAACCATTGGAAAAATAGATTATAGAATAAATATTTCTTGCAACAGATATTACGTTCGTATTTAAATAAATCATACTTTCAATGTGATTTGAAAAATTACAAAAGAAAATCATTAAATTAAAAATAGAACACGTCACTATTACTTACTGTTCTCTCAGATAATCTTGAAATGTTTCTGAGGAATCACGGTATGCGGTTAGTTGCGATTTTTTTGTAAGGTTGCCCTTATAATTTTCTTCTGGAGTGGTTTATGTGTAGATTTATCGCAGTTGTGTCCTCTAACTTCTCTAATCGAACTTTTCTCTTGTTTCTCATTCGTTAAATAAGAAGCTCTACAATGTCTTTTGATACATCCCCACCTGCAATAATTTGTACAAAAAATTAAACTCTAAAACTTAATTTTTTTTTTCCTACACATTTCAAACATTCGTAATTTTTGTTGAACCAATGTAAGTCAAACAAATTTTTAGAAGGTAATCATTTTACTGGTTGTTGAAAATATAGTACAACGATGTTGGCATCAATACTTCATTACAGCAAAGAAACGGATTATCGTATAAACCAGCGTTCTCGCTTAGACTCACCTGCCTAAGCTTGTTTTATTTTCACAAAATAAATACATAATATAATAAAATAAAGGAAAAATAGTTCACACTTAATGTTTTAAAGTATTTTATTTTTTAAGTTCTTTTATTTATATTTAAAACTTTCTGAACCTTATGTACACTTTTATAAAAATTTAAAAAAGGAAATTTCGTTACAGTTTCAATAAATGATCCAATAGTTATTTCTTGAGCTTTCAACACTTTATTATGTAAACATGCATTTGCGCCTTACGCACTACTTTCTTCATGTTAGCAATCATAAAGTTCGGATGACAAAATAATTATAATTGAATATTATAGTTAAGTAAATTTGTTACGAGAAAGTTTTTCTCGGTGCAAGAATTTTTGCGGGTCGGTTCAAAAGCAGTACTATCCTTTAACACTACGTTTTCACCGAGCCGTAGCACCCTTATGGAAAAAATCGGTGTAAACACCGAAAAATAACACTGAAAATAACACCGAACTTCTACACCGCATTGGGTGTGATTTCGCACACCCA
The DNA here is from genome assembly GCA_038277355.1 of Encarsia formosa. NCBI lineage: Eukaryota > Metazoa > Arthropoda > Insecta > Hymenoptera > Aphelinidae > Encarsia > Encarsia formosa. The sequence goes on along the minus strand of CM076186.1, from coordinate 46,949,007 downwards.
ATGCGGTGTTACACCCAATGGAGTATTACACCCAAAGGAGTGTTACACTAAACCGGAAAAAAAAAAAAATTGGCCTCATGGGGATTCGAACCATCGATCTTCAAGTTGACGAAAATTTACCGATCACTTTATCCACTTAGCCACGCTCTTAGTTGAAAATACTATGTTTAAAATAATATATGAACATTGAAAAAAACTTTTTTTGATTATTTAGTTTATATATGATTAAAAAACATTACTTTTAACTTGTTTGTGAAACTATATTAACAATTATTAAAATAAAAATTTCAGTGTTAACACCCAAAATTTGGGTGTTTTTCATAAAAATTCATTTTTTTATTTATTTTTGTCAGAAATTAAAACAATTAAACCAACTTATTTCTTTTTTGATAAATTGATTTGAACTTTTTATTATTAATTATATTTATTCTCATGATTTCCTTTAACTCACAAAGTTTCGATCACGTCATCAACGTCGTATGTCCAAATCTGCCAATAGCACTATAGTTTTCAGCCTAGGAGAGTTGGAGGTCTAAAATTTTACAGACGGTATAAGTTTGAATGTCGATACGTTAATGTGCAGTCTTGGACATCCAGGTTACCGATGCCGGGGGTACCTGGGGGTCTTCTCCGAGCAATCGGGTCTAATTCTTTGTATGTGATTTTTGGATGTGAATTTTTAATAAGTACGTCAAAATATAGTACTTTTTAAATAAAAGCATGTTAAAAATTTATTATTATTTTTGTCATAATTGACTTACTATTGATTGAATTCAAAAAATTTCAAATATTTTCATTTTTTTGTCTATTACCAGTTTTTTCTAAAATAATCATTTTTACCGCTCCTTTGGCCGAATATATACTTTTAGTTCATAACTTAAAGGTTCATGTATTTTTTATAAGGGTTTTTTCATTATTTCAATTCGGACGTAATTTTCTAAATAAAAAAATGAATTTTGAACAAATTACTTTAAAAAATACACTTAAGGTGGTTTTCTACCAAATGCATGACAATAGAGAATCAGCTCAAATTTTCTGGAGGCGTTTATTAGATATTAATAAACATTTCTACGAAGTCTGATCAAAATTGACCATATAGTTTGAAAGTTACAGCAAGTTAAAGATTGAATTTTTTTCATTACGCGTATGGCTGCTTCGCTGAAAAAGTGTACTAAATTATTAATATTTATCTTCTTACAATAGAGATCCTTTAGAAAAACCACATACATGTAGTTTCACTATCAAAGAATTCATTTCTTCAAACTGGAAAAAATTGACCTTTTACAAACTCTACAGTAATTTTACAAAAATAATTTTCACGTGAATAACCTCAAAAACTGCGGTATTCAAAGGTGAAGTTAAAAGTTAAAAAAAATGTTTTGTTGTGATTGTCAATGTTTTTTTGGTAGAAAATAATTTCAGAAGCCATAAAAAGTTAAAAAATAAATTTTAATAACCAATTGTTAGTAATATGGTGAAATAATTTTTTTTTAGTCTTGAACTTGACTAACTCTGGTAGAAAACCACCTTAAATGTTTAACGATAAAAATTTAATGAGTTATTCGAATTCTGGAATAATTTTAAGTAAATCATTTACTTTTTTTGTATTTCAATTGCTGTCTCAGACGTTTTGTACTTACTATATAGTACACGACGAACTCGCGATATATCTGTGCAATAATAAAGAATTTCCAGTTATGGTATTTATTTTTGATTCTACTGATTAAGCATATCATCATCTATTGAATTCTTCATTAATTTTTTATTAAAAACGGGTTTAGCGTAAAAATTCCATTTTGAGTGTAACATTCCAACTAACTTTTAACTTTGGTGTAAACACTAATTCTTTTAGGTGTAATACCCATAATTATTATCACTTAACTTTGGTGTTAGCACTAAACCTTTTATGTATAAACTCGCAATATTGGGGTGTTGACACCCAAAAGTTAAGTGTCAACACTTAACTTTGGTATTAACACTGAACCTAGTAGGTGTAAACTCCCAATTGTGGGTGTCAACACCCAACAGTTGAGTGTCAACACTTAACTTTGGTGTTAACACTGAACCTATTGAGTGTAAACTCCCAATTGTGGGTGTCAACACCCAACAGTTGAGTGTCAACACCAAACTTTCGGTGTTTACACTCAAAATCTAGTGTTTACACCGAAAAATCAGTGTTAACACTGAAAATTCGGTGTTTACACCGGTTTTTTCCATAAGGGCATATAATAACCCTTGGCTACAAGTTTCCAGCACGGTTTCGAGTGGTTATTGCACGGATGTCTTGAAATAATAGAAGTTTAGTTCAACGATCCGTGCGAAGAAAAACCATAGCCAAAAATCAATTGTTTTAAAATAACCCGTAACAGGTTGAATTGTATTGAAAAATCTAATTAAATATAAAAATTCGATTTATTACGTATCAAATCATTAAGATTCTTCATTTTTTCGAATTTTTTAATTTTTTGTAGTGTTTTATTCACAATTTTAAATTAACTGATTTTCGGCTAAGGTTTGTCTTCGCACGGTCTGTCGAGTTTGAAAAATCAAACGAAAGATACTGTTTTATCATAGTATGCGTAAAGTTATTTTTTACGCATCGATTTTAGTGCGTAAAATGGTCGCTTTACGAACACTTAGAAAATAGTAAAAAAAGTAAAAAGTAAAAAATGCCTTGGGGGTGCTGCGGAGCAGTGCCCACCAGACCTTCAAGTGGTCCAATGAGCTTTAATTAAAACTGCTATTTTTTACACTTTTACTTTTTCCTCAGTGTTCATCAAGCAACCATTCCGCACTATAAAATCGTGACGTAAAAAATTACTGTTCGCAAGTATAAAAAAAAAAAATGTTCGTAACACGGGTATAAAGTATTATAACCTCGTGTGATCGTCCGCGACCTTCGGTCCGACTTCGCCGACCCTTGGGTGCGACGATCACAACTCGGTGAGTAAAACGTTTTTTTACACCCTTGTTACGAAAAATACTATTTTTTTTTTTTTTTTTTAAATTTAAAATTTGTAATGATTTGAATTTCAAATTGACATTTCGATTATTTTAGAAAAATAGAGGGCAACTACACTGGGAAAAAATGCACTTGAGAAGATTCTAAAAAAGCTAGTAAGATACCGAGTAAGATACAAAATATTGTAGATTAGTATATAAAAAAAATTTATTTGAATCATTTTGTTACTATTTTCTTTAAGCAATAAAAAGTTCATTTTTTAAGTAGAACACTATAAAGGCCATTAATATATTTTTATGATCATTAATTACTCGAGATCTTAAAATGTGAACTTACACTTGCGTTAAAAGACTCATATAGTATAAACATCGTAACAAAGATTTTATTATTTTATTATTTATTTTATTTTATTAGTTTTAAAAATTTTGTAAGCAAGTCGATTTCTTAGTAATGTTAATTTAAGATGTTTCGAGTCAATAAGCACTCTTAATAGCCTTTACAAGCATGCATTTTTATTTATATTCTTTGATTATCCAAACTCAAAAGTTTTATTTGTGTACTTCAACTGCATAATGAAAGCTATCATCAATTACTATTTAAATTAAAACAAAACAAATAAGTAACTCAAACTCACAACATTCGAGCTGCGGTATCATCAGGAAGTAGCCAGAGAGGCGAGGCACTTTACGGAGGACTCTACAGACATGCAGGAAAATTTGTTCGCAAGGCAGTCCCACACACAGTGGTAGGGGAGAACCGGTTAATTCGGGCAGATAGAGCGAGTTCTACAAACTCTATTTCATAAAAATAAGTTTTTCTATTTTTGCTCTTGGAAATTTTTTATTTTTGGAAACGAACTGTTAAAAAATAAGTCAACGAAAGCTTAGCACTTGAATGATGATAGCGACATTAAGAAATGATCATAACTAAGACCATGTCAGTCGGGATATTCGGGCATTTCAATAATTTTTATACCACTAGTGCGTAGGTACTCGATTTTACACGCGCTTCGAAATTTGAAAACTCGCCCAACGCACCAGTGGTGTAAAATAGTATATGCAACGGGTGCAGCACGTCACCAGGGCTTCTTAAAGTTACCGCACTCGGTACCTTTAAAACCGCCCTGGCGACGATACTGCAACCCGTTGTATAATATACTATTCATTTATATGCGTGTAACATACTTCATCAATAGTCAACTTTTTAGATGTGCATTTGTTGAATTTTTCTCTTCTCCAAATCGTAGAGGATAGGCTATTCGGGCAGTAAGCAATTCCGCACTTAAAAAATGAAACCGATGCGTGAATAGCTGAATTAGCGAAACGCGCATCGCGAACAGCTACGACAGAAGATCGCAAAGTCAGCGGTGCGAAATTATCGCAGACAGCGGTGGCTTGCCTACCTGCTTACGTCAATTTTGAAAATGATGAAATAAAGTCTATTTTTTGATATGTTAATATTTATTTTTTAAGCTACTTTGTATAATTTCTTATAAACATTAACAACTACTCGAATCACCCGGCTCTACCCTACGTGGAGATTTACTATGACGACAAGGTGCACTATTATTCTTATAGCTCGGAATAAACTGCTGGCACATTTACTGGAGTCTTCAGAAGATTTTATGAAAAAATAGACACTTTTTGAACATTTTTTCGGTACATGTAATCTCGTTCCTTTTACTGCATTCTGTACGAAAAAATATTAAAAAATATATTTTCACAAAAATATCAAACATTCATTAAATAAACAAATAAAAATGGCTCCTAATTTTATAAAGACACCGGATTTTTTCATAAAAGTCTCAAGTACACGTTTATTACGAGCTCATGATAAGCTCGAGAGACGACGACATTTAATTCTCGTGTAAATACTTAGTAAATACACTGTAAATACCTTGTAAATACCTTGAAAATACTTACTAAATCGCTCGTGAATATTAATAAAATAAATTTTTGGCACATTTACTTGAGCCTTCATAAGATTTTATGAATAAATAGTCACTTTTTGAAAAATTTTTCGGTACAATTAATCTGGTTCCTTTGACGGGATTTTCCGAGGGATTTTCTATACGAATAAATACTTAAAAAATAGTTTTTTACTAAAATATCAATTACGATGATTAATCAATTAAATATACTACTAAAAGTGGATCCTAATTTGAGGATGAAACCGGAATTTGCCATAAAAGACTCAAGTAAAAGTTTATTACAGGCTCATAATAAGCTCGAGAGACGACGGGATTTAAATCTTGAGTAAATACTTAGTAAATACTTAGTCAATACCTTGTAAATACCTTGAAAATACGCATTAAATCGCACGTGACTCTTAACACAAAAAATTATTGGCACATTTACTTGAGCCTTTTGAAGATTTTATTAAAAAATCGCCACTTTTTGACGACGGGTATTCAACTCACCAGTCAGCGAAGACTTCGAAAGACTTCGAAAGACTTCCAAAGATTTTCAACACCGGTGCATTAGAAACGGCCGACGCAGTCACGCGATCGGTACCTATGCTAATATTTCCCATATTATAATAAATGAATTTTTTTTTTATAAACAATTGATGAAACCGCCAAGCTCTTAACCCCCATAACGCTGGGGAGAGCGATAAATGAATAATTTTTTGTAAACAATTAAATAAACCGACAAGCTTGCAACCCCCATAACGCTAGGGAAAGCGAAGAATATATTATTTTTTATAAACAATTGAATAACCCGACAAGCTTGCAACCCCCATAACGCTAGGGAAAGCGAAGAATATATTATTTTTTATAAACAATTGAATAACCCGACAAGCTTTAAACCCCTGTAACGCTGAGGAGAGGGATAAACAAATTATTTTTTATAAACAATTGAATATACTGACAAGCTTTAAATCCCCATGACGCTGGGGAGAGCGATCAAAAAAATAATTTTTTATAAATAATTAAATAAACTTCCAAGCTCTAAACCCCCATAACGCTGGGCGCCCGAGTTCAACAAAGAAGCTGATAGGCTACCCCCCAAGCTTTAAGCCCTCAAAACCCTAGGCGCTCAAGTTCAACAAAGAAGCTGATATGCTACCCCCAAGCCCTCAAAACCCTGGACGCCCGAGTTCAACAAAAAAGCTTAGAGCTTGGGGGGGAGCCAGTCAGCTTTTTTGTATAACTCGGGCCCCCAGCGTCTTGGGCTCTTAGAGCTTGGGGGATAGCTAATCAACTTTTTTTCTTGAACTCAGCTGCCCAGGGTTTTGGGGGCTTGGAGCTAGGGGGGTAGCCAGTCAGCTTCTTTGCTGAAATCGGGCGCTCGAGGTTTTGAATAAGAAAAATAATCCCCACGAAACCCTGGGCGTCCGAGTTAAATTAATGAAAAAATAGAATATACATATATAAACAAAAAATTCCCCAAGCTTTAAACCCTAGATCCCCTGGGCGTCCGAGTTTAATTGTTAAGTAAATAAATAATTCCCCAAGCTTTAAACCTACGATGATCTGGGCATCTAAGTTTAATTTTTTAATAAATAAATAATCCCCCAAGCTTTCAACCACGATGCCTTGGGCGTCTGAGTTTAATTTTTAAATGTATAAATAAAAAATTGTACCCAGTATTTTTATAAAATTTGTCATGAAAGACTCAAGTAAAAGTTTTTTACGGGCTCATTATAAGTTCGAGAGACGACGGGACTTAATTCTCATGTAAATACTTAGTAGATACTTTGTCAATACCTTGTAATTACCTTGAAAATACTTATTAAATCGCACGTAAATCTTAACACAAAAAATTGTTGGCACATTTATTTGAGCCTGCTGAAGATTTTATAAAAAAAAAGTCACTTTTTGAACGTTTTTTCGGTACAATAAATCTTGTTTCATTTACGGGATTTCCTGTACGAAAAATTACTGAAAAATAGTTTTTTCCAAAAATATCGATTCTGATAATAAGTTCATTGAATAAATAACTAAAAGTTGATCCCAAATTGACAATGACATCGGAATTTTTTTTAAAAGACTTAAGTAAAAGTTCATTACGTGTTGATAACAACGGTGAGAGATGACATGATTTAATTCTCGTGTAATTTCTTTGAAAATACCTTGTAAATACGTATCAATTCTCCGTTGAATATTGCGATAATTAATTATTCGCACAATTGATTGGGCAACCAGTACATTTAATTTAAAAAAATTATCTTGAAATTACATTTTTTTGAAATAATTCTGGTTCTTAAAAATGAAAATAAATTACTGAGTAAAAGAAAGTGGAAAACAAATGAACAAGAATTGTGACTTTTCATAACTGAGCCAAAAATAGTTCTAAGACGATGAGGTTTCATTTTTTGGTAAATATTAAAGTGAATTCGAGTAAACGGCTAATTGAGTAAGACAAATTTTATTATCATTAAATTTCGCCTTTGAAGGGATGTCCGAAAATTCCCACCTCCGTCAAAGGGGTAGTTTCCTTAGGTTCTAAGTAATTTTTTGTTTTTTAAATTTTATTCTGTATCTTGAGCCAAAAAAATTTATACAATATTTTCTAACATGATTTTTGGACCTGGGAATAATTATCATAATATTTTCCCCGCGAAAGCTGAAGTTTCCCTAGTGATAAGGGTGCAAAATTTTTTATACAGTTAATTTAAGTGAGAGAAACGATTAAATAACATTTTTATCAATTATTATTCAAAAAATCATCAAATAAAAAAAAAAAATTTTTGGACCGGTATTTACAGTATTTACAGTATTTAAAAAGTATTCAATAGGTATTTAAATATCTTAAATCGAGTGATCAGCCCCTCGTCTTATAGTGCACGTCCGAGTTGGTAAATATTCACTGAGCCACAGTTTAAAAGACATTGCACGCCTTGCGTGAGAGCCCGAGCAAACATTTTAATGCAGCGTGACTTCGGCCCGAATTCGTATCCGAACTATCCGAAGCAGTGCCGAATTCGGCTGTAGCTCGGTCGGGGGCGCGGCTAGGGTTTCGGCCCGAGCGCGGACTGGTGCATCTAGCCGAAGTTGCGGTATAAAGATGATTCCTACAAGAGGTTAGAAATTCAGTGTAGTCAGGGTGGACACATAGTGCTCCAGGAAATAACTTCCCCAAGACGTTTTGACTTCAAGAGGATGAACATCTGGAGCACCTGGTGGTAAGTATCCTGTAAGATGATTTCTCCAGTAAGTTTCGACTCCAGAAGGGTCAGGGTGGACACCTCGAGCAAGTGGAGATAGTTACGCCTTGGAGATGATTTCCTCGGGAAGTTTTGACTTCGGGAGAATCAGGGTGGACACCTGGTGCACTTGGTGATAGTAACGTCTTGGAGACGATTTCCTTGGGAAGTTTTGACTCCGGAAGGGTCAGGGTGGACACCTGGTGCACTCGGCGATAGTTACGCCTTGGAGACGATTTCCTCGGGAAGTTTTGACTCCGGAAGAATCAGGGTGGACACCTGGTGCACTTGGTGATAGTTACGTCTTGGAGACGATTTCCTCGGAAAGTTTTGACTCCGCAATGGTCAGGGTGTACATCTGGTGCACTTGGTGATAATTACGCCTTGGAGGTTCACCCTGACTCTTCTGGAGTCAAAACTTCCTGGGGTAATCATCTCCACGGCTTGACTATCACCGAATGCACCAGATGTCCACCCTGACTCTTCCGGAGTCAAAACTTCCTGGGGAAATCATCACCAAAGCGTAACTATCACCAAGTGCACCAGGTGTCCACCCTGACTCTTCCGGAGTCAAAACTTCCTGAGGAAATCATCTCCAAGGCGTAACTATCACCGAGTGCACCCACCCTGACTTTTCCGGAGTCAAAACTTCCTGAGGAAATCATCTCCTAGGCGTAACTATCACCAAGTGCACCAGATGTCCACCTTGACCCTTCCGGAGTCAAAACTTCCCGAGGAAATCGTCTCCAAGGCGTAACTATCACCGAGTGCACCAGGTGTCCACCTTGACCCTTCCGGAGTCAAAACTTCCCGAGCAAATAATCCCCAAGGCGTAACTATCACCAGGTGCTCGAGGTGTCCACCCTGACCCTTCTGGAGTCGAAACTTACTGGAGAAATCATCTTCGGGGATACTTACCACCAGGTGCTCAAGATGTTCACCCTCTTGAAGTCAAAACGTCCTGGGGAAGCTATTTCCTGGAGCACTATGTGTCCACCCTGACAACACTGGATTTCTAACCTCTTGTAGGAATCATCTTTATACCGCAAGTTCGGCCAGATGCACCAGTCCGCGCTCGGGCCGAAACCCTAGCCGCGCCCCCGACCGAATTCGTACCGAGTTCGGAAGCCGAATTCAGCCCGACTTCGCGGCTACGGCAGCCGCAGTACAGTGTTTGATCGGGAGGTGCACCACGCAGCACACGAATGCTTCTGTAAGTATAGTTTGCTTTAGCGCTGTAACCTGCGGTTCTAAGAAGAAGAAAAAGTCGACCTCAACGAAAAAAATTGGTTTATCCCTGCGTGCTCAGCCTGAAAGTTTTTCATCAAGTTCAGATAAAGTATATCCTACATGAAAGTTTCTGGGCGTTATTCCTGGGGATATTCCGGATAGTTAGTTACAAAATAACATTGCTTATAATAAAGTACATCTTTTCCCCGCTCCCCCCCCCCCCTTTGTACCAAGTTCTAATATCACCTGAATGCATTAAACGCACTTCATGAACATTCTATTAATTTACGTAATTTCATACAATTTGTCAAGTATTTACTTGATTAATTATGAAAACATTAATAAAAACGTAACGTTTTGATTCCAATCTCAAAATCGAATTCTTGTTATATCTTTTCGGTTCATATACGAAAAAATATTTTTCAAAAACAGTGCGTAACGTAACCTTGGCTATATATTTGAAGAAACCTAAAAGCCTTCAAAACGCCCCGATGACTTTTTCGCACCGGTGTAGAAAAGCACCTCTTTATAGCGCACAACACGAAGTGCATGCAGAGCCAGAGTAACTTGTAGTGCACTAAAAAGATAAAACCGATGTATGTAATAATCTTAAAAAAAGAAATTTGAAATCGGCGAAATACGTTTTTAACTTTATAGTCTTTATAACAGAATGATCAATCTGTGAAAAGATTATTTTATAATTAAAAAGAAATTAATATCAAAAGAAGTTACAAAATTGCAAATAAACATCATCTTTGCAGTTGAGTATTTATTCGTTAGTCATTATTTTTCAAAAAACTTGTATACAAATATATTGTACGCAAACAATATAATTTAAGTTAAAAATTGTATTATGTACAGTGAAATTCTTTGATTTTATCTGATATTTTTTCAAGGTGCAAATATATTATGTACATGTATTTACGAAATATTTTAAAAACTCTTTAACAATAAACAACAAAATTGTATGAACATACATATAATTTTTAATTTGAATTCAAAATCACCTGTAAAATTATTAACTATTTTACTACTTTGAGCAACACGATGCATAATTTTTCGGTAACAATAAAGTGATTAAGTATTGTAAAATATTTTTTCAGTATTTATACTTACAAAAAAAAAAAATATAGCACGAAATTTTTACCCGTATCTTTGGGTTAAAAAACAGGAAAGTAGTATAGATTTGTAAAACCTTCAATCAATGAATGATTTTATCAAGTTTTAAACAAATTTTTTGTAAAAATTGAAAGCAAAACTATTAAATAACAAAAAAACAATCGTACTTAAAAAAAACCCAACGGAGCTGCAAGAGTCAAATCAGAGTCTAGTTTCATGTTCTCGGTGGTGACCGTGCTTCACCCCGACCACAGGGCAAGCCTTTGATTTTTCTGAATAGTAAATTTTTACACGTACCGAGAGTACGAGTAAGACACATGTGTTAAGTACATTTTATTTGAAAAAATTAAAAAAAAACATAATTTGATTAGTTATAGAAATAATTCTGACAATATAGTAATAATTAAAGGGAAAATGTAAAAAAACGCTCTGTAGCGCGCTAGATAATAATTTTAGCTATTTTTTAAGCCTTGTTTGATGAAAATCGGTTAAAAAATAACTTCAGGAAACTTGGAAAATCGTTTTCCTCCCGTTAACCATGTGTAGCAGATCCTTGCATCGTCTGCTACCGCACGCGTAGTAAATGCACGAACCGCACATGCACGATGCACCCGTTCTCATAACCTTTAAAATTTATTTCCCTCAATGAAATTATAAATTTTTTAAATTATTTATTTCATGCAGCACATGCAAAGAAAAAAAAAATTTTAGTAAGCAATCATACAAGCAGCAGGCAGTGATAAATAATTCTTCTTTCTTCAATATTAATAAATTATTTCCCCAACTGTCTGAAATTTCTTGAATAATTATCTTGATATGGGTACTTTATTAGATCCTGTTCTTGTAGCAACCGTGTCGATTACTTTTCTTCTTATAATCATCTTCCTTTTTTTACCAACACTGAAAGCTTCTCTCTTGCCGTCACCCAGTAAGATAATTAATTATCAATAAAAGAAAAATTACATGCTTAGACTGATGAATATATTTTAAAAAATAGTAGTTTTCATGCATTTTAGTCAAGTATTAATAAAAAGCAGAAGAATATATCAAAATTAAATGAACCAAAGTAATCACAGAACTTACAGTTTACACTTGGTTTACACCAGTGTGCAGTGTGCATTGCACCCGTCTGCACCAGAGTGACCGATCCCGGCCCAGGTGGTACCGCGAAATTTGAAAATCTTCCGGCACAGATCAGGCAAACAAAAAACTCAATAACGCTAGGCGCCCAGCTTTTTTTATAAACTAATAATTCAATAAATAAAATACCCCCTAATTTTACAACCCAATAACGCTGGGGTTACGAGTTTTTAATAAGTAAAAAAAATAATAAACAAATTAACCCCAAAGCTATACAACCCAATATTGCTGGGCGTCCGAGTTTTTTATAATTAAAAAAAATAATAAACAAATTATCCCCCAAGTTGAACAACCCAATAACGCTGGGCGTCCGAGTTTTTTATAATTAAAAAAATGAATAAACAAATTATTCCCCCAGTAATACAACCCAATAACGCTGGGCGTCCTGGTTTTTTATGAATAAAAAAACTAATAAACAAATTATCCCCCAAGTTAAACAACCCAATATCGGTGGGCGTCTGAGTTTTTTATAAACAAAAAAATGAATAAACAAATTATCCCCCAAACTATACAACCCAATAACGCTGGGCATCCTCGTTTTTTTATCGATAAAAAAATTAATAAACAAATTAACCCCCAAACTATACAACCCAATAAAGTTGGGCATTCTAGTTTTTTTATGGATAAAAAAACTAATTATAAGAGTATCCCCCAACCTATACAACCCAATAACGCTGGGCGTCCGAATTTTTTACGAAAAAAAAAATAAACTAACCATAAGTTAAACAACCCAATAACGCTGGGCATCTTAGTTATTTAAACAATAAAAAAATCTAATAAAAAAATTATATCCAAGCTATACAACCATAACGCTGGGCGTCTGTTTTTTTGTTGTTGTCAACGGTAATTTAATCCTGGATATATCAACTGCAGTTTTTCCGAATATCAAAGATAAGTGCCTCGTGATAGTCTATTAAATCATTTATTTGTTTATTAAGAGCCCCAAATTTTTCACTAGGTTTAACGATTAAGCCTGTTCATTTATTGAATTGTTAAATTAATTTTAAAAAGTCCCGTACTCCCAACGTTATTGGCTTGTAAAGCTTGAGGGATAATTTGTTTATTAGTATTTTTATTCATAAAATAACTAGGACGCCTAGCGTTATTGGGTTGTATAGTTTAGGGGATGATTTGTTTATTAGTTTTGTTATCTGGATAAAAAAGTTAGGATGCCCAGCGTTATTGAGTTTTACAGATAAGGAGTAACTAGTTTAATAATTTTTTATTTACAAAAAACTCGGACGCCTAGCATTTTTGGGTTGTATAGCTTGGAAGATAATTTGTTTACTAATTTTTTTATTTATAAAAAATTAGGATGCCCAGCGTTATTTAGTTTTACTGCCAAGGGGTTTATTGTTTATTAATTTTTTTGCTTATAAAAAACTCGGATGCCCAGCGTTATTAGGTTGTATAGCTTGGGGAATAATTTTTTTATTAATTTTTTTAATTATAAAAAACTCGGACGCCCAGCGTTATTTGGTTGTATAGTTTAGGGAATAATTTGTTTATTAGTTTTTTTATTGATAGAAAAACCAGGACGCCCAGCATTATTGGGTTGTAAAGCTTGGGGGATAATTTGTTTATAAATTTTTTTGCTTATAAAAAACTCGGATGCCTAGCGTTATTGGGTTGTATAGTTTGATAGATAATATTTTCATTGGTTTTTTTATTGATAAAAAACCCAGGACGCCCAGATAAGGTCAAAACTTAAAATCTGATAAAACCAAGTATCGTTGTTTTTTTGAGGGTATAATTTTTATGAAAAAACCAATGGACCTATTGACTTGAAACTCTGGACCCTGCTTTCTTGTTATTTTAAATAAATTTAGAAATTTTTATTTACACTTCTAATCAATTACTAAAGCAGATAAGGTCAAAACTTAAAATCTGATAAAACCAAGTATCGTTCTTTTTTTGAGGGTATAATTTTTATGAAAAAACCAATGGACCTATTGACTTGAAACTCTGGACCCTGCTTTTTTGTTATTTTAAATAAATTTAGAAATTTTTTTTTACACTTCTAATCAATTACTAAAGTTGTTTAATAAACTTAATTACTAAAGTAGATAAGGTCAAAACTTAAAATCTGATAAAACCAAGTATTGTTGTTTTTTTGAGGGTATAATTTTTATGAAAAAACCAATGGACCTATTGACTTGAAACTCTGGACCCTGCTTTCTAGTTATTTTGAATAAATTTAGAAATTTTTTTTTACACTTCTAATTAATTACTAAAGCAGATAAGGTCAAAACTTAAAATCTGATAAAACCAAGTATCGTTGTTTTTTTGAGGGTATAATTTTTATGAAAAAACCAATAGACCTATTGACTTGAAACTCTGGACCTTGCTTTCTTGTTATTTTAAATAAATTTAGAAATTTTTATTTACACTTCTAATCAATTACTAAAGCAGATAAGGTCAAAACTTAAAATCTGATAAAACCAAGTATTGTTGTTTTTTTGAGGGTATAATTTTTATGAAAAAACCAATGGACCTATTGACTTGAAACTCTGGACCCTGCTTTCTTGTTGTTGGTTTCCACAAATCTTCATCAAATTCAAAAAGCCACACTCAAATTTGAGAAAACAACAAAAATTTATATTAGCAAAATTTATTTAAAAACAGCCGTTATACATTTACACCAATGATTCATGAACACAAGAGAGTTCACCATAAAAATGAGTTTTTTTCTTTTTTAGATATCTGGTAGTTATGAATTTCCACTTTCTATTCAAAAGTAATGTTTGATTAAAAATCTTTTACTAAATAAAAGTGAGTGAACAATTTTAGTTTTGATAAACTGTAATAGTTGTTAAAATTTAGTTTGATTTCTCTTATTGCACCCCAAGTATTAAAGAGAACGCAGCAACAGTCAAATTGGATGGAGGAGTCAACAAAAACATATTTAAGATAAATTTATTTAAAAGCATTAGTTTATTTACATCTTCTATAGTTATGAACACTAGATAGCTCACAAAAAAATGATTGATTTTTTTACTATTTTTATTTATCCTATTGTCATGAATTAACACTTTATATTAAAAAGTAGTTTTTGTTTTTAGTTTTCACTAATAATTGTTGCTTGATGCATATAAAATTATTGGTTATATTTGGCAGTACTGCATCCTTCGCTCACTAGCAGCAACTAGCAGACGACATACACTACTACAATTTTGCTGAATAAGAAGAAAACCGATTTTCCAAGTTTCCTCAAGTTATTTGTTAACCGATTTTTATCAAATAAGGCTCAAAAAATAGGTAAAAATATTATCTAGCGCGCTACAGAGCGTTTTTTTACATTTTCTCTTTTATTTTTTTTTTAAATGCAATCGACAAATTTTATGAAAACGCGGTTACGTCTTCACCTTAATAACTCTTGTTTCTATGAAAGAGCTGATATTAATGCGAGATATTGCTCTAGGTTAGACGCATGATCCGGATTTCGAGTAAAGAAGGAAAAAAAGTTATGGAAATTTACGAAAATTTTTAATGCTAAACTTAGTCTTGACAATAGCAATGTTATATTAGCTGTAGGAAAACAACGCGCGTTGAATATGCGAGAACGAAGTTTTTACCAAGTAAAATGGGCGGGCGTCGGAGTGGTCTCCCCGATTGGTTCAGTTATCGCTTTCGTTTGTCAGTCACCAAGATCGGCATTTGTGTATTCATCTCAACTGAGCAAATTGAAACTAGTAATTGCTTGACAGAAAACGCATAATTTAATAAAAAAACTAAAAGTTGTATTTCTTGTATGATACTTAAATGAAAAATGAAAATTTTTATAAAGGTTTGTTCAGTTCGATTTAAGTTACAGGTAATAAAAAAGGAAAGAAAAAAAATGTTTTTAGTTAAAGGATTTCACAATTTTGAAGTGCATGGTATTTACCGGAGAAAAAAAGCCGTTACAATACTATATTTAATAGTAAATCAAAATGTTTCAAGTACGAAACTATAACTGACTGCACGTGAACGCCGCGCCGTATTGACTGCCATTTTTGCGCAAGGGTACGATATTTCCAACAAAAACGAGATAAATATAAATCATTTTCAAGAATATGTTTCGCGAAAATATGTTCTTTAATAATGACATAAAAATGTACTTACCTTGTGCGTTCCTTATTTTTTGCCTTTAGGTTAAATCCGTCGTGGTTTAGACCTCTTAGCTCTAATCCATCATACTCATCAGCAAACATCATTTTGCAAGTGATTTTTTTTAAAACTCAGAGCCGAAAAAAAAAATTTTTTAAAAAAAATGAATGACCACGTTTTACTTTGAACTATGAAAAGTACAAGCGAGTCACGAAAAGAAGCACGTGTTGCATTGTTAATTGTTAATGACACTGTGTACCGGACTACCGCACGAATAGTGCAGCAGCCTCAAATAAATTTTAATTCCACTATAAAATAAATACCCACGTCACACCTGATTGCTATTAAGTAAGGTAAATGAACTAATTTTGAAAAACGTCTGAGCTGCGATCTTCCGTGATCCGCCGAGAAAGTCGATAGTCGTTGAGCTCGCCACGCAGATCATGTAAAGACTGATAGGAGCGCGGAGGGACTGTTCTTCTGTTTTGGTGGCTTCTGCAATTACCAAAAACAAAAGATACCTACAAAACTTCGTGGCTTCGGTCCGTGTGAGTGTGTGACGCTACAGGTCGCGCAAGCGGTCGCTAAAGGCATGCGCCTGGCAATATTCACTTTTTTTCATGTCAGTAAGTGAACTAAGCAGAGTATATAAAGGATTTTTGCGTCAATATTTTTTTTTTAAATATTGTGAGTATAAAAAATTTGTAATGAATGTAAAAATGTCCATACACGGAGAGAACAATTAGAGAACGAATTGCCAAAACGCGGTCATCCCGATTCAAGCGCATAGAAACTTTTAAACAATCTCTTGGACCCGGGTAGCAGATCGCCGATGATAGATGCGCCTGGGATGCATACTCGAGGACCATTGCATCAGGTCGCCGATGACGGGTATACCCGGGGGTCATCTCCGAGAAGTCGACTCGAAATTTCTCGAAGGTGACTAGCAATCGTTTGCGAGCTTTAAGGCACAAATTTAGACCTGGACACCAGGTCGACGATGAAGGGTGTACCCGGGGGTCATCTCCGAGAACTCGACTTTTCTTTGAGGTGACTGGATTCTATAGCATGTTTATAGACCCAGACAAGTCAATTTCTCGGAGATGATTTCCGGTTATACCCGTCATCGGCGACCTGGTGTCCAGTCTACATTTGTGCCTCAGAGCTCGCAAACGATCGCTAAATAAAATTTTAGTCGAGTTCTCGGAGATGATCCCCAGGTATACCCGTCATCGGCGGCCTGGTGCAATGGTCCTCGAGTATGCATCCCAGGTGCATTTATCATCGCCGATCTGCTACCCAAGTCTCAGAGATTGTGTTTACGTTTTTTATGCAGTCACAAGAATCATTTCAGAATCTTAACCTTAGAAGGTCCGGCGCGTCACCGTGAAAAGTTATCCGTTCTCGCTCCGCTGTGTGCAATCGGATTGCAAGCAGAGTGAAGCCCGATCGCACGCTACTTAGAGCAAGCGGCCTTTAACCTATTTTAGCTATCTGCTCGACAATTCTTCTCTCGGTGTGGACTTTAAAATGATTCAGAGCTCAATAAAAATTTATTAAAAGAACGAAAAAAAAAAAATGTGCTGTCGGGATTTGAACCGTAGATGACAAAATGAAAGTCGGTGATCATAGCCACTAGACCACGCGCTTCATTGACAAATAATAGTTTGGAACTAATATTTAAGTTGTGCCTTTTCGGGGCTTCATTATAAAAGCATAATTATGTATGTCGAAATATTATATTATTTATTTTGATAGCTAATTTTATCTTTTTTCGATGTATAATGATATTTTTGGGTTTTAAGATCTCCGTAAGTTTAAGGGAAGCCCACGGTGAAATTTCAACCTAACAATCAAACAATTTTATGAGGTTGAATATTTCGGAGTATATTTCTGAAATAATAGCATTTTATAGATTCATTAGTATTGAATGTTTCTTTATTAATAAGTGGATTTGTTATCAAAAAAATTTTTAATAAATACAAGAATGTCCATAAAGACATTAAAATGTTTCAGAATTGAAAGAGTTGACAGTTTTTTTGGTCTTACAATGCATTAAACTTGTATTGTAAGAAAAAAAAAAAAAAAAAAAAAAATGTATTGTCAGGATTTGAACCAACGACGGCAAAATGGATTGCGATTTGTAGTTGACGATTTGGGCTGATTTTTGTACAACTGAGGGTCGAGCGCGCGCCTGGTTCCTCGATCCGAACCCTCAATTGTACTTTCTGCTATGTATGATTGTATTTTAATAACTTTTTTCGCCATGTATAGTTGATGGTATGATTAAAATGTACAATGATTTTTTAATATAAGAATCATATATTTAAAATAACAATTTTAGAATAGGTTGCAAAATTTAACTATTATGTATCAAAGATGATAGTGTTTTAATTACTTATAGTTTACTTTAAATAAAAAATAAATATTTTAATAATTTAATATTACACTAACTATTAAAAACTATGAATTATTTTGCAGTTTTGGTAGAAACAAAATTTATATAAACAGTAGGGCCGTGTAAACCATTATTAAATCTGCCTAAATAAATTGAAAAATAAAAAATAAATTTAAATAACATTAATGTTTGATCCATCAGAATTAGTTACATAAAAATCAAGTGTGCACTACCCATTACACTGTTTTGGTTTCAGTACTCAACTTTTTAATAGATAAAAACCAAAAACCTTAGCACTAAAAATCACCAATCACCTGATATTTTCAATTAACTGCTTATTTATGATGATGAGTGACTGAGCTGAAAGTTCAAAAAATATAGCATCATTTTTCACATGACCTACTTATAATTGTAACCGATAACCTCTGTGTGACAACCATCTAATTCTATTGAATAACACACGCTTTTACGGACTAACGACACTTCAAATTATTTAATTAGCTGATGTAATCATGACAACAACGATAATAATAAGTTAAGTATACGACGCAGTGCACGGCCACGAGCGGTCGACAGCCGCAGCCACTCGCCCTGCAACAAGAGCAGTACCGCCAGCTGATAGCTGCCATGTTTGCTGCAGAGTGCTGAGTAAATTTTTGTAGGTAAAAAATATACCTCTGCGCCCTCTATACTTCAAAAACGGAACTCTATAGCGAGTCCCGATGACCTCGCGCCACTCAGATTTTCAAACCGGAGCTCTTCTCTGATTGGTGGGCGCAAATCACGAGGAAGAGCTCTCATTGGTGGGCTTTTTGTCGTTTGGGCTAAATGTCCACCCTTCTATAACACTTTTTTATTGAAAAAATTTTCATGATTTTGATTTATTTTTAAAGGATAAAGCATTTTTAGGCACTTTTAACGTGCAAACCACATGGAAAACTAAAGCTGCTTTGAGGGATACGATTTTTAATGAATTGCCACCTTAAAACAATTTTAAACTTTGTTTTTAATATAAAAGTTAAGATTTAAGGCAAGGAACCGTGCCCTGGATCCATTTGGTGAATAACGAGCACCCTAATATATCCTAAAGCCCTTTAACGGCGAGTTTGGTTTTTTACAACGAACTACCGTTAAAGCGTACGCTTTATATACTTTGATTTTTGGCTTAAGGTTAGGTTGTACATCAAAAAAATTATATAGGATGATTATTTCTTTCACAATATTACGTCTTAAATGTAGCCAATAATCCCCTGATTTAAAAAAAAAAAAAAATGTCTAGAAACAATCCCGAATTGAAAAGTTATCAACGTTTCAATTTTCGAAGCGCTGATTTCTTTTCGCTGAGGATTCGGGCGATTCCGGTTTTCTATGCATGATCCCTTGCAAGACGCTGCGGCCTAAGCCGGATGTGGCGTAACGCTGTCTCACTCTCGCATATAGGATAGCTGCAGCGCCTAGCAAGGCAGTTGCGAGCAGCAGAAGATGCGACCGGCGGCTCGCCACTCGGTTCAAGTAGCCAAGTTGTTTAGGTGCATTATTATTATATTATCAACAAACAAGTGATCATGCGACGTCATGATGACAATAAAAGTTTTTTTAGTTCATTATTTTATGTGAAGTTTTGTAAAAATTTATGATTGATGTGCTTAAAGCTGTAGACGCCGGTCGCACCTCGCCACTTGCAGCTGTATTTATTCTCATATATACATATATATCTTTGTACACTCTACTCAAGTTTGCCAAACTACATAATCTACAGCTGTAGCAAATCACATTATAAGCTCTGTACATAAGTACTTGGTGTCTGATTTTAGTGATTTTAGTGATTGTGTAATAATAATGTGTATAAATATTTAAAGTTTTTGTTTTCATCTTTTTGGTTATGAAATTGTGACTGTTTTAGTTACATCTGTTTATTTTCAAAAAGACCACAATTTTTTTGCCTAGGTGCTCAAGATCACTTAAATCAAATAACTTTTTTTTTATTAATTTTTTAAATGTATGATAAAAATACGGTACAGTTTTTTTAAATGTATTTAAAAAAAAGTGCAGTTTTGAAGAAATTAAAAATTTATTTTAAAGAAAGCTGGAGTGGTGTGAAAGATTTATGTTAACAGATCTATTTTAGGTTGTTTAGTTTAAATTGCGGTGACTGCATTACAGTACAATCTGTATAATTTCTGATGATTATTTCTTGATAATAATTTAAAATTGCCTAAAAAATTACTGTTTGATACCTGTTAAAAATAAAGTTTCAATTGTAGTTTGAGCTGTTACATATGAAAAATGAATACCTTTTTTGAGCGACAAAAATTTTTTCTCTTGTGCTTGGGTATTCAGATCAATTGACAGCTGCATTATAATGTAACTTAGTCAAACATCATAAGTAAACAAAATAAATATTTATTTGTTTAATAAACTTTTATCCTAAACTGCGGTATCGGTTGAACGGCGAGAGGTTTAAAAAAAACAAAAACAAAAACAACGACCGTGAAAAAGCGTACGCTTTATATACTTCGATTTTTGAGTTAAGGTTAGGTTAGTGTTAAATAACCAGTAGACTTATTCGATTCAACTTTGGGAGCAGCTACCGCTTCACGCGGTGTATACCTATATATAAGTAGCACCGAGGCATATAGGTATACACCGCATGAAGCGGTAGCGGCTGCCAAAGTTAAATCGAATAAGTCTAGTGCTTGGGAATAGTTTTTAAAAAAAATAACACGTGTTGTAGTTAGCCAATAACCTGTGCAACATTCAAAAAAAAATTTGTGTAAAACTATCAATGCGTTAAAAACACGGACAAAAAAAAAACAGAAATTTACTGTGGTAAGCTAACACGAAAAAATCGTGTGTGAACCTTACGCAGAAAAAATCCTAAGCGCTACTGTAAGAGAGCCAATCAAAATCACTCTGGTCACACCTGATTGCCTGATTGGTTCGGCTACAGTAGCGCTTAGGATTTTTTCTGCGTAAGGTTAACACACGATTTTTTCGTGTTAGCTTACACAGTAAATTTCTGTTTTTTTTCTCTCCGTGAAGTTATAAGCATTTTTTGTTTTTTGACTCTGTATCTTCGTATTCAGCTTTTTTCAGGATTTCCGTACTCAGACACTCGCACGCGTAGCAAACTCAGTTCAAGTTCGAGATCTTGAGAAGTCGAGTCGCGTCCGCCCGATTGCACACATGCAGACGCTACCTTAAGTCATTCAAGGCAAAGGTAGTCAGCTAGCAGCTGATTCATCAATGTGTTAACTTTTTTTTAAATTATACTCGTAATTAAATTATAAATTAATAATCATTCAGTCAGTGAATAATTTTAGTTGAATTTAAGACTATGTTCAGAATGAGGTTACTATAATAATATAAATGAGTACATTATTTTTAAAAGTTATTGCAAAAAAGTGTTGTAATTTATTTTCGGTTTGATCTTTTTTTCATTATTTAGGAATGAATTTTATAAACATTATTATTCATAATAATGATAAAAATAATTTATAATTGCTAACTTTTAATTTTTTTCTAGTAAAAGTTCACCACTCAAGTTTTTTTTTTTTAGTGTATGCTCATGCTGAAATTTTTTTTTAAAGCTTATTAAAGTGAGGTAGATGAAAATGATAACACAAATTCAAACTTAGGAATATCACTGGTGGAACAATCATTAATTGAAATACAATTAAGATTAGGCAATTATTCTTTAAATGAAAGAATGGAAAAATATTCAAACTTATGAATATCACTGGTGGAACAATCATTAATTGAAATACAATTAAGATGAGGCAATTATTCTTTAAACAAAAGAATGGAAAAAATATTCAAACTTATGAATATCACTGGTGGAACAATCCTTAATTGAAATACAATTAAGTTGAGGCAATTATTCTTTAAATAAAATAAAACTGAAAAAATATTCAAACATATGAATATTATTGGTGGAAATGAATTTAAACTGAAATACAATTTAAATAAAAACAACTAAGCCAGGCAGGTGGCTGACTTCGGAAGAAAACCTTAGCATAATCTTTAATGAAAGTTTAAAAAAAAGGAAGAAAGTGAAAAAATCAAAAATTAAATGTAGAAGAGAAAAGTTAAATAGATAAACAAAAAAACTATAGAGAAAAAAGGAATTAAAATCCCTAAACAACTCTAATTGGGTTGAGTGGGGGCAAGGGTTATTAGGCACTTGGATTGATCTTTTGAAAATTGGTCTTGAAACAACCTAAAATGTATAAAAAATTCAATTAGAATTTTTGAAAAAATATATAATTGTAAAAATGAAACAATCAGTAATTATTTCAGCAATATAAATAATTTGAGCTTATACTATACTAAATAAGATTGGCAAAAAATTGATTCCAACGCTGACTCTAACAACCATAAAAAACAGTACTATACACAAGGCTATCGAATAACTCTGGGAGTGCTGCTGCAGCTGTACGAGGGCTCGAGGACTACCAGTTGGTGAAGAAAGTCCCTTCGCTTGCTCTACCAGGTGCCAATGGTTGCTCAGATGTTGAAGAACAGTCAGCGTAGACTACAACTTACCAGGTAGTTTCACCTGTAAATTTAATTGGGTAAGAGAAGATGGAACAACGAATAAAATTAAACTTTTATATGATCTCTAGATTAATTAAAAAAAAATATATTCCTTATTTTGTTACTAACTTGACTATAAAAGAGTCACTTATTTGTCAAAATAGTGGCAGCTGTGCTTAATTATTGAGTAATTAAGTCAACTGACTATTTGTTTTGGAAAGATAAAAATAAATAAATTTAAGAAAATGCAAAATAGAATGGAGAACAATGCAGCTAACTCTACCCACACAGTTCCAAGGCTAAACAAACACAAAAAAAATTGAAATTATTAAATGGCGCAACACAAGTTTGCGACTTGGAGCGGACCCACCGTATTAGCGGAGTCAGCTGGTCGAGGTGCCTTCTCTCTCTCTCTCTCCCACTGCAGAGGGGCTGCAGTGCGGCAGGGATGTAGCAGGCCGATGGTCTTCAGCTGATGGCAAGCGGTGTTGCCGAGTCGCCTTCCGATCCACCGTCTTCTTAGTTTTTTGGTCGGGCCGTTGGGCGTCTTTGTTGCTCCGTGGCTCGTGCTGTAGGCGAGACTCCTCCCCTTTTCCAATATGGCTGCGAAGCTTCACGTGGCTCTCCGGCGAGGCGTCTTTGCCGTTTGCGGTTATGAAAACTGGCAGCGTCGATGCACTTCTCTTCTATTTTTACTCGCGACGCGCTTTTTTCCGGGGAACTTTTCCCCACAAGGGATGCCAAATGTTTGGGGAAACGCGGAGGATGCGCTTAAGGTTAAAAGGATATTTAACGCGATCACGAGGGAGCGGGAAAGGTGAAAGGCGAGGTTATTTGGAAAGCACAACACTTATAGTTTTGATGCTGCACTTAAACTATTTATTTAAACTATATACAAATGAGGAGAGAGAGCTCGCCGTTTTGGCCGGGAGTCTCTCAACCTCAGGTAAACTAGGTAGAATCGTCGTAGATAAGCAGTCGATCTACGACAACGGCGCTGAGTCCCGTGATGCGTGGTTTTTTGAAGGTTTTGAGGTGCTCCTCCGGGAGGAGCTCTTTAAACTATGGCTCCTCCGGGAGGAGCCCACTTCAAACATAATAAATATAAGGTTTTTTGACGTTTTAAGGGGCTCCTCCGGGAGGAGCTCTGAAAATTACGGCTCCTCCGGGAGGAGCCCCTTAAAATATGTTGAATATAAGGTTTTTTGAAGGTTTTGAGGTGCTCCTCCGGGAGGAGCTCTTTAAACTACGGCTCCTCCGGGAGGAGCTCACTTCAAACATAATAAATATAAGGTTTTTTAACGTTTTAAGGGGCTCCTCCGGGAGGAGCTCTGAAAATTACGGCTCCTCCGGGAGGAGCCCCTTAAAATATGTTGAATATAAGGTTTTTTGAAGGTTTTGAGGTGCTCCTCCGGGAGGAGCTCTTTAAACTACGGCTCCTCCGGGAGGAGCTCACTTCAAACATAATAAATATAAGGTTTTTTAACGTTTTAAGGGGCTCCTCCGGGAGGAGCTCTGAAAACAACGGCTCCTCCGGGAGGAGCCCCTTAAAATAGGTTGAATATAAGGTTTTTTGAAGGTTTTGAGGTGCTCCTCCGGGAGGAGCTCTTTTTTTTCGGCTCCTCCCGGAAGAGCCCCTTAAAACATGTTAAATATAAGGGTTTTTGACGTTTTAAGGTGCTCCTCCGGGAGGAGCTACTAAAATTGGCTCCTCCGGGAGGAGCTTTTAAAATTAAGAGCTCCTCCCGGAGAAGCACCTCAAAACCTTCAAAAAACCTTATATTTAACATGTTTTAAGGGGCTCCTCCCGGAGGAGCCGTTATTTTCAGAGCTCCTCCCGGAGGAGCCAAAAAAAAAAGAACTCCTCCTGGATATAACTATATAATATAGGAAGATATATATATATATAACTTGTTGTTTTTCATTGGAGGGGGGGGGGTATTAAGTGGGGGGTTATGTTTGTCGGGGAAATATTAGCGTGGGGGAATGATCGTTTGGGGAATATTAGCGTGGGGGAATGATCATCGGGGGAATATTTGCGTGGGGGGTTGACCGGTCGGGGGAATGATCGTGGGGGAAATGATGGGGAACGAAAGATGACTGTTCGCAAACTATAAAAAAAAAAAAATGTTCGTATCGCGAGTGTGAAGTAGACATTATTTTTCTGTCAACTTGAGTGAAATCTAAAAACATACTTTTAAAAAAGTAAAAATTACGGCAGGTTCGGTTTTTTCTTGGCCAAATTTTTACTAAATTAAAATACAAACTAAACTAAAATACAATTTTCAGATGAACAATGAAATCAAACAAATAAAAACACGAAACTATTTAAACGCATGAACTTGGCTCCATTTTCGTTCTTTTGGCTTGCGTCGGAGGGACACAAGTTATTACTTGTGATCAACGAGGTTAAAAAAAATTCTCTGCACATTCCACCCTCTCACGGAGAGAAAAAATACAGAAATTTACTGCGGAAGTCGCGCAAGAAACTTGTGCTTCAGGGAGCGCGTGAATTTTGTGTGAGCGCACAGAAAAAATCTTAAGCCCTACAGTACGCGAACCAATTAGAATCACGCGCTCCCGAATAGAAAAATAGCGCTCGGGAGTATTTTGCTCAGGGACGCGGCTGCGCTTATGATTTCTGAAATAGATTCTTGTAATTTTTTGGAAATACCAATAATTTGTAACTTAAAAAATTAAGTTAAAATTTAGGTGGCTTCGTCGAGAACGAATGGTTTATTGATTTCAAATGACGAATCAATTGAATAATTAGTCGATTTTATTTTTCAAGAAAAAAAGATTGTTTAAAATAATAGGACTCGAACTGCATAAAACTCGTCCGTCAGATCTTATTTGATTTCAATACTTTCAACTATTCATAATTAGAAATATTTTAATGGGGTATTTATGGAGAAAAGGGCCTCCCTTAAGTATTTAAGAGAGTTTCCCGGGCCCTCCCATTACAACGAAATCCACACAAGAAAAATCGGGGAAAAACTCTTCAATTCTGGGGGTTAGGGTTTCCACGGAAAGAAAACCTCCGGAACTGGTTAGTGAGCTATAGAGAAGAAATAAAGTTATTGCAAATTTTCAGTTTAATTAAGTTTTATTCTTGTCTACTAGAAACCAAAAAAAAAAAATAAGTCTACATTTTCAAGAAATTTTATCGTGGCAACAAAGAAAAGAAATTATAAAGTAAGTCTACAAAATGGCGGATAACGCCACGCGGAAAAAAAACTCATAAAATCTCCCTCAATCTTTCTTCGTTGAACAAATCAATTTATCCATTCACCACAACAAATAAGTAATAAAAAAAAACATGCTTGAAAAAAAAACAAATCCAAAAAAAAATCCTACGATCTATCGGGATCAATCAAATTAACTAATTTTTTTTTTGTGTCTTTGATCCAAAATGACGAAGTTGCTTAAACTCTCCTTTTCCCTATTACAATTTTCCAACAACTTTCCAGAGGAAATAACCCAAGATTTTCTTAATTTCTCGATCACCTAGCTGTAATAAGAACAAAAAAAAATGTCTACAAATCTCAAAGAAACTGGAAAGGGACTTAGGAAGAAAGTCTACTAGAAAGAAACTTAGAAAAGAAAATTTCACACTCTCAAACAAACAACCTTGCTCTACGGCTGTAGAGAACAGAATGACGCTCCCCGCGTCTCGCTAACTCAACTTCCTTCCTCACCATTCTTCTCGAACACTCTCAACCAATCAACACAATTCTATATAAGCAAGTTTCATCCACACTGGTGGAACAATAAAAGGTCCACCAATCACTCTCATTCATGCCACACAATCCAATCACGCTCACGTCTACAATATTTCAGGTGGCGATCGCCACGCCACCTTTACCACGCGCGAAAATACAAAAAAATAGAATACAAAACAAACGCACACGAGGCACTCACAGTCTATTTCCATTCCTAGCGCACACACTCTCTCTCTCTCTCTCTCTTATATATTTATATCTTATATATTTATATTGAAATTATATCCTAATGTAGAACTTTGTTTATAATCTTATGTATTTTGTACAACATAATGTACTCATAACGACATAATGTACAACATAATGTACTCATACAATAAACGCATCAAAATCAAAATAAATAAAAAAATCTCTCTCTTCCCTACATGCACACGTAGTCCGCGCAACACAACAACAACAAAAACCACACTCACGCCCGCGTCTACTGTCTCGAGTGTGCGCGCACGCGCCTTCCGACGCAGTCGCGTCGTCTGCCGACACGCGCCGCGCACCTTCTCCGTCGCCGGAGACTCCCAGACGGAGAATCGGGACCCGTGTGTTGTGTGTGTGTGTGTGTGTGTGTGTGTGTGTGTGTGTGTGTGTGTGTACGGGCGCGCCCGTGGGCCAGGAGAGCCTTCCCGGATGGTGATCATGTGTATGTGTGTGCCATGCGCGCGCCGTTGCCCGCGCTGCTGCAGCAGCATTCAGCCGACGGCGGCCGTCGCCACGTCGTTGGCCTCAGCTGTGAGTGAACGCGGCATGGTTATCACCTGGGAAAAGTAAACATAACAAATTAATTCATTTGTTGTTTCCCAGGTGACTCGACACTGCCAGGTAGGATAATTAATTTATGAGAGATTCACTCTCTCGCAATATTTTAATTAACAGAATAAGAATATAAAATCAAAAAATGGAGCCAAGTTCATGCGTTTAAATAGTTTCGTGTTTTTATTCTGAATTGATGCATCGAGAGAAAAATTCTGGCACGTTGTTCAACTGTAATTCTCGGGGGAGAGGAATAAAAAAAATTTTGTCGAAAACTACGCATCGCTGGACAGAAAATCTCTTTTTAAAAAATATTTTTCTTTCCGAAATCCCGATGAAGCTCATTCGTTTTTTCGGAAATAAAAAATTTTCCTTTTTTTTTTAAAGCTTTTTTGAAATTACGGAAATATATAGTTAGACCACAATCATCGTTTGTTTGAAATTATAAATGATAATAAACGCTAGCAGTTGATTAAACATCCTGTTGAATGTTCAGTCGCATTTATTTCAAAAAGCCCGAGTCTCAAGGATATTAAAAGATGATTTATTATGAAATCGTTTTCCGAGCTCTTGATTTAAAATTCAAATAATCTTGGACTTCTCAAAAGAAGGCGCGCGCTTTTGGTGCGTTTTTAAATCATGAATAAATATAAAGTACGACCGAAGTTCGGAATACGAGCTTGCGGGGGGTGGTCGGATGGTGGTTCAAATTATCCTCATTACGCTCGCTTAAATTGCCGGAGGCCAGGAGACAAAGTGGAGGGAGGGTGAACATACGACCTCTCGCGATGCCACCCCGGTGGACTGCGGTAGGAAACTTAATGTTAATTTACGGCATTTTACAGATAGTTTGTTTCCCCCCAGCTAGCTCGCTTCGAATTTGAATATTTTCGCGTCACAGCAAAGTTAAACGAACGCAATGCCACTGAAGTTTTAAATTGGTTCACTCTGCCTATTACGCTTCATTGATTTTACTTTCGTATCGGTTAATTCCCTGCACTTCTATTTATAAAATCAATCATTGCCCCCAGCATCGGGATGAATTATTAAAACCACGAGACTTTCATTTATTCACGATGAGGTCTTACCTGCATAATGTGAATGCATATTTTAGGACTTTTGAGGAAATACCGCGCTAATAAATCCTCAAATTTCGTTCCAAAAGTTTACGTACGTAACATGGTAAACAAACGCGTATATTCCGAGTAAGTCTGTAATTTGTTTTTCACCCGGGCGATCGATATAAAAAGAGAGAAAAAAAAAGCAGTATTCATTATTATTTTTCTTTACTCTCTCCTTCCCACATATCCGTGCGGGAGCTAAATCCAATAAGCGGTCACGAAGAGTCCACTTATCGGCGGACGCCCTTCTGGTATATATACGTATTGAAGTTACGCCCGGCGCGCGGCTATTCGTGAGCACGCGAGCGATTTATTGTATTAAATCTTTGCACACCAAATTAAAATTGACGCGCTTGCATCCAGCCTTGGATGGCGTGAGAAAACAAGTTAATGATTGATCTTAGCTCCCACGGGAGTTTGAGCGTAAAATTTATCTTTCGCTGCTTCGATATTTTCAGCGTAAATAATTGATTTTCAGATCCATCAATTTTTTAGACCGACGGCATCTTATTTTGTGGGTGTAAATTTGACTTTTTTTAGGGCAACAAATGATAGCCGGCGTTTAAAATTTCCAACTTACTTTGAATTAATGGTAAAATTGATCAAAATTTTTTAATCATCAACACTCGTGAACTTTTCAAAGCAGCTGGTACCACTATGATCAAATATTAATCGCACTTTACAGAATAAATATTTTAGGAAAAAGTTGAAAAGCTCCGTTTATAAAATTTATCAAGAGAATAATGTAAGTAATCCACAAAAGCTCCGAAGCTCTGACAAAAAAGCGGGCTTTTAAAAAAAACGCCGATGAAGATGAAATTAGTCCAATGCAAAATGCCCGGTATGGTACGAATCAGTCAGAGTCAATTTTGCAATTATGCTACCACCGAGCGTCGAAGTGGCCGCTCGGTGGTTTGACGTAATTGAATCGTCTCAATTGTTGTATGACGGCTAATCTAAAAACGAGGCACTCTCGATCGGCTTCAATTAGCGACTGCCGCTGATGAAAAAGAAAGGAAGAAAGACAAAACGGCTCTATAATCTTGGTAATAAATCGCTCCACAAATACAAATACACTCGGAATCAGGACGATTAGGCTTGATTTTCGGACGCATCGCATGCAGCCGAAAGAAAGATATACGAGAGGCCAACCAGTGGGCCGGGGGGGGTACTCTAATGAAATATCGACCTCTTCACGGTGGGGGTCAAAAAGTAGCTTTTTTGCATCTTTCACGTTATGAGAAAAACCGGGGACTCTTAATTAACAATTTTATCCTTCGCGGTTTGAAATCCACCGGGTGCGGAGCTTATTTTTATTAATACTCTGAAATGGCCGCTTGTTTACGAAAACTGCCCCGGTTTTTACTGGTAGCGTTTTGGCGATTGTACGTGACTGGAAAAATCGATGAGACCGCACAAATTTACACCCGAGTTACAATGCGTTAAAAGTGTCGAGCACTTAATGGAAAAAAGCTCGGGTCTACTACGTGAGAACCCCTCTAAGCCGAAAAAAGAAGATCGATTCGAGGAGACCCGCAGGGTGGAGAGGTTTTTCAATGAATACATGAATAATATCAGTCGCGAAGAAATCTCTTTTGCAAAACACTTTTTTTTTCTGCAAATTTTTTTACCCCGTTCCCGGGGGGGTACGAGTGACATCTTTTTTGTCAGCTAATCGCATTACTTCCATTCAAAATAACTTGGTTCAAATGAAACGACACATAAGCTTTCTCGCGGTGTCGAAGAGAGAAAAAAATTTATATGTCTATGTATATAGTTGCCGAGCGAACGGAATTTGCTCGAATATAACTCAGTGTGTTACCCGTGATGACTGAGTGTTTTTTTTTCTCTCTCTCTTTGCTCTAAAAGGCGAATCTATCGACTGGCGGCAGGGCAAAGAAGAGAGATTTTTCCATTCAGCGTCGCGCGCTCATAAATAAAATATCAGTAAGCCGCTGCTGGTGACGAATGAAGGGGAAAAAAAGAAAATGTCGAAATAATCGTTAGGGGATGATTCGAATGGATGCTATTTCTTTTTTTTCATTGATGAATCTCGTGGGGGTATGAATTTTAAATGTACAATTGATGTATAGGTAAAAAAGAAATTTTAATTTTATTTTATACTGATGGATTTTTCTTTTCTCTTATTTTTGCAAAAATTGATGAGGACTTTTGATAGAGAGCATAAAAAGTCTTTTTATTAAATAAAGTTAAATATTTTTATGGTTTTACAAATTACAAATCTTGTTATAACACTCTCTACTTTCTCTGAGAATTTAGTTTAAGCAGTATCAAGAACACGGAATAGCTTGGAGTGCAGAAGAGCTTTAAAGTTTCAAGTTAAAGGTCTTAAATATACATATTTTAAAGTCTCGCCGTTACTTTAAGCCATGATAAAAAAGGCAACAAATCTTCATTTCCAAGACTAAGTGAAACTTGTATACTGTTTCTCCTGTTTCAGCAAAAACCGTAAGCTTAATTAAAGAAAAATTTTAATACTTCAGTTTATACTCAAAAAAAAAATTTCAAATTATGTAGTTTTACAAAAAAATCAGTGACTTAATGAACAATGCAGAGAAAATTCTAGTTTTTGACTTAAAATTTGACTTAAAATTAACTTTTAAAACGTTAAGAGAAAATTGTTAAGGATTTTTTTTCTTTTTTTTTAAAGATAGCTCAAAAGTGACAGAAAGTACAATTATAATATATAAAAATAGAGGTAATTCTTATACAATTCACTGACACTTTATAAGATGATTTGGAGAAAAAATGATGTATCTAATTTTTATGAGCACGTTGATAAATTAGTGAAAATTTTAAACGGTTAAATTTTGACTTGAAAATTTATAATGAGGTTTTTTCAAATTTTTTTAAGCATTTACATACTTGACAGTAACAAAACCCTCAAAGCAGTGCGTTTGACAGATAATTAACCCATTAGGTCCCAAGAGTTATGAATTTTTTTTTGTACTTTGAGCTTATAAATCAAAGCGAAAAAGTTGAAAAATAATTTAAAAAATACCCTACCCCCCTATTTTCGGATATGCCCTACACGATGGCGTTGTTTAAAATACTCAAAAATAACATTTTAATTTGTTAATAACCAAATTTAAAAGAAAAATGAAAATTTTTACGTCATTTTTTTTTTTTCAAGCTGGTGACCAATACCAAAAAAATTATTTTTGCCCTCAAAAAGTTGACCACGGGTGTTCACATTAGTTGAACTTTTCGTGCATATTTGATTTTTTTGGTTTAGATTTTTTTAAACAAAATGGCGGACTAAAAACTTCAACGCCAATAATTGTACGGCAGCGCATGGTTGAATAAATACCGAAAAATTACTTTTCATAAAAAATGACTGTGGTTCCTAAGATTTTTATGGTCGCTGATTATGAATCTGAGATCAGAATATCAAAATAGTAAGAATTGGGCCCAATACCATAGGACCCAATACTCAAAGTTAAGATTTTATAAAAACAAAAAATATCATCATATTTTACGTAGAATTTCAAGATCAAAGTATACTTGGTCGTTTTTCGAAAAAAATCGTCATTTTCGAGTAAAAAATCAAAAAAAGTTCAAAGTATTGGATTTAGTTCCAGAGATCCACAACAGCTCGTCCCCGTGTGCCTGTAACGAATTGAACACAACTTTTGAGATGGCAAAAATATATTTACGAAGTTTTTGGGTTGCTGATAGTGTATCTGAGGTAAAAACATGAAAATCCCAAATATAGGGCCCAACACCGTAGGACCCAATAGTAAAAATTGAGATATCATAAAAATAAAAAATTCCATCTTATTCTGCGCAAAATTTCAAGATCAAAGTATACTTGGTCGTTTTTCGAAGAAAATCGTCATTTTCGAGTAAAAAATCAAAAAAAGTTCAAAGTTTTGGATTTACTTTCATAGATCCACAACAGCTCGTCCCCTTGTGCCTGTAACGAATTGAACACAACTTTTGAGATGCCAAAAATATATTTTGGGTAGCTAATAGGGTATCTGAGGTAATAACATGAAAATTCCAAATAAAGGGACTCAAGGAGATGCAGCACCACGTGGTTTAAAAAAAATTTTTTTACTTTTTGTTTTTTATTTCGTCGATCTTTTTATACGACGTAACTCACGTGAAATGATTAGAATGCAGGATCTCTGCACAGATTTTTTATCTCATTTTTTATTTTTATGATATCTCAATTTTTACTATTGGGTCCTACGGTATTGGGCCCTATATTTAGGATTTTCATGTTTTTACCTCAGATACACTATCAGCAACCCAAAAACCTCGTAAATATATTTTTGCCATCTCAAAAGTTGTGTTCAATTCGTTACAGGCACACGGGGACGAGCTGTTGTGGATCTCTGGAACTAAATCCAATACTTTGAACTTTTTTTGATTTTTTACTCGAAAATGACGATTTTTTTCGAAAAACGACCAAGTATACTTTGATCTTGAAATTCTACGTAAAATATGATGATATTTTTTGTTTTTATAAAATCTTAACTTTGAGTATTGGGTCCTATGGTATTGGGCCCAACTCTTACAATTTTGATATTCTGATCTCAGATTCATAATCAGCGACCATAAAAATCTTAGTAACCACAGTCATTTTTTATAAAAAGTAATTTTTCGGTATTTATTCAACCATGCGCTGCCGTACAATTATTGACGTTGAAGTTTTTAGTCCGCCATTTTGTTTAAAAAAATCGAAACTAAAAAAAATCAAATATGCACGTAAAGTTCAACTAATGTGAACACCCGTGGTCAACTTTTTGAGGGCAAAAATAATTTGTTTGGCATTGTTCACCAGCTTGAAAAAAAAAAATGACGTAAAAATTTTCATTTTTTTTTTAAATTTGTTTATTAACAAATTAAAATGTTATTTTTGAGTATTTTAAACAATGCCATCGTGTAGGGCATATCCGAAAATAGGGGAGTAGGGTGTTTTTTAAATTATTTTTCAACTTTTTCGCTTTGATTTATAAGCTCAAAGTACAAAAAAAAATTCATAACTCTTGGGACCTAATGGGTTAAGTCCACTTTATCAGCAGTTTTACTATGCTTCTCATCTAACGAAACAAATTTTTATTATTAACAATTTATATTTTGAGAAAAAAAGCAATATTATAAGGTACATTTTTAAATTCTTGGTCCGACTGCTGACCCCAACTGAAAATTCTTTTCTCTGCTGATAGCGGGTGATTGCACCCAGGTTTTGACATTGGTCCTCTGACGCTATGCGTACACCTTTTTTGTGTCAGCTTGGTTGTAATTTTTGCAGCCAGCAGTAGAGACGAACACGCCAGAGAGTTTCTTCTGGTCCTTTTTAGATAGCTTGTATCTGGACATCGCTAGGAGGAGAGCACTGTAGGGTACTACATCCCACCGCCAGGTGGCCATGGCGTCTGACTTCCCGCTAGTAGACTGGCCTTATCTAGATACTTAGCTTCTGCAGGTTCCCCTTCCCTGCGTCAGCGTCCAAGGCAGGGCCAGCTCACGTAGCCTTACGGATGAGTCCGTGAGCTGGCCCGGGACGAAACGCCCGCACTCTCATACTATGCTGTTTTTTTCAATTTTCCTTCAGAATTAGAAAAGGCTTTAAAGGATTAACCAAAAAAATTCACACTTTTAAAATTTAAAAAAACTAGAGTTTGAAGGGCAAAGAATTTTACATGGATTTTCTATGCCGATTTCTATGCCGCGCGCGTGAATTTTAAAAACTTTGTACTCATTTTTCTCAAAATTTAGCCTCGCTTGCCTACCTAAATTTAACGTCATCTCTATCTTTGTTTCAAGAACAAAAAAACTGGGACAAAAAGGATTTACTTGAGAACTCCCTTAAATACACTTTTTTTTAATTACTAGTCTTTAATAGAAGCAAATTTAAAGACGCGTGTACCAGCTAATTTTAATACAAATTATAAGATATACAGGGTGTATAAAAACTATAAAAAGTATGGAACCAGTCAAATAACTCAAAAGAATTTTTTCTATAGCACATATGTGGCGCCCCGAGTCATCGCGCCACCAAGTGGTACGCGAAGGAAGCAGCGTTTTGTTCCTCGCAGAGTTATATAGCTCGCGCGCTCGCTAAGCGAGTTTTTATAGTTCGCGTCTAGCAACCATCATTATTCACGTTTCTTAATGATTATTGTGTATTGAGATCGATTTAATAAAATTTAATTAATTTGTTTAACTGCACCGCGTTATTATTTTAAAGCACCTATCTCTGCCGCTCTTTAACCTCGTTTCCATACATACATTGGGAAAGTTTTCTAATTCAAAATTTTCGACAAGCTGGGTCAGTCAAAATTTGGCCCTGGGCCTTACTTTAGGAGTTACGAACCCAAAGTCGAGTTTTTTAAATGAACCCCCCATTTTTTAACTTGAATTTGGAAAGCGCAGAAAATTTAACGTTGAGATAGTACTTTGTAAATTTTTCATAAAGTTCACGAACCCGAAAATCCTAATAAGCTTGACCGTGATTAACTCAAAGAATAAGCATTTTTTGTAAATTCATGCAATGCAAAAATGTAGGTCCCATACAATGTTCCCTCAATCCTTGACTGCCACAAAGCTATTAAGGCCCACTTTTAAAACCCCATCACCCTAGCCAGTAAAGAATTTGTTAAGGCCCCTTATAAAAAACTCACAATCCTTGGGCGGATAAAGTAATTAAGGAGGCTCATTCGGTTTTGGTTGAAAATTGTGCAGCAAGCTAGAACTTGAAAAATATATTCTTTGTTTATTGCAGATTCGATCGGTGTAAGAAAAAACTAAGGTCACCGGCCATTTTTTAATGTTATGACAAACTGAAAATTACGTCATATAACACAGATTCTTATGGGAAGCTATCGTTTATTTATGATAACTTTGAGATAAAATTTTTGAAATTTCCATAAAATCCTAAAAGATAGTTTATTTTTCAAGGATTAAAATGGTATAAAGAAAATTACTTGTAGCCGGGTTAAATTTTGAGAAAATAAATAAATAAGCCTGAAAACGACTTCACCTGACCTCAGCGAATATAAGAAAATCGTGTTAAAAAAATATTATTGATATAAAACAGTTTTTGAATAATTAATCCATCAAAATTTATTAATTTT
This sequence comes from Encarsia formosa, assembly GCA_038277355.1. NCBI lineage: Eukaryota > Metazoa > Arthropoda > Insecta > Hymenoptera > Aphelinidae > Encarsia > Encarsia formosa. The sequence goes on along the minus strand of CM076186.1, from coordinate 46,913,632 downwards.
ATCATGAATTAATAGAAAATGTTCACTATTACCGATAACCAGAAACACAGGTCGACGCGAATGCAAAACTCTCTGGATGAACTGGCCCTGTATTTTTATTTTCTAAATTGTCATTTTTTGGAGAAATTTTCAGCTTTTTCGTTCGAGAAAGATGGCAGGCGGTATGTTTAGAATTACGAGAGACTACGAGTTATTCGAAGAGTATATTCGAGAACGCGTATGGTTGCTATGTTTATTATTGTTTATTGTTGTTATTGCTGTGATGTTTTTTAAATGTTTTAAACTTTATAATCTAAAATAAAACTACTTGATTAAAACTGTTATTATCAAATCTTTCATTAATCTACACCTTACAACAAATAAAATACCTCCTCCTCTCGTGAGACGATCTTTTCTGAAGATTTTGAAGCCAGGAAGTTTGAATTCTGAGTTAGGTTTGAGGCAGAACGCTGAGGTACATGAACAAATAACAATTTATTAACAATTGCAAAGATAATGTAGTAGTACAAATCATTGAGCATGTGCTCACAAAGTAAGGTTGGAAACTTGAATAATTGATCAACAGTAAATAACACGTAGCTCAGCAGGAACATTCTTCAGATCGAACGTGCGACTGCAGGTGATTGAACCGCCTCATCTACTCTCCGTCGAGAGTCCAGCGTGGACAGCGCTGGAAACGTAACAAGCCCAGATGACGAAAGTGACTGAACGGCTACTCTGGGCTCCGAGACGAAATTAACAGTTTTTTTTGAATAATTTTACTTGACGCAGGAAAATATCTATTTCTTTTGTACTTTTTAATTCTTGTAAAAAAAAATTAACCAATTTTAAAATTTAAAATCACTTTGGCCACATAACTTAAGCTTGCTTACAGAAACAAAAAAGATAAAACTTTTTAATAATTGATTCATTTTGACTTGGATATATCTAGTTCTTTAGGTTTAAATTTCTTTTATATAAATTTTATCATTAGCCAGAACACATAAAAATCATAGACATAATTTATTGTTATAAACTACTTTTGAATTCGATTTGCATACATAATAGATGGACAAACTAAATCCACTTTAAAAATAATAATGAAGCAAATGCTCATCCGTACTTTAAAAATCCATGCCAAATAGAATTCATAATTTTTGGTCCACTGGATACCTAGACCTAAAACTATCTATTTCTTTTGTACTTCTTAATTTACCAATTTTAAAATGTAAAATCACTTTGGCGGCATAACTTAAGCTTGCATACAGAAAACAAAAAAGATAAAAATTTTTAATAATTGATTCATGTTGACTTAAATATACTTGTCATCAACACCCTGAGTTAATGTAACAGTTACAATCAAAATTAAAATTCATTGTCAGACATCAAGTTTATTTTAGAAAAAAGGTGGGATTACAAAACTTTCAGACATCAAGTTTATTTTTGAAAAAGGGTAGGATCACAAAACTTTAACAGTTCAAGTGTATTGGCTCAGAGCATATACATTTCATGATGATAAAATGATGATTAAAATTAAGCGACAATGCGTATGACAATGACATTATGTCCTGCAATTGCACCTTTTGTAATTTGCAAGTTGGGTGGATTATAAAAGAGTCATTTGCAAGTTCAACCTGATACACACACAAACACACTCATTCAGAAAAAACTTTATTTTTAATATTGCCAATGTGCACCTCCAGTCATCAGGTCCCCAACACAACCACAGCACAACTATTATCAACTCACAGGGCACACCACAATAATTGAAAAATCTTTGATGATAATGATCATAGAAAGACTGTAGAGATTATTTATTTCATACTCTCTTATTGAAATTAAACAAATTAATAATTATAAATTCTACCACTTATTTAATATATAATGAAAATAAGGGTCTTCAGTACTGTTTTTTCTATGACAATCAATTATTTATAAAAAAATTATTGCTTATAACTCATTACACATTACAAGCTGCTCTGCTCAGCGGCTCCGCAGTCAGCTGTATAGGTAGTCAGCTGTAGGGAGCTGCTTGATACAGCGCCACCAGTCGCCTCATGGCTACCATAGCTACAGGCCCCGGCCTACATGCACCCGTCAGCCGCCGTTATAGGTAAGCAGTAAGAGTGAGACAGCAAAAATAGACACGCCCACCGCATACGTCACGTCCGGTTAAGTCTACAGAGAGCGCATGCAGAGAGACCGGATGCTCGAAACTGAAATCGAATGTCCCCTGACTACCGTGAGCCAAAGGAAAATCAGCGTTTCGAAAAATGAAACGTTCATAACTTTTCAATGCGTGCTTTGTTTGGGATAATTTTTTTTTTAAATTACTCAAGGGATCATCAGCTACGCACGGGATGTATAATATAAATGAAATAATCATCCTAAAATAGTTTTTCTTTGAAGCGTCCTAACCTAAAACCAAAAATCAAAGTATATAAAGCCCTGCAGGCTTTCACGGCAGTCGGTTTAAAAAAAAAAACCAAATCGCCGTTAAAGCCCGATTGGGCTTTAGGATATAAATTGAAATTTAAAAAAATTCAAGCGCTTCCAGTTCCTTCGGTCTTTGTTTTTTTGAAAAAATAAAAAACACATGTTGACTATTTTTTGATGCTTTGATCAATTAAGCAATAAAATCCATCTATAAAAAGGAGAAGGCTATTTTCGATCTTCGAGGTAGAGATCGATTGTCAAAAGTGAAATGCTATTGGCTAAAAAAGTTTCAAACTTTTATTCGTGATGTCATTGGTCGATTCCGTTTGGTTTAGAAATTCAAAACTTCGTCTGTCGAGCAGAAGGCTTACCTTTCTGCATAAAGCCAAGAGGCTTCTTTCGTATTAAAAAAAAAAAAAAAAAACTTTAAACAATCTTTAAAAGAGGAAGCAGTATATAAAGTTAGTAATCCGAGTGAAGTGCAAACAAATATCGAATTAAGAAGTAACCAATCATTTAAAAATAGAGGTTATCCGAAGTGCTGTTCAATCTAACATAAGAAAGTCAATTACAAAAAAGTAGGTATTATTATTTTTTCTATAAGAAAAAAAAGTTAAGTCATCAATCAAATAAGTAAACTTTAAAAAGCAGTGCAAGGAGTCTCTTAGTGTCTCAAATAAGGCAGATAAAAACAATATTCTTCAAGTAGTATGCTTTGCTATTTTTTAGATATAGTTGATCAAAACATAATCAAAGTTTTTTTTTTTTTTTTTTTTTTTTGTATTGAAAATAGAAACTAAGAGAGATCTTTGGAAGTTTCAGAAATTTTTTTCATGTATATCTTATAACATATATATATTTAAAATGTAAATTGATTGAGATGATGAGATGGCCACCACTGGCACCACATTATTAAAACAAATTGTATTTCTGAAATTATGATCAAAAACATTTTTAAAAAAATATTTAAAGACTTGAAACTTAATCGTTAAAGTAGTTGTTGATTATATTCATGTATATCTACCGAGCTTCTCTGAGTGTACAGATACATTAAAAATGTAAATTTGTAAAGACTCAAGATTCAAGCGTTGAAAGAAAGAAAATTTTTTTTTTAACTCATCATCTTTCCTATACTTTACTCATTTATATTATTACTCTCCAATCAGTTGGTCTATTTTTATATAAAAAATACCATCTAAAGTAGATGTCAATTATATTCATGTATATCTATGCATACATTTAAAATGTAAATTGATAGTGATGATGAGATGGCCACCACATGATTGAAACAAATTGTATTTCTGAAATTTATAATCGAAATCTTTTTTTTTTAATATTAAAGACTTAAAACTCAAGCGTTGAAAGAAAGAAAATTGTTTTTAAACTCATCATCTTTCCTATACTTTACTCATTTATGTTAAAACTCTCCAATCAGTTGGTCTATTTTTATATAAAAAATACCATCTAGAGTAGTTGTTAATTATATTCATGTATATCTATAGATACATTTAAAATATAAATTGGTAGTGATGATTACATGGCCACCACATTCTTCAAACAAATTTTATTTCTGAAATATATATGTAATTAAAAACATTTTTAACAACAAAGTCTTAAGGTTCAAGCGATGAAAGAAAGAAAATTTTTTTTTAAGTTATCATTGTTCCTACACTTTACTCATTTATGTTAAAACTCTCTAATTCCTTTGGTCTATTTTTATATAAAAAATACCATCTAAAGTAGTTGTTGATTATATTCATGTATATCTACAGATACATTTAGAATGTAAATTGGTAAAGTCTTAAGATTCAAGCGTTGAAAGAAAGAAAAATCTTTTTTAAAGTCCTCATCATTCCTACACTTTACTCATTTTTACTCTCCAATTTCTTTGGTCTATTTTTATATAAAAACTACTATCTAAAGTAGCTGTTAATTCTGTCCATGTATATCTATAGAGTCATTTGAAGTTTAAATTGGTAGTGATGATGACATGGCCACCACATTATTCAAACAAATTTTATTTCTGAAATTTATAATCAAAAACTTTTTAAACAAATCTTCAAAGACTTAAAACTTAAGCGTTGAAAGAAAGAAAATCTTTTTTAAAGTCATCTTTCCTATATTTTACTCATTTATGTTCATAATCTTCAATTTCTTTATTCTATTTCTATTTTTTATAAAAAATACCATCTAAAGTAGTTGTTAATTATATCCATGTATATCTATAGAGACATTTGAAATATAAATTGGTAGTGATGATGACATGGCCACCACATTATTCAAACAAATTTTATTTCTGAAATTTATAATCAAAAACATTTAAAACAAATCTTTAAAGACCTAAAACTTAAGCGTTGAAAGAAAGAAATTTTTTTTTTAAGTCATCATCTTTCCTATATTTTACTCATTTATGTTCATAATCTTCAATTTCTTTATTCTATTTCTATTTTTTATGAAAAATACAATCTAAAGTAGTTTTTTATTATATCCATGTATATCTAGAGAGACATTTAAAATGTAAATTGTTAGTGGTGATGCCATGGTCACCAGTAAATAAAAAATTATATCTCTAATATTTTGGAATGATAAATTATTTTTAAAATCTTTTAAATATTAAAAAATTGTCAACTTTACAAGACAATATTTCTGATTATTACATAGTGAAATTGATTCAAAAATTATTTTATTTTTCAAGAAAAGTCTGAGAAATCGTCATAGGCTTATTTTGTACAGCTAACTTATTTAATTTTTTATGTTTAAAACCTCTACATACTTTTATATAAAAAAAAAAAACTTAAGACAATTTAAATTAGTTGTAATGACGTTATGGTTACCACGTATTTAAAAAATTATTTATATAATATTTAAAATCTTAATAAATTTTTAACTTAAAAAGAAAAATATTTCTGAAAAGTTATCATTAGCCCTATTTTGTATTGCTAACTAATTTAAAAATTTGATTTTCTTTTTCATAAAAAGTAAACAGAAATTAAGATGAGGTATAAATTTTTGAAGTTTCAAATTGTTACATGAATATACTAAAAGATTCACAGTAAAAATTGTTAGTGATTATGTTATGTTTACCGCATATTCTAATCTTTAGTATTTTCGATCAAAAAACTATTTTTAAAATCTTGAAATTTTTATGAAAACTATTTCTGAAAAGCCATTATCATCACTATTGTGTTTCTGATTGATTTCATATTTTATGCGTATAATCTCTATTATTTTGTGTTCTTATTTAGTTATTAATATTTCTACCTCTCTTTTTAGCGCAACGATACAAAAATTTCGTACACCACCAAAAAGACATCGAATCGTTTCTCCCTTCAAAATTAACGGATTCTCAGGATTCATTTATCCACAGAAATAAATTATAATGGTGCTATTTTAAGATTATCAACGATTAAAACAGTTTTTTTTTTTAAAGTTGATGTAAATAAATAAAATTTTAATTTTATGCAAATTTGAAAAAAATAATTTTTCTATTTTTCGTCTACTTTCAAATAATCAATGCTGCTTTTTTTCAGTGTAAAGATGAAAAATGATCTTCAGCTTAATTTCGATTTTCTTGATGAAGTGTCTATTTTTTCTGATGCTCACTTTCAATTTGCAAAGACGTATAACGGATTCTTGGTATTTAATAGAAAAAATTCAATTAGTGCTATAGCTTCAAATTAGCAAAATCTTAATAAGTTAGAATTTGTACATACAATTTACACTTTTTAAAAACAAAATTTTAAAGCGCAGATTGATACTTTAAAAAGAAAATTTTAAATTTCTATTGTTACAGTTTAGAAAGTAAACGTTTTACGTTTAAATGTCTATACTTTGTATTTCAGTGAATTAAAAAAATTTTTGAACTTGATTGCGACAGTTGAGATGAATATTGTATTGAAAATGATATATGAATTAAAAAATCGAATAAATATTGATTGAATTTTCAAATTTATAAAACGATTGCCATTTCAATTGCATATAAAATAAGTTATATATGTTTTCGTTTAACTTAAAATAATTATACTGCAGAGAACTTTTATATAAGAAAGCTTAAAGTTGACTGAGTATGTGCAGAGTAATTTATTTAACTATGCTTTTTATGCCAACTAATACAAATAAATCTAATTTATATCAATAAATAATTTTTGTCTTATTGATTTCTCCTGAGTTTTAGAGTAACTTTTTTCATTTTTTCAACAGTTGTATCATTTTGGATATTGTTCTTTTCACCAGCTATAGTGAGTGAATTATGGCCGTGTAAACCTTAAAGATTTAGGTACGTTACTAAATAAAAATAGCGAGTGAACCAACTGTATCAACCAGCGAAGGCTCTTCGATGACAGGAACATTAAATTGTAAATGTCTTTGCCATTACTACCTCCTTATCCCGGTGTAAATTAATTGTAGTTAGTGTAATTATAATATTAGACACGAAATATTTTTCAAAAATCGATGTTTCTGTCAAACTTCCAATTTGAGTGTATGTTTTATTTTCTTCGATCCATTTATCATTTAATCCTTTTGTTAACACGTCAACTCTATGCAACTGTTAGCGTAATCAGATTGGGTTTACAATGTTATTTTCAAACACTAAACACACACACACACACGCGCGCGCGCATGAATGCACGCGCATGTTGGCCAATACTTACAATTAATAATCAATCAAAAAAATAAAAATTATCAATATGCTCTTAAAAGACTAATATTATATTATTTTTAACGAATGTTTATAAAACTGATTCTGTGTAAAAACAATTTATTTTTTCATGTTTAAAAAAAGATTTATTTCATTTCTATAAAAACAGTATGAAAGTTATAAGATTCACATTATAATTTTTTTTTTTTTTATTATCAAATTAGTATCTAATTATTTACTTTACTATCTTATTAACAATAAGCGCGCGTACGCGCGCAGCTCGATTTCTAGTATTACAAAATTTAAAAAGTGGCTAACCCTATTTTAAGGATAAAAGAGGATCCAACTTTTTTTTTTTACGTTTAATTAAAAACAAAACACAGTCTTTCAACTTTTTTGTGGACTAGACAGATTTATTTAATTTAATTGTGACAGCTGTTTCAACGACTTAGCGTTTTCTTCAGACTTATTTATAAACTATACCCACAAAAAACTTAACTGTGTTTTGTTTTTTAATTTAACATTATTAATATGGAGCTACATTAAGTAACACAAGGAACATTTAATTTTTTTTTTTTTTTTTTTTTTTTTTTCATTGGCATCCTTGCTTGTAGGTAAAGACTCATTACGATGCGGGCGTCAACCACATGTGTGTGAGGAACCCACGCCACCTACTTTAAGTTGTTTTATACAGTTTTCTCTGTTTACCTCTCTCATGCTTTTTAACGTGGTTTCTGCCCAATTCTCGTTTTCGTGTCTCTGATCTCGGAAGCATTTTGGTTTCCGGAGACTCAGTCGACCCTACTAGCCGCAAGCGCATCGGGATACTCAAGCTCAACTCGGTTAAATAATCAACCTTACACACTTTTTCCGGTCGGGCATCGGTCGACTTTATTCCTCCGATTCGGACTCGCAGCTGGTCAATGTTTTCGGAGAGAATTTAGTCGGGCTTTGGATGTCCGAGTTGGGGTAAGTGATATAGGGCATCTTACGTGAAAAAACACTTGAAAAAATCACCGAGATCAGGGCTCGAACCTACGACCCCAGTACAGGGATACATTATATCACTTTATCACGTCATTTGTTTACTTCTTTATCACAATTTTGCTTCGTCGCTGATTCACTCCAGTCATAAATATTAGTCTCTCACGTGATTATGTCAATGTAGAACATTATTATCTTAACAGTTGCTAGGATACATAGTCATATACATATTTCAGTCATTTACAACTCATTAGTGATCACAGTCAGTTTTCGCTAAGTGCTAAGTCATCTTACACAAAAAAAAAGAATAATAATAAAAAAAAAATAAAAAAATAAAATAAATAAATAGGTAAAAATCAGAACTAACTGACGTATACAAGATAAAATACAAAAAAAAGTCAAAAGGAAGCGGACTAATACTGTCTGACTCCCGACAGGTGCTCTACGTAGATGTTCCGGGACCATTTGATCGCGTCGCTGATCATGAGCCTCCTCATCATCCGCGCATAAAACGGGCTAATGTTGAGGGGTCCCATCACCCGCTCGTTGCCTGGATCCCAGCCGCCAAGGGCGCCGACGACGACCGCTTTCACTACGACCGTGTAGCCCTGCCGTTGTAGGTTCTCAGCAAGCAGGCGGTACTTGGTAAGCTTCCCCGTTCTTGCTTCAAAGAACCCCTCCATCCGGTTCTCGAACGACACGGCCACATCAACGATCGTGATCTTTCTCTCGATTTCATTTCGGATCACCAGATCGGGCCGCAGTCTGGCGAACTCCTCGTCGACACCTCTGATAGCTCGATTCACTCTGATTCCCCCAGGGATATTACTTGCCTTGACTAGCCTGTCCAGGATGACGTCGTGGCGTTTGGTGCGAGCGTCAGAGTGTACGCCGCAGTGCTGGAGCACATGAGGCAGTGTCTCAAGGTCACCGCATTTCCTGCATTGCCTGCCCACCTCAGGAGCTTTCCATCGAATGGTGGCGTTTAAACACGCTACCCCCCAGGAGAGCTCCGTGGACAAAACGCCAGTCAGCGAAGCGGGTGAAACTGCCGGTGCGGAGGAAGTGATTGCTCACCGCACTCTGGCTAGTTACCTCGAGCAACTTGCCTTGATCTGGCTTGGCAAGAACTCTTTTCTCGTAGAGCCCCACCAGTGCGGCCCTCAGCCTCCGTACGACCTGTCCGCGAGCCATGGGTGGGATGATGATGTCATTGTCGTCCCTGTTGCCTGGGCGACGGCACTCCAATGAGAGTTCAGCACGCTCGGCAGTCCAGTTAGTAAACTACGTTAAGTTTATTAGTTTATTGATATATTGAGAGTTATGTAATTTGATCTCATTTTCAGTAGTATTTTGGACTTAAAATAGATGTAAATTACAAATTAAAAAATAAATATTATGCAAGCAAAATATGTCTTTTTTCAAAAGAATATAAGTTATAAATAAAGTTGAAACGAAAATTGATATTGGTAGAGTGAACATAATTTTTGCTATAAAAAATAAAATCCAACATTTATTTTTAAAAAGATCATATATATATTTTTTGATAATATAGTTAAAAAATTCTATCAATAAATGACTTTTTTATGATGCTACTTTGACGTGTCAAAGATTTATTTTGTTGGATTCAGACAGATAAAAACCACTCGCCGTTAATTTTTACCTTTTTAAAGGTATGTTTTTGTTAGATTTTATTTCTTTCGGAAGGCAGACTACAAAACATAAGTTTAATATTTTTTGATAATTAATAATTTTATTTCTTTAAAAAAAGAACCACTAGTCGAAAATAATCTGGGGCACGTAATCTCGTTACAATTGATAAATTTTCAATAGTTGTTTACGCACTGAAGGGGAATATGCCGTGTTTCGGCGGTAGCCCCTGGACCCCGCCGGATTGTTTGGGGGGCCGGAGCCGTCTGGACTGAAAAAAAAATACTTAAAAAACTTTTTTTTTAAACAAAACAATGTATTTTTTAGTGATTGAAAGAATTTTTTTTTATAAAATACTTAATTTTATTGAAATTAGTTTTAATTTCTAATATGAGTTTAAATTAAATATGTTTAAATAATAAGTTTAAATTTTTAATATCAACCTGAGATTCTCAAAAATAGTTTTGATCGACCAAAATTTTGCCATCTAGTATAGAAAATAATTCAAAAAAAATTTTATTTTTTCATATCTAAATTAATGAGCAGTGCCCTTTATACTACATTAATAGCTTGGAAAAAAAATTATCAGCCTGAGTCTCTGTATTCAATAAAAATTATACAATAGAATGATATTAGCCAAAAAAAGCCCTGCGGTAGAGACTAATATAGAAAACTATAGTTTTATAGTTAATTGAAACAAGTAGTTAGGTTAATCTGAATACAATTGTATTTTAAAGCTGTGTAAAAAATTGACTTTGATAGATCAACCATTTGGTTAAATTAATTACATCGTCTTTTGAAACTTTCAAAAATTGACTTTGCTAAAATGTCATTATTAAAAAAAAAAAAAAAAAAAAAAAAAAAAAAAATTATCAACCTAAGTCTTTGTATTTAATAAAAGTTATTCGATGGAATAGTTCTAGCTGAAAAAAAAGCCTTGCGATAGAGATTATGGAAAATTATACTTTTAAAGTTAAATGAAACAAGTTGTTAGGTTTATCTGACTACAATTGTATTTTAAAGCTGTGTAAGAAATTGACTGATAAAATGTCAGTATTCTTGGGAAAAATAAACTATCAGCATAACTCTCTTATGTAGTTTAGTAAAACTGATTCATTAGAATGGAATGGTAATTTTTTAGTTAAAAAAAAAAAATTTAATATTAAATTTATGGCAACACCTTTTTAATATTATGATGATCAAATTTATATTTATTCAACTAAAATTTAAGTGTATTTAATTAGAATTGGTATAAATCACTTTGATTAAGTCAAATTGTTTCGAAATCAATTCTTTAACAATATAACCTATATCGCTCAAACTATACACAATTCACTCAATGATACACAATAAACACAACACAGATGATTTATCAATGAGACGCTCATGGAATCGTCCAGACTTTAAAGTAAGAGACTGTTGTAGTTTCAAAGAGTTTAAGAATTCCATATTTCAAAATGTTTCTAGGTTGTATTAAATTGTTAACTTGTACACTTTTCCATGATATGAATATGTATATATTTATTCTTATTATAAATATTTGTATGTCAAAAAGGGTTATCTAGCCCGTTGATACAAAATAAAATAAAAAATAAAAAAAATAAAAAAACAAGAATTATAGTAAAAAACTTTTTGATTGTAAAGTAATTGATTTAAAAAAAATCATTTATTAAAATCACTTGATCTTGTTCATTAATTGATACATTTGTCAACTGCCAAGATCAACACTTCATAATTTTATGAAACTTTTAAATGAAAAAAAATAATAATAGTAAATAATGAATGAAATTGGATAAAATTGGAATAATTTATTGATGATGATCATAGGACGACTTTATTTGTTTTATACTTTGATTTGATTTAAGGACGTTTCAGACCTCCAGTGACTCTCATTCAGATTGGGGCTCTGCGCACGAGAAACAGCTGACGCGCCGGTCGTTCTGTCTCTCTCGCACTCGTGGCGCAGCATAACCGCAAAGACTAAAAAATCAACTTTACTGTTAAATTACTCTAAAAGTTGGCTCGGTTGTCGTATTTTGAAAAATGTTAGATTGATTCTTGTTTTAATAGCTACAATATACTCTTTTTTTTAGAAAAAGTTAACTACTAGTTAATTTATAGTCGTCGATAACATTAAAAAATTGTAGTGCTCTACGTGCCATCCCACGCAAAACGACCGAAATTTGAGCGATCATAACTCAAAAACGAATCCCGCTTGCCATATTTTTTTATGGCATTCGAAAGAGCATGCAAAAGTGTGCTTCTATGGGTAGTTACAAAAATAGTTATCATTGCTCCAAAATCCCTGAAACGTCCTTAAATAGTTAAAGCCAAATATTACTATAATTATTGGTTAAGGTTATCGGTCGTAATGATTATTAATTGAACTATACTAATTGTGAAGAATTTAGCATGATGCCACTGTATATTTTACTACTTTCTTAATAACTTAATTATTTCTAAATCATGTAATAAAATAGTAAATATGACCGCTATCTTCTGCTCTGCAGTCTGCACATTGCACAGTGTGAAGCCCTCGGCTTTTTGCATACGTGCACCTCGCCTGCGCAGCCTGCTCGCATGCTTTGGTGCAGGCTGCAAGAGTGAGACAGAACGAGTTACGTCACGTCCGAGCGTCAGGCCGCAGCGTCTTGCAAGGGGCATGCAAGATCGGATACGGAAACGCTAGTCTGAATGGAAAGTGCCTGAATCGGCAGCAAAGAGAGATCAGCAAGTTGAAAAATGAAACGCTGATAACTTTTTAACGTGGAATTTTTTTGGGAAAAAATTTTTTTTTAATTAATAGGGGATCATCGGCTAAGCGCGGGATATTAAATAAAAGAAAAATAATCCTAATATTGTTTTATAATGAACAACGTAACTTAAAACAGAAAATTAAAAGTATTTTTTTTACAAAGTGTATGTAATTATTAATGCAATTTTTTAATAATTTTAATTCGATTCTTTCAAATTAGCATTTACAATGTTTTAGAAGAGGTTAAGTGCAAGAGACGCGTAACCAAGCTGTCAGATGTTGGCAGATTCAGCCAACGTAGCTGGCTTTTATAACGAATCTGAAATTTATCAACGTGTTTAACTATCATGGCCAGCCTTATTAGCTCGCGGAACCTAAATTTTTTCTGAGTGAACAACGTTACTTCTTTTTTTGTTGTTTTCATAAAATAACTGAAATAATAATAATAATTAAATTCAAGAAAGTTTGAAATTGCGATTAAACGTCAGTACGTCACGTTTCTTAGGTTAGAATGCACGGCTATCATCAGTCTGTAAACCGTTACAAACTGTTAATGGCCACGCATAATTTAGAGCCAACTTTTTTAGAGGAGACAAAAAAACCTTGAATTAAGATAATGCACGCTGGATTAGATTAAACAACACAGGCTCTGGTAGCATATCCGAGACGTACTTTGACAACCATATTACTGATGACCAAGTCACTAGTAGATCATTTCCGAGAACTGGACAAAAAATTTGTTATAAGAATCTGCATCATCAATTGACCAGAACGTAACCCTTTGTAACCCATATAAAAAATGACTCGTTATTCGCAGTACCCCCTTGAATTGTTACCTTCGCAAATAACGAGGAACGACTGTATTTTTTAATTTAATTTATAAATTGCAAGCATCTTTTTAAAAATACACTACTTTGTAAGAATTGCAATCGAAGACGCGAGTATCTGCTAGTTAAAAATAATAATAAAAAAATTGTTATGTATTACCAAATTATAAAGGTTTCGACGAATATTTCGAAGCATTCCTGGGAATGTCGGGCGCAATAAATCAGTTATTGATGGAGACCACCGATTGTATTTAAAATCATTTTCAATATCATTGACCCAAATGATCGCCGAGTCTCGAATGTCTATTGCAAAATCTTGAGTTTCAACATTGCTCGACAAATCCAATGCTAAAAGCTTACTCATTTGCTTACTGCCGACTCCTGTTAAAAGTAAATTGCATAAGAATCAATTGAGTGTTACAAAATGTTATCTTTGTCATTTACACATTCGTGACTTCACCTATTTTATGCAATGATTCCATAACTAGTAATTCAGAGCGTAAAGATTCCAAAAGGGTGAAAACATCAATTGCTTCTAAATCAAAGAAAAGGCCATTTACAAATAGGGCTGTTTCGGTAGGTTGAATATTCAAACTCATTGAAAACAATTCTTGGTTTAGTTTCATTTCTTTCTTCATTTCGTTGTTCACTTTGGTTTTTATCAAAGCTCTAGCCTGTGAATGAAAAAAATTTAGAAACTTGAATTTTAATTGAAATGATAAAAATTAAGAAGGTAGAGGATCCATTTATGATTAACTTAAGAATTTTCATAACTTTAGAATCTATTTAATTAAATTAACAAAGATAAAACCAAACATTTTGCGTATTTATAAGTGAAACAATAGGGTTGGCAACATTTTCAAGTTTGTAATATTTAATTGCTTCATTGGTTAGAGCATAAAAACAAATCGTGTTTTTTTTCTTTTTTCGAAAAAACAAAAACTGAAAGAATTGCAAGCGTTTCAAATTTTTTAAATTTCAATATATTTAGACATATTCCTTATATAATTCCTCATGTAATAATATTGTAAAGTTTTGAAAACTTTTCTTAATTTATTCTTGATAAACTTTGATTTAAAAATTCAAAAATTAAAAAAATTGTAAAATTCATTAAAAATTGAGTAATTTTAGAAAAAAATATTTTCAAAGTATCGGTGGCCAACCATATTGCTTTAGAAAGTCAAGAAAAATTTATATTTTTGCTTTAAAATTATTATTTTTAATAATAAATCAAAATTAACTTTTTGGGTACTTATAACTATGTGTCAAACAGTTTTATAGGGGCTTTGGATTGAATAATTGATAGATGTTTAATTACAGATTTCTAGCTTTAAAGAATCATTAAATTGCTTCTAAAAAAGGTACATACATCAGAAATAATACTTAAAAGTATTTAAAGAATAATTTTCTCATTAAACTTTACTAAAATTAAAATGAAATTTTAAGATGTAAAGAATCTTTTTGTAACTATAGAAATTAAAAATTTTAATCTAAAAGAAAATATTAAAATTTTATATTTGATAAATATTCTATTTTCAAGATACCTCATATGCTCAAAATTTCATGTTTGATCTTCTACGCATATTTTCTTTAACTCACTAGCAAGGAGAGGTCATACCCTCCGGGTCAACGATCTTGACGAAACTTTGGGGATCGTTTTCTTATACCAAAAGATAAAGAAATCTATCAATCATCCCGTCTAATGGGCCTTTCATACCTAGTTCCTACACCCGAACAGAAAGTTTAGCCGGGCGCTAGCAGGGGCCTCACCAGTTGCTCCGGTATTCTAGGTTGGCCCCGGCAGGGTTGAACGGTAAATGTAATGCGGCGCTAGCGGGGGCCCGGCAGGGTGGATTTATTTTGCCAAGAAAAGGAAATTTAGGGATGCTAGGTTAGGTTCGGGAAAATAATTTTTTTTTACTTTCATATTAGTAATGTTTGATTTATAATAATTAAAAGATTGACAATAGGGAAAAAAAAACAAAACAAAACAAAAACCATTAAATATTCATATTTATTAAAATTTTTATAAATATATACACGGAGAAAAATAAATAGGAGTTTCTCCTATTTTTTATAGTACTCTTCGCCAGCAGTTACCTTCTTAAGAAAGTTTATGTACTCACCAATACTTTTCTCATAGGTACTTAGAAATAACTCCTGGTGCACCCACTCGACTCCTCTTAGAACTTTTTCTCGTAGCTAGTGCTTGGAACCAAGAATACCGGGTGCTTCAGGTCGACTCCTGGTGCACCCAGTAAACTTCTCCTGGAACTTTTCCTCGTGATTTAGAATAAGGTATGGGGTGCCCTGGGTCGAACCCAGGATATGTCCCAGGAAAAGCCAACCGGGTGCCCCGGGTCGACTCCTGGTGCACCCGGTCGACTTCTCCTAGAACTTTTCCTCGTAAACGGTGCTCGAGATTTAGAACAAGGTACCTGGTGTCCCGGGTCGAATCCTGGAAATGTCTCAGGAAAAGCCAACCGGGTGCCCCGGGTCGACTTTTCCTAGAACTTTTCTTCGTAAACGGTGCTCAAGATTTAGTACAAGGTACTGGGTGTCCCGGGTCGAATCCTGGAAATATCTCAGGAAAAGCCAACCGGGTGCCCCGGGTCGTATCCTGGTGCACCTGGTCAGCTTTTCCTAGGATATTTCCTTGTTTCCACCTAGAATACCAGGTACCTTATTCTAGGTCCCGAGTACCGATTACGAGGAAAAATTCCAGGAGAAGTTGACCGGGTGCACCAGGAGTCGACCTGAAGCACCCGGTATTCTTGGTTCTAAGCACTAGCTACGAGAAAAAGTTCTAAGAGAAGTCTAGTGGGTGCACCAGGAGTTATTTCTAAGTACCTATGAGAAAAGTATGGGTGAGTACATAAACTTTCTTAAGAAGGTAACTGCCGGCGAAGAGTACTATAAAAAATAGAAGAAACTCCTATTTATTTTTCTCCGTGTATATATTTATAATAATTTTAATAAATATGAATATTTAATGGTTTTTTTTTTTATTCCCTATTGTCAATTTTTAAATAACTATAAATCAAAAATTACTAATGTGAAAGTAAAAAAAATTACTTTTCCCGAACCTAACCTAGAAGCCCTAAATTTCCTTTTCTTGTCGAAATAGATCCGCCCTGCCGGGCCCCCGCTAGCGCCGATAACATTTTAAGCTGAGCCCTGCGAGGCCCCCGTCGGGCGTGACGTTTTTACCTAGCGAGGGCCCTCAAGTGGGGCGGCGCTTGTTCGGGCATAGCTTATATCGTATTTTTAGCTCTTTTTGGGTTTTTTTGCGGATTTTCAAAAAACTCCTGCTCGAAGCCTATTGCACTTACAAAATTCTGCAACCCCGCATTCTCTTTATTTTTTCATCTTCTTTTGAGAAAAAATATTTTTAAATCTAATTTTGAAGAAATAGTCCATGTAAAATTAAGGTAATCAAAAGCATTTTTTTACTGTTTTTTTGGTTTTATGAACTTAAACTGTGCGTCGTCAGCTTTATCAAAATTAGGTCTAAAAATACTTTTTCTAAAAAATTCATAAAAAAACAAAGCAAATGCGGGGTTGCAGAATTCTGTAAGTGCAATAGGCTATGAGCAGGAATTTTTTGAAAATTGGCACAAACAATCACAAAAGTCGCACAAAAGTGTTAAAAGTGTTAAAACAAGCTGATTTTCAAAAAATTCCTGCTCATAGCCTATTGCACTTACAGAATTCTGCAACCCCGCATTTTCTTTTTTTTTTATGAATTTTTTAGAAAAAATATTTTTAGACATGATTTTGATAAGGCTGACGACGTACAGTTTAAGTTCATAAAACCAAAAAAACAGTAAAAAAATGCTTTTGATTACCTTAATTTTACATGGACTATTTCTTCAAAATTAGATTCAAAAATATTTTTTCTCAAAAGAAGATGAAAAAATAAAGAGAATGCGGGGTTGCAGAATTTTGTAAGTGCAATAGGCTTCGAGCAGGAGTTTTTTGAAAATCCGCAAAAAAACCCAAAAAGAGCTAAAAATACGATATAAGCTACGTAGGAACTAGGTATAAAAGGCCCATTAGACGGGATGATTGGTAGATTTCTTCATCTTTTGGTATAAGAAAACGATCCCCAAAGTTTCGTCAAGATCGGTGACCCGGAGGGTGTGACCTCTCCTTGTAAGTTTTGTCATCGTCGCCATTGTATGTCGGAATCATCCAAGCTCTATAACTTTGAAATGACCTAGAGGTATGAAATTTTGCATGGGGCTTAGAATCGGATGACAATACATAAATCCGTAGTCATTTTCAATTCTGAACATCCAGGACGCCGAAGACGGGCGTACCTGAGGATCACCTTAAAGAGATCGGGTCTAATTCTTCGGGAATCACTTAGGGAGGAGTTTTAAAATTTTTGATAAGGAAGCAATGTGAACCTGGATGTCCAGGTCGCCAATGACAGGGGAATCCGGGGTACCTGCTGATCATCTCCGAATATTTAGGTCTTATTCTTTCAGAACGATCGTGGGAGGTATTTTAAAGTACTTGAATTAGCAGTTTGGACCTTGATATCCAGGTCACCTATGAAGGGATGGCTAAGAATTACTTATGAGAATTAAATTCTTTAATGTTGACTTGAAGGTGTATTTTAGAGTATTTAAGGAGTTACCAACTATATGACCAGATTTTTCCAAATTCAAGTTAAACAGGAAATTAAATAATATCTTTGCCATCAGCACACCCAAAAACTCTCGTAATAAATTTTTTTTTGAATTTTCTAACGATAAAGTAAAAGAAGCAGTTTTTCATCATACGCGCACTGAAAGTCCGTTCCTAGTCCCTCGGAGCAGGGGCGAAACCTCGGGACGAAGGAACTATCTTTCGGCGCATGCTTATGGATGAAAAATACAGTATACACCTTGGGGCGCATGCGCACTACCACCGCCGCGAACTCCGCCGCAGCCCTCGGCTACGCCTCGGGCTGCAACCACGCGCGGGCGGTATTAGTGCACCTTCGCCCCCAGATGTATAATATACTATTATCAATGTTCACTAGGAGGTGTATATATACTAGTATATATATTACTAGGGGGGTACCCCCCTGCTCGCTTCGCTCGCCAACCCCCCAGAATTTTATGCTTGAATCTACACTTGTACCTACGCTTATACACATACTCTTGTGTCTACCTCTGTACCTACTCTGATACATACCATTGTTTCTAATTTTATAGCTTGTGACTACACCTGAACCTTATTTCATGCCTACCTTTGTTCTCACCTTTCATCTTACTCCAAACCCTCGTAACTACCCTTGTTCTTACCGTTGCACTTACTGCTTTTTATAACTAAGCTCTTACCCAGGGATATGCTCATGTTTATATATATATTTCTATCATGGTGATAACTGTAGTTTGAATTTTTTTCATGCTTTTATTTCTAATTCTAAGACTACTTTGTTCTAATCTTTGATCATACTTTCATTTCAATCCTTTTTTAAACATCTGTTTCTATGCTTTTACCGACTTATTTTCGTCTTTTTATTTATTAACCTTCCCTGCTTTATAACCTTGCTACTATCTACGTCTGTTGAGTATTTTTTTCCGACTCTCTTTACTATGTCTGTTGATTTTTTTTACTTCCTACATATTATGAATCTTCATCAAGTAGATGCCAACTCAATCCAATACTTCCTACATATGTTAATGATCTTGTGCTTACTACCTATTTTTTACTCAAGCTTCTAACGCCGAACCTTCTACACATGCATTTGTTTCTACATCTGTTTCTAGTCCCATGCTAACTCTAGTTCTTTATTTATTTATTTTTTTAATTTTCTACACTGAATCTAGCCTTGTGCATAATCTTTTTTATCCTCTTGTACTTACTATTCTAAATAACCCTATAACAAACCTTGTTCATAACATTGTTTCAAACTTGATAACTACTGTGGTAACTTCATTGTACCTACTGCCGTACCTGGACTTGTCATTACGTTTGTAACTTTGAACCTACGCTTATATGTACATTTTTGCTTAATATTGTTTCTATCTCTTTCACATGAATCTACCTGCTTAAATTTTGGTGTTTGCTGTTGTTTTTTCTTTTTTTCATGCTTTGGTCTCTAACTTTGAATCTTTGTTCTCATCTTTGTGAAAACTATCTTTTCTATAGTTCTTCTCAAATTTTTTTGTAATTGCAATCGTGAAACTAATCATCTTCATACAATTTTGCCCACACAGCTCTTTAACTTTTTTGACAAATATTTCCTACATCCTTTTACATTTGTTATCAACGCTTTTTCTACGTAGGTCTGTCCCAATCAACCTATCTTGATTAATATCGAAGTTTATCTTACGACACCAGTTTCCAGCCATGTGTAGCCTCTTTCACTTTGTTATTATTTTCATACTTCAATTTGTAACTTCGAACGTATGTTGTACTTTTTTTTTTTTTTTTTTCTCAACATCTAACCCTGAAACTAACATCTTTTATACTATTATTTTCGATCCTGTACAAACCTTTGTAGGTAAGCACTTACCCACTTTTGAATCAACCGATGTACCTACCCTCTTGCCAAACCTTGAAGCTCTCTAAGCGAAGCGCACGCACAATTGTATTATATTATCTAAAACAAGTTTTGTCGAAGCTTCATCTAAATTAATCGACAATAAGTTTTATATACCCTTTACCTTTGCGCTACGTTCAGAGTTCATATTCATTTAAACTTTTGTGGTTATAGATTCATTGGTTTTGTTTCAGTTTGTATACTAATAATTATTATTTTCATGATTATAATCGGATAATTTCGAAAACTTGATTACGTAATTATTTTTTCATCAAATCTATTCTCTAGATGTTTTAATTGAATTGTAATAGAAAAATTAAAAATAAAAATAAAAATTTTAAATTTTGTTCTTCAACCAATCACATCACGAATAAAATGCTGACATTCTTTTTGGGTTCTCTCTTTTATATTTGGATATTAGTTAAGTTTTTTAATGCTTCGTAGTTACTTTTTAAATTTCTTCTATAGATACATAGCTGATAACTTGTACTTAACGCTATATGCCTAGAAAAAAGTGCGGAGGGAGCGGACTGCGGAGGCAATCGAGTGCGCGCGTGATATAAGCATATGAATGCGTGTACTTGCATACCTTAAAATAACTCAATTTTATTATTATTATTTAAATGAAACAAATAACCCATTTCTATTTTACTTTTAAACTTTCTTTTTATTGCTTAACCTATTAAGTCCCAGGATTTTTTAAATTTGTCTTGTACTTTGAGCTCTGGAATTTTGATGAAAACGATAAAAAATATTTTCAAAAAGACCATATACAACTATTTTCGGGTATGCTCTACACGATGGTGTAGTTTAAAAAAATCAAAAATGTCATTTTCAATTGTTAATTAACAAATTTAAAAAATAAACTCAATTTTTTGGTGCATTTTTTTTTTTTTTATGAATTCTTTCAGTTGGATTTTTTTTTTTTTTCAAAAGATTTTCAGAGTTTAGAGGTTTCAGTAGAGCAGACAAATACAATATGATTAAGATGTTTCAATGTAATAATACGTATTATTTTGTAATATTTTCAAATTATTTATTATGTAATTGAGAGAATTTTTTATTATATTTAAAAAAAAATTTTTTATTATATTTAAAAAAAAAAAAAATTAAGAATTTGCACAAATCTTTTAAAGAGAGTTTGATTTTTTTTTTTTTAACAGTGAGGAATCGAACCCATATCACTCACACTATTTGATAAGCAATTAACCCACTAGACCA
Source organism: Encarsia formosa (assembly GCA_038277355.1). NCBI lineage: Eukaryota > Metazoa > Arthropoda > Insecta > Hymenoptera > Aphelinidae > Encarsia > Encarsia formosa. The sequence goes on along the minus strand of CM076186.1, from coordinate 46,892,600 downwards.
GGGTATATTTAAATTTTCCCAAACCAAAAAATAGTTTTTAACTATATCTATTGATATATTATTCCAAGTACCAGCCTACCTTGCAAAATGAATAAACGAAATTCATTTGCTCAAATCTTTAGCGCACAAGTTTCAATCCGAAATCGAATCGTCACTCATTTCGAAATCTTCGAGCAAAAGGGAACCTTAATGATTCGTGAGTTTATGTAATTTAATTCTATCATTTATTTTCTTAATTTAATAATTCTTTTTTACAAAACTTGTAACAAAACATTAAAAATGGGGGGCGGGAAAAAAAAGGCAGGGGGGGGGCGTGGGAAGGGCGGGCGGGGGGCGTGATTGGAAAATCATAGGACAATTCAAAACTCATAGAAATAAGCATATTTCGGTACACTTTTACGGTTAGTTAAGCACTTTTTTGAGAGGCCTGTGGGGGGCGGGGGAGGGCGGGCGAGGGGCGTGAGAGAGGAAAAACAACTATATAATATAGTAAGATATATAATACATTATCATTATCCACAAGTGCCGTTTTGAGAAAAATAAAACTTAAGATGAAAATATTTCTTTTGACAGTCATTGATTTTTTAAGCTATCTATCGATGAAAAAATTTCCTTTCAATTTACAGATACAACAATTAAAAAGTATAAAATGAAAAATTAGTAAAAAAAAGTTTCAAACATGCTTTTTTTTTAAGGTCGTACGTACGGTGCGAGAGGAAACGCTATACTTGTGCGAGTAAGACAGAGGGCGTCACGGAGCTTCTCGTCTTTTTTCACTCGTTTAAAACATGGCCGTTAATCTAAGATTTTAATAAATTCAACTGTGTAATTCAAAAACTTAATAAACATCTTTTATTCTGTTTTCCTTTATTTAATTAAACTATGAATTAAATAATAACATCATTTTAAAAATTTTAATGTTGGAGATATTTCTTAACTAACTTAAACGTTTCATATACAGTTCATTTAGGCCGGAAAAGGGTATAACCGAGTAAGATAGTCGAATCGGCCTCCACGGGGAACCCCTACAATATTAACATCACTCGAAAGGTCATAAAAAAAGAAAATTTTTGGTGCCAACCTGAATTTTTTTTACCCACTACTGCACATGCGAGGTCCAAAATAGTGATTTTTCAACTTTAATTCCTATGTCGAAATCAAGAGGGCAAGAGAAACGTGGTTTGCGGCAAAATTTTGTTTCGTTCATAAAAAAACCTAGTTTCTCAACCATATTTTTCAAAATCATTTTTGGCGCCAAATTCAAATTGTTAAGGTTGTTTTTCGAATTTTTTCCCCTAAAAAATGCAATTAAAAAAAAAAACGGTGATACATACCTCTTTGAAAAAAAGTCATGTATTTTAACAAAATATAGCTCTACAAATTTTGAATACGTCTAACGAAGCAGTTCAATCATGTTCAACACTAAAAAATAGTAGAAATTAGTTACATTTAATCTAGGTCAGGAACGCAATTTTTTTTTTTTTTTTTTGCAGAAACCCCTGCAATATCTTACTATATTATATAGTCATTTTTTTTATTTTTTCCCCATTAACTCCCCATTCCTCCTCACCCTTAATTCTTTACTTTTTGACCGTAAAACATATCAATTTTTTAATATTTTTTTTTTATTCAAGACCTCCCCATTCTTCCCCACCCCTCCCCTTTTTTGGCTGATCCATTTTCGGACCCACCCTCCCCACCCGCCCCACCCTCCCTATTCTATCAGTTTAATCGCTTATAACAAGAACTTGAAAAAATAATTAAAAAAATAATAATAATAAAATAATAAAAAAATAATAAAAAAAATAATAAAAATTAAAAATTTCAGTAAAATAAATCTATAAAATATATTTTTTTATATTCCATGTTCGGCTGAAGATTCTCAAATAAATTTTTAAATTTTCATCTTTTTTTTATTCTTATTCTTATTCTTTTAATTTAAAAATTATTCAACATTTGTAAAACAAAAAAAAAAGATAGATAAACATAACCATTTAATTTTATATTGAAGTAAAATATTTTTAAATACATGAAACTAGAATATTTTAAATAAAAATGTGTCGATTGTACGTAGAAGATTTCTACAATAAAACCTGCTCTCATTGTAAATTAATCGTCGAGTAAGTATGAAAGAGTAATAATAAAAATTTTTTTTTAATAACTTATTTCTATAACATTATTTATTTTTAGTTCTGACAATGCTGGTTGTTCAAAAATTTGTGCAAATCATTATAATGAATAAGTTCAAATCGGCATCGTTCAGCAGTTAAAAAGATATTGTTTTTGGTAATTTTAATTATAAAAATAAAAATATAAATAAACTACCATATATTTTTTATTATAGTAGTAATAACATTGAGAACGCAGAGTCATTTTCTTTTGATCAACTTTGTAAAAATGGATGAAAATTTTGTACAGCTTTACAAAACGTATGTATATTTTATCTATGTATTTATAATTCTAATAATAATTTTGAAATTTATATTAATTTATATTAATATATATTAAAAAATAATAAATATTTTTTTAATTTTTATTGTTTAAACAGTCAAAAAAATTACCAAAATTTATAAAATAAAAATTTATTTTTTATGAAAATATATTATAAATAATTATAAATAATTTATTTCAGATAAATAAAAATGAATGAAAATTTTGAAGAAAGTACAGTTTTTTATTGTAAAATATGTAAAAAAAATCTTGTTAATAACAGACATTAAATAAATTTAAATTTTGAAAAGCATTCTTTAACAAGAATGTCATGTACAATTTGTGGAATAGTATTTAAAAGAAAAGATAATTTATCAAGACATTTAAAAGAACATAATAATAATAATAGAACTTACAAATGCACAAAAAAAATTGTACTAAAAAATTCAAAAGAAATTGTCATTTACAAAGACATGAACTTACTCACGAAAAAAAAAAAATTGATTGTAAATATAGTAAAAAATGTTTTACTAGTGAAGATCATTTACAAAGACATAAAAGATTTTCGTGTAAACTAAACAATGAAGAATAAGGAAACAAAATTTTTTATTTATCATTAATAATTTATATGATTAAAATTTAAATAAAAAACCAAATTTTTAATTATTCATTATATAATTGTTTTACAGATAATTACTTTTTTACTTTTTTTTTTTTTTAATTTAATAATTTGGTTTTTTAATTTTAATTTAATAATATTAAATTAATTCATTTTCTTTTCAGTAATTTTCAGAAAATTTGCAGTAGATAGAAATAATTAATTTTGAAATAAATTAAAAAATAGCAGAAAATTATAAAAAAATTAAATTGGAATAATAAAAAAACAAATGCAGAAATCAAACAATTATTTCAATTACAAAAATATTATAAAAGTATAAATAAAATATATTAGAAATAATAGACAATTTTCAAAAAGTAAATGAAAAAAATAATTATATAAATTTAAAAATTATAACAGTTAAAAGAAGAAAATACTATTGATTGTGGTTTTTACGGCTACTGGCAACGGTTCCACAAAAACAAAACAAAAAAAAACCAATGCACTGAAGCAGTACCTCACGGGTGGTGTGGAAATCTGCTTATAAAAAAAAAAAATAAAAAAAATAAAAAAGGTTTGGAAATAAAAATTTTATATAATTATTTAAAATATTTAATTCTTTTATATTTATTTAGAATACAATTTTTGGTTTAAAATATTTTCAAATATTATTCAAAATTATTGAAGAAGAATATAAAAAAAATAAAAATGGATATAAGAATTTTATAGAAAAAATAAGGTAAAATATTTAATAAAATTATAAAGTATTTAAATATTCAATAACATTTTATTTAATTTTATTATGTTTTTTTATATTTTATTATGTAATTGTTGGGGGTTGGCGAGCGGAGCGAGCAGGGGGGAACCCCCCCCCCCCCTAGTATATCTTACTATATTATATAGTTGTTTTTCCTCTCTCATGCCCCCGCCCCCCCACGCCCCCAACCCGCCCCCCACAGGCCTCTCAAAAAAGTGCTTAACTAACTGTAAAAGTGTAACGAAATATGCTTATTTCTATGAGTTTTGAATTATCCTATGATTTTCCAATCACGCCCCCCGCCCGCCCTTTTCACGCCCCCTATATTTAATGTTTTGTTACAAGTTTTGTATATTTTCTTAATTGACACTTTGGAAAGGAAGAGTGTCGCGTCATCATACTTAAAGAAAGTCCCTGGCTTAGTCAACCTCATCAAGGAAGTTTATCCATCAGCTGCTGGAAAATCAATAAAAACCAAACTAACCAAGCTCTGCAAGGCTGTGGAAAACACTGAGTCCACAGATGAGAGTCTGTCGGACACTTCAGTCTCTTCGCTGGCTTCAGGCATCGACGAGCAAGAGACAAATTAAAAGCGAAAAAAAAAAACAAAACAAAACAAAACAAAACAAAACAAAACCGAAAACCGTAAAAGATCCTGAGAGAGAAATTTGATTACAATGCCTAGTCCAACTGAACAGGCTCAATCTAAGATAGAAAGAAATATCAAGGCATTGTACTGGAACTGTAAAAGTTATGAGCAACGTAAACTTGAGATTATGAAGGTGTCTTGCAACTACGATATAATTGCCTGCGTAGAAACTTGGCTAACTGAAGACCTGAAGGCTGACCTCCCCGGGTTCATCACTATCAGGAAGGACCGCCCAGCAAATGGTGGCCCACCACGTCGTGTTCCAGAGCATCCAGAGCAGCAGAGGAGGCGAGGAGGAGGTATCATCCTCTTCATACGCAAGGAATTGGAGTTCTACGAAATCAAGGATATCGTCGTGCCGTGTCCATCGGTTGAATTACTCGGTGTTAGGATAACTAACACGAACCCAGGGTTTGATTTTTTTTTGTGTTACCGTACACCAGGTGTCACCCTCTCTCAGGGGCAATGGGATGTCATTTTTGATAACATGGGTGGTGGGAGGTTTTTGGCTGTCGGTGATTTTAATGCACACAGTACCACGTGGAATTGTAGTGTTAATGATAACAATGGCAACAGGCTGGAGGAATGCATTGACAAGTATGACGTTTTCTTGCACAATGATGATACATTCACATATGTTGAACCTCACAGGGGTTATAAATCTAATATTGACCTTGTTTTGTCTTCCTCTGATCTGGCCAATAACATTTCCCATGAAGTTGAGGCTGACACCTGGGGTTCGGATCATTTTCCAATTACGATCGAAATCAACGTTGAAAGGTCACTGTATGAAAAAAAATCTTTTAAGTTAAAAACTAAGCGTACTGACTGGGTTAAATTTCGGGAGAAGTTGATGGACTCCCATTTTGAGTTTTTTACTAGCGAGTTCGAGTCAAAATCTCCTGCTCAGAAAATGGGCTTTTTCACGAAAATGATTACTGAATCTCTTGTTACGTCGACTCCAAGTCGGCGCCCCAGCAAGGTGCCTCGGAAGCCTAGGAATCCCGCTCCTTGGTGGGACGCCGATTGTGATAAAGTTAAGCGTCTGAGAACCGCTGCGTATAAGAGGTGGGACTTCTCGGGAACACTTGCTGATCTCTTTGAGTATAAACGCGCGTGTGCTGTTGCTAAAAAAACGTTTAGGGAAAAGAAGAGGAATAGTTTTCGCGACTTTGCCAAATCCATTAATCTCAGGACTAGCCCATCGTACGTGTGGAGGAAATGTCGGGTCTTTAAGAATAATTGGGTTAAGGTAAAAGATCCTGGTGTCCCCGAGAACTCGCAGCTCGAGCAGGCCTTTGAGGCAATAGAGAAGATCTGTCCACCGTGGGTACAAACGGACCCCTCTTGGCTTCCGGATCACGGATACAATGAGTTTTTTGAGGCTAGATTTACTTTCGCGGAGCTCAATGCAGCTCTCAGATTTAAACGCGTTGAATCGGCATCGGGTATGGATGGCATTGATTTTGACGTCATCAAACGCCTGCCGATTGAATATACCCTTCTTCTTACGGATATTTTTAGTGATATGTATCAGGTGGGTGAGTACCCCGAGGAGTGGAGGAACTCGTTCGTCCATTTGATCCCGAAGCCGGGAGGGACCGGTTTTCGACCTATTTCGTTGACTGCGTGCCTGTGCAAGTTGCTCGAGACACTTGTTAAGAACCGCTTAGAAGCTTGGGTAGAGGAGTTTGAGCTTATCCCCGAAGAACAGAGTGCTTATAGGAGAGGACGATCGGGTATTGATAATTTGACTAATCTGGTGCTGAAAATCGATGAAGCTTTCTTGTCAGGTGGGGAGGTCGTGGCGGCTTTTTTGGATGTGCAAGGCGCATTTGACAATGTTCGTCCGGACATTCTCCTCTCCAAGTTAGCTGAGATGGGATGCTCAGGTAGTATTTTGAAATTTGTGGGATTCTTGACGCTTGAGAGGACAATTTATGCAGCATGCCTGGGATTCAGGTTTAGGAAGTCATATAAGGGTGTCCCCCAAGGTGGGGTCTTGAGTCCTCTCCTATATCTCATCTACGTGTCGGGGATAACCTTAAAGCTCAAATCACACACTTGTAAGTCAAAATATGCGGATGACAAAGCGTTCTATGTAAAATGTTTGAGTACACCCAGGGCTCGTACCTGGGCCTTGGGTGCACTCGAAAATTCAGTTAACATCATCGACGAGGAGCTTTCTAAGCTCGGTCTGGAACTGTCCCCCTCCAAGTCCCGCCTTGTTCATTTTAGTCGCTCAGGCCTTAAGCCTGGATCATCTAGTATTCGGATTCGTGACGAGGTAATTTACTCGACCGACTCGGTGAAATTTCTCGGTCTTCATTTCGATTATCAATTGGAGTTTAAACTCCACGTGGAGTCAGTGCGCCAGAGATGTTCTAAGGCTCTTAATATTGTCAGATTTTTATGCGGCACTTGGTGGGGCTCTGATCCAGAAACTCTGATTGCCTTATACAAAAGTTATGTGCGCTCCATAATTGATTATGGGAGCTTTCTATACCTTGGTATTAGTCCTAAAGCCTTAGACAGGATTGAAAAAATACAGTATTCTGCCGTACGTTCGGCTTTGGGCTATAGAATTAGTACTCCGACAAATATTCTCCTGGCTGAGGCCAAGGTTACTTCCATTAAAGAAAGATCGAAGTTTCTTGGAAACTGCTACCTAGCCAAAATTTACGCGGGCTTGAATTATGACATTGTAAATAATATAAATAAGTATGCATCCGCCAGAGAGAAAAGAAAACCGAGGAAATGTCGTATTATTGGGAACTGTGTGGATGAATCTGCGAATTTCTCAAAACAGGTTGATAGGGAACGCAAATTCGGTATTTCCTGCTCGTCTATGCAGAATGCTTGCCTCTCCCTTCCGGTTAATCTTGATTTTGGTAGAATCGTTGCATCTTCTGACAATCCCAATGGGATGGTTCTTGATTACATTGGAGGAAGAGACGCGATGTCTTTTTATACGGATGGAAGCAAGCAGACTGGGGTCGAGCTGGTAGGCGCTGCGGTGATCTCAAATGACCTCAACTTTGAGTCTAGAGTCAGCCTGGTGAGCGAGGCGTCTGTCTTCACGGCTGAGTGTCTTGCCATCAGCCTGGGTCTGGACTCGGTACTTGAAAGTGACGGGCGCAGTTTTATCGTTCTCTCGGACTCCCGTAGTGCTCTTCAGAGCCTTAGAGGGGGTCCTTTTGGTATAAAGACTAACAGGCACATTCGGGATATTAAGTCTAAATATGCCGATTTTACTGCTCGCTTCCCGGGCAAGACGATTGAATTCTTGTGGATTCCCTCTCATTCTGGGATCCGAGGGAACGATGAGGCTGATGCGGCAGCTAAGAAGGCCTGTCACACGGTGTTGCCAGACATTGAGACCATTCCCTTCTCGGATCTTTTTCAGAAATTCCGCGAACAATCTATTATATTTTCGAACAAGAGACTTAGCGAGCAAGCAAATTTTAAGGGTATAAGATACTTTGAGCCTTTTGCTGATTTGTCGAAGCGTAAGCCTTGGTTCTACAAATTAAAAATACCTCGCGAGGTCATTGTCATGACCAACCGGTGTCGAGCCAATCATTATAATTTAGCGTCATCGCTTGCGAGAGTAAATATCACCAACGATCCTTCATGCCCCTGCGGCTATGAGGAGGAAGATCTAGATCATGTTTTGTGGCAATGCTCACGATATGAGGCAGAAAGAGTGGTGTTGTATAGTGAATTGCGTGATTTGGGGTTTGTACCTCCTCTATGCTCAACCATGTTCATTGCAGGCCCGGATATTGTTGCGTGCATGGTGTTGTGTCGCTTCTTTAAGAAATGTAAATTATCGGTGTAAATTTGTAGCGCCTATTCATTTATATGTAAATAATTGTATAATTTTTGTCGTCGCAAATAAGCCTATGTAGCATAAAACGCGACGTTAAATAAACCAATAAAAAAAAAAAAAAAAAACTTCAGGTAGTAAACTTCTGCTATAACCTCTAAAAAGATTTATTTGAGACAGTTATTTTACTATTACATGTTGCTTTTTAGTCATACTTTTTTGTTTATGTTTACACCTCAAAACGCGTCATTAGGTACTTTTACTCGGCCAAACTTGCTAAACCTCAACCCGTGTAGGGAGATTTTTACGGTGCGAGACGGAATTAGCGGTGCGAGAACGACCTAAGCTACACAAGAGTGAGAGAGATGGAAAGATCAGCTGCCTGCCTGCAGCTTGCTGCAGAGGATCGCGTACGCTCACGTGACATCCGGTTTAGGCCACATACGTCATACAGCCCATGCAGATAAACCGGATGCTCGAGACTGAAATCGGAAAGAAGAAATTATGATGAATCCGAAACGAGACGAAATCAGCGCTTCAAAAGTTGAAACGCTTATAACTTTTTAATGCGGGAACTTTTCGGGACAATTTTTTTTTTTAAGGTAGTTCCGAAGCGTATATATAGCTAACCTAAAATATAGTTATAGACGCTCGTTGCCCCCACTCTGACGCCACGCGCCGCCGTCGCCACCGCTGCTCGAAATCGTGCTAAAATCATGCATTTTTCATTCTTTTAGATTGTATATCTCATAATTTAATATCGCTTGCTATGTTTATCTTTGTACGATACGATTTCTAAGATCTTGCCCTACAAGAAAACCTGTTTTTAAAAAATATTTTAAGAAAGTTGAATTTGCAATGAGAGAATAACCTTCAAAATAAATATGAATTCACGCGCTCAGCATAGGAATCCCATGTAAAAAATTGAAACTTCTGAGCCCAATATCTCAAAATTAAGTGTGGCTTGGGGGTTTAAGAAAAATACCAGCGTGTACAGGACTCAAAAATCTACCTCTGTGCAAAATTCTAGAGATTTTTTAAGAAACTCAATTTTTTTGGGAACTACCTTAAATAACTCGGGGGATAGCTACGCGTAGGATGGATAATAAGCATATAAATATGAGTCCAACTTTGTTTTTTTCGTAGTTGACCTAACCTAAAAGACAAATTCAAAGTTTATAAAGCGCAGTACGCTTTCTCGGCAGTAGGTGTGTAAAAAACCCCAAACTCGCCGTCGCGCGCTACCGCGCTTTAGGATCAATACTTTATTGATCTCAGCTCTCAGGGTTTTGGGGGTTTGAGATTTATAGGGTACACGGAGAGCACTTTGGTTACAGCAGCGAGAGTCTGTAGTAGACACAGCTAAGAAATTATGGTAGCCACTACTAGAATTTTTTACATTTTTGAAATGCCTTTTTTTAGCCTTTAGAAGTGTAAAAAGCTCAAATAAGTGAGATCACAAGATTCTTTGATATCAAATTTCATTTATAAGAATTTTTTCGATGATTTTTAGATTCATTTAAGTGTTAAACAAAGTGTCGAAAAGTCAAGACTAAACTAACCCTCAAAAAGCAGACGCGCGCAAAAACAGAATCGGCATTATTGACACGGCCGATTGCTACGGCAGTTTAAAAAATTTTGGTTGTGGCTACCATAATTTTCTAGTGGTCGTTACTAAAAATGGTCTACTAGAATCACTTCGCTGTGGCTACTACAGACTCTCGTTGCTGTAACCAAAGTCTGCTCTCCGTGTAATAAATAACCAATTTATTAAACTCGGCCCCCAAAGGTTTCGGAGGTTTAAGGCTTGGAGAATTATTAATCAATAATTTACCGAACCCGATGCCCAAGGTTTTAGGAGTTTGATGCTTTGAGGATTGTTAATCAACAATTTATTGAACTCGGCACCCAGGGTTTTAGGGGTTTGAGGATTGGAGAATAATTAATGAACAATTCATTTAACTTGGCCCCCAAAGGTTTCGGGGGTTTAAGGCTTGGAGAGAGATTAATCGACAATTTATCGAACTTGGCGCTTAGGGTTTGGAGGATATCAGTTTTAAGAGATAATTAATCAACAATTTTAAAAACTCGGTGCCCAAGGTTTTGGGGGTTAGAGATTTGGAGTATAATAGATCAACAAATTATTGAAGCAGACGCCCAGGGTTTTAGTGGTTTGATGTTTCGAAGATTATTAATCAGCAATCTAGTGATCTCAGCACCCAGTGTTTTGGGGGTTTAAGGCTTAGATAATGATTTTAATCGACAATTTATTGAATTTGCCGTCCAGGGTTTGGAGAATTATCTATCTTTAATTTATTGAGCTCGGCGCCCAGGGTTTAAGGGTTTTAAGGCTTGGAGAATCATTAATCAACAGTTTATTTAATTCAGTGCCCAGAGTTTCGGGGGTTTAAGGCCTAAACGATACTTAATGAACAGTCTGACAATATCTTCTATTTCTGGCAATAGCATTTGCTCTATCTGGATTTTACATCATCTCCTGAGCAGAGAATTCTTTGAACATTTTTGCCTTTATACCGCAGATTAATATTTTTCTGCTAATTTAATAATTAAAAAATTATTTATCTTTCTCAAAACTAATTGAAGAAAAAGAAAATTTTTTGAACAATAAGAAGCTAAACGATGAATCTAACCACACTTTTACTAGTAATTATTTTTTCTTCCTTTAATTATGTCGGTTGGTATTGAAAATTTTTTTGCATGTCTGATAACCTTTTTTGCTGGCGCGAAGTTCAAACAGGTAACAAATATGATGCTCGCTATAGACTGTAATTGTACACACTGTAAAAAAAAATCAGGGTAAATTTACCTTGCTCAGCGATGTAAATTTACTCTGCGTTCGTAAATTTACACCATTGAGCTATGTAATTTTACGAATATTTGTAAATATACACCGCTCAGCGATGTAAAAAATGGGAACGAGGTCCAGCGGAGTACTTTTACAAAGATTTGTAAATTTACCGCTCGAACGTAAAGTTACAAATTTTTGGTAAATCTACATCGCTCAGCTTCGTATTTTTACGCCAGGTTTCGGAAATATGTTTTGGTAGTTGAGAGTGAGGTTATGTTGGCGTTGATTTCAGTCGTCTCGCAGGCCATCGCAGGCATCACCGGTTAGATACGTAGCAATGTAATATTTTAACATATTTTTTTATTTGAGCGATCGAAATTAAAGAGAACGATTTGGAAGATTACAGAGAGCTTTTATTTTCACTCACTAGAATGAGATTAATCGGATTTACCCTTGATAGTGTAACAAAAGTGAAAATTAAGTGGCCGGTTTAACAAAGTTTTCCTCGAAGTTTTCAATAAAATTTACGTTAATTATATGTATATTTAGACTTCAAGAGTCTAACATCATAAAATTTGAAGTTTTAATTTAATTACTTATCTGAAAAAATTGCCAAATTAGTACATAGATTCTAAGACTTTGTGAAATGTGGGGTTAGGATCAGTGTGAATTTACGAAAAAAAATTATTTGCTTAACGAAAAAATAAAGAAATATTTTTAATTAAGTTATTTTGTTGTTTTTCATCTTTCCCCTTAAGTATTTGATGATTAATTTTTATCAATAATTTTTTTTTCTAGATAGCAGAAGGTAAAATTACCAGAGATTTGTAAATTTACAATCGGCGCGTAAATTTACTGCGCAGGTCTTAGTAATTTTACCTCGCTGAGCGAGGTAAATTTACCCTGATTTTTTTTTTACAGTGCATCAAGCGGACAACTTAGGATTTCGCGTTTTGAGCTAGCCACTGGAAGAAGATGGCCACCAATTCCACAATTTTTGAAATAAAGATTTTTATATCTCAAAAAACGTTAAATAACTTTATTGAAAATTCAATTTCTTTTTTTTTTTTTAATGGGAAAAAATGCTTTTTGGCTACATGGCAAAAGACGTAAAAAGGCTTAAAAAGGCCGAACGGCAAGCGTTATTAGTGGATTCGCTGATCTTTTGGCATAAGAAAACCATCCACCAAGTTTTGTTAAAATCATTCCATAAGACTCTCCAGGTTAATTATTTTATCATATCGTAAAACTTTGTTTTCAGCAATTGGCAAATTTAGAATAAAAGGCATTATAATTATCAGTTTCAATAGCACTTATTTTGTTTAATTAAAAAGCTAATTATATCAATTAAAATAAAGAATTTGATAGCCTATAGTATATGGAACTATCTCATCAAACGCACCATGTCATCTGAACTTTTAAGCCTCACATAGGCTCAATAAATTTAGCAATACCCATGCAAATATTTTGAGATCTAAATGCAAAATTTGTTAAAAATATAACCCACAAAACTTGGTGGATCCTGCAAGACCTATTGATAAAATCAAAGTTTCATGTTATAATAAGTATCTTTTTTCAAAAATATGGGATCTAAAATAAAAATGATAAAACAAAAATAAAAAAAATTTTTTTTGGACTTCTGATCGTGCATGAACTAGAGTTCAAGAACTTTTATTTACTTGTGTAAAACCAAATGGAGATAATATATTATAAGGCTTTTTCATAGCAGACTACATCTAGCAGAACATAGAATAAACAAAACGATGTAAGTCAGTTTTATTAAATTTCATGAACTTTTTAATTTTTCGTAATTATTATTTTCCAATCTTATCATGATTTTCTATGATTTTGACAACTTCATTGAAAAAAGATCTATGCTCTTTTCACTTTACAGTTGATTGAAGGTCTTCGCTGACCCCGAGCATTTGACCAAAAATGCTCGGGCCTCGGGGTCGGCGAAGACTTCCAATCGACGAAAAAGTATAAACAGCATAGATCTTTTTTCAATGAAGTTGTCAAAATCATAGAAAATCATGATAAGATTGGAAAATAACAAATACAAAAAATTATAAAGGTCATGAAATTAAATAAAACTGGCTAATATCGTTTTGGTTATTCCATGTTCTGCTAGATGTAGTCTGCTATGAAAAAGCCTTATGCTTTAAGCCAGTTTTTTTTTTTTTTTCTAACCTAATAAAACTTACCTGCATTGGAAAATTTTGAGCTATATCTGTTAAAACATTAATTGCTTCATTAGGAGACGAATTCATGATTCTTTCAGCAGCCTGATGACTCAATTCTTGAAACTGCCAAACTTTTAAAGCTCCTATTTCATGACTATTGTCTAAAAGATAATTTTGTAACTCATCTAATTTTTTTTGTTCATCTGGATATAGTTCTCTAGAATAAATTTTACAAAATTATTAAATCATTTAAATAGTTCAAGCAATGAAATTTTATTTTTACTTCAAAATGCTAAAATTTATTCCATCCAGTTCGTCTGGTCCCTCACTTGGATCTTCAACAGATTGTTCATCTTTATGTTTTATATCTGAATCGTCAGTAGCTTTGTATTCTGTTGATTTCATTTGTAATTCCACTCCATAACCAGAAAGCCTTAGTTGTCGATCAACTCTATCCTATTAATATTATTCAATAATTTAATCATATTATTTATTTTTTTAAATAAAAAAAATTAATTAGTACTTTGACGTAATGTCGTAAAATATAATTAAACTTGTTTGTTTCAGCTAACTCTTTCAATTTTATATGTAACACAGAAAAACCAGGTGTACCCATTTGTCCATATAATATTAAATTTTTATCACTAGATTGTTTCCCAAGATAGAAGTGATCAATGTTGTAAGTATCTACTGGACTTGAATAATCCTAAAAAAAGTTATTTTACAGATATTTAATGTTTGAAATTTTTTATTTTGGATTTTTTTAATATTTACTTGATTAAGAAGTTCTTTTAGCTGATCTAAAGAACAAACATATTTTCCTCCAAAATCAATAAAATTATTACAATTCAAAGAAGAAATATCTTTGTTTTCAGCCATTTGACAAAACATTTCCACTCTTGCAGAATATATTCGTAAAGAAAGTCCTAATTTCATCAAAGACACTTCAGCAGGACTAAGAAATTTTTCCACAATAGAAATAATTAAATTGTAATGATTTCTCTCCATTTCTGCAATAATTATTAATTAGTAATCGTATAAGAGAAAAAGTCAAAAAGTTGGCCCCTTTTTTGTCACATCGTGTTGATAAAAAAAATAAATTAATAAATTCTGCAGATGAAAAAGTATTTATTAAAGATATATCATTCTAAAAATTCAACAGCTTCTACGGTTTGGCAAACTCTACAAGCTGATAAATTTTTGGAATATCTCACGTGTTACCTTTCCATCTGTGGAATTACAAGGCAAAGGCAAAAGTCAAAAAATGAACCACTTTTTTATTAAATTATGTTCATAAACTTTTCAAAGTTTTAAAATTTAAGCAATGTGCATAAAAATGAGCAGTTATAAAAGTATATTTATATTTAATTATTTATTAATTTAAAGAAAATAAAGAAATTTCACGTAGAACTTAAAAAATACCTACCATTTGTTTCAAACTCTGATGATCTGCGAGATACTTCATCAACAAACTTCCAAAAAAAATTTGGATTTTCATCATTTAAATATTCTGAAACTTCTAACACCAATGGTGTCTCTTTCCATTTTGCATTAATAAATGTACTAACATATTTATGAATTTTTTTTTCACTAGTTGATGTACCAATATTGAATATGAAAAGATATGGCAGAAGAATCAGCCGCATCTGTGAAATAAGTGAAAAAAATTATGACTGAATTACTAATTTAAGTAAATAAAATAAAGTAAATTATATTTGTTGAAATAATAAAAAAAACAATCATTTGAATTTTAAGAACTACAATGTATTCCTTTTGACTATTGAAATGTTTTAACCTAAAAAAAAAAAAAAAACATTCGCTACCATGAATTGACCTACCTTGGAAATTATCGGATGCACTTATTCCACTATAAATTGATTGGTAAAGTTGTGATAACTAAAGAAAAATGAATTTTGATGAATCCATGTAGCTCTTAAACTTAAACCAGTGTCGATTTACAATAATCGGCATTCGGCATCGAGTTTAAACTTTGAGGTTTGGCCAGCGCTACCAAAAGCGGCATCCGTCACTGGTTGGAAATTGCATAAACTAATTCATATTACCAAAAAAAAAAAAAAAAAAAAAAACAGTTTACCTTCAACTAGTACCAATTTTTACGAGCAAACAAAAGCAAACAATGAAAACTGTTATCAACCATTCAATATACATAAACTAAAAAAACTTAAATGCCTCTTTTTCGTAACCAAACCGTTTGGCGGTCGTCCGCAGTTCCACAATCCACATTTCAGTTAGGTAATTGAAATTATTCGCCCGATTCGCCCAGTCCACACTGTAAAAAAAAATCGAGGTAAATTTACCTCGCTCAGCGAGCATGGTTGTCATGTCCAGTGAAGTGGAGATCTCCATTGGATGTTCTTTCCAATGGAGATAACATAAATATGTATAGCGTGAGCATAGCGGCGTAGCAGGGCACAAAAAAAATAAATTAAAAAAACACTACCTAGAGATGATTTCCCCCGGAAGCTTTTACGCCGGAGGTGTCAAGACAGACAGCTGGTGCACCTGCTGATACGTACGCCTTGGAGATGATTTCCCCAGGAAGTTTTGACTCCGGAGGGATCAGAGCGGACACCTGGTGCCCCTGGTGATACGTACGCCTCGGAGATAATTTCCCCACGAAGTTTCGACTCCGGAGGAATCAGGGCGAGCACCTGGTGATACTTACGCCTTAGAGAGGATTTCCTCAGGAAGTTTCGACTCCGGATGGGTCAGGGCGAGCACATGGTGCACTTGGTGGTACTTACGCCTTAGAGAGGATTTCCCCAGGAAGTTTCGACTCCGGATGGGTCAGGGCGGACCCCTGGTGCCCCTGGTGATACGTACGCCTTGGAGATGATTACCTCAGGAAGTTTTGACCCCGCATGGGTCAGGGCGGACACCAGGTGCCGCTGGTGATACGTACGCCTTGAAGATGATTTCCCCAGGAAGTTTCGACTCCGGAGGGATCAGGGCAAGCACCTGTTGATTCTTAAAAATAAAGTTTGCAGTTTTTCCCCAAAAACCCTGGGCGCCCGAGTTCAAGAAAAAAAACTTATCGGTTATCCCCCAAGCTCTAAGCCCCCAAAACCCCGGCCGCCCGAGTTCAACAAAAAAACTGATTGGCTACCCCCCCAAGCTCCAAGCCCCCAAAACCCTGGGCGCCTGAGTTCAACAAAATACTGATTGGCTACGCCCCCAAGCTCTCAGCCCCCAAAACTCTGGGCGCCCGAGTTCAACAAAATACTGATTGGCTACCCCCAAGCTCTAAGCTCCCGAAAACCTGGGCGCCCTAGTTGAACAAAAAAACTGATCAACTATCATTTATCCCCTAAGGTTTTAACCCTAAAAACCTTGGGAGCCTGAGTTTAATTATTCCAAAAATATGTGTGCATTTTAGTTAACTTAAGCATGAAATAAATAATTCTGTAAGTATACCTAATCACGCTACACTGGTGCAAATACATCATGAAATTGTAAATCTGAGATTTTAAACTCCTAAATGGCGTGGTTGACAAGAAAAACGCTATAAGTTTTTTACTTATTGTTTAACTCTTTTTTTGCAACGTCATCAACAATTTTTTTTTTTTTAACAATAAATTGAATGTTTTAACGAATAAGACACATTTCGAAAAAAGTGTAATAATTTTCGTTTCTTGATTGTTTATTAATTTTTTTGAATTTATATTATTGCTTTGTTATTTTGTAATTTTTTTAAGTAGTGTAAATAAAAGTTCACCATAACGTTCTTGTGGAATGAAAAAAAAAAACACTTTTTTATTGATTTGATATACAAATATTGAGTACGCTTGACTTGTAAAATGATTCCACTCTGTAACCAGGGATTTGGGGGCTCAGAGCTTGCGGGGTAGCCAATCAGTATTTCTTTGAACTTGGGCGCCCAGGGTTTTGGGGGCTTAGAGCTTGGGGGGTAGCCAATCAGTTTTGTTGTTGAACTCGGGCACCCAGGGTTTTGGGGGTTCAGAGCATGGTGGATAGCTGATCAATTTATTTATTGAACTCGACGCCCAGGGTTTTAGGGGTTAAAAGCTTGGGAGATAGCTGATCAGTTTTTTCGTTGAACACAGGCCCCCAGGGTTTTGGGGGTCAACTACCAAAAAACTGCAAACTTTAATTTTATTAGTGGCATTAAAAATCATTTTGACCAGGGGCGTCATTGACCCTAAAGCCGGCTCTGCTCCGGAGTCAAAACTTCCTGGGAAAATCCCTTCTTAGGTGTACGTATCACCAGTTGCACCAGGTATCCATCCTGACCCATCCGGACTCAATACATCCTGGGGAAATCATCTCCAAAGCGTACGAATCACCAGGAGCACCAGGTGTCCACCCTGACCCATCCGGAGTCAATACATCCTGGGGAAATCATCTCCAAAGCGTACGAATCACCAGGAGCACCAGGTGTCCACCCTGACCCCTCCGACGTAAAAGCTTCCGGGGGAAATCATCTCTAGGTAGTGTTTTGTTGGAAAAACGACTTTGCCGACAGCGCCCTGCACTATCGGTATAGTTGAGGGCCTGGGAGGGTGCAGTAGTTTTTGGGTGACGAGCGCGTCATTCAAGCAGCATCCCTGCTAAGCTACGCACGCACTTTGGAGCATTTAAGAGTTTTCGAGTATACTAAAGTATTTAAGAATAATAAAGAAGTTTACATATTAAACTAAAGTGTTGTTTGTGTGTGTTTATTTAATCCTGGTTAACAAATCCTGACAATTAAAGTCCGATAGGTTATGGGCCCAGTGCACGCTTCCACTGCGCATTGATAAAGATAAAAGAAGCCAGGAATAATCACCACTAACAGCTCTTGGATTGACAGATAACATAAGGTAAGTGATTTTCATAAAGTGCGCGAGAAGAAAGATAGTAAAATTTGTGATAAACAAAACGATAGAAGTGTAGTGCACGCTTAAGAGTTTTATGAAAATCACTAATAAAATTATTTTTCCTTTTGAATTATATGCATGAAAAATCTATATTGGAATTAGAATTATAGAGGTAAAGAGTACTAATTTATTGCTAGATTAGAAAATTTGAAAGAGTAAAGAGTAAACTTAGATGCATGACGCTAAAGTTTTTTTTTTCTTTGTTAGAATGGAAGAACGAAAAATGCGTCATCGAAGTCGTTACTATGGAAAATTTTAAGTGTCGGGGGAGGTAAGATTTGGTGCAGGGAGAGCAACACGGTAAAACAACGGGCCCACAGTGTTTTCAGTCACAGCAGTTCTGCCGGCCGGCACCGCCTAGCGGCCAGATGTGGGTTTATGGCTTTTCGGAAAATTTCGGAAGGCGGGCGAATTTTTCTCCGTCTGTAGTTTTTTTTTCTCTCTTCTATTCTCTCTCTCTTCTCCTTCTTCTTTGGATGGGACTTAGAGGGCGCAGAGAGATCGTACCAAGGTTAATACTCGGTGAAGTAGGGTGCGCGGATTGATGGGGGATTGTCGGCTGGACTCTGGGACTGTTTCACGTGCACCCGTGCATTCGTACGCAGATCCGTGCGCGTTGCAGGCTTCACTCCGCCAAAGCGCGCTGTTGCTCTACCCGCGCGCGCAGTAGCTGCAGTGTTGCGCAGCACCATAAGCTACTCCTTCGCAGGTCGCAAGCAGAAGGCCTGCGCCTGCACAAGCACAACTTGTGACTCTAGAAATTCTTCCGGGCTAGTTTGTAGTAAACGCAGTTCTCTACATATGTGTCCTCGGCATTATGCGTTTATCTCTCAGCGCTAAAGCCACAAATGAGACTCGTGATTGCAACTATGCCTTATATTAGAATGACTCAGGATGAAAGATGAAATGATTATTTATTCATTAAGAGATAGACCGAATAAAAAAAAATGAATAAATAAATAAAGACGATAATTTTGAGTCGAAAGATAAAATATAAATGATAATCATGGATGGTTTAAGAGATGTACAAAATAATTTAAAGAAATTCTTTTTTGTACTAAATAGTGGTGTTGGTTGATAATTTTTTTTTATATTGTATGGATTTATTAAAAAAATTAATTAGGAAGAAACTTTTTTTATGGAAGAAAAATTATTAAGAGTAACCCTTTTATTCATATAACGAGTGTATGAATATTTCTTTTATAATGGAATAATAGTTTGAGAGGAATTTTTGACGTTTTTTTTTGCATGAATAAATATTTTCCATTTATAAAGAGTTTATATGGTTCTGGGGTCAATAATTGAGTAAAACTGCGGTGTAGTGTAGCTTGATTTTTGACTAGAAAAATTATAGAAAATTTGCTGGTGTCCCGTGCTTGCACTTGTACAGCCCAAATTCGACCGGCCGCACAGTGGTACTTGGAGTCGTACGTTGGAGAGAGGTGTGCATGTACGAGTGATACTGCAGAGGATCATAATTTTTAGTTTCAAATCAAAGTAAAAAGTGGTACTTTTATTTTGATTTAGAAGCATGAAGTAAAATATTCTTTAGTGGGACTTAGAGGTATACCTATGAATAGTTAGAGAGATTTTTGAGTGAATTATTAGAGAGAAAATGTATGAAAAAGAAAGAGAGAAATTATTTTTAACTAAAGAATATTTATTTTGAAAACCCAGAATACCTGATTGAAATTTGGTACCCTCCAGTAACAACAACAACAATATGGAGAACAACTTCAACAATCTTTGGGAAGCGTACATGAACAGCCGCTATATAGAAGAAGAATCAACCAACCTAAATAATCAAAGAAAGATTTATTATTAACTGTGAAGTATTAAGAGTAACTCTAAAGCTTTGATGAGAAATATATCTTTGAGTTTAAGAATAAACTTTAGAAAAATTAGAGTCAGATTGTCAGGCCTGACAAATAAATTAAGAGAAAAACAGGTACTCATTAAGAATTATTTCACAGCACCAACCATGAATAACGATGATGTCCCAGCCCTTGATCTAATAATGGACACTGATGCATCTGCAGGCAGAGCTGCAAATGCATCAAGAATACTTCCACGAAATCCAGCTCCCAGGACATATAATAAATGATATAAGAAACAATATAATCGTGAAAATCTTCAAACTCTACCACCACCTACGGCAATTGATTGCTCGCAAGAAGTTTTTGCTCAAATGAGGGAACTGACCGAAAGAGTAGCCACATTACAGCGTCAGACCATTGAGCGTGACAGAAGCTTGCTACAAAGAAGCCTCGAAAACACTTCCTACAGAACAAATACAACTAGAATGTCACATGACGTAGGCAGAGGTGACCAAGGAATTATTTCGAAGCTTAATATAAATCGAAATTATTCCTTAACCGCTAAATCTAATTTCGACGTTTGGTACGATAAACTTGTCACTGAACTAAGAACCAGCAGGTTGGAGGATGTAATTAATCCAAATATTCCTACTCCGGCCAACTTAGATGCTAATGCAAAAAGATTAAGACAAAATGATGCAAGAGACATCATTATTACTAGGCTAGATGAAGAGTTCCACAGAAAAGTACTGAATATTGAAGACCCCGTTGCAATGTTAGAAAAACTCAAGCAATTGAGAAAAAATATCATTGGCGTAACAGCTACAACTTTGAGAACTGAGCTGTACACAATGAAAATGCAACCTGGTGACTCAATAGATTCATTCTGTGAGAAGTATGATAAGATAGTTAGAGAAATTCAACTGAGTGACTCTGAATATCAACTTGTTGATTCCGAAATAAGATCTTTGTTTCTTCAAGCAATTAATCAGATGCCCTTTTATAAAAGAAAGAAATTCAATGATGAAAAAGCTTGTAAATAAAGAATTGAATTTCGAAGATATAAAGAGTGCAATGAGAGAGATCGAGATAGAAGAAAACTCGACTAAGACTGCTGAAAAACAACCGAAGGCTGCAAGAGTAGTTAACAATAAAAACTTCAGAAGAGGAAATAACAACAAGCAGTCAACAAATAGAAGAGATCATTGTCACAAATGTAACGAGGCTGGACACTGGCAAAAGCAGTGCCCACTAAAGAATACCAATAAATGGTTCTGCTACATCTGCAATAAATTAACCGGCCATAAGTCCACAGAATGTTGGTATAATCCCAATAACGAAAACAGGAAGAGAAATGAAGACTCTAACACTGAGAATCCCAACAAAAGATTTAAGGGCTCAGAAACTAACAGAGGTAGAGGTGGTAGAGGTGGTAAAAGAGGACGTGGCAGAGGCCGTGGTCGAGGTAATTCCTCAGGTGGACCAACTGCGTATGCAGCAACAACTCAACAAGAGAATTCTAATATAGGTGAGTTAAATTTAGATAATAATGCATGTAATTCTGAGAAAATATTAGAGTTTGTGGCAGATTCGGGTGCAACTGACCACATTATAAATAATAGCTTTATTTTATCAGAGTTTAAAAATTCTGATAATGAGGTGATAAAGTCTGCTAATAAAAATGAGTTTGCAGACATAGCAATAGATGGAAGAGGAAATCTTTTGCTAAAGTGTAATACACCTCATCATATTTTAAAACTAACAAACGTAATTGCCGCAAAAGATGTTTCTGAAAATTTATTATCGCTAAGAAGACTGACAGATGCTGGTTTTGCAGTATATCTGGATAACCAGGTATTAAGAGTTGTTTGTAAAGAGAATGACAAAACTATATTTCTCGGCAATTACGAAAAACCAAATTGGATTGTTAGATTTGAAATTATGAAAGAGTCCAATGATAATGGTGTAATTACATATAAGTGTGAGAATTATAGCTGTATAGCTAGAATGATCAAAAACGATGAACTTTCGGAACAAACTCAGACAAAAGAAAATATATTATCAACTCCGGAGGGAGAGACAGAATTTCAAAATGTAAAGAGTTCGGAGGGAGAAAGTTTTGAAAATTCAAATTCAGAGAAATCATTGTCAGAGTTTGGGAGGGAGAATACTGAAAAGTTCATCGAAACCGAGAATGAAAATTTGATTAATTTTGAAAAAAATAAGAGTAATAAAAATGAAAAATTAAAACAAGATGAAGAGAAAATAATTGAGAATGATACCAGCCTTGCAGAGCCAAAAACAATTAAGATGGATGATTTAGAGTCATTTGAAAATCTGGAAAATTTGTTTATGGATGATGTGTTTGAGAAACCGAGAAATTTCAAGAAACAAAATGAAGGTATGTTATGGCATGTAAGACTGGGTCATGCTTCTCTAAATTACTTAAAAAAATTACAAAAGCTAGAGAAAAAGTTAGAAAAAATTAAATTTGATGATTCTATCCTCGAATGCGAGGTTTGTATAGTGTCAAAAATGCAAAAATTGCCCTTCAAGATTAAGAGGAAAAGAGCAGAAAGGCCATTACAACTAATACACTCTGATACGATAAGTCCCATAAAACCTATCTCATGGCCTGGGCATAAGAAGTATATTCTAACTTTAATAGATGATTACTCTAGACTTGCTAAAATTTACTGTCTAAAATCAAAAGATAAGTCAGGAGAGGCTCTGGAAAAGTTCCTAGTAACAACGAGAAATTTACTAGGAGAAAATATAAAAGTCTGTTATATAAGATCGGACCGAGGTACAGAGTTTACAGGTGGTAAATTTTTAGAAGTGATGAAGAGAGAAAATATTGAGCCAGATTATTCCCCACCGTCAACTCCTCAGCATAACGGAGTTGCGGAGAGATTCAATCTCAGTATTGAAGGAAAAGTAAGAGCTTACATGTGTGATTCAGGTGTACCTGAGTCTTTGTGGGAATTTGCTGCGGAGGCAGCAGTACAAGCATATAATGTAACGCCTCACAAATCAATTGAGTATGAAGTTCCTACTGTAAAATTCTCTAAAACGGCAAGATGTAATTTTGAACAGATTAAACGTTTTGGGTGTGTTGCGTTTGTCAAACTACCAAAATTAGAGTCAAAATTTAAAGCTGTAGCTATAAAAACAGTCTTAGTAGGCTATCTTCCTACTGGGTATATTTTATGGCATCCACCAACAAGAAAATTTATTGAGTCTAAGCACGTAAGATTTTAAGAGAAATTTGTGTACAGAAATGATTTCAGTAGAGAACAAAATTTGAGAAGCTTGAACATTGAATTTCAGCCTAAAGAGACTGCTGAAGCTGAGAAAAATATTACCCCTGACCTTGAGAATAAAGAGAAAGAGATTAAGAAACGAGGCAGGCCTAAAAAATTAAATCAAGAGAAAAAGGAGAATAAGAAGGAGGCAAGAGAGAGTCCTCAAACAAGAAGTAAGACTAAGAGAAAACTTGAGCCTGTTGAACAGACAAACCATAAAGTCAAAAGAGTCGAAGATATAAGTGATAAAGCCAAATATTCAGAAAGTGATGAGCTGGTTTATGCATGGCTATCAAAAATACAAAAAGATCCGTCGAGTTATGATGAAGCAATAAAATCAAGCGAAAGAATGTTATGGAAAGAAGCTATCCGAGAGGAACTTGATTCCATGAAATCCAACAATGTTTGGAAAATAGTAGATCGACCTAAACCAACTTTGGACGGCAAGAGGCCAAATATAATTGATTCAAAGTGGGTATTCAAGAGAAAAATTAATTCAGACGGTTCTATAAAATATAAAGCACGACTCGTGATAAGAGGTTTTAAGGACAGGAATGAGTATGATTTAAAAGAGACATACGCTCCTGTTTCAAGATTGTCCTTAATCAGAGCGGCGTTATCTATAATTAATAAATATGATTTGCACGTTTGTCAGATGGACGTGAAAACGGCTTTTCTAAATGGAGAGCTTGAAGAAGAAGTTTACATGGAAATACCAGATGGTTTGGACGTATCTGATGAAGTAAGACGTTCAAAAGTATGTAAACTAGAAAAGTCAATGAACGGTCTAAAAGTCAGCAAAAAGAAATGGAACAAGCGGTTTTCGGAAGAAGCTAAAAAACTGAACCTAGAGAATGATTTGCATGATCCATGCTTGTTCACGTGGAGGCATCACGGTGAAATGGCATTCGTGGTACTTTACGTTGACGACATGATCATTGCTAGTAACAATGCAAAGAAGTTGGAAGAAATAAAATTAAGTTTAAGCAAGGCTTTTGAAATGAAAGACCTTGGGGAACCTAAAAGCTTCTTGGGTATGACGATATTAAGAGACAAAAATAAAAGAGAACTTACTATACGCCAAACAGAGTATACAGAGTGTATGCTAGAAAAATTTAATTTGAAAGATTGTTATCCTCAAGATACGCCCAGGGAAACACGACAAGTAAGCAACAGAAAGAAGAAAAGTAAAATCGAGAATCCAAGAAGGATAGAGACACAGCAAATCAAAAGAGTACCTTATAGAGAGGCAATAGGGAGTCTTATGTACTTAGCAAATGCTACTCGCCCTGATATCGCTTTTGCTGTTAATTACTTGGCGAGAAAACAAATAGATCCATCTGAAGAAGACTGGAACGATGTTCAAAGAGTATTCCGTTATTTGAGAGGCACAGCCAACCTAGGAGTGACATACAAGTCCAATTCAGAGATTTTAGAAGCATACACAGACTCGAGCTGCAGAGACTGTGAAGGTTCAAAATCTACAGGTGGATATATAATTAGATTATTTGGAGATGCAATTGCCTGGAGAAGTCATAAACAACAATTAGTATCGACTTCCACCTGTTTTGCCGAATATCTTGCTATGAGTGAAGCTTGCCAAGAGATAGTTTCACTAGATAAATCTCTCAGGTACATCATGGGTAAAACTTATTTCCCTGCGACAGTCTGGTGCAATAATAAAGCTGCCAAAGACAATATAGAGAAAGACGGCAGTCATAAACTTAAAACATATGATGATGACCTTGAAGAGATATTTGAAATATTAAAAGAGAGAGAAGAAACGGGTGTAAGAAAATCAATGGCCGAAACTCACGGTGATTACATCAAACAGAGTGTGGACCAAGGGAAAGTCAAAGTTAGAAAGATTGATTCTAAAGAGAATTTGGCAGATATAATGACTAAACCTTTGAGCCGTGTACCACATAACTATTTAAAGATGAAAATATGTAATCTAAGCGAGAAATAAGAGAAAAAAATATAATTTAAATTTAAACTTACAAGAGTAATTAATGAGTTTTTTTTGTCTGTTCACAGGAAACCAATAACTGCCCACTCCAGCCATTCTATACTTGATAGGAAGATTATTTTAATGATGCAATGAATGATGTGTAATTTATGTATTAAATTTAGTTGTTTAATTAAGATTATGGGCTCACTGATCGGCAAAGGGAGGGAGTGTTGGAAAAACGACTTTGCCGACAGCGCCCTGCACTATCGGTATAATTGAGGGCCTGGGAGGGTGCAGTAGTTTTTGGGTGACGAGCGCGTCATTCAAGCAGCATCCCTGCTAAGCTACGCACGCACTTTGGCGCATTTAAGAGTTTTCGAGTATACTTAAGTATTTAAGAATAATAAAGAAGTTTACATATTAAACTAAAGTGTTGTTTGTGTGTGTTTATTTAATCCTGGTTAACAAATCCTGACAATTAAAGTCCGATATGTTTTTTTAATTTAATTTTTTTGTGCCCTGCTACGCCGCTATGCTCATGCTATACATATGTTATGTAACATAACTCAAATTAATCGTTTGTATATCTATATTGAATTATTGATTATTATTAAACAATGGGACAGTAAGTAATATAAACGAGTGTAATTGCTCGCAGGCGACAGTCTGCCGTCACACTTCTGCTCACAAACACTGCGTACAATTAATGTAAAATAAAGAAACTAATAAATAAAGATAATAAAAGTGAAATATAAACATTTCTTTTTAAAAACATAAATACCATAAAGATAGGTATTACATATTGGCGCCCAACGTGCGTGGCCGAAAAGTGAAAATCGGTTGTGTTTGATGTTTAGTGCATCAAATTTGTGAATAAGGACTGTGAACACTGTTCGGTGATAAATCGCCTCCTTAAGTTAAAGGACAACGTACTCCGGATAGGACAATTCAAAGCAGTTCAAAGAAAAATGCTGATTAAGGTTAGTTAAAACTATACACTTACCTTATGAATAAAAGCACAGGCTCAGACACAGATTCTAATTCAAATTTACAATCCGACGAAGAGATTGATAGATTTTACGAGGTAGACGGTATACATAAACCTTTGATAGAAATAATTAGAGATAAAAAAATGAGTCACGAGCAGCAAACAATCGTACCACAAACTCAGACGGAAGAGATACTTTTAGAACAATTAAGAGTAATGCAGCAGGCGGTATCATCTTTACAGGCTGAAATAAATTCTTTAAAGGGAGAAAAAATTGAGCCAACGGCGCCGCCGCCACCAACGACGATTTCCACAGATTCTCATCGGTTAGTTAGAGAATTATTGAATGAAATTAGAGTTTTCGATGGTAGTTCGAACGTTGAGTATTTTCTCGATCAATTAAGAAATGCACGGGACCAGCTAGAAAATGATGCCGAAAGAAAGGCTCTGTTGAGAAAAGTAATAGCTTCAAGATTAATAGGAGAGGCTGCAAGAATAGGGGAAAGTGCACAAGGTGCTGGCTATTCAGATTTAGCTAACGCGTTGCGAGCTAGTTTTGGGCAGGCCGATTTGACATATGAGCAAATATCGGAAATTCGTAATAATACTAGACCGGGCCAGAACGAATCTATAGATAATTATGTAAAAAGATATGAAGAACTACATCGACGTGTACAAAAATCGATCGAGCAAATAAAGATTGAATATCGAGCTGGAATTCGGTACATCGAAGAGGACTCCCATGTCCGACGTTGTATTCAATCACTGAAACCAGAGCTAGAGGTAAGGCTTTTAAATATAAAAATTGACTCTCTGCGTCACGCCATGCAGGAGGCACGGGCTATTGATAAAAGACTACGCGACGACTAAGTAATCCGAAGCCGAACACAAAGAAGAGGTGAGCCATTACATAATACAAAGAGTAAACCCAGAGACGATAATAATAAGCAAGATGATAAAATTGAAATTATAAATAATTATGTAAGTAATAATAGAAAAGAACTAAAAAGGTGTAAATTTTGCAATAAATTGAATCACACCGAAAATGAATGTTGGAGAAAAAATCCACAGCTTCGAAATTTTCAAAGAATTCCACAGATCGACAAAGGGCCCCCACGAAAATTTCTGATGACCGACGAGAACCAGCAAGATACTACATTGGATCTGGAGGAAAATATTATGACCTCTACATCCAACTCCAAAGAACAACAGGAGTTAACAAATTTCTGGTCAACACAGGAGCACCAGAATCAATTGTAAAAAATTCAATATTAAAATTAGAAGACTGCGACCCAAAGAAAATACCACCAGGAGATAGAAGGAGATTCCAGATTGTAGATGGCCCTCACGAAATGATAGGTGAATGTACATTAAAAACTTTAGGTATGTCGCATATTTTTCATGTAGCCATGAATGAGTTTCCTTTAAATACACATAAAGGAATTTTAGGTAAGGACTGGCTCGAAAATTATGGAGCCCTTATTGATTGTAAAAATAAAATAATTACTCTGTCTGATATAAGTAAGAAAAAACACGATTTTAAATTAAATACAGAATTGCTTACAGAAGTAGAAGCCAATTCTGTTAAACATTTGAAAGTACATACAAAACCAGGTACTCATGTGTTTTTCGGCTCTAACTGTGTCCCTGCTTTATACACAGGAGTCGAGGCTACTTTGTATTTAATGAACGACTCTTATAAGAAAATCCGTGTTTACAAGTCAGACATTTGTCATGAATATTACGAGAATGATGAGTTAGGGGCACCATGTATGCAAACTCGAAGAAAGGAAAGAAAGTAAGAGACCCTCGTGTCGGAAATTCTAGACAATAATATATCTCAAGAAAAAAGAAAACAGATGTTGAGAAATTTGTATGAAAGTAAGAATGAAACAAAAATTTTTACAATGAAAAAGTCTGAAGATGAAAGACGCATTGAACTGTTGAAAAATAAAACAAGATTATCTCACTTATCTGAAGATGAACAGAATGATTTGTGGGAAATTATAAAGAAATATAATGATATATTCAATTTGCCAGGTGACCCAATGCCTGTAGTAAGTGATGTAGAACATGAAATTCTACTAAAAACAGGTAAGCCAATATCTTCAAAAATTTATAGGCAACCTACTCATATACAAGAAAAAATTGATGCTCATATTAGAGAACTCGAGAGCAAAGGTTTAATACGGCCAAGTTCGTCACCTTACTCAGCAAATGTGCTGTTGGTACCAAAAAAGATGGATGCTTCTGGAGAAGTAAAATGGAGGCCGGTTTTTGACTTCAGGAAGGTTAATTTTGAAACCGAGCAGACAATTATCCTATTCCTTGTATCGAGGAAATACTTTGCTTATTGGGAAAGGCAAAATATATGAGTGCATTTGACTGCGCTAATGGATTTCATCAGGTGGCAATGAAACCAAGAGACATCCCAAAGACGGCTTTCAGTACACACAAAGGACACTGGGAGTGGTTGAGAATGCCTTTTGGACTGAAGAATGCACCAGCAACCTTTCAACGGATGGTGAATTTTAAATTGAGAGGCTTGATAGGAAAGATATGCTTCGTATACCTAGATGACATCATAGTATTCTCTTCTACGTACGAAGAACATTCGAGAAATTTGGAAATAATATTTCAAAGACTGAGAGAAACTAAATTATCTCTACAGCCAGATAAGTGTGAATATATAAAGCCGGAACTTGACTATTTAGGGCATCTCATTACACCAGAAGGTGTAAAACCTCAAGAGAAGCACGTTGAGAAGATGAAAAATTTTCCAGTTCCCAAGAACGTGAAAGAGATGGAAAGATTTTTGGCATTGGTAAACTACTATAGAAAATTTATCCCAAAATGTGGCGAAATAACAGCCCCTCTTCATAAAATGAGAAGAAAAAATGAGAAGTATGAAATCACAGATAAAGAATTGAAATGTATAAAGAAACTGAAGGAAATAATAACAAGTGATCCAGTATTGAAATATCCTGATATAAAAAAACCCTTTATTTTAAATAAAGATGCCTCTAATGAAGGTATTGGTTGTATATTATCGCAACTTGACGATAAAGGAGATGAACACCCGTGTGCTTTTGCTTCAAGGATACTGAATGCAGCTGAAAGAAGATATTCAACTACGGAGAAAGAATTTTTGGCAATAGTATGGGGATCGAAAGTTTTTAGACCCTTCTTATGGGGAAGGAAATATACAGTTTACACAGATCATAAACCGTTGAAAGGAATAATAAAAAGTCAATCCCCAGACATAACTTCAAGATGTTTCAAATTTATAGAAAAATTAACTGATTATCACCCAGAGATAAAATATAAAAAAGGTAAGAAAAATCAAAACGCTGATGCCTTTTCTCGGGCATTCGTTGCAGAAGACGAGGATGATACTCCAATCGAAGAACTGTTGGATTATATGAACGAGATGGAAGCAGATGAATCAGAATACCCAAGCTGGATAGATGAGACAGTGGATAAAGAGGCAGCTGAAGAAAATTTACCTTGTGAGAAGGAAACGACAGATGAGTCCAAATTACAATCAGAAGTGACAATTTGTGATGAATTTGAAAATGTGGGATTGAGTAAAATAAGGTTGGTAACTGAGAAAACCAGTGGTGAGCAGATTGATCGATTGGTAAATATTAATAAATTTACACTCTTCTACAAGACAAAGCGAGATTTTGAAAGAATAATAAAGGCAGGTAAGAACACCATGACTATAAATGCCTCCGACATGAAGAATTTTGAAATACACTTTGAGGTAAGGAAGAAGGCTGGACTAAAAGAAAAGTCTAGAGAAATAGAAAAATACAAATTAAGAGGTGATAAAAGAATTAATGGTGCACCATATTATGAACCAGGTGACATCATCAGTCTGTTCTCATTATTGGATGATATAGAAGATGATGAAACCATCATTGAATTTACCCACGTTCAAGATAATCAGCATGAAAATTTATTACTTGGTACATATATTTATACAAAGATGACAGAAAGAACTTTGTATGTACGACAAAAATATCCAATTTATATAGAAGATTTAAATACAAGAAAGAACTTAATAGCAAGGGCTCACGAGCATGGACATCAAGCTTCAAAGAAGATTGTTATGCAACTCCGCCAACAGTACGTGTGGGAGAACTTACCTAGTGATGTGGAACTATATATTAAGATATGTCAGGTATGTAACAGGCTGAAAGATAACTCTAGAAAATATAATACTCCAGGCATGAATATAGAACCGCCAACTCAACCATTTGAGACAATAGCGATAGATTATTTAATGCATGAACAAAGAAATTACTTACTTTTGGAAGACGTATTTTCTAGATATGCATGGTTAAAAGAAACAAGAGGAAAAAATCCTTACAAAGTGTTCGAAGAATTCATTCTTCAGCAGAGAATTCCGCAGAATTTAATAACCGATAATGAGTCTATATTTAAATCAGAATTGTTAACAAAAATTGTAGAAAAATATGGAATCTACAAAATTAAAATTTCATCATATCATCCAGAATCCAACGGTGCATGCGAAAGACTTGTGAGAACAATTAAAAAGATAGAAAAGACAGAAGATGATAAAGCTAGTCCAGCTTTGAATTTGAAAATACTGAAGGTGGCTAATCATTATAATTCAATGATACATTCCAGCACTGGCTATAGTCCTTCCAGATTATTATATGGACTCGAGGAGAAGAATTACGAAACTTATGAGGAACGACAGAAAGAAATAATGAGGCGTGACAGCAGTAAGAAGAAAAGCAGATGAAAACAACAGGGAATCAAAGGAGAGAAATAAGAAGATTATGGAAAGAAGACAAACAGGAAGCAAGACATATGAGGTTGGAGATTTAGTATTAATTATTTTAAATGATCAATGGTCGGAAAAACCCTATGTTATACGAAGAATACAGGGACATACTGCATATTTTATTCATGTAAGTATATTTATACTCAACTTTGTATTGCCCAACGAAATTTCAAATTAGTTAAGATGATGACTTTGTATTGATAATTCGGGCATTTAAATAATTAAAAATCTAGTGAATATCACATTTCACCTAGAGTATTCCCTTAGTTTTTAAATAAATGAAAAAATTGAGAAGAAAAAAATTGTCCCAGGTGAGATTCGAACACACGACCTCCTGCATTCCGGGCAGTCGCTCTACCACTGAGCTACCGGGCGATTGTGTGTTCATACTCTTCTAGTCAAATTTATTTTCTTCTCAATTAAAAACCCGATTCCCCGTACCCACCCATTTTTCCCATTGCGACCTACCTCTCAATCAGGGTCGATATTACTCATGTAAGTATATTTATACTCAACTTTGTATTGCCCAACGAAATTTCAAATGAGTTAAGATGATGACTTTGTATTGATAATTCGGGCATTTAAATAATTAAAAATCTAGTGAATATCACATTTCACCTAGAGTATTCCCTTAGTTTTTAAATAAATGAAAAAATTGAGAAGAAAAAATTGTCCCAGGTGAGATTCGAACACACGACCTCCTGCATTCCGGGCAGTCGCTCTACCACTGAGCTACCGGGCGATTGTGTGTTCATACTCTTCTAGTCAAATTTATTTTCTTCTCAATTAAAAACCCGATTCCCCGTACCCACCCATTTTTCCCATTGCGACTTACTAACCACCTAATGGGTGGGTACGGGGAATCGGGTTTTTAATTGAGAAGAAAATAAATTTGACTAGAAGAGTATGAACACACAATCGCCCGGTAGCTCAGTGGTAGAGCGACTGCCCGGAATGCAGGAGGTCGTGTGTTCGAATCTCACCTGGGACAATTTTTTTCTTCTCAATTTTTTCATTTATTTAAAAACTAAGGGAATACTCTAGGTGAAATGTGATATTCACTAGATTTTTAATTATTTAAATGCCCGAATTATCAATACAAAGTCATCATCTTAACTAATTTGAAATTTCGTTGGGCAATACAAAGTTGAGTATAAATATACTTACATGAGTAATATCGACCCTGATTGAGAGGTAGGTCGCAATGGGAAAAATGGGTGGGTACGGGGAATCGGGTTTTTAATTGAGAAGAAAATAAATTTGACTAGAAGAGTAGGAACACACAATCGCCCGGTAGCTCAGTGGTAGAGCGACTGCCCGGAATGCAGGAGGTCGTGTGTTCGAATCTCAACTGGGATAATTTTTTTCTTCTCAATTTTTTCATTTATTTAAAAACTAAGGGAATACTCTAGGTGAAATGTGATATTCACTAGATTTTTAATTATTTAAATGCCCGAATTATCAATACAAAGTCATCATCTTAACTAATCTGCATATTTTATGATGAAGAATAAAGAAATAATGAGACATTTTAATCAAATTAAACATTTTTATGGCGAAATAGTCTAATCAATTTTTTGTTTCAGATTCTACTTTTGGTAATTTGTATATATAAAACAAAAGCTTTTGACAACAATACTGAAATTTATAAGATAATAAATGAAATACCAGATGTCGCAACGACCTTTTCGGGAGAAGTACATCTTTACTCTGAGCAGTGGAAAGTAATTCATACAACTGATCTCAACAAAATCTACAACCAAGGTCAAAACTTGAAATCACAGCTTGGAAAAATGAAGAATATATGTAATAAGCCAAATACAAAATGTAATTTACAGGGTCTAATTGAAACTATAAGTAGAGAATTAAACTCAATCGTTGACGTACCAATTAGAAAAAATAGAAGAAAAAGAGGTTTGTTAAATTTAGTAGGAAAAGGTTCTAAATATTTGTTTGGTACAATGGATAGTGCCGATGCTGAATATTATAATAAAGAAATAGATTTAATGCATAAAGAAGAAAATTATCTTTTAAAATTATTGCAAAAGCAAACTGCATTAGTTGCTGAAAATATTAATAGTTCATCGATTCATTTAATGAATTATGAGAAAAATATTAAAGAATTAGAAAGTTGGAGTAATAATGTAAGTAGATATTTAACGAAATTAGAAGTTGATAAAATGTTAATGATATCACTGCAAAATTTTCAGTTTGCACTATTTGAATATAAAGAAAGAGTAGAGACAATACATAATGCAATTGATTTTGCAAAGTTAGGAGTAGTATTACCAACATTAGTTTTACCAGATACTTTTTTGAAAGCTTTGAGGGAGATTGGTAAAAATGAGTCGATAGATTCATTTATAAAAATTGATAAAGATCATTACGATGATCTAATTAAAGTATCCTCTTCTATAGTATATATAGAAAATGATAAGTTAGTTTTTATTATAATAACACCTATTCCTGAAAAGACCCCTTACGATATAATGAATTTTGAAGTATTACCACATAGAGAAAGTAAAACTTCTTTTAGTAAAATTTTTATTGAACAGAAAATAATATATATATCGAAAGATAAGATGTATTATACATATCCAAGCCGTTGTTGCATTGAATATAAACCAAAAATAAAATTTTGTGAAAATAAGAATCATATTACAAATTTACTTTTAGAAAAAAATTGTTATACACAATTAATATTTCAGTCAAAAATAAATAAATGTGAAAGAGTTCTATATCAGTATCACGGTAATTATATTACAAGAATGAGTGGGGAGAAAAATAATTGGATAATTTTACCCAGAGAGGAAATAAATTTTAATGTATTTTGTAAAAATAGTCATACTTTTTTGAAAATTGATACCGATACATTACTCCAAGTAAGTGATCCTACTTGTATATTTATGTCAGATAAAATAAAGTTAACTGCATTTAATACATGAGAAATAGAAACTAAGGTAGAATATATATATTTAAATAATACAATAGACATTGAAAGGGAATATTTAGATAAAATAAATTTTTATGGTTTGGAAAATAATTTGCATGAGAAATTAGTAGAGTTGGAGGAAATCCAAAGTAAGATAAATCAATTTAAATTTACAGAACGCACTACGACTTTAACACAAAAGATATTAAATTATTTAAGTACTGTAGGACAAATAACTTTGATAGGATTAATTTTATTCATTATTCATAAATGTAGAGGCTTTAATTTTCTATATAATATAGTTGGAAAAATTTATCGGAAAATATGTTGTTGTAAAATAAGTTATAAAAGAAATGTAAATGTGGTACACAACCCAAATAGTCCAGTGTATATAGCTTCTTATGATTCTGGAAATCAAGGAAGTGAGAATATACCTAAAAATCCTAAAATAATATTTCGGAAAAAACTGTCTGATGAATTTTAAAAAAATGATAAACGAAAATTTTTCACTCTGAAAAATTTTCTAAGCTGGATAATGGGGGTGTAACATAACTCAAATTAATCGTTTGTATATCTATATTGAATTATTGATTATTATTAAACAATGGGACAGTAAGTAATATAAACGAGTGTAATTGCTCGCAGGCGACAGTCTGCCGTCACACTTCTGCTCGCAAACACTGCGTACAATTAATGTAAAATAAAGAAACTAATAAATAAAGATAATAAAAGTGAAATATAAACATTTCTTTTTAAAAACATAATACCATAAAGATAGGTATTACAGTTATCTCTATTGGAATGAACATCCAATGGAGATATCCACTCCACTGGACATGACAATCATGAGCCCGAGTTGACAAATATGAGAGCTTTTTAGTTAACCTAACCATGAAATAAATAATTTTGTAATCATACCAAATTACGCTGCACTGGTGCAATTATATCATGAAGGTGTAAATCTGATATTTTTAATTCCAAAATTGCGGTGTTGGCTGGGAAACGCTCTGAGTTTACACTTATTGTTTAACTCTTTTTTTCTAACATTATCAACAAATTTTTTTTTTAACTATAAATTAATTGCTTTTACGAATGAGACACATTTCGAGAAAAGTGTAATAGTATATTAATGCAACGGGTGCAGTTTCGTCACCAGGGCGGTTTTAAAAGCACCAAGTGCGAAGCGAAGCGTAGCACGAGTGATGGGCCTGTGGGACGACTATCTTATTCAGATCTCTGAAATCTATACATAATCTGTTTTTCTTGTTTTCTTCTCTCTTAAAGGCCAGTGTCACTGGTGCTGCGAAGGGGCTATATGAGTCTTCAATCAGACCGTGTTTTAATAGTTTTTTGATTTGTCCCTGTATTTCTTCTCTGTCTTCTATCGAGCATCTGTATGGCCTCTTGTAGCAGTATTTATCTATCTGGAGGTCAATGAACGCCTCATAATTTTTTACTTCTCCTACATCATATTTATCTTTGGCAAAAATGCTTTTATATTTGTCCATGACGTTATATATTTTTATCTTCTGTTCTTCATTTAAATGATCTGTATCTATCTCGAATTTAGTCGTATCGATAAATTCGTTGAAATTCACCTCATATTTGTAATTTTTCTCTGATGTGATTTTCTCTCGTTTGATCTCTAAATTTTCGTCATATGTCAATTTAAATTTTTTTATAGGACCTAGACCTAAAATTAGGTCGTATTTGAAATTCTCATTCTCATACACAAAGGCATGTATATTCTTTTCTTTTTCATATATTTTTGCATTTAATTTTACTAAACCATAACTTTGTCCTTGCCCACTAATTGTTTTTATGTTGAATCTTCTTTTTTCCTTTTTGAATTTATTATCTAGAAGTTTTGAATTTATTACTGTTATTCTTGAGCCAGGGTCGTAAAGACCTTTGACCTTCAAGGAATTATTCAGCAGGACTTTTATTTCAATTAGTGGGGGCAAGTCTAGTTTTTTGGGCCCTCGTTTGACAGCTGTTCATCAAGAAGGGTGTTAGTTATCTGATCTTCCTTTATATTTTCCTTGTTGAACCAGCATGAGGATTCAATGTGGAATCTGTTTTTCTTACCCTTTGATTCACATATTTTGCACCGGTGCTTTTCTTTTCTCACAATTTGCTTCTGTGGCTTTTGTTTAGTTTGTGATATGCTCTTTTCAATACTAGTTTCTTTCACTAAATGTTCTAATCCTCTTAAATTGTTGAAAAGGTCATCAACCCCATTTAATTTTTGTCTATCTATCTTGTCTGTCACAAAGTTTGGTAGACCAGCGGCAATTATATCTACCAAAAAAGCTATGTTAATTGAATCATTTATCTCCAACAGCAGCCTTTCCTTTTTTAGTGCATAATCTAATATTGAGCCATTTAAGTATTTAAAATTCAAAGCATACTTTACCGGTGACCAACCTTTATCTGCATATGTTTCTGTTCCCATACTGACCAATTTTATTCAACTGTATTTTTTATCAACATTGAGCTGTACCAGTCCTTACAGGAATCATCCAGCATTAATCTTAAAATTTCAATTTTTTCTGTATCTGTTTGTAATTCCAAACGTACACTCTCTTTGTTGAAAATATTTAACCACTGTGCTACACTTGTTGTTGTTTTTGAGAATTTTTCAATTGAAAATTTTTCCACCAATTTTAATTTGTTTTGCTTTCTGTCCACATGGTGAGCTTCTACTGTAGGTTTTTCAATTTTTTCCGGCAGGTAGCCAGAAAATTGCATATTTTCATCTTCCCAGTAAATTTTTTTCAGTGTGGGTGTCAAACTTATTCCCACTGACCTTTTTTCATGTCTTTTCTT
This sequence comes from Encarsia formosa, assembly GCA_038277355.1. NCBI lineage: Eukaryota > Metazoa > Arthropoda > Insecta > Hymenoptera > Aphelinidae > Encarsia > Encarsia formosa. The sequence continues at coordinate 46,855,809 of CM076186.1, read as the reverse complement.
CAATGAATTTTTTGTTAGTTTAAATATCTCCGTTTTTATTAATTCCTCATGTAGGTTTATCGGTTGTAATTCCCTTGGCATGGCATAGCAGTTTTGCTCTGCATCTTCTATCGAAATTACATCATAAATGTTTGACTTTGTGTCATCTGGTTTTGGAATTATTGAAAATTCAAATTTTAATTTCTCCATTTTCCAATAAATGATTGTTGATTTGTAAGATAAAGGTTATTCAGTAAAACAACAGCGATAAGATTCGTCTAAAAATAGAGTAATTATTAATAATGATTACAGTATATACAATATGTACAAAATAAAATGTGATTAACCAACCTAAAAATAGAGAATCAACAATCAAGACTATTGCTTAACGGATCTCTAAACAATCATACAGTATTATAATTAATTATATTGTGTCAGAATTGTTATAACGATTCTGACCACTTTCCATCAACCTCACTCGTTTTAACTAAACGTAATGTTTATGCAAAGTTTCTATCTCGTGCGTCTAAGCACATGTTTTCTCTCTCTGTTTAACTCTTTCATAAGGCTCGTGTCATGCATACACTGTAACCGGCACGAGACCGTTTTCTGACAGCACAACCAGAGATACGCACGAAGCTTACATAAATAAATTAATAAAAACACTTTATTATTTACTTGATATACAAATATAAACTACGCTTGACTTGTAAAATTATTCCACTCGGTAACCAGAGTTTGGGGGGATTTAGAGCTTGAGGGATAGCCGATCAGTTTTTTTGTCGAACTCGGGCGCCCAGGGTATTTGGAGGTTCAGAGCTTGAGGGATAACTGATCTGTTGTTTTATTGATCTCGGACGCCCAGGGTATTTGGGGGTTTCGAGCTTGGGGGATAGCCGATGAGTTTTTTCGTTGAACTCAGGCGCCCAGAGTATTTGAGGGTTCACCCAGCTGAAAAAATCCATATGGAAATCCATAAGGAAACCCATACACGGTAATCGTTTGGCACTTTTAGGTTCGACAAAAATGGCAAGACAAACGGTAAGTGAATTTCGTTAGAAAATGTGTTCCAAAAACCAAAAACGTTGGTCCGGAAATCGTAGGTGCTCCCCTTTCAATAATATCTTTGAATGAAATTCTATTAGTTTAACGTAAAAATCAGCTTTTCAATAAGATGGTTTTATCATTTCATTTTATCAAGTCTTGTTGATGAGGAGTCGACAAATCTTTTCACAACTTTTTGAGGTAAAAGTACCATTTGTAAGAAGACTTTTCTCGCCTACTAGAGTTCGATATCTTATTTCAAAATTATTTATGACATAATTAAGTATGTTATTAAAGTTTAAAAAAATCCTTTTTTTCACTGTTTTTATGAGTTTTTTGAGTTTGATTAATATGTAGATAAAAAGAAATAAATTTAAGAAATAAAATAAGCTTTTTTTTAAGAAAATTTATTGATGGAATAATTTTACATATACAAAGCCATTTATTTTCATATAGTTTTTAACATAAACTAGAGTTTTCTAAGTAATTGTTTTTGAAACAAGGATGATAATTATTACTGTTCTTTAAAGTTTACATTACAAAAATACAAATTCAGATGATTATTTTTACAAAATTAATCTTTTTAACTTATTGTTTGATAATATTAAAAAAAACTAAAAACTTTTTACAGTATTGCAACTTATTCTATACAAGAAATAAAAAGAAATGATTAAGTGATTCATGAGAGATTCAAAAAAAGTTTTTATGCAATATGTAATGAGGAAAATTCAACTACAGCGCTTTTAAATCGAGAAGGATATGAGGAGTCAGATATTACATTAATTTTTCTTTTCTCGAAAAATGGTTTAAATGCTCTGTGAGCTGACTCCCCTTCTTGCTCAGGCATTGACCCTAAAGTCTCTGAATGATCCAGTAACTGCAAAGCTTCTTTGAGATGACACTGTGGTACATGTAATTTCAATGATATTGATATCTCTGTTACTAATAAAGCAGTTGATAGTTCTTTCAGTAAATCGTCAATGTCATCAATATTTTCAACTTTTGTCGTTGTGAAACAGAAATTAACAATTTTATTCATCGCTTTAAAGGCAGCTACATAAGGTGTTACAGCGAAAGGACCTACTTTTTCACAAATGTCAGAGTCCAACAAGTGATCAGGTTTTTTAATCATTTCTCTGCACGCATTTCCTTCAAATTTTTCTACCTGATAATTTTTTGAAATTATTTTCAATTTCAAAGGCCAGAGCATGGCTTTTTCTCGTCCAAGCAATGGAACTAGGCCTTGAAAAAAAAGATGATTAACAAAACCTAAAAGAATATGCAATACTGGTAAAATGCATTTTTTTAATACAGTTAAGTTTGATTCTTCGACAAATAATGGTTTGTTAACCGTACTGTGACACTCTTTTGAAAATTTAGGTGTGGACCCTAAAGAAACATATTTTTCGTAATCTTCATTTAAATCACCAAATGTTTTCAATTTATAATTATCTTCAGCGACCTTATCACCTTTTCTCATGTCATGTATATTTATGTAACAGTATGGGCATGGAAACAGTGCCGATGCAGTTTGCTGACCATTTACAATTAATAATACCTTAAAATCCGATGCAAATTTGAATAATATATCATTAATTTTTATTAAACCGAAGAGAATTTTTACGTTTCCATAATTTTCTTTGATATCAGATCCTATACAAAGTATAATTAATTTTTTGACACTGGTCCATTTGATTGAAACATCGGAAGAATCAAGTTTTCGTCTCTTCTTTGGTATGTCTTCAGCGCAAACATCATTGTTTAATTCTGAGTCCGTAGCAGGTATAATAGACATCAGCACTTTTAAAAAGCCTTGGCCTCCGTCATCCATTACTTTGACAGTGTATTCGCCGACAAAGTTTCGCTTTTCAACGACATAATTAACTAATTCTTCGGCAATTGCATAAACAACTGATCTTTTAACTATTTCTTTGTTTTTTCCAGATTCAAAGTCCAATATATCAGTGTGATACAAATCGTCTAGTAATTTTGCTCGTTCACTAACATGACGTGCATAATTAACAGGAGCTGCTTTTTGCCTGCGCATTCTCGAATTAGACCTGTTAATTCTTTCATATGATTACCCGTGGCCCCTGTTTTTACTTGAAATTCATCTAGCCTTTCGGTAGGAAAAAAAGGCTCCAGGTTTTTACTTTCTTTTTTTACTGAGACATAAACTTGTTTTCCTGAAGTACTAAGTGTGACTTCCTCGTTTGATTCAGAGAATTTTTGCTTTATGATCGAAGAGGCAATTTGTTCTTTTTGCTTTTCTGGAAGTTCATTAACAAGTTTTAAAACGTTATTTTTCGCTGCGACTATTTTTTGATTTTGTGTTTTACTTCCGCACGCATGGCTCTTTCCTTTACCTATTTCTTGAAAACATATTTTGCACAACTTGATAACATCCTGAACTTTACTCGCAGAATCACTTTCATCATTATTTTGAACTATTGTCGATTTTGATTCAGATGCAACAAGCCTTTTCAAACCGCGCCCTTTTTTAATTTTTTCATGGCCAGAAAATCGACCGGTTACACAAATAAAATAGTTACAACTTAAATCATCATCTGTGTTCAAAAATGATTGGGATCGAGTGTGTTTTGGAAAAGAAATATTTTCATAATCAGGTGTTTTAGGAATAGGTCTTTGTGATTTTTTTTCCTCGTTTTCTTTTCCATGTTCCACTAGAGTCAATCTGCACGTCACACAAATGCTTAGTGGAAATCTCTCATCACTCAAATTATAGTTCGTACAGCAAAATTTTTTCACAAGCACTAACAGATCATTGGTGATAGAGTAATAGCTTACACTGTTACTTCGAAAAACGATTTTTTTGCCACAAGGGCCACAAACTTTAAGTCTATTTTCTCTGTGAGTGCACTTATTTACAGGCATTATTGTTTTTAAAAAGTTTTCTCAGATCAAAAAAAGTTTTAAATTTCAGCAAAGTTAATTGAAAACACAATTTTAACACTAAATGAGCACTACAATTATATTTTAATTTATAAAACAGCATTTATGTAATTATGAAAAAAAATTACGTTTGAATAAGTGTTAATCATGAATATAATGAACAGATACATTACAAAATTAAAATAAACGAAAGCTTCAATGAATTCGTGAAAGTCTGGTATGAGCGCCCTCTAGGTTATCGAATTTGAATTTAACTTTGAATTTTGAATTTACTGAAATATTCATAATTGATAAATGACTAATTGAATTAAATTGTTATTTAAATAAATAAACATCAATTTTATTTAATATTTTTTTAATTTAACTATATTAAATATTTGTTTTATTCTATTTTCTAAACTTTTTTTCAAAAAATAAAACTTTTTTTTTTTTTGTGGCAAATTACGATGAATGTAAACTGTATAAATTTTTTTAATTTATTAAAAATATCAATAAATTATTTTTGTGAATCAAAACAAAAAATTTTGGAACAGATCGAAGAAATAAAAAAAATTCACCAGTATAATTTTTATGTTTTGAAATAGATCGAAAAATACGCTAACATTCAGCTAAGCGCAGAACTGATAGCTGCGTTTGAAACTTGGTGTACATGAAATTAAATTTATATCTTAGCAAAAAAATATTTTTTTTTGAAGTATTTACTTTGATTTTAACAAGAGGTCGCTAAAAAAAGTAGGAATTTTAGAAAAAAAAAAAAATTTAATACATAAAAACAGTGAAAAAAGGATTTTTAAAACTTTAATAAGATACTTAATTATGTCATAAATAATTTTGAAGTAAGATGTCGAACTCTAGTAGGCGAGAAAAGTCTTCTTACAAATGGTACTTTTACCTAAAAAAGTTGTGAAAAGATTTGTCGACTCCTCATCAACGAGATTTGATAAAATGAAATGATAAAACCATCTTATTGAAAAGCTGATTTTTACGTTAAACTAATAGAATTTTATTCAAAGATATTTTTGAAAGGGGAGCACCTACGATTTCCGGACCAACGTTTTTGGTTTCTGGAACACATTCTCTAACGAAATTCACTTACCGTTTGTCTTGTCATTTTTGTCGAACCTAAAAGTGCCAAACGATTACCGTGACCCATAAGGGTTCCCGAAAAGAACCCCATACGAGTTTCCGATACTGATATTTGGTCAGGGTTTGCGTACGGGTTTCCATACGGGTTTTTTTTTTCTTTTAATTTTATTTTCACATTATTTTTTATTTATTTAATTTAATATTATTATTAGATATTGATATATTACTCTTTATAAGATTTAATTATTAATAATAAAATTAAGTGAATAAAATTATCGAAGAAAAAAATTTTGTTCGACTGAGATTCGAACCCACGACCCCAGGCATGGCAGGCAGTCACTGTACCAACTGAGCCATTGAGCTAGCTTGCTCGAAGACTTTCATTAAACTACTTTAGCAACTGTTTTATATTTGAGTTTTAACTAGTCTCTCTCAGCGCGCAAACACGAGCAATTGTATGACGTTATCTTAAATCCAAAACAAATTTTGTCGAAGCTTCATCTAAATTAAAGGGCTTAACAGACAATAAGTTGTATATTAAAGGAGTTTAATTGAGGTCTTGATGCATGCTAGCTCAATGGCTCAGGTGGTAGAGTGTCTGCCTGTGATGCCTGGGGTCATGGGTTCGAATCTCAGTCGAACAAAATTTTTTTCTTCGATAATTTTATTCAAAATAATTTCATTATTAATAATTAAATCTTATAAAAAATAATATATCAATATCTAATAATAATATTAAATAAATAAAAAAAAAGTGTAAAAATAAAATTAAAAGAAAAGAAAAAAAAAAAAAAAAAAAACCCGCATGGAAACCCGTACGGAAACCCTGACCAAATAGTATCGGAAACCCGTATGGGATCCTTTACAGGAACCCTTATGGGTCCCCGTACGAATTTCCTTACGGATTTCCATATGGATTTTTTCAGCTGGGCAGAGCTTGGGGGATAGCCGATAAGTTTTTTTGTAGAATTTGGACGCCCAGGGTATTTGGGGATTCAAAGCTTGGGGGATAGCCGATGAGTTTTTTTGTAAAACTCGGACGCCCAGGGTATTTGGGGATTCAGAGCTTGGGGGATAACTGATTAGTTTTTTTGATGAGCTCAGATGCCCAGGGCGCTTAGGCATTTTGAGGTTTAAGGCTTGGGATTTAGGATTGTACATTTTCGTTGACACCCCCTTAAAATACTAGGGGGTGTCAGGAAAAAAATTGATCAGGATTCAGGACACCCCCTAGCTTACATTGGTTGTTGCGCCTCTGTGTATAACAAATTTGGACAAAATCTGTGGGCTAAATCCATTTGGTAAGGAACCTCCTTAGAGGAAATGCTAGAATCTGAGAAAATACTCAGAAAAAGTGATGAAAAATGGTTAATTTTTGGTACCTTTTAAAATTCATTGATACATTAAAAACCTGAGTGAGAAAGAAACCCTACGTTATTGGGTTGTTAAGCTTGGAAGTTTGATTATTTGATTATATATTTTTTTTTTGTAAAAAAACTCGGGCACCTAGTGTTATTTGGTTGTTGAGCTGGGAGTTTGTTTATTGTTTATTTATTTATTTTTATAAAATTCGAGTGCCCTTCGTTATTGGGTTTCTAAGCTGGAGAGGTGTTTATTAGTTTATTTCTAATTTTTTAAATCCAAACACGGGTGTCCAGCATTATTGGGTTGTTGAGCTTAAGTGTTTGATTATTTGTTTGCCTATTTTTTAATAAAAAAAATTGGGTGCCCAGGGTTTTTGGGTTGCTGAGCTTGGGGGGTAATTTGTTTATTAATTTTTTTAATCAAAATTCAGTACCCCAGCGTTATTTGGTTGTTTGAGCTTGGGGGGTAATTTTTTTATTAATTTTTTCCTAATTTTTCAACTCTATAATACTCTGCTGCCCAGCTTTTTTGGGTTGTTGAGCTTGGGAGTTTGTTTACTTGTTTATCTATTTTTTAATAAAAAACCTCGGGTGCCCTTCGTTATTGGGTTGTTGAGTTTGAGGGCTAATTTATTTATTAATTTTTTCAATCTAAACTCAGTAGACTATCGTTATTTGGTTGTTGAGCTTGTGGGGGGGGGGGGGGTAATTTGTTGATTAATTTTTTCATAATTTTTTAACTCTAGAATACTCGGCTGCTCAGCGTTTTTGGGTTGTTGAGCTTGAGGGGTAATTTGTTTATTAATTTTTTCCTAATTTTTTGACGCCCCGAGTTTTTTAATTCTCAAGTTTGGCGTCTAAGCTTTTCAACCCACGTTTATGAGGTTATAAACTTGTTGTTTTATTTATTTTTGAATTATTATTATTTTATTAATCTCTGTCGTTGTTATTAATTATTTCGCACATCTAAAATTTCAATTCTTGTGCATGACTGTTCGAACGCACACTGCACAACCTAACCTTGTGGTGCCAACTTCACTTTGTTTCGGATTATCATGGAATCGAGAGCCCTGAGTCTGGAGGTCTGAAACGTCCTTAAGAAATAATGTGTTCAAATTTCAATAAAATTTTGCAACGCTGTTTTAGAGATTTTTTAATTCAAAGTTGGGCTAAAATTGCTAGAAATTGCCATGTCATTTACATTTCGCTGTAGTTTTTGAACCAGCTTAATGCAAATCTTGAAATTTGGATATGTTATTCCTTAAGCCTTAAGGAACATTATTTTGCTATTGAAAAATCAGTAAAAAGTTACCTGATTTTTCTGAATTTTTTGAAGTTTTCTGGACTTTGATTTACTGCACTGTTAAGGTGGTTTTCTACCAATGCATGGCAATAGAGAATCAGTTCAAATTTTCTGGAGGTGTTTATTAGATATTAATAAACATTTCTATGAAGTCTGATCGAAATTGACCATACAGTTTAAAAGTTACTCCAAGTTAAAGATTGAATTTTTCTCATTACGCGGATGGTCGCTACGCTGAAAAAGTGTAATAAATTATTGATATTTATCTTCTTACAATAGAGATCCTTTAGAAAAACCATATATATGTAGTTTCACTATCGAAGAATTCATTTCTTGATATACTACAAAAATTGATCTTTTACAATTTTTACAATAATTTTACAAAAATAATTTTCACGTGAATAACTTCCAAAATTGCGGTATTCAAAAGTGAGGTTAAATTTAAAAAAAAATGTTTTGTTGTGATTGTCAATGTTTTTTTGGTAGAAAATAAGTTCAGAAGCCATAAAAAATTAAAAAATAAATTTTTATCACCAATTGTTAGTAATTTGGTGAAATAATTTTTTTCTAGTCTTGTACTTGACTAGCTCTGGTAGAAAACCACCTTAAAATGAAGCAGTCTTTAGTATAATATTTTGTAAAAATTTGAAAGAGTTTCATCAATTCATTCTGGAGTTTTAAGCAGTTGAAAATGGAATAATTTTATCAAGCGGCCAGGAAGATGCGAAGCGCGTGTCAGCTGTTACCGTGCCTAAAGTATGAGGCTCTCCCCCACCACCATCACCGCGAAAGAACGTCCTTAAATGCTTTTGGAGTAAGTAATTGATAAATTTTTTAACTGATCTTGGAGCTTAGAGTTTTTTGGTTCAAATGCTTGAGGTATAAAGAATTATTTATTGAACTTGGAGCCCTGGGATTTGTGGTTTCAAGGCTTGGGGGATTAACAATTGATTTATTTTTTTATTCTACTTATAGTTTTTATGAACGTTTCTCGCGTCTACCCGGACAATCAACCCACTTCCACAGTCCGCGACTGACGATGGTGTATTATACTCAATCGGACGACGATGTGGGAGCACCTTCCTCCGCGCTGTGCCGATGCACCTGCTGCACGCCCCTCGCACGCGAGTGCGGCTACTGCACGGGAAAAAAAATTGCCGGATAAACCAGTGCTTAGGTAGCACTGAACAGTTCCGATCCTCAGCCCAGATGAACCGGTCTGGCGGACGGGATTGTCTTCAAACGCATGCCGCCGTGTTGCACGCAAGGTATTGTCTTCAGACGCATGCCGCCTAAATTCGTTCGAAGTCAATCCCTTCCGCCAGACAGGTTCATCCGGGCTGAGAATCGGAACTATTCAGTGCTACCTAAGCACTGGTTTGTTCTGTCTCGTACCACGGGTTGATTCGGTCAAATTTTTTTCCGTGTGCTGTTGTCGTATGCTCTGCGAAGGCCGGAACTCCTGGTGATGACTTAAGGTTCGGATGTCCTTGAGAACTAGGAGAGGATGGGTTAGTCGCGTTAAGGGTGATTAAATAATTCACACACAATGACAATTAGGCTTCACAATTAAATATCTTTATTAGCTATTCCCTAACTACCTATCAGATAAAGCTGTAAACTTAACTAACTCAGATACAAAAAATAAACCCTTGGCGCCTGAGTTCAACGAAAAAGATGATTAGATACCCCCCAAGCTCTAAGCCCCCAAAACCCTGGGCGCCAGAGTTCAACAAAAAATGAGGCAAAATTTTTATGCATTGAAGCTGAGATGTTAAAGTTGATAGAAAAATAAAAACTTAAGGATACATATCCAAATGTACATACACTATTAAAAATATATCTTGTCATGATGACAACCAACAGCACAAGTGAGCGATCATTTTCTAAGCTTAAGTTAATTAAAAGTAGATTGAGAGCTGTGATTGGTCAACTTCGTCTAAACAATCTTTCCAGAATGAGCGCTGAATATGATCTATCATTAGTCATGGATTTTTCAGATATTATTGATGATTTTGCATCTAAAAAATCTCGAAAAGTTTTACTGTGATGTTTAAAAAATAATATATTATTTAATGTTAATTTCAAGAATAAGGTAAAAAACAATATGTAAATTTCAAAAAGTAATTAAACTATTTCATTTATGTGGCAGCTTTGTCTTATAAAAAATGTAAATAATAACTTGAGTTTTAATAAAGAGTTTTAATATTTATTAAGAAACGGATAAAAAAATTTATTTAATAATTAATCTAATCATAAGTTAAAAAAATTTTGGACGCAAAAAGCTAAAAAAGCTTCAAAATAATTTCCTTGAAGGGGCCTCCACACAAATCCGGCCAAGGGCCCCCACTTTCTTAATCCGGCACTGTGTAGCTCCGCTTAATAAGTCGGAAAGAATCGGAATGAATGAATGAATGAATGAATGAATGAATGAATGAATGAATGAATGCCTCCCCCGCGTGGCTCGCACTTGCCTTTTATAGCACCTTGGACCAGCGATAAGTCTCCCTACCAGCAGCCTACTCCGCCCCTTTACAGTCGGAGATCTAACATATTATCTCGCAATTAATTCTCCTCAAATAATAAGGCTCATGAGTAGATAAAACAGAGCGGGCCATGCCCAGAGCGGGCCATGCCCAGAGCGGGCCATGCCCAGAGCGGGCCATGCCCAGAGCGGGCCATGCCCAGAGCGGGCCATGCCCAGAGCGGGCCATGCCCAGAGCGGGCCACGCAGCAGAGCGGGCCATGCACAGAGCGGGCCACGCAGCAGAGCGGGCCACGCAGCAGAGTGGGCCATGCACAGTGCGGGTACTGCGCACTACGGTTACTACGCCCTCGAGCTATTCTGCCGCTCGCCTCGTTCTGCCGCGAGCATGCTGCAGCCGCTACGGTTACTGCGCCCTCGAGCTATTCTGCCGCTCGCCTCGTTCCCCTACTAGTTTCTGCCGCTCGCATGCTGCAGCCGCTGACCAGCGCCTATCTTACGGCAGCCTGATCAGAGTATTAGATGCTTTGAAAGTTATTTAATGAGTTAATCCCCGGTCCTTTTAAGGACCAACAATATTTTCAACGTACAACAAATTTATTGAATTATTTCTAATGAAATAAATTAAGAAAAACAGTTTATTTTAAAAAAAATCATTTATTAAAAAATTACTTAAAACTATGGTACAAATTGTCACTAATTTAATTTCATTCAACGGAGGTTACGAGTACGCAGCCACATCCTTTACGTTATACCTGAAGCGCTCCAACCATTTTTTCTTCATCGAACCTGCAACGTAAATCTCAGTGGCGTCTTTGAACGAATCGCGAATAAGTTCTCCTATCGACGTGTAGGGAAGAGAACCAGTGTTCCAATCTAACCCGTGATAGTTACGCTGCAAGTCGGAATTAATATTTTTATAATTTTTTGTTAGATGATTCCACGAGTAGGGTGCATTGAAAAAAAGTACTACGGGGTCTGCATCTTCATCGAGTGGTACGAATGAAAACTCTTTGATGATGTACTCGTGTTCTCTCCGAATATTACGTCCTTCTTTTATGGTACTTCCAGGCTGCACGAAGCAAGTCATGTCTACCACGTAGCGCATCTTGAAGATTAATGCGTGATGAAAAAAACTTGTACCTTTCTTTTATACTAACTTTTTTACATCCCCGCTAACCGAATTGTATTGTACGATTCGATCGTGTAAAATTAGACAGTAAGCAGCAGTCTGTGCAGGAAAATTTTCTCTCGAGTCGAGTTCTATTCGTACGTCGACCGGTGCACTTTTCAAAGATTCGTTTTGTTTGGAGCAATCGATTACAATGAGAGGAATTTTTTCGATGAAGTCTGTTTTAGTTAACGTTGGTTCAGCATCTTTTCCATAATACGAGATTTGAAAGTTGGCGTACATATCGTAAAGTATCGCGTACTCATTCTGATTGATGTTGAGATTTAAATTATTGTAAGGATAGTATTGAGAGTTTAAAAAAAGTTTTACGTTACTTAAATTACAGTGATCGAAAAGACTATAGTTTTCACTATTCACTGATTTTTTGTTGGTCTGTAAACCTACGATGACAAAACGAGGTTTTTCTAATTGATTTGAAGTTTTTACAGTCCAAACGTGTTTGGTTGTTGTGGGTAGCAATGGATACTCGAAAAATTCTTTAGACCTGAAACTCATGGTAATTGCACGATCTTTTCCAAGAAATTTAAGCAAACTTATTCTGTGTGAATCTGATATTAAAATGTAAGGCATTAGCCATTCAATCTTTGAGATATTAATATCGACGACTTCAAATGCTTCGTTACCTGCTTTTGTTTGTATTATAGCATTCAAATCATTTCTCGATCGAGTGATGATTAACTCGAGCTTCACGTTAACTACAATCTTACGATAATCTTCTGCAAAACCTAATATATAACTGAGAGGAATGAACACGTCAAAGTACCCATCCTCGTTGAGTATCTTTTTTTTCTTATCATCCGAATGACCATACCATCCTGAATTTTCAGCAATCAAACTTTGATTAGGATTAAAAGATAACCAATTTTTCATCACCGTGGTTAAACCCACGTTTTTACACCGATCTATTTCAATTCCATTTAACTCTAATCGAACATCGTCGAATAAATGACAAATACCGTTATTAACAAAAAATGTATTTTTCGGTGCTTTTTTCGTAGCGGTATCGGTGAGTTGACCGCAAATATGAAGAATGCTCCGCGATGGTAAAAGGCACAGATCTTGATGTTGTATAGCGATACGAATTTCATCACTGTTGCCATAATTTGCTGCTGTATACGGTTGGTGAGCGTGTATCTCGTAATGAGAGATACTTTCATCAAACGCTACAGGATTTTGAATGCTTAGAATGTCTTCCATTTTTTTTAAAACAGCAAAAGAATATGCAAGTTACTTTCCACCAGGAACTACTTTTAAGCCTAGACTTTTGAAAAACTGGATATTCGCTCGTGTTAACACTTTGAGAGTTCGTTGGCGACTGACCGAAGAAGTGCATTTTGTGTTATTTTTATATGTTTTGGTTTGGAATCCTGCACCGTGAAAGACAATACCCATTATGAAGCTTTTATATGAAGTCGAATCGTTATATTTTCTTCGAGAAAGTTAACCAACTCACCGTCTTGATCGACCACGCGAAACTGAATGTAATCAATACAGGGTACTGTTATAGGTAAGTAAATTACTTGCGAAGGAATTTCGATTATTTTGAAACCAGGATCAGCCACTGGATAAAATTCGTGAATTGTGTGAACTTTTTTGTTATTAACGTACGCTCCGCTCGTGATGTTGCACTCGACTCTTATTGAATTTATTGTAATTATATTTACGTGTGTGTCGGAAATGTGATGATTATTTGCGGAAAGCAGACGATGACTGAATCCTAATATTCTAGCGATTGAATCTCGCGGACGGAAATCAATTTCAGCAGTGCACTTGATTTCACAGTGTAACGTGGTTTCGTTAGGATTTAAAGAGAGTCCAGTATTTATTTTTCTCTGTTTAAGAGTTTCTTGAATATGTTTTTCTATGTTATTAATTTCGTAACAACCGATTGGAAATTCGATCACTTGATCGCCGATATAAAATTTGTTGCACCCAAAGTCGATGTTTGGAGTAGAATTGAAAGTTAAAAATTCAAATAATCCCAAAGAGTAATTTTTATGTGGTGATAATTCAATCGGAGGGTAATACTGAGCTTCTAAAACTGAAGAAAATGCTGACAAAGTAAGCGTAAAAGAGTCCATGATAGTTTGACAGCGGGTAAGCTAAAGCAGCTCTTTATATACCTTTTATCTGGCCGCTTAAAAATTTCAAACATAAATGTCCACAATTATACGTATTAAAATCTTGATATTTTTCAGGATTATATTTTATATTGTCTACATTTAAATAATTCATTAATTCAATCGGAGGGCTTAAATCACCAAAGCTATTGAAGTAAACGACATCTTTTCCTCGCTTACGGTATGCACACCAATGTGTACCAGGTCCGCTATCGTTATCAAGGTTTATAATACCAGATTCGCGATAACGAGGACTTGATAAAGGTAATTTATTTTTCATAAACACGCCTCGAAAATGAGGAATTTTCAATTTATTAGCGTACTTGATTAAATCAAAATTTGTCAGCGGACGATCGGGTAATTTTATTTCCGGCTTTTTTTTTTTAAACCCTTGCCGCTATATCGTTTTAAATACAAACCAAGACCTGTCTTGTATCGTTTCAGGTATAAACCTTTTCCCAAGGCTATTGCTTCCATGGTTTTATTATGTCTTTTACTTTCATCCAAATTTTGACGAGCTGATTTAGCTTCGTTGATCGCTTTGTAAACCCCTGCAGCTCCTCCTGCGAGAGCACCGGTTGCACTAACAAGGAGAGGTCACACCCTCCGGGTCACCGATCTTGACGAAACTTTGGGAATCGTTTTCTTATACCAAAAGATGAAGAAATCTACCAATCATCCCGTCTAATGGGCCTTTTATACCTAGTTCCTACATAGCTTATATCGTATTTTTAGCTCTTTTTGGGTTTTTTTGCGAATTTTCAAAAAATTCCTGTTCGAAGCCTATTACACTTACAAAATTCTGCAACCCCGCATTCTCTTTATTTTTTCATCTTCTTTTGAGAAAAAATATTTTAAAATCTAATTTTGAAGAAATAGTCCATGTAAAATTAAAGTAATCAAAAGCATTTTTTACTGTTTTTTTGGTTTTATGAACTTAAACTGTATGTCGTCAGCCTTATCAAAATTATGTCTAAAAATATTTTTTCTAAAAAATTCATATAAAAACAAAGAAAATTCGGGGTTGCAGAATTCTGTAAGTGCAATAGGCTTTGAGCAGGAATTTTTTGAAAATCAGCTTGTTTTGACACTTTTAACACTTTTGTGCGACTTTTGTGTTTAATTGTAACAATTTTCAAAAAATTCCTGCTCAAAGCCTATTGCACTTACACAATTCTGCAACCCCGCATTTTCTTTGTTTTTATATGAATTTTTTAGAAAAAATATTTTTAGACATAATTTTGATAAGGCTGACGACTTACAGTTTAAGTTCATAAAACCAAAAAAAACAGTAAAAAAATGCTTTTGATCACCTTAATTTTACATGGACTATTTCTTCAAAAATAGATTTAAAAATATTTTTTCTCAAAAGAAGATGAAAAAATAAAGAGAATGCGGGGTTGCAGAATTTTGTAAGTGTAATAGGCTTCGAACAGGAATTTTTTGAAAATTCGCAAAAAAACCCAAAAAGAGCTAAAAATACGATATAAGCTATGTAGGAACTAGGTATAAAAGGCCCATTAGACGGGATGATTGGTAGATTTCTTCATCTTTTGGTATAAGAAAACGATCCCCAAAGTTTCGTCAAGATCGGTGACCCGGAGAGTGTGACCTCTCCTTGTAAGTCCTGCGAATAAAGGCACAAGAGGTAAAAAACCTCCTATTTTTGACGACACCGGGAGAATACGTGGAAATTTTATTTTGTTTTTACCTCCCGATTTTTTTATGGCGGTTCTAGCAGCTTTGAGTGCTGCAGTGATTACACTTTTCGGTGACTTACCTGCAACTCCTGTCTTAGAAGCTGTTTTTATTATACTATTAAACGACGTCATTTTTTTACATCTTTTTTTACACTTCTTTTTAGATTTCTTTCTGGATTTTTTCAAACCCATACCCAATTTTGACTTTGCTTTCATGATATTGGTGACCGCGTACGCGGACGCTTTTTCTCCTAATGACGCGTCGTTGGAAATGACTCTTCCCCAAGCTTTATCAGCTAAAACTCCGTCTGCTGCGTTTCTGGCAGCGATACTTTCTTTATTTTTCGAGTAAGCGACGTCGTGCTCTTTACACGCAGAATCGAGTTGGTTAATCGGTTGATCACCGCGAGCTAGTCTAGCGGCTTATTTTGTGCCGGGTCCGCAGTAATTATATCCAGGTAAGTGAAGCTCGAAGGGAAGTTTGTTAATAATTTTATTTATCAACCCGTATCCTCGCTTCTTTTTCTTTTTACCGTATATGATCATTCCTTTACGAAGGTCGATTTACGACTAAACTATAATCTATAAAAACAAAGTATTTATACCAATCACCTCATTCTCATTTACAATCTCACACGATCAACATGGAATTTATTCAAAATAACGTTAAATTACCAGTGGGAAATTTTGACGTCCTCGCTGAACGGGGAAAAAAAGAAAATCGTCACGGTGATTTGCTTCCGAGCAGCATTAGAGCGGTCATTTCTGGTCCGTCGGGGTATGGAAAAACGAACAGCATGCTAACGCTGCTGGTACATCCCAATGGATTAAAATTTGAAAACGTATACGTATATTCAAAGTCATTGAACCAACCAAAGTATCAATTTTTAAAGAAACTTTTGGAACCTATCGAAGGTCTTCAATATTTTCCGTTCTCGGATAGCGAACAAGTCATTGCACCATCCGAAGCTTTACCAAACTCGGTGTTTATTTTCGATGATATTTCTAGCTGTTCGCAAGCTAACGTAAAAGCTTTCTTTTGCATGGGACGTCACAAAAACGTAGACTGCTTTTATCTTTGTCAGTCTTACGCCGCTGTTCCAAAACATCTCGTGAGAGATAACGTAAACTTTTTAATTTTATTTCGTCAAGATGAAATGAACTTGAAGCACATTTACGACGATCACGTCAACAGCGATATGAAATTTGAAAAATTTAAAGAAATAAGTTCAAAGTGTTGGAGCGATAAACATAGTTTTTTAGTCATAGACAAAGAAAAAGATATTAATAAAGGACGTTACAGAAAAGGATTCGATTGTTTTATAATAAATATAACGTAACTTGAAATTCATCAGTCTGCAGTGAGACGTCATAGCGATAGCATGGCTGACTTTATTCGCGAGAAAAATATTCTCAAAGAGCTTGTAAAAGCTCGCGAAGCAGTTAAACGAAAGTATGACTTGATTAAATTTCAAAAGGATAACACCGATCGTGTTTTACAGGAAACGTTTAAACCCATTACCGACCCGCTCTATGAATTGGTTGAAAACAAAAAACGTATAAAATTAGATGAAAGCTTTGATCGAAGCTCAGTATCGGATCAAAATTTTTCAACTGCAGATTCATCGTTAAATGAAAAATCAATTATTGATGAAAATGAAGATCACGACTCCATCAAATTTTTTAATCAGTCTGAAAATACGAATAGCGCTGGTGAAGTAATACAAATCAAAGCTGCCGAGCAAGATAATTTATATGGCTTGAAGAAAAGAACGAAAAATGGATATCAACTTGGAAATGCGATTGTGAAATTTGAAAAAGATAATATAATTGTTAATAACAAAACTTATCCCAGAACTCAAGGTCTGTTCGAACTCGTTGTTTATAAAAACCCGAAAAATTATGACATTTCCGATACTACTTACTATAAACAAATTCTCGAGCAAACTAGTGCGCATAAAAAAGGAAACGAACCAGGTGGTGAGTTAAAAAAACATGCAGCTAGTAATAAATATAGAAATATAATTGCGGATCTCTTTCAAGCGAGTCCTATAAAATCACGAATACCTTTTAAAAAACATAAAACTGTAATGTTGAGTCGAAAATCGTCGACTCCAGTGAAAAGAGGAGGAGGTATAATACCTAGATTTAAAGTTGCCAAACGCGACAATAAATTTCAGTACGTTTTTTGGGATGATGCAAACGAGCTCGTTGATAGACTACGATTATTAATAGCCGAGCAAGCTGCAGGTAATTTGAGTCATACCAATGAAGTACATTCGATTTTAGAAGAGCTCAGGGAGGGTGGGTATATATACTGAACACGCAAGAATTTTTCATCATTATCGCAATGCCTACCGACGTATTCGGAAGAAAAATTGAAAAAATAGCAAGCAGACAAGGTCCTCCTGGCAACGGATTCAAGCTTACACGAGACGGAAATTACGACGTTGTAAATAAAAGAATTTGTAACTTGGCCGAGCCTGCTAACGCGGGTGACGCGGTTAATTTAAGCAAGCTTCAACGATCCATAAAAGAAGATCATCTTCAGTTAAAAAAAGAAATATCCGACTGGTTGGTTACATTTAAAACGGAAATCAAGCAAATTTTAGAAAATGGAAAAAGTCGTGAATGAAATCCATCGCCCTGCACGCAGAAACTTTCTTCGTAGAAAAGTCAAAATGGTACGTCCTTTGGACACGCTTCAAGCCGATTTGATAGAGATGCAATCATATTCTAGAGAAAATAAAGGTATGCGTTATTTACTTACAGTGATCGATTCGTTTTCAAAAATGGCGTGGGCGCGCGCGGTTAAAACCAAAAGTGGTTTGGACGTGTCAAACGCCATGGAATCGGTGTTGAAAGAAATTAATTCTCCGGTGTGTAATCTTCACGTTGACATGGGAAAAGAATTTTACAATAAACATTTTCAAGATCTTATGAATAAGTATAAAATAAATATGTACTCTACTTACACGGGTCTGAAAGCATCGATCTGCGAAAGGTTCAATCGCACGCTCAAAAGCGAGATGTGGCGTCGTTTCAGTCTCAATGGTAATTACAAATATTTAGATATTCTACAGGATTTAATAGATTCTTATAATAATCGCAAGCATCGTACTATAGGTATGAAACCAAAAGAAGTTAACGCTAAAAATGTACCTTTAATTTTGAAAAGATTGAATAAAATAAAAGTTAAAAAAAGACCAAAGTTTAAAATCAACGATAAAGTTAGAATCAGCAAAGTAAAAAAAATTTTCGAAAAAGGATTCGTCCCCAACTGGAGTAATGAAATATATACCGTAACTGATGTAAATAAAACGTATCCTCCCACCTACAAGTTGAAAGACGCCAGTGATCAACCTATCGTTGGCTGTTTTTACGAGGAAGAAATGATGAAAACCGATTGTCCTGATATTTATTTGATTGAAAAAGTTCTCAAAAGAAAAAATGATATGGTTTATGTAAAATGGCATGGTATTAATGAGAAAACTTGGATACATAAAAATGACTTGTTAAAATAAAAAGAATTGTAGCTTTTGGATCAATAAAAATTTTTATTTTTAAATATACATACGTTTTACATTTTCTTATCTGCAAATTTAATTTTACCATCACCTAGATAGTTTAAAAAAAGATTAGAACTTTCAGCAGCAGTTTTCATATCTTTCAGAACCTTCGGTTCTTGCTCGAAAAGGGTTTGAAATCTGGACGGAAGAAAAACTTGAAACTCTTTATCCAGCGATACGACCACTTTAGGTCCAAATCTTGTTTTTACTTCTCTAAAAGCAGTCACTTTGTACTGCGTTGAAACGTTCAAGTCCGTTAACTTTTTCTTGGGTAAAAAAGTCATTCCACCAACGAGATTTGCACGAGAGAAATCCATTTTTTCTGTAACAAAAAAATCAAACTTTATTAAAAATCACTGTGTACTATTCGATAGATGATTATTAAATAGATTCTTTGATATTAAATAGCTCACCTTTAATGTTGATACTACGGTTAGCTTATATGCAACGTCTCTTCGGAGGAGGTTCGTATCTGTCGAGATCTATGATGAGAATGGGGTCCGAGTCTTGGGTCTCCTGCTTAAATACATTATTTTGAGCTTCCCCCACCCTTTCGTAAATTACTTGTACATCGTCTTCTTCTTCTTCCACTTGCTCGATTTTGTCGTCCTGTTGAGAGAACATTTCTACCTCCGGAAACATGTCAACATCGCTGTCTTCTTTTTGCAAAGTGCAGCCATTTTCTTCTTCCAAAGCATTCTCCGGGATCATGTAATGCCCCCATGCAAGCGTGTGAGTTTTTTCACTCAAAATATATCGCTTGTCGTCCATTGGGCAAATAGCCGTCTTTTCTTCTCTCTCGGTTCGAACAATGTGACGTCTAGACCTTATATTATTTTGAACGACTCTTTTTTGCGTTTCGTTGAAAAGACAGTACTCGTAATCCTCGAAAAGTATTTGCTTTTTCACGACGCCATGTTTTACACCTTTCGCCTTTTTTAAAGGCTCTTGACCTTGTATTTTCAAACTGTATAATTTCGCGCGAAGCCCAACGTAAGTTTTAATCAGTGCACCTAAGCATAAAAAAAGTATATGAAGAGAAAAAGAATTTGATTTATAATTTTTTTATACCTTTTAGTTCATCTTTGAATAGTCCAAGCTCTTTTTTATTGACTCGCGGTAAACCAAACACGTTATCCTCCGGGTAGTCGTACGTATCAAATTTATCTAGATTTTGTTTCATAAATTCATAAAAGTTCACTCCCCTTATGTGATATATAAATGAATCAGTATCTGAATACATCATTGTAACCAGTGGGCCTAATTTCTTTTTAATGAATGAATAATGAAATTCATACATTATAGTTTTAGAAATTTTAAGGATCGACAGACCCGCGTATATAGGTTTTTTTATCGTTACTTCGGTTGGAGCGAGTTGAATTGCTACTAGATTTTCGTCTATTATGGAAACGCTGTGGAAGTTTGGTCTAGAAATAAGGGCCATTGCACTGTATCTCCCGATCCACTTGTGACAGAGTTTAACGCACTGTCTGTTTCTCGGATTTTCTAACGATTTACCTAGAAAATTTTTTTCGTTCAAACAAAGTTTTTATTTCAATTAAAACAATTCTTACCGAAACAGCTGTTGACGAGCAGCTTGTAAAAATTTTTTTCAAACTCGTTTTTTGCGTTTTTTCTTTTTTCATTATTATACAGAACGTAATCTCTCATCCAGGGCTTTTGTTTGAATTTCAAAGCTCGATGTACTTCTTTTAGAACCAAACCATTTCGCAAGGCTTGCTTTAATACGGTGTAATGAAGGACGTAGCGGTCTTTGTCGTAAAAAGTAGTCATAAGTTTTTTCTGATTTGATCCCCCAGGTGGCACACGTGATTCGGGTAAAAACGGTAAATCATTGTGCTCGTCGTGAAGCTTTTCCGGGTACGTCATTGAAACTTCTAAAAACATACCCTCGGGAGAATCATCGGGTAAATTGTAAAGCTGTGGATCACTTACGTCCTCCACCCACTCGAATCCGCCATAGGGGAGCATGGACGTCATAACACATCCTGTTTGAGAAAATATAATTATATATTTGTCATAAAAAATGATAATAAACGATAATAAATGAATACATAACATAAAGGTTGTTACAGTCCAAGTACAGCAAAAAGCTCTCTTCTTTTTCAGGATCGTAGTCGTCTAAATACCTGTTATTCGCCTCTGCGTGTCGGTGAGAAGCTTGCGATAAACCTCCTCTTATTCCTTTTTCAACAAACATAAGCATGTCAATATCGGTTAAAAGCTCGAGCTCGAGATCCGGATCATTTTCGTTTTTCTTATATTTCAACAATGCTTGCCAAGTCAGCGAAGGAGTAGAAACAAAATATGCCGGGTCGAGCTGATAGCTTTCCATACTCATCGATCTGAAGCATTGAAAGATCTGAGTCAAAAGCATCACGTCCACTTTCAAGTACAAGTCCGAATACTCTCCTAGAGTTTTACATTCAAAAGTTTCCCACACTTTTTTCGCATGAGAGTAATCTTCGTCGCTGATGTGTGTTTCATTGAGCTTGTTGTAAAAACTTTCTTTGTCGGGCAATCTCGTGGTTTCCAAAGAGGCGAAATTTTCCGTAAAGTCGTAACTGTACACTCCTTTTTTTAACAACAATTCGATTTGATCGGCGCTGTATCCATCTTTGAAAAATTCTTTTTTTATGATGTCGTGTTTAGACAACGTTTTTGCAAGACAATCGAGGCTTGCAGGTAGAAATCTGAAACTGTCTATGAAACAGAAACTGATGTTACTACCCTTGATATGTTTCTTAAAGCTAAGAAAATTCTCCTTCGACTTGGAAAGAAGTTCAATTTTTCCGTCCAAAACCGTTGAAGTCGCAAGCTCTTTGATTAAAAAATGTAAGTCGTAGGACAATCGATGAAAAGTGACGGGCAGACTCCTTTTCTCTCTAAACAACAAATTACAAAAGTTGTGGGCACATCCTCTGTATTCTCCAGTTAGATGCGAATGCTCCTTTACTCTAACCTCTCCAACCTTAAAATTATGAATTAATAAAAAAATATTCAATAAAAAAAAATTTTTCCATAAAAAAAATTACCTTAAACTTTTTTTTACAAATGCTGCACGTATCGGCAAGAAAATGAGCTCGCTGCTGCTCAGGTGTAAGCTCTAACGGCACTATGTTTTTATAAATTTCTTCTACCTGATTTTTTATATCAACTAATTTTAAAATAAACCACTGAGCTGGAGTCATGCACGTCTCATCCTTCTGTCTATAGGATTCATATCTGGAGAGCGAATCATCGTAGCTGCAGTGTAAATAAAAAGCAATGCTGTGAGCTTGGTGCTGCTGAAAAGCTTTTCCTTCGTTAACGGGTAGTAGTAGAGACTCAATATCGGCGTACAATATGAAGGGACACTCCAGTTGAGCGTTAAACATTGAAAATTTTAATTTATTGTTACTTTTGTCGGGTAAATTAACTTTACATTTATTTACAAGTTCGCATTGAACCTCGTGAGAATCGAGTTTCTCTTGAGCTTTAAACCAATTCATACATCTCGGACACACGTAAACTTTTTTCTTACCCTTTGAAACTTGTGCCGAAAGTAGTCTTGATATGTCTTTAATAAGAACGTAGTGCCAGTCAGTATCAGCTTCCTCCTCCTCTTCCTCCACTTCTTCCATTTCTTCATCATCGAAGTACGATCTTTGAATCAATAAAAGATTAACGTGTTTTTCTTGTTTTTTTGAAGTAAGGTGACAGGGGTTTATTTTAAAAGTTTCTTTACTCTTTTTCAACATGTAAACGTTGACGGAAATCTCGTTTTGAGCTTCGAAGCGGGGCACGTCACGAAGTTTTACCGGAAATTCAATTCCTTCAAAATTAAGCTCGTTTTCATATTGCTTATACTTAGACGAGAGATAAGCATGATTTTTTCTTTCAATTGGATGTAAAGCAGCTAGAACTGACCAAAGAAAGCATTTCTGATCGCGATTTTGAATATTGATGCAAGCTCTCCTTTTTTTTATTTTTTCAGGCAGATCGATGTAAGAGCTTGCGCGAAGTTGATTTAATTCTGCGATATTTATTGTCAATCGAAGAATAGAAGACAGCGAAAACCCACTTCCCCTCGACTCGAAATCGTCATTTCGTTTCTTATAGACGCCGCGATGTTATTTTCAAACCATTCATTCAGATTCGTACTTTGATAAATCGACGCGTATGCAGTACTAAAAAACTTAGTTTGAGGTTCCGATTCCTCGTCTGATTTTAATAAAACAAAGTCTGCAGCTAATTCAGCGTTGCATTTAATCGAAGGAAATTCGTTTAAGACTAATTTTATTTTCGATTCGAAAACTTTTTTCGCCTCTTCGAAAAAAGATTCAAGAGTTATGTGAGATAGGTTAGAAATTACCGCAGACCTTATTCTGTTTTCAAAAGCAGAGTTCAAAAAATCCCAGCTTACACCAGCTGTTGATTCTGCAGCTTGAAAATCGTCGATATATTCCGCAGCTCGCAAATCGCCGATATTTTCTGCAGCTTGCAGATCGCCTCCAATTTTTAAATCTCGGTCTTGAATTTCCCACATCCAGCCTGCACCGTCGATACCGTCCTGCTGCACGTCGACGACCTCCTCGTCGAGAACGTGCTGCACTTCTTCCTCCTGTGCGTCTGCGAAGTGCTGCTGTTCGAGCACTCTACTTACCTGATCCGGCTCGTCTTCTTCCTGACGATGAACGTCAACGATGTGTACCTGTTGGTGAGCATCATGGACGTGTGCAAGTTGCTGTGCTTTTTTTATTAAAAAAAGCAGCTTTTGTTTAATATATAAATATTGACACAGGCAAGTATTAATTTTTTGCTTTATGTGTCTCGAAAATTTATTATTTTCAAGCTCGCTCTCCAATTGCGTTATGGCTGAAGAAACGATATTCATCCATCTTTGAAAGTCTTCGACATCCGCCGTGTCGGCAAATTCTCGAAGACTGCTCATGCAGAGCTTCACTGTAGATTCGTGATAGTTGATGTCCATGTTGAAAAAAATTTCAAAAGAATGATGTTCGAAGGATGATGCTGCTAGCTCGGTTAGGAGAAGAATGATTCTTCGGCTTGAGTCCTATCTGTTTTATACACTTCCTACCCCTTCTTGGGTGGGAGGGGGGGTGGTGCATCGGTAGTAAAAAAAGTATATAATGAGGTCCAAAATTTGACGAAGAGCACATTCATCTTCAACTCATCTGACCGACAAGATTTCAAACACACGCCATGCAGCACGCCGTGGATTTTCAGGCCTTCGTCAGAAGCTCAAACATCCTGGTGCCGAAGGAGCTTGCAATTGTCCCCATCGGAGCTGAAGATGAAAATCCGGTGACGGTGCTCTTCAAGCCGGCGGTTCTTTACAAGAAACTTTTACCGTCGGAGAAGAAAGTCAACGACTTTGCGCAGAATTATCTGCACAAGATTCAGTACAATAGCGGATCAACACCTGCATCTGACCTGCTTAAAATTTTACACAGGAATTTGAAAAATTCAACCTGCATCTTCGTCAAGGGCTATCAAAAAAAAAGACTGCTGGAGGAATTATTGCCTGAGAAGTAAGTAAATTTTATAGCACTTTCACATGAAATTTTTGAAATTTCACTTTTTTATGAAAAACTTCTCCTTTTTTCTTCAGAATCGTTCGAGACCTTGAAGAAGAAGAGTTCAACGCACCCGCGCTTAAAATTATGGTGGAAAACGTCAACGTCCCATGCAGCAATCACACGTCGCACCAGAACATTTGTGCCTTGAGGAACGCGCTTGCGATAAAAAAGTATGTACTTTTATCTCGCCGTCAGCGTGCAGCTTCAGATGGTTTCATGGAAGACCGAGATGAAATTGATGAATTTAAAAATAAAGAAATTATCTACTCTATGTACACGTAAAATGTATTGTTTTCAATAAATTTTTTTTTACTTTAAATTATGATTACCTTTTTTTTCCTTGTGAGTCATATATTTTTACTTTATAAAATTAAAAATTCTTAAAGTTTTTAAAATGATAAAATTAAAAGTTTAATAATAAATTTCATACTGGTTAATTTTCAAATTATTTGTTATTGAAAATCTAATTATTTATTTAATCTTTGTTTTAAATTATAAATCTCTTATTATTGTTTAAAATAGTTTTGAAAAGTAATTTAAAATCATAAAAAATATTTAAAAATTATCCGAGGTCGATAAAGTAGATTATCTACTATTTGCAGAATGATAAAAAAAAATTTAATGTAATATGAAATAATAAACATAATAAATCCTTCTACACTCAATGTGGAATAAAACAAGTCTCCAGTGATGCCTTATGCATTCCCTATACGGCGGAGGCATCAACTGCTGGGGAAAGAAGTGATGAGTGTGGAGCGCATGTCAATGCAATGATGTACGTTGACTTCTTGCTGCACTGCATGTAGCTGGCATTATTTTTTTTACTAAATATTTCAGTAAATTGATTTTTTTTCTTCGAAAGTAATTAAATTCAAATAAAAATTTCATTTGTTTAAAAATTTTTGAAAAGCAGTACTACAAACTTGTATTAACAGTATAGGTGGCGCCATCACTACTACGCCGCGATTGCAGACTCGCGAGCTCGTCAGTATCCCTTTGTTCTCGTTGCAGTCAACTCGTGCCTTTGTTCTCGTTGCTGTCAACACGTGTATTTTTTTGGAAGTCCCGAGCAAAATGGAAGCCCCGAGGAAAGAGTATTGGGAGGATATAGACATCACCTTTGAAAGAAAAGCTTCTGTCATCAATCCATGGCATCCACGCAGCATGGATGATTTTCGGCCTAACCTGAAAATACTGGATGCGATGGAAAAAAATTCCAAACTCGATCCGCCACTACCATACGAGTACGATGATTTTGGGTACTACGAGTACAATCCTGAAATCAACAAAAGAGTAGCCGATCTAGTATCCTCGTGGACTGATTTTAAAATCGTATTGGAGTGGATCCGTGAATCAATCACCGAAGTGCATAAGATTCTTAAAAGATTGGCTGACGAGAACATCGACGAGATCAAATCGGTGAAAAAACAGCGAGAGTACATAATGTCTTATATTCCGCAATAGTTTTTATCTTTTTTTTCATTTTTACAAACTTTTTTACACAATTTACCCTTTACTTCTTTTTCTATTTTTTTGCAGTCATTTTATATATTTTTACAGTTTTTTCACCCCGGCTCTTTTCAGGGCCAACAATATTTTTAAACATATGAGCAATCTATAGATAAACCTGTCCTTTTAAGGACTAAATAAAAGATTATCCTACCTTACCCTAAATAAATATTTGTTTTATTGAATTTTTATTTCAGTGAAGGAAGGTAAGTTTAAAAATTTATTCCTGATGAGATCCAGAAATTTTTCATGTACCAGCACGGTTCTGCTAGCACCGGGGAGCATTCTGATTGGTGCGCTGTAGCTCTCGCTCTGATTGGTGCGCTGCAGTCGTGGATGGTGACGCGAGGTTAGTTTCTCTCGTAGCCGATGCAGCAGCTTTTTTCAAGGATGGATGCAGCGCTCGACGACTTTTTTTTTCCTCGATGATGACGCGAGGTTAGTTTCTCTCGTAGCCGATGCAGCAGCTTTTTTCAAGGATGGATGCAGCGCTCGACGACTTTTTTTTTTCCTCGATGATGACGCGAGGTTAGTTTCTCTCGTAGCCGATGCAGCAGCTTTTTTCAAGGATGGATGCAGCGCTCGACGACTTTTTTTTCCTCGATGATGACGCGAGGTTAGTTGTACCCGTAGCCGATGCAGCAGCTTTTTTCAAGGATGGATGCAGCGCTCGACGACTTTTTTTTCCTCGATGATGACGCGAGGTTAGTTGTACCCGTAGCCGATGCAGCAGCTTTTTTTCAAGGATGGATGCAGCGCTCGACGACTCTTTTAATCCTCGATGATGACGCGAGGTTAGTTGTACTCGTAGACGATGCTGCAGTTTTTCCAAGGACGGATGCAGCGCTATGACTTTTTTTTTCCTCCCGATGATGATGTGAGGTTAGTTGTACCCGTAGAAGATGCTGCAGTTTTTCCAAGGACGGATGCAGCGCTATGACTCTTTTTTTTTCCTCCCGATGATGAGGTGAGGTTAGTTGTACCCGTAGACGATGCTGCAGTTTTTCCAAGGTCTGGGGAGCAGTTTTTTTAACATCACACATTTTTTTTTAAATTTAATATATTATTCATTCGTTTGAAATATTTTTAACCTTGAAAAAGGCTTTTTTTTAACGTTAAATTTGTGAAAAATGACAGTTTGCTACGTTATAAAAATATGCAAATTACATTAAAAAAATTCATTCTTACGAATTAATTACAAACGGTGCTGATATGACCTTGATCATTTTCATGAAATAGTTTATTTTACGTTTGAAATATTTTTAGCCTTGAAAAAGGCTTTTTTAATTTTTTTTATTTATAGTACATATATACATTTTTTAGCCTTGAAAAAGGCTTTTTTTTTACAATATTTTAATGATAATAACACATAAATCAAATTATTGTTTTTTAAAACTGTGGTGCATAAATGTGCAATGATCCAAGAAGTTCCCTTCCTGCTCGAGACTCGCGAATCTTTCTGGATGGTTTCTATTATGCAATATTAAATCCCTGACGAGGTCCGACGGTAAGTTTTCTGCAGCTCTTCTCAATGCTTGCAGATAGTGTGCGGTCCCGGGTATTTTTCTTTCATCGAGGTCCTCCTCCTCCTCGCTGCTCTCCTCTCGGCTACCATCATGAACCTCAGTCGAGGCGTTTGAAAGAGCATCCTGCTCCTCCGTGGTTGAAGTCACCTCGAAGTTGAAGTTGTCTGTTTCTCCGTTGTGATCGGAGTCATCCCCGATGTTGACCTGGATGACGTTTTCTGGAGATGGTGGTGGAGTCATCAGGGGCGGAGGTGATTCAACTCTGTTGAAGCCTGGAGGAAGAATAAGTTCCACCTCAAAGTCGTTGACTTCCTCGGGGACATCTAGCAAGACCTTAATCTTAAGGGAGCTCATGGTGACGGAGAGTTAATCAAAAGAATGATTAAAATTTGATGAAGAGCTTTCTTTTATTCCTTTAATCCTAGCACAGTGGGAGGAGGGTGGGGGGGGGGGTTGCACAGTCTTCTCAACATCACGCAGGGTGGGGGTAACACCTCAAGTTCAAGGAGTTATATAAGTCGCGCGATTAGGATTTTTTTTATTTCAAATCAACCTTCGAGATGGAAGACGACGGACTCCTCGACTTTTTCCGGCAAAACGGATTCATCTTCGCTGACGAGGCCGAGTTCATGGTGGTGCTGGAGAACATGGATGCCGCAGAACAACCACCAGCTACACCTCCTCCCGCGGTCGAGCAGCAGCACGACTTCCTGATGCCACTGCAGGGAATAGATTTTTCCTCGCTGCCGTATGAGACGTACTACCACCTGCAACCAGCATCCAACTTCCTCGTGGTTGGTGCGGAAGGACAATTCCGGCTCACTCCTGAGGATGATGATGGAAAAGCTGCCACTACGAACGGAACTTGCTTAACCCACAATGTGGAAATTTTCGGTGAAAAAAACCTAGATCTTCAGGTCATCAAACCGGACGTCAACGAGAAGGAAGAGGAGTCGAATGATGTTCTCCTAGATGACGTTATGGAGGTCATCAGCGCTGACCTGCAGGAGGACGAGGATGTGTTGGAGGCAACCTTCGACATGTCCGAGTTTGTACAATACTTGAATCCTTCTAAAGTAAGTTATAAAGTTGTATAAAATTTAAAAATGATTTTTTTCATCTTTTGATAAATTATTCATCTTTTTTTTTTTAGAATGAGAAGGCGTCTGAGAAGGAAGCGGTAACTGCGGGCGTGATGGAGGTTGCACCAGCTGCGGGGATCTCCGGGGATGCATCATCTGAATCATCTCCTGTACATATATTCATTATTATTTTTCATTATTATTTTTAAAATCTATCATAAAATCAATTAATGATTTTTTTCAGCGTTCTCCTGTCAAGCTAGCAAGGGCGTCAACACCGCGAGTGAGGAGAAAAATTCATTCTCCAAAAAAGCATCCAAACTATTCACCATCGAGACACCGTCAAAGATTGGCTTCGGGCGATCGTCAAACAACGAGACCAGCTCGAGGTGTGCGACGTCAACGATCTCCATCAATGGACCATCCTCGTCGTGTGCGTGTACGTTGGGAGGAGAGAGGCGAGCGCAGATCACCGTCATCAGATCAACATCATCACCGAGGCATACACGGACAACGAGAAAATCGGCATCGGCGCACGCCTTCAGAAGAGCGACGTGAAGCTCGTTATCGAAGACGACGTCAAGAAGAGCAACGTAAACCATGGAGTCGTGGATATAAAAAATACAATAAAAGATATTAATCATTTTTATTTAAGATTGTATTTTTTCCTCTAAGTTGAATAAAAAAAAAAAAAGTTATTAAAATAAAAAAAATAAAAAAAGCCTTTTTGAAGGCTAAAAATATTTCAAACGTAAAATAAACTAATTCACGAAAATGATCTTTTTTACTCGAAATATACCGCTTGTCATCCATTGGGCAAATAGCCATCTTTTCTTCTCAATTATCAAAAGGCCTTGAATTTACTAATTGCATTAATTTTCCATCTTAAATATGAAAACTCATTATAACTATTTTATTTTTATTTTAAAGTTAATCATTCATCCGAAACAATTCAATAAAGAATTCAATAAATAAATTTGTTGTACGTTGAAAATATTGTTGGTCCTTAAAAGGACCGGGGATTAACTCATTAAATAACTTTCAAAGCATCTAATACTCTGATCAGGCTGCCGTAAGATAGGCGCTGGTCAGCGGCTGCAGCATGCGAGCGGCAGAAACTAGTAGGGGAACGAGGCGAGCGGCAGAATAGCTCGAGGGCGCACTAACCGTAGCGGCTGCAGCATGCTCGCGGCAGAACGAGGCGAGCGGCAGAATAGCTCGAGGGCGTAGTAACCGTAGTGCGCAGTACCCGCACTGTGCATGGCCCGCTCTGCTGCGTGGCCCGCTCTGGGCATGGCCCGCTCTGGGCATGGCCCGCTCTGCTGCGTGGCCCGCTCTGGGCATGGCCCGCTCTGTTTTATCTACTCTCATGATACCGCCGTACGTGCCCAATCGCTCGTGAATCAAGTTACCTTTAGTTGCCCAGCTCTTACTTACTTATCATACACGCGTAACCCACACTTGTTATCATACTTCATAATTATCGCAATCTATTTGCAAATCATTATCAATTATTCTTAACCATATCAATTCCACAGAAAGCGCGCGCCAGCACACCGATATCGATATTTCAAACGTCCGCGCCCCGCCGGTGTAGAATACTTGGCGCCTGGTGTAATTTACCAACCTCGCCATTTCGTTCATAACATAGTCCAGGCTTTTTGGCTTAAATGCTTGCACGGAAAAAAGAATTGTAGGCAGAACCCGTGCAATCAACACGGGAATGGACCTATTCGAATCCTTCCAGCCAATGACAGCTCTTCTTAAACGTAAAAAATTTTTTTTAATTATTGTTTTATATGCAATAAAGTGAAGATTTAACACTGAATTTTTGTATTATTACTGTAATTTTTATCATAAAAAATATTTTTCTTTTGTTGGTCAGTGTGGTTAGAAAAATAGTTAAGTGTTCTAGTCGTATAAATTTCCTTCCTGTACCAGTTCGTAATAATTGTATTATTATGCTTAATGAGTGTAATACTGTAATGCCTAAAAATTGATTCTATCGTTTTTTTCAATTTCATGAGTAAAAACTAAATTCTTATCATAATCATTAAAAACATTCAGTCCCTGTTATTAGTCCACACGGGTGCCCACGCGTGTGGTCACACGTAAAGTTAAAAGTATGATAATTTTTTTTCTATACTTGTAAATACCCTGCTACGAAAAATCCATTGAAGTCCATTGAAAATTTTAATGGTTTTCAATCGGTTTTTCAATCGGGACTTTTAATAGGCGTTTCGCCGATTAATTACGATTGAAAAAGGAATTGTTATTGAAGTCGATTAAAATCTATTGAATAGTGCGATAGAAATCCATTGATTTCGATTGAAAAATTGAATGGATTCTAATGGGTATCTTAATCGGTACTTTTAATCGGCACTTTCCCAATTGGTTTCGATTGAACGATGAAGACCAATAGAAATTTATTAACTTTTAATCGATTTCAATGGAAATCAATAGATTCTTTTAAGTTAATGGGGTTTAATAGATTTCAATAGATTTTAATTTTTCTAAACTAGTTTATATATGTAAAATTTTAAAAAACTATAATCTAATAATAAGATCTTTTATGTTTAAAAGATCCTAGTCGATTGCAACGAGGCAATCAGTTCAAAAATTATAGTAAAGCAGATCTTAGCTACTTAAGGAGGCTTGGCAGTTTTTTCAAAATCCAAAAGTAAGAACCCAAAAAATTCCTGTAGATTCCTTGAAGTAAGACAAACAACTTTCCTATTTAACATAACAATGGTTGTCGGACTCGTTTTCGAGAAAAAAATCAGTTTAGAATTTTTTTTTTAACATGGGCTCTTATGGAAAAAAACATTTAAAAATTTGGCAAATCATCAAAATCCACAAGTTTACTACGAGTCAGGTGTCATTTTAAAGATAAAAATTTGAAGATTATTTTAAAATTATAAAAATTTAAGATTATTGGACTAATTTACAAGAAAAATAGAAAATTGCGGTACATAACCTTCAAAACATGCAATTTTTCGACGTTTTTAAAAATTTTTTATCTTAAATTTTGTTTCAATATGTTTAAAAATGATAAATAATCACTTACTCATAAAAATAAATAAAAAAAATACTTTTTTTCTTATTTTCAATTTCATGCACCCGCAAGGGCCCCCGCTAGGTACGACCCCTACGCTGCCAAGCCTCCTTAAGTATGAAAATTTTACACCAGTAAAATATTATTTTACACCAGTATATGTAATCCAAAAACGCAGACTTCAAATTTAGGTGAAGGTTACAGGTAGCCATCTATTGGTTTGATATTGTAAAAATCGATTGGAATCTATTGAATTCCATTGATTTTTATGGCCAAAGAAAATTAAAAAAAATGAACCGGTTTGAATGGTTTTTTCAATAGGAATGAATGGATTTTCATGAACTTCCTTCTTATAATAGAAACTTATAACTGTCGAAAATTTTTGGAGTTCAAAATGATAAATCGATTTAAATGGTTTTTTCAATGAGAATGAATAGATTTCAATGGGTTTTCTTTTCAAAGATAATTGATTGCCGAAAATTTTATGAGCTTAAAATAATAAATCAATTTGAATGGTTTTTTCAATGGGAATGAATGGATTTCAGTGGACTTTCCTCCCAATGGAATTTAATTTTTGCCAATTGACCTTATCCATTATTTTCGTGGAAAAAAATCATTTCAAATGACACATTTTTTAAAGCTCATTCCAATTGGGACCATTCAAATTCATTGAGTTTAAACTATGGTTTCGAGTATATTTTTTTATGCAGAGCTAATTTCTATTTAAAAGAAAGACCATTAAAAACCCTTTTATTTCCATTGAAAAAATCATTCAAATCTATTTATTTTTATTGAGCCAATAAAATTTGCGACCATTGATTTCTATTGAGAAAAGGTACCATTGAAATCCATTCGTTTCCATTGGCAAAACCATTTAAATCTATTTATTTTTATTGAGCCAATAAAATTTGCGACCATTGATTTCTATTGAGAAAAGCTATCATTGAAATCCATTCATTTCCATTGACAAAACTGTTCAAATCTATTTATTTTTATTGAGCCAATAAAATTTGCGACCAGTGATTTCTACTCAGAAAAGCTACCATTGAAATCCATTCATTTCCATTGGCAAAACCATTCAAATCTATTTATTTTTATTGAGCCAATAAAATTTTCGACCATTGATTTCTATTGAGAAAAGGTATCATTGAAACCCATTCATTTCCATTGACAAAACTGTTCAAATCTATTTATTTTTATTGATCCAATAAGATTTGTGACCATTGATTTCTATTGGGAGAAAGTACCATTGAAAACCATTCGTTTCTATTGGAAAAACCATTCAAATCTATTTATTTTTATTGAGCCAATAAAATTTGCGACCAGTGATTTCTACTCAGAAAAGCAACCATTGAAATCCATTCATTTCCATTGGCAAAACCATTCAAATCTATTTATTTTTATTGAGCCAATAAAATTTTCGACCATTGATTTCTATTGAGAAAAGGTACCATTCAAATCCATTCATTTCCATTGGCAAAACCATTCAAATCTATTTATTTTTATTGAGCCAATAAAATTTGCTACCATTTATTTCTATTGAGAAAAGGTACCATTCAAATTTATTCACTTCCATTGAAAAAACCATTGGAATCAATTAATTTTCATTGAATAAAAAAGGTCCCATAGAAATCAATTGGTATCGATTGAAAAATTTCACTCTGTCCATTGGGACAATTCAGAACCATTAAAAACCATTCAGTTTGAATCGAACTCAATGGTTTTGAATGGATTTTTTGTAGCAGGGTAACTTTGGGAGCCCAGGGTCAACTCCTGGCGCATCTGGTCGATCTTTCCAAGAAGTTTTCCTTGTAACCGGTCCTTAAGATCTCTACTAAAATATACAGTGCATCAAGTCGACTCCCGGTGCTCGAGACCTACACTGAGGTATAGGGTGCACCAGGTCGAGTGCTGACGCACTCGATCGGCTTCTCCTGGAAGTTTTCCTTCTATCCGGTTCTTAAGAGCTCCACTAAGGTATACGGTGCATCAAGTCGACTCCTACTGCACTGGGTAGACTTCTGGAGTTATCGCGGTTGTAACCGGTGTTTGAGACCTAAAATAAGGTATAGGTTGCGCCAGGTCGACTCCTGGTGCATCAGATCGACTTCAAATCTCAATCGTCGGTTACGTAGCAAACTTTCAGGTGAAGTCAACGTGTGGACTAACAACAGTGGAACGTCTAAAATGTGGTCTTTTTAAATACATAAAATAACATCATCAACATATCTAAAACAAAAAAGTGGAACAATATTCATCTCATTTTTAAGTTTATCTAAGCAATATGTCTCTAAGTCATCCATAACTGTATCAGAATATAAGGGAGAAATTGAAGAACCCATAGGTGTTCCAAGAATTTGCTGGTAATAGTCACCGTTAAAAATAAAAATAGTTCTATTAAAAAGAAATTCAGTCAGATATAATGTGTCTTCAATTAAAATTTTTCATTTTGTTCGTATGTCATGTTATCTTTTCATCAAACTTTAAATAAGAGGAACATTAGTAAAAAGGGAAACAACGCCCAGTGAAATCAAAATATAGTCAAAAGGGATAGTTAAATTTTTCAATTTTTGTGTAAGTTCAAAACTATTATTTATATAAGATTTCGAAAGATTTATAGCCTTCCTCAAATCACTTAAAACATTCTTAGATAATAATTCAGTAGGAGTTGATTAAAAGTCGATAAGTCGGTCTCATAGGAATTTCAGGTTTGTGTATTTTAGGCAGTCCATAACATTTAGCTAGTGTAGTGTCAGTCTGAGTAAGATTTCTAGCGTCATAGTTATCACCAAATAAACCAACTTCACCAAGACGCTTTAAAATTCTATAAGCCTCAGTCTGTAAAAATGGCAGAGGGGCACTATCACACTGAATAATTTTATAAACCTTCTTATCGCTCAACAGATTTTGTATTTTTGAAAGATAATCATCTCTTTTGATGCAAACCGTAAGGTTAACCTTATCTGCAAGACTGAAAAAAAATGAGGATTATCTTTCAAAAATTTTTTGGTCATGTGTAGTTTTCAGTTAAAGTCAGTATTAGTGGAAAGTGTGTGTCTCATGTTTCTAAATTCAGAGTAAAAAATATTAACAGTTTCCCTTATTCTATCTTTAACTTCAGAGTCTTTTTTACGAAAAATCAATGATGATTCAAATTCAAACTATAATTACCCCTAACTGGTAATACGTCTATAACAAAATTTGGAAGTCGTGTATCAGTGAGATTCTTAACCCAATCAATTTTAGTATTAATAGAAGCCTTGTCATCAGAATTATTTAAGAGAATTAAAGGATATTAAAAAACTTATTTTTATGCAACTGACTTCTCAAGGGCTCTTTTCACAGCTCGTTTAGTTGCAGTGTATGAGTTTCTTTTTCTGCAAGTTCCACTGTAAATTATTCCGGTATTTCTACTATAAATTTGATATGTGACAACTATCAATTTTAGAAAATTACAGATCTGTATACACATATATATATGTTGCGGTCACTATCCGGACATTTCATATATACAGCGGTTACTATCCGGACATTTCAACACTATCCGGACAGTCAGGATAGTGTTTGGTCCCATTTTTTCCGAGACCAAATAAAAATGAGTTCCAGAAATTGGGTGATGGGTTATTTGGGATGGGTTATTTTGGTTGAACCGCGCAAACCTAGAAAATTTTTTTATTGATGGGTTATTTTGGAAAAAAAAATAAAAAAAAGATGGGTTATTTTGGTTTTTTTGAATACGTGGGTGGATTGCGCGTGATTTGCGCTTTAAGAGGGTGTATTATTGCTTTAGTAATTTATCATGCGGTATGTACAGTGGCAGGGGCGGCGCTACCCGATTTTCTGGGTGTGGAATTCTTAAAAAAAAAAAAAAAAGCTTATCGCTCCTAAAGATGAGCTTTTTTTTTAAACTGACGTCTAAAAAAAAAAAAAAAAACTGGTAAGCTATCCCCCAAGCTTTAAACCCCCAAATACCCTGGGGGCCCGGATTCAACAAAAAAATTGATCAGCTATCCCCCAAGCTCTAAACTCCCAAATACTCTGGGCACCCAAGGTCAACGAAAAAACTGATCAGCTATCCCCCAAGCTCTAAACCCCTAAAATCCTGGGCGTCAAGTTCAATAAATAATCTGATCAGCTATCCCCCAAGCTCTAAACCCTCCAAACCCAGGGCGTAGAGTTCAATGGATAAACTGATCAGCTATCCCCGAAGCCTTGAACCCCCAAATACCCTGGGCGCCCGAGTTCAACATAAAAACTGATCAGCTATGCCCCAAGCTCTAAACCCCCAATTACCCAGGGCGCCCGAGTTCAACGAAAAAACTGATCAGCTATCCCCCAAGCTCTAAACCCCCAAATACCCTGGGCGCCCGAGTTCAACAAAAAAACTGGTGGGCTAGCCCCCAAGCTCTAAACTCCCAAATACCCTGGGCGCCCAAGGTCAACGAAAAATCTGATCCGCTATACTCCAAGCTCTAAGCCCCCAAAAACCCTGGGCGTCGAGTTCAATAAATAATCTGATCAGCTATCCCCCAAGCTCTAAACTCTCCAAACCCAGGGCGTAGAGTTCAATGGATAAACTGATCAGCTATGCCCCAAGCTCTAAACTCTCAAATACCCTGGGCGCCCAAGGTCAACGAAAAAACTGGTCAGCTATCCCCCACAGGGGAACTTGGACACCCAGGGTATTTGGGGGTTTAGAGCTTGGGGGATAGCCGACCAGTTTTTTCGTTGACCTCGGGCGCCCAGGGTATTTGGGGGTTTAGAGCTTGGGGGATAGCCAACCAGTTTTTTCGTCCGCCAAATTTAAATTATTGGTTTTAAAAAAAATGGTTTTCCTACTTTCACGTCTTACATAAATTTGAATAAATATTTTATTTGGTCAAAAACTTCAACTTATAATTTCAGGGTCTGGAATTCCATACCCACTTTCAATCTGGGTCTGGGTCCTTCCATACCATCCAGAGGGCTGGCGCCGCCCCTGTACAGTGGTCACTGTCCGGCCGAAGGCCTAAATATATATATATATATATATATTTAGGTGCAGTGGCCTTCGGCCGGATAATGCCCACTGTACCAACCACGTGAAAAATTCCTAGAGTAATAATACACCATCTTTATGCGCAAATTACGCGCAAACCACCCACGTATTTAAAAAAAACCAAAATAACCCACCTTTTTTCCAAAATAACCCATCAATAAAAAAAATTTCTAGGTTTTCGCGGTCAAACCAAAATAACCCGTCCAAAATAACCCATCACCCATTTCCTGGACCTTGGTTTTACCTGGAACTCGAGTCTTTTGATTATGAAATGTCATGGCACTATCCTGACCGTCATGATAATACCGAAATGTCCGAATAGTGCTTGCTGTGTATATGAAATGTCAGGAGAATACTCACTGTAAATATATATGTATAAATAGGTATAGTGGGCATTATCCTGACATTTCATGTATACACCCGGAACTATTCGGACATTTCCGGTATTATCCTGACGTCAGGATAGTGCCATGACATTTCGAAATCAAAAAACTCGAGTTCCATGTAAAACCAAGGTCCAGGAAATGGGTGGAACTTTTACGATCGATTCTTTGAGATCGCTTGGTGACTGGCAAACTTCACGTTTCGGATCACGGAATCGAGAATTTCTAGATCGGGCACAAACCTGCACAGTGCACAGGGGTGGGATTATATTTCCCCTTTTCGTGACGGACGAAACTTTTTGTCGACGAAAAAAATTTTTTTCGTTGACAAAACATTTTCGACGTAAAAAACGTCTACGTGATGTAAGATACCTTCACAAAATAATTTTTGAATTTTGATGACTTGAAAAGCAGATTGAGGATCAATAATAAGTTAAATTAAAATAAATTAATTTATAAATATTATTATTCCACTAAAATTATTTTTTAATATTATTTAAATACCAATCCTTACTTGATAAGCTAATAATAAATCAATATTAAATTAATCTTTGTGAAGAAATTTTTTTACTAATTATAATATTATTAATCATTGCAATATAAATATTGATTGCCTGTGCGAAAAAAAACCTTAGATCAAAATCTGCCACGAAAAAAATAACGACAGGGCTACTTTTGACCAATAAAATGTCTCTAAAAGATTTTAATAAATATTTTAACTGAGGAAAAAAATTCTTAAATCACTTTCTTACCAATTCGTTAATACATTACAATAAAAAAAAAATTTCTCGACATATTAGCCACGAATAAAATGAATCTTAAGTTTACAGCTTATAAAAATCACAAAGGTTATTTTATTCGCGGCTGGTGGGTTGGAAAATATTTTTTTATTATAATATATCAACAAATTGATAACAAATATTATTTTAAAATTTCTTTCCTCGGCTAAAATAATAAATAAATTAGTCTTTGAGAGACATTTTATTGGTCAAAAGTAGCCCTGTCGTTATTTTTTTCGTGGCAGATTTTGATCTAAGGTTTTTTTTTCGCACAGGCAATCAATATTTATATTGCAATGATTAATAATATTATAATTAGTAAAAAAATTTCTTCACAAAGATTAATTTAATATTGATTTTTTATTAGCTTATCAAGTAAGGATTGGTATTTAAATAATATTAAAAAATAATTTTAGTGGAATAATAATATTTATAAATTAATTTATTTTAATTTAACTTATTATTGATCCTCAATCTGCTTTTCAAGTCATCAAAATTCAAAAATTATTTTGTGAAGGTATTTTACATCACGTAGACGTTTTTTACGTCAAAAATTTTTTGTCAACGAAAAAAATTTTTTGCTGACGAAAAATTTTTTTCGTCGTCAAAAAGTTTCGTCCGTCACGAAAAGAGATATACAATCCCACCCCAGGCCAGGTACGTGTGAAGAGTGAGCTCTGTGCAGCTGCATAGGCCCGCAGAATCCTGTACGCTTATGCAGCTGCACAGAGCTCTTGTGCAGCTGCACAGACAGCGCCTGAGCAGTTACTTACACCTTGATCATTTCCTCAGGAAGTTTTGACTCCGGAGGGGTTAGGGTGGACACCTGGTGTACTTAATGATAGTTACACCTTGGAAATGACCTCTCCGAAGTCAAAACTTCCTAAGGAAATCATCTCCAAGGTGTAATTATCATTGGATGCTCCAGGTTCCTTTGCAGACCCCTCTGGAGTCATAACTTCCCGAAGAAACCATATCAAAGGCGTAACTATCAACAAGTGCACGAGGTGTCTTTTCTGAGCCCTCTGGAGTCAAAACTTCCGGAGAAAATCATCCCCAAGGTGTAATTATCACCAAGTGCACGAGGTGCCTTTCCTGACCTCTCCGGAGTTAAAACTTCCTGAGGAGATCATCTCCAAGGTGTAATTATCACCAAGTGCACCAGATGTCCACCTTGACCCCTCCGGAGTCAAAATTTCCTGGGGAAATCATCCCCAAGGTGTAACTATCACCAAGTACACCAGGTGTCCACCCTGACCCCTCCGGAGTCAAAACTTCCTGGGGAAATCATCTCCAAGGTGTAACTATCACCAAGTGCACCAGGTGTCCAGCTTGTCCCCTCCGGAGTCAAAACTTCCTGGGGAAATCATCTCCAAGGTGTAATTATCACCAAGTGCACCAGGGGTCCAGCCTGACCCCTCCGGAGTCAAAATTTCCTGGGGAAATCATCCCCAAGGTGTAACTATCACCAAGTACACCAGGTGTCCACCCTGACCCCTCCGGAGTCAAAACTTCCTGGGGAAATCATCTCCAAGGTGTAACTATCACCAAGTGCACCAGGTGTCCAGCTTGTCCCCTCCGGAGTCAAAATTTCCTGGGGAAATCATCCCCAAGGTGTAACTATCACCAAGTACACCAGGTGTCCAGCCTGTCCCCTCCGGAGTCAAAATTTCCTGAGGAAATCATCCCCAAGGTGTAACTATCACCAAGTACACCAGGTGTCCACCCTGACCCCTCCGGAGTCAAAACTTCCTGAGGAAATCATCTCCAAGGTGTAAGTAACTGCTCAGGCGCTGTCTGTGCAGCTGCGCAAGAGCTCTGTGCAGCTGCATAAGCGCACAGAATCCTGTGCAAATATCTCTGTCCCGGCCTTAACTCTCTTGTCCCCTGCGTACTTTTTGCGAGGCTCGAACTTTGAAGTCGATAGTGTTAATACCAACCTAGTGTCTAAAAAAGTTACTTATTTCGTAAAAAATAGTAATAAAACAGTGATTTGGATCAGTTTGGATATTTAATTTATAATGGAAAAAAGCAAAAATTTGTCAGAGCTTTTTGATAACGGGTTTGAATTGTACAACGAATTAAACAAAAGTAATGAAGCAACTAACAGTTCAAAAGTCCAAGTAGGTTTCTTTTAACAAATTTAATATTATATAAATTAAAAATACAATTTTTTTTTAGTTCTTAAATTTTTTCCAAATTTACAGTCCACAATTAAAAGTGCAATGAATATTTTTGAGGAAGCTACAAAGTTGGTGTCATTAGCTGACATGTTTAGTAGTAATGAAAGCTTTGATGAAGTAGCAACTGAAAATATAAAATATTTTTTATTGCCTGCTTTACTTGGAACCTTAACAACTAAAATTTGTACAACAGAAGATCGGTCTCATATAGTAGAAGTTGCTGAAATTTATTTCATAGACTTTCTAAAACGACTCAAATCTTATGAAATAATTGACATCGAGGTACCTGACAATATTCATAATTCTGAAAGAAAAGATGAATGTGATGTTGCCCAAATTAAATTAAATGCAGAATTAATTACAAAGATGGTAAACATTTTTTTCCTAAGTGTAATAATTTGTACATTATTCACTATTTTTATTTCAAAACTTAATTTTTTAACAATTATTACAAAGGTAAATCTTCGAAATACTAAAATCAAGAGATATCAAGAGCAAAAGGAACTTGAAAAAAAGTTAGATATTTTGGGGAAAAGTTTAAACAATCCAAATATTGACGATGAAATCAAAAGAGACTATTTTATTACTCTTATCAAATCATTTGCTAACCAAGCAATAGATGAACTAAGTTCATTGGCTGCAGAAAAACCTATTCTAGAACACATGAAAAAGATTGGTCCTAATATAAAAGAACTTTCTAAGACACCTGCTGTTAAACTTCGACCAATAATAATCACTCATGATGAAATGCAGAAAAAAGTTTATGGTGCAGGTTACCCAAGTCTGCCAGTCCTTACTGTTCAGGAATTTTATGATCAAAAAGTAAAACAAGGAGAGTAAGTAGAATTAATATTGGGATTGTAAGTGGATTGCTGGTGGGGAGCCCCCACCACCGATCCACTTCCAATATGGCTGCGGTTGGAACCTCTTTTGCGTTAAAATGAGTGAGACAATTTTTTATTTATAGAATATTTTTTGGTTTTTTTTTAATATAGTCCAAAAAAAGTCTAAATTTTATCTAGAAAAGTAGTCAGTGCATGTTTACAAAAAAAAATTTACACAAATCCATCATATTTTTCTAACTTTGAATTTACCACGCGCCTAAACGGAGTTTAGTTCGACTAAGCGTCTGCAAGACTGCTAGTGGCTGTCTGCCTGAATGAATTGTTTAGCTTTGCTGCATTTTACTGAAGCAGATTATTACTTACCGGGTAAGAGCAAACAAGAGTTATGTGAATTAATTTTTTTTATTTATTTTACAATTTAGAATATTTATTTTATTTTAGATTATTTATGCAGCAAACGCAATCTCAGAGGAACAGCTGTTCCAATTCAAAATCTACCCAACATTGATGAAAAGATTGTACAAACAGATCAAGAGAGACTAAATAGAAGATTGAATAGTGAAAAAAGTACTCCACATACCGTGCTAAAAAACTTATTTATGCAAGATTCAGAAATCAGTAATAATTGTAATTCAAAGGATATTGAAAATTTTGCTGTGTGTCAAGCTGAAAATTGTGTATGCAGTGTGATTGAATCAAGTACTGAAGAAGACGCAAATATAGTAATTTCAGATAAAAATAGTTGAAAATATGTGCGAGGTAGATACAGATTTGGATAATTTAGAAAAAGTTGCAAAAATAATCAATAAAAATATTTTTAATTAAACTACTATGAGTGGCTGCAGAAATAATGAATGCAAATAAATTTAAAGATAAAGTCAATGCCGAATGTAATACAACTACAATAAAACTATCTCCCAAAGACAGTGGTGTACAAGTGGATTGTGAAAGTTACAAATTTTTTAATCTTATAAAAAATGAAGAGAAACTCAGTACGGCTACTGGTATAAAATCTTTTGAAGTTTTACATGTGATTGTTGAAAGTGTTAAATTAGCAACTAATAATAAGTATGAGTCCAGTGCATTTAAAATGAAAACACATGATATTATCCAAATCTGTATCTACCTCGCACATATTTTTAACTATTTTGTTTGTTTCACTCACCTCACTGTCTTTAATTATTTTATTGGTTACAACTATTTCATTTTTATTTGAAATTACTATATTTGCGTCTTCTTCAGTACTTGATTCAATCACTCTGCATACACAATTTTCAGCTTGACTCACAGCAAAATTTTCAATATCCTTTGAACTACAATTATGACTGATTTCTGAATCTTGCATAGATAAGTTTTTCTCTATTCAATCTTCTATTTAGTCTCTCTTGATCTTTTTGTACAATCTTTTCATCAATGTAGGGTAGATTTTGACTAGGAACAGCTGTTCCTCTGAGATTGCGTTTGCTGCATAAATAATCTAAAATAAAATGAATATTCTAAATTAAATAAATATTCTAAAATAAATAAAAAAAATTTTGTTCACGTAACTCTTATGTTTGCTCTTACCTGGTAAGTAATAATCTGCTTCAGCAATATGCAGCAAGGCTAAACAATTCATTCAGGCAGACAGCCACTAGCAGTCTTGCAGACGCTTAGTCGAACTAAACTCCGTTTAGGCGCGTGGTAAATTCAAAGTTAGACAAATATGATGGATTTGTGTAAATTTTTTTTTTGTACAATATATTATTCCCGCAGGCGAGATGTTTCGATTTGGCCTCCGAGAGGTTTGCGACCCGAGCCGAAGGCGACGGTTGCAACGAGGAGGCTAAATCGAACCCTCGAGCCTAAGGGAAATATCCTTCTAACCGAAAACAACGAGCGAAGTTCCGATTTTGAGGTTAGAGGGACGAAAAACTTATTCTGACTACTTTTCTAGATATAATTTAGACTTTTTTCGGACTTTATTAAAAAAAAACCAAAAAATATTCTATAAATAAAAAATTGTCCTACTCATGTTAACGCAAAAGAGGTTCCAACCGCAGCCATATTGGAAGTGGATCGATGGTGGGGCTCCCCACCAGCGATCTACTTTCAATCCCAATAATTAAAATTATTAAAATTAATAAAAACAAAAAAAAAAACTAAAACAATACTAGACTTTTATATTTTTAGGATATATGAATAAAATATATAAACTCTGTTTATAGAGTAGTCAATCTTCACTTATTTATTTTTATTTTTATTTTTATTTTACATTTTATTAAACCGTGACATATGTTTCGCCACACAGTGGCTTCCTCAGACGGTGGTCATTTCAAGACTAACATAAATGTGCTTAGAAAGTGTATATTTTAATGGTACAACGGCCGA
Organism: Encarsia formosa; assembly: GCA_038277355.1. Classification (NCBI taxonomy): domain Eukaryota; kingdom Metazoa; phylum Arthropoda; class Insecta; order Hymenoptera; family Aphelinidae; genus Encarsia; species Encarsia formosa. Next base: position 46,812,681 of record CM076186.1, on the reverse strand, counting down.
TAATACAAATACATCAAGATTAAATATATAAACCCAGCCAAAAAAAAATGCTCATAAATGTGAGCAGAAATATGAAGAAAAATATGAACAGAAATATGTTCACATTTCTGGTGATATAATTGGAACAATATTTGTGCTCATATTTTTGCTCATATTATTTGGGTATGTAAGATTTAAAAAAAAAGGTATTTTAATAATAAATTTTGACTTGAAAATTTAGAAAATTAAAATTAAAATTAAATGCTCAAATGTATAATTCAGAAATGTTTCATTTTCTATGACTTTGTTTGTAGGTAAATGAAAAATAATACAAATTTAGCTGTAAATAAATTTTAAGTGAAAAATATGTACATATTATGCAGTTTTATTAATGTCATCCGGCTTATAATTTAGGCATCTACACTGTACATACAGTAAAGACTCCAAAACTCGATAACTTTTCAATTTGATCATAGAATCATTAGTGCAACTCATCTTACATTAAACCTGTGAAAAGAAAAAACTGGAGTAACTTTGCCACTTATAATTCAGACCATTCAGACCAAGGAGATCTTGGATAAATTGTCATCATGCAAAAGTTTCAAAATTTTTTAGGCATATACCAATTTTTATCTTTATTAATACAAAAAAACAAAAAAAAAAAAAAAATCGAATATGAGGAGCTTCTGTGAAAAACATTGTGCAACTCCGAAAATTCCTGTTTCGACTGGCACAGGCGGTTGGTCCATGAGGCGGCAGAGCGTGCAGGATGCAGCAGGGAGGAAAGAGAGGGTATGATCTGCAGACTGTACGTCTGTACGGCGAGAATCCCCTCTCTTTCCTCCCTGCTGCATCCTGCACGCTCTGCCGCCTCATGGACCAACCGCCTGTGCCAGTCGAAACAGGAATTTTCGGAGTTGCACAATGTTCTTCACAGAAGCTCCTCATATAAGATTTTTTTTTTTTTTTTTTTGTATTAATAAACGTAAAAATTGGTATATGCATAAAAAATTTTGAAACTTTTGCACGATGACAATTTACCCAAGATCTCCTTGGTCTGAATGGTCTTAATTATAAGTGGCAAAGTTACTCCAGTTTTTTCTTTTCACAGGTTTAATGTAAGATGAGTTGCACTTGATTTGTTGTTTTTTATAATAGTTTGTAGAGTTTTGTTTGTTCTAAAAGCTAAATTAATATATTTTTTAAAATGATTACTGATTTTATCTTTCAATTTCCCTGTATAAGTAAGTGTATGATAAACTGTATATTTTATTCTATCTTTAGACAAGGGAAAAACTTTCTGAACAGCTAATTTATACTTAATTTTATTCAATAGGATATCAATAACATCAGGATTGTAGTTTTTTTTTACAAGCCACCTGTTTAATCCAGCTAAGTTCTTCACTATAATTTACGGGTGACATAGGTACGGATAATAATCGATATATATAACCATAGTAAGCTGACATTTTATGGGAGTGTGTATGTAAAGAGAAGTTATCTATTGTGGAGTCTGTGTGAGTTGGTTTCCAGTTTGTTATTAATATTTTTTATTGATAAGTCTAAAAAATGTATGCTATTATTTTCTTCTATCTCTATCGTGAATTCAATGTTTTTATGAAGTGAATTAATGTCTTTCAAAAAAATGTCAATTTGTCGACGAGTTCCTGTCCAACCGGCAAGAACGTCATCAACAAATCGATGCCAAAACAATAAGTATTTGCTCAATTTATGTCCCATGATCAGATTTTCTAAATGATCCATGAAGATCTCTGCTAAGAGGGGACTTAATGGATTTTCCATTATAAGCCCCTCCTCTACTGAGTATAAGTCCCCATTGAATTCAAAATTATTCTGTTTAAGGCAAATAATTTGTGTTTGAATGATTTCGTTGACAATAATGACATTTGTTTTATTTTTAATTAGTAATTTTGCAACAATATCAATTAATTCTTTAGTTGGAACGCTCGGGAATAATTTTTTAACGTCGAATGATAGCAGAAATGAATTATTATGAATTTTTATGTTTTTAATTCTATCTACTGGATCAATTGTATTTTTTAAACTATATTTCGGTTTGAAATTAGTGTGACGTATAATTATATCTATTAGTTTTTTGCATAATTTATAATAAGGAGATGTTATAGAAGAAACTACTGGCCTGACTAAATATCTTTTAAAGGTAATATTTGAATATAAATCAAAAGGTAATAAAGTTCGTTTGGATAAAATAGTTTCACATTCTACGCCTAAAAGTTTTTTAGTTTTTTCTCGATTATTGACATTAAAACTGAATTTAAAACCTTTTTTTTGAAAAAATTTGTTTATTTTACATTAAAATCGGGATCGGACAAGTTAATAAATCTGTCAAAAAATTTGTGATTTGAGAAATGTGAAGTACCATGAAGATTATTAATTCTTCTGGAAAAACTTTTGAATTTACTTAGTTTATTTTTTAATTTTAAATACCTTTTATGTACCAAAGTTCCTACTTTTTGTCGGATTTTGCTGTCAAAAACTGAAAATTGAACATAATCTAGTCTAAACAATAACTCTGTATGTATGACTTTATAGTAGACGTTCAGGATGTCCCTCTGGTTGTACTGTTTTCTTCGGTCTTCGATCAGCCATCGTGTTACGGCTGCTTCTATAGCTCCATAAAAAACATTATCCAGTCAGGCCAGTAGTTTCTTTTATAACATCTCCCTACTATAAATTATGCAAAAAAACTAATAGATATAATTATACGTCACACTAATTTCAAACCGAAATATAGTTTAAAAAATACAATTGATCTAGTAGATAGAATTAAAAACATAAAAATTCATAATAATTCATTTCTGCTATCATTCGACGTTAAAAAATTATTCCCGAGCGTTCCAACTAAAGAATTAATTGATATTGTTGCAAAATTACTAATTAAAAATAAAACAAATGTCATTATTGTCAACGAAATCATTCAAACACAAATTATTTGCCTTAAACAGAATAATTTTGAATTCAATGGGGACTTATACTCAGTAGAGGAGGGGCTTATAATGGAAAATCCATTAAGTCCCCTCTTAGCAGAGATCTTCATGGATCATTTAGAAAATCTGATCATGGGACATAAATTGAGCAAATACTTATTGTTTTGGCATCGATTTGTTGATGACGTTCTTGCCGGTTGGACAGGAACTCGTCGACAAATTGACATTTTTTTGAAAGACATTAATTCACTTCATAAAAACATTGAATTCACGATAGAGATAGAAGAAAATAATAGCATACATTTTTTAGACTTAACAATAAAAAATATTAATAACAAACTGGAAACCAACTTACACAGACTCCACAATAGATAACTTCTCTTTACATACACACTCCCATAAAATGTCAGCTTACTATGGTTATATATATCGATTATTATCCGTACCTATGTCACCCGTAAATTATAGTGAAGAACTTAGCTGGATTAAACAGGTGGATTAAAAAATCTGGCGTCTATAGTAAACAATGCGGATCTGATAATTGTAATTGTATATACATAGGACAGACAAGCAGAACGTTTCAAATAAGAACCGCCGATCACAGAAAGGCATTTATAGATAACCATCCAGAGAAATCAAATTTAGCAAACCACTTACTGAGTACTAATCATCCTTACGATGATAATTTTGAAATTTTACATTCCTGCAGTAAAAGCATTATATTGAATTTACTGGAAGCATTAGAAATAAATAGAATAAATAGTAAAAATCCAGAGTTCCTTTTGAATAGCCAGCTGGACTTAAACTCATCACCTTTGCTAAATTTGTTTTGATTTTGATCATCTCTCTTTCTCGCTCTCAGTCCAGCTTGTCTATGTACTCTTAGAACTTTATATATTTAATCTTGATGTATTTGTATTATCAGCTGTTGTACCATTAAAATATACACTTTCTAAGCACATTTATGTTAGTCTTGAAATGACCAACGTCTGAGGGAGCCACTGTGTGGCGAAACATATGTCACGGTTTAATTAAATGTAAAATAAAAATAAAAATAAAAATAAATAAGTGAAGATTGACTACTCTATAAACAGAGTTTATTTATTTTATTCATATAACCTAAAAATGTTTTTGAATCTTCATCAAGTAGAGGCTACAACTATTGAAAATTTATACTTTTATACTTTTTACATTCTACAAATACCGCTCAAGCTATCTGCCTGAAAGATTTTCAAAACAAGGTTTTTGAATGAAGTTCTAGTGAATCCGTCGGTTAAAAAAAAAGGAAAAAAATTCCTCAGGTTTTTAGTTCTTGATGAACAAAGATGAAGGATACTTTCGTTTTGGCCAATCCAATTTTACTGTAATATAGTATAATACTACTAAATTAAAAACTTATGTTATTAACTTGTAATGTATACATTGCTATATTTTTAATTTATACATTTACTTTTAATTTAATGTATTAGCCATAGATATCTCAATATAAATTTTATCACTAAAATTAAGAAAATTAAATATGTGCCTAGAAAAATATTTTTAAAAGCAGTGATCTGCTTGGTTTGTAAATATGAACATTTTAACTTGCAGAGAAGTGTAGTCCAGTAAAATTTTTTTATAATTATTTATTTAATATTTAAATTTTTTTTTTTTTATTACTGTCAGGCAAATAGTGTTAGCCATAAAATTCTAGTACCTGTACAAATTTCTATTTTTCGGTCACCAACCAATTATCAGTGCTTTATTCGTGCTGTTTTCTGACCAAATAACAAGTGTATATATGTTCTGCTTTGCAGACCAAATATTTTCCGTTATTTGTTTTGTTTTCCAATGTTTGGTCTGTTTTGCAGTCACCATCTATCGGATCGTCAAAAACTTACTCAAAAATGAAATCGACTAAGATGCCAGGCTTTGAGGTTAGAACGTGGCAACATAGTTTATGACTGAAGTTGCTGTCATTTGTTCAAAAAACGACACTCATAAAGCACCTTAAAATTAATTGGAGCCCGAAAAAGCATATATTTGAACATGTTCGATCGTGGGAGTCATATACGAGCGTGTATTCCTGGACGGTGCCTTCGGCTAGATTTATGCGCGCTACGTGCGCGCCATTCTAGCCTGCGGCACCGTCCAGAAACACACGTCCATATATAACTCCCATAATCGAACATGTCCAAATAAATACTATATAATTTTTCTTTTATTATTAAAATTTTTTTATTAGATGGACAAATCATGCACAACAAAATAAAATTGGTAATAACAGTTTGCAAGATGTAGCTAGTGGTAAGATTGATGAAACATTAGCAAAAGACATGGAAGAAGAAAAAAATGAAAAAAAAATTGAAATTGATGATCCAGAAAACTTAGCTAAAGAAAGAGCCAAAGATGAATACAAAGATTCTCATCGTCGTGGGTGGGGAAATCGAGCAAATAGGAGCTGAGATATAAATTAAATGGCATTGTTTTAATCAAGTTTTACAATGTTTTAGTTTAAGTTTTGCATTGTTTTAATCAAGTTATACAAAAAAGAATTGTTTAAATTAGTTCTACCATATTCTTCTTAGTTATTTCCACTTGTTATAATTTTTACTTAGGTAACTAATATTTTACTCAACATTTTTGTTCTGAAATAATTTTTAAATTACATCATGTCTATTTATTGTTATTATACTATTGATTAAAGAATTGTCTTTTAGAGCAAACTTTTTTATAGATTCATTGGTTAATTTGAGTTTATTTTAGAGGGTACATTATTACACTGAAAGAAGATAAAAAAGAAAGTTTTTGGCGCAGACCTCAATTCTTTGTTCCTTTCTTAAGGATGTACACCAAGCGGACTACTTAACATTTCGCTGTTTGAATTTGTCACTCAAAGAAGATGGCCGATGAGCCCCAAATTTTTATGGGGTCCCAACCGTGCTAGAGGAAAAAAAATACATATTAAAAATTTGCGAGTCGTGACTCAAGTACGGTTGATAGGTAATGATAATTACGGCTTGAAGATAGATTATTTTGTAGTGTTGTAGTAGTGTACTAAGCTAGGTAGAGACAACCTAAATCACAATATGTATTTTTTTTTCCTCTAGCACGGTTGGCACCCCATAAAAATTTGGGGGTCGTCAGCCATCTTCTTTGAGTGGCAAATTCAAACAGCGAGATGTTAAGTTGCCCGCTTGGTGTACATTCATCTGCAAAAATGCGCAGAACTTGATGAAAATTCATAGGAGGTTCTTTGATGCTTAAATTGATTTTTAAGATTTTTTTGTGTGGTGTTACAAGCCTTTTTCAAGAAATATAGCAGTTTGAAATTAACATTATTAACATATTTGCAGTGCATACAAGAATCGGTAAAAAAATATAATAACTTAGTCAGAGTTTGTACCAATCCTGGAAAACCTGTAAATCTCCTGGAAATTTTTTTTCTTCCTTGAATCCTGGAATTCTCCTACCATTTCATGATTCTGGTCTAATAATCTTGGAAATTTATAATATGTACAACTTTGAAAAAAAAATCAAACATTTTTTTTAGTTTTTTTCTTTGCATTAAAAAAAAAAATGAAAAAAATGTACACGAACTTAATAAAAATTAATTTTTAATTGAGTTTATTCTTGAAAAATTTCCAAAATATTTTGAGAGTAAATTTATTGATGTTAAAAGAAAAAATTCATTTTTATTATGTATACGGGTATCGCGGATTATTTAATTAATTAATTAATTTCGTATTTTTGCGCTAATCATTAACGAACGCGGAACGACATCTAGCCGTCCGGTCGATCATTGTTATTGATCGGAAAAGTGTGTAAAATTTAAGTCGCACGTGTATGGAGTGTGTTGAATGATTGTCGTCGTTCAGAGTGAATGCACGAGTCAAATTGATATATTCGCCTACACGTGGGTTGCTGATCGGTGTAGCAGCTATTTTATTGTGCGCGACTTGGCGGTATTTAGGCAGCCTAAGGTCTGTTATCGCGTTCCAGGTGCACCTGTGTCAAAGTAAGTTAATGCAAAACAAGCGAAAGAAAAAGTCAGTTCATGAGTGGGATACGTGTGAGTGTACGTCATACACGGTTTAGAATCTTTGTTTTTCTTGCGCGCGCGATTACTACGGCAAGTAGTTTGGATGTGTGTCAATCCCCGGATCGAAAAAATCAAGACTCGACGTTTGACTTGTTACGTGCGGCTTGTTTACACCAGAGTTGGATTGATTTGTTTTACTTTCGATCACGTGTATTTTCTTTGTTGTAATGACATCGGGTCGTATTATTTGATTAGTATTAGTTTTAAGATTGAATTTATTTATTAAACTGTTCAAATAAAAATCTGATACATTTTTATTTAATGACCGGTGTTCCTGCGTTCGATCCTGTTAGCTCGCGCCCACTATCCAAAATATTGAACAGCGGTCCCCAAGGTTAAATAAATCGGTTAGAGATTTATTGACACGATCGGGATTTTTCTCATTTTTCAGGAAGATTGTCGGCTAGTAGCCGACTGCTACGACAGCTTATACGCTAGAATTGACTAGGCGACGAATCATTGCGGGTTGTAATCCGGAGTCGGCAATTATTAATTAGAGCACTATAACAATTATTATTCAAATTAAACTTACAAGTAATGAGAAATAGTCTATTTATGTTTGTCATATACTTTGAGATTAGTTTTATTGACTTTAAACTTCATAAAATATTTTTTAAAGTGAAAAATATAAGTTTTTTCAACTTAAATTATTATTCATTTATTTTTTTTATTTTTTTTATTTAAACCCTACCCAGATCATTTCTGATCTATAAAGCTATATAAAAATGAAAAATTTATAACATACAAATAATTTTACAGATTGAGATAAATAATTGTTGGGTGTCGATGAAGACACCTGTACACCCCTTATTCCAGCAGGCTCGGAAAAGAGAAAATAAACCGAGGGATCCAGCCCACCTACGTTTGACGACGGGAAAACTAGAGTAGAGCTTATTTCCTAAATATAGGTCACTTAAATTATTTATTACCTTGTTGCTGGATGTAGTCGATCGTTGTCCTCACTCCAGCTAGAAGGCTACAAGGCTTATAAGGGTATAATGATACTGATCTTTAATTCTCACTCACTTGTGATTTTCACTTTTAAATTAACTTTATTTGGTCAAAATTTTGTACAATACAAAAAGGTCACAAATGGTTTAATATGAAATCATCAGTATTTCGAAATAAAATGTACAGTGAAACAAACGTTTAGGTCAAACAATTTAGTAATCAAAGAAATAATTTATCAATTAATCAACTATTGTTGTATAACGCATTAATTACCCTTATAAAATAATCGCGAGCCGTGCTCTATAATTCTTAAATTCGTACTGAGTTTAATTTCTCTTCTGTGTTTACACTAAAGACCTTTTCATTCTGTTTTTGTTTTGACGGCTGCATGGTTTCAGATTTTTCCTCTGTATGAACAGTGTCGATCGAGAAGGTAGCATCGGTGCGCGACTGGTCAGTGCTGTTGTTTGTATCTTGAGAGATTTTTCTAATATGCCCTTCAAGACCACATAGACTCCATCTAATTTTATCCGAAGAAATGTAAAAATAATAGACCATGTTACCAACCGTGAATTTCAGAATCTCAGGCATCTTCTCAGCGTCTTCTTCATTGATGAAAATCTGGCGTCTGTGGCTGATGAGATGTTCGTATCCCGCATCAGCAATACCGGTTTTTATGGCGGCTACTTTTCCCAGAATTCTTACACCTCGATTTTTAATCGAATTGATGATTAAGTCATTTAAAATCCGCGGACAGACGTTTGAAATTATGTATTTCTTAGAAACCGGTCGATTTTTCAACCATTTCAGCAATTTCTGATTTCGTGCTTGCCACCAGCACCAGCTCGGGAGACAAAACTCATGTCGAGGCTCTTCATCCGTAGATATCTTATGGTAATAAGTTACTAAAATGTCACGCTTCATATTTTCTGTACTGTCAGTATTTCTCCTGATGGCTAAGCCTTAGTTAATAGTTAATTCTTTTATCAGGGCTTTGGTTAACTTGCCGGTACCACCGAGATTTTCTTTTTTTTTTTACCGCACGTAGCCGGCTACCCATGCACTTCTGTACATGTCCGACGCAGTCATGCTTGACCACTTCCAATTCATCACCATAGTGTTTGCTATCAACAATATTTTTAAAAGTACTGGAGTCCCCATCTCCAATGTACACCGAATACCTGACGCCTAACGTACTTTTGGATTCTTTAAAAAGTTCTACCATAGCTGCCGGCTCCATGGAACCTGCTGAACCCTCATGGTTTTTCGAACACTCGGCTTCGTGATCATCTTTACACTCTACGTATTCGGGGGTATTTTTTTTTAATTTACAAGAAGAACACTGTGTACAAAAGATACTCTTTACTTTTAAACCAATATATTTATTTATCGAAGCAGCTATAAGAGTTACAACTTTAAAAAACGATTGGTGACCTCGCTTGTTCCAGGTACCATCCCCGGAAACTGGTAAGTCTGTGACAGGCGTTTTACCTAACTTGCTGTTTACTGCTACAGCCTCTTCAACTGCTTTTTTTTACAAAATTTAAATACCGCTTTACAAGTATCACTTAATTTTTTATTAGCAGTGGCGTACGTGTCTCTTCCAAATCCTTTGCCAATATCCATTAAATTACAGAATAAATTAATTCCTTTGTGGCTTACTGCTAACATATGCATTACAAATACGAAGTGCTGATTAATTTCATAAGCATTATTTATTTGAGGTCTAGAAATCAGAATGTATTTCTTGATTGCCGCACCTGCAGGATACAACGACCTTGAAACCTAGGCCACGCATCGAAGTATCTTTAAATTTAACTGCACATTACAGGTTCCACAAATTAATATGTCCGAAAAAGCGTTGAACACAGTTAAAAAATTAATTATTCGATATGAGATGTCTCTACTTTTTGGAGTATCATCGATGGGTTTGCAAGTAAACGACTCCGATGACTCTTCTAACACCGGAACTTTTTCGTCATCCACGTAACGATTGCCGTGAAAATTACGTTTCTTTGATCGAAAATTGTCAACACGCTCATTTCTTGTACCTTTCCGTTTATTAAAATAAGACATTTTAAAACAATTTACACTCACAAACTAAGCCTGCTCTCCCCTTGAATCTTGAAAGAATACTAGTGACTCTACCAAGACGCGGGAAACACGACAGCTGTAAGTACCAATGCTGCTCTGTTTCTATCTTTTTTTAAACTAGCAGATGGTTCAAATTCTGTACAGTGTTGCCAAAAATTGTTCAACCTTCGGGACCTCTCCATACAGAAACGTAGGGATAATAGATTTATATAGAAACGGATCCAGCCTCGAGCATCTCGAGCTGAAATAGGCGGGTGCGCTCTCTCTTGCTTACTTGCTCGAGCACTTGAATTACATCTGCTCAACTCAAAATAACTTGAAAACTGTTCAAGATATCATTTTGAAATTTTTCAGGGACAATTTCAAGATGTTTTAGAGTGGATTTAAAAAAAAAAAAAAAAACCGATTTTTTTTTAATTTTTACACCGTTGTCCCCCCTTGAAGTATCTAAAATAAAATACATATTAAAAATAGTTCATACCGAAATATATTGAATTTTAAAATTTTTATAAGAAATATATCATTTTTATAGCTCTTACATAGGTCAGATACCTTAAATATAAAAATAAAAATACAACTACTAATGACGTAAATAACCGAATAAAAAATACCATAGCTCTTCCTTTTATAAACGATAAAATCTTTTGTGAATTCAAAAAATTGTGTTTCAAATATAATTTCAGATGTGTTCCTAAACTTAATCATTCCCTTAATAAATTTATAACTTTAGGCAAAGAATTGACTGGTATTCTCGACACTAAGGACTGTGTATATTTCATAACATTTGAAGATTGTAATGCTAATTACATAAGCGAAACTGGTCGTAGCCTATCTATGCGTATGAATGAACATTCAAAATGTTATAAAAAACAGTCTGAAGTTACGATACATATTCTTGATCTTAAACATACTTTCGATTTCGATAATCATAAGATTTTTTATAAAGAGACTGTACATTTAAAGCGTTTGATTTCTGAAGCCTTTTTTATCAACTGTGATAACGATAGTATAAATATAAAAACTAATACTCGTAGTTAGGTGGTTCTTACAGTTGCATCTTTAATCTATTGCGAAAACTGGACCTCACTTGTAAGTAACTTCAGATCGAACTTTTATTCTAGTCATACCTTTACTTGTTATGCTACTATGTGTAGACCTTTAACCACTAGGCATACTTCTGTATCCACACCTTTGCGCTTACATATATATTTACTTCTATCTAATATCTTGGTCATTGTAATGCTTATCTAATTGTAAGGTATGTTATAATTTGTACATTTTACTTTCAAGAACATTCTTGTTATATATTATTTATTTTTTATAAAAATGTTATAATTTTGATTAGGCACCTGAAGAGGAGGGCAATGCCCTTGAAACGTTGTACAGTAAAAAATGTATAACAAATTACATCTTGTTATTATTCGTGCCAGTATCATCAACACAAAATCACTTTTCCTATTTATTCTTACATAAGTCAATTTTAAATAGCGCGCCCTCTGGCCTTTCCGCTAGGCTCAACTGGCCAGATGACTTGCCTGGCTACGCCCTACGGTGTTTTTGCCCAAATTTTTTTAAAGTCTCAGATCTTGCGCAGCAAGCCTGGGACTTTAAAAAAGCCTGAAACCACCCTTGCATCACTACGCTGCGCAACCGTTTTTCAATTTTTATTTTTATCTCAAAAAGCTAACTAACTTTCTAACCTCCAAGCATGGCGTACTGATTATATGCCTTCAAGGTATAAAATTAGATTCGTATGGCCCGATAGGCAATTCAAGTCTGGCTGCACACTTATCTGCCTTGGCCCTATATAGTCAGCCCATTCACAGCCGTACAGAGTGAAACGCGGCTGGACATACCCAACCACCATACAATTTTTGACTCGAAATCATCAAAAGTGCGGCATTGCACAAGCGCAGTCGTGCCATCCCGATCATTCGAATTTTAGAGTATAAGGGTGCGGTTACATGGCACAAATTTCAGCGCGGGAATAGACCTATTCAAATCCGTTCAGCCAATGACAACTCTTTTTAAACGTAATGATTCATTGTGACTGGTTAATAAATTTAAGCAGCCTAATGTTATAAATCGTGCTTTGACTCTCGAGAGTCTCGATCGGACGTGTTGTCGTTTTCGCTATAGTCTTATGTTTTTTCTGAACCTGTTATATCTATTTTTTTTCGTTTTCTTTTCTTAAAATAATTAAAGTTTCCTTTCTTCTCCATTCTATCCTTTTCTTCCACATTTGGCAGCACAACGACGAGATTGGGAGCCCGCACAAATCAAGAAACCGACTGTTAATGGCTAAGCCAAAATTTTAACCAGGATTAATCCTACCCCGACTGTCGATGGCCGTGCGATTAAATTCAGTTCCAATATTTTGAAGAAGAAGATGAAGAATAGAAATGTTATGATCACTTATTAAAGTACTTTATGTTACTGGTGCCCTAAAGTGCTGATTTTACGAACGCAAAAGACGTGTTTTGAGTGCGTAAAATCGCCTATTACATTTCTGCTCGAGCAGCATGCGTTTAGGTTTTAGCCGTGAAAAATAATCATAATAGTATGTATGAGTATACAGCTTCAGGGAGCCAATTGATTATAATTATAAACGGATTTCTTTGTGCAAAATAAAAAAAGTGAAATGATAAAAAACTGAAAATTTGTGAGGATTATTAAAAAAACAATCTTCATAAGCACAACATTTTTAAAAGTTTGTTTTCGAGTTGATTTCCACTGGCAAGTGATTTGCCATGCTCGGCTCTTCTTTACCTACAGAACCAGATCGGCCGAGTCTTCATCATCGTGAATTTTAAACTGACTCTTTGTTGCAGATTTACTGCTTTATTAATTTTATTTTGTTGCCGGATTAAAAGCTGGTAGGGGAGGGTTGTCAAATAAATGTTGAGACAGACTTAATTTAATACCAACAGTGTTAATTTATTTATTTTAACACAGCACTCTATTTACAACAATATTCCAATAATTCAAAATTACAATAAGTGAGTTTATACAGGTTAATAAAAATTATTTTTAATGCAAAAAAACTGAGAGGTGAGAATATTATAGTTTGAGTGGAGAATTTCCACTCTTAATTTTCATGTAAAGAAAATTAATTAATTAATTTGAGAAACACCTAGTCAAAACTCTTTATGGACTTGATTATATTAATTCAAGCCATAAACACAAGTTTTGTTTGAGTATAGTTGAGATAAACAGGGCAACAGAAATGGCCTTGAAAAGAGAGAGAGAGATGCCCAAGAGAAATTAAAGCAGCAGCAGAGAATGACCTTGAACAGAATAGAAAAGAAAATGGCTGCTTGTAAGACAGCACAAAGAAAGGAGAGAGAGAGCAAGAGAATGCACAGTAAATTTTATTGATTTTCTGGCTGCGAAATGACAATGAGAAGCACCGGTAAATTATTGTTACCAGTGCTGTGCAAAAATACCTGAGGATGCCTAGGATGATCTCCTTGCTGAGCTGCTAACCCAAGAATGGATGTGAATCAAGCCGATCGAATTCAAGATAAGATGTCTCCAGAGTTGACTACCATCAGGTGAATTATTTGTTGAGATGACTGTGCAGATGAGACCACTGCGTTGATGATGAGAAAGAGTCGAGAGAAATGCCAAGTAAAATGAACCCAAGAGATAACACAAAATGGCGAAAGAAACATCTATTCACGAGCGTTGCCGAGAAGAGAACTGGAGAGACGCCGCAGGCCCAGCAGCGTCAACGACAGCAGCAACAGCGCGTAGCTTGAAGGCACGTGAGAGAGAGAGAGACAGAGCGAAAAATCAATACTCTGCGCAGGTGAGTCAGCGGTTTTGAACCGCTAACGATTAGCAGCGCTAATTTTCGAGAGACGCCGTGGCGACGACATCAACTGCGGACATGGGCGCGAATATTTAAATTTGATAAATTCCGCAACACTCTTGCATCAGTTACATTGGAAGTTATGATTCGATATAAAATTAATATTTCATAATCTCAACATATTTTTAAAGTTTTTTATCATCTCACTTTTTTTATTTGCACCTGCAGAGAATACTTTTTTTAAATTATAATCACCTAGCTTACTGCTCGTATGTGGCAGTATGGCGAAAATCAAGTTCGAATTGCAAACTTTTGGAAGGGATTTGCTAATAAACTTTAGCTCTAGCTTGCTCTGGCTCTACTTAGCTCTGCCTATTTAGCTCTAGCTCGATTTTTCAAAATAATCTTATTAAAATTTAGTTAACTAGAAGTCGAGTGGGCGCGCATACGCGTGCCGCAGAATTTGACAAAATTACAACCTCTAAAATTGAAGATTCAAAAAAAGAAATTTACGCAAAAACGACTTAACTCGATTCAAGTCGTTTTTGCATCCGAAGCCTCAAATATAGATAGCTCGATTTTTCAAAATAATCTTATTGAGTTAAATATTATCTTAGTTAGTTAAATATTTTAATTTCCATTAATCACTTAATTTTTAATCACGAAATTTGAGATCCGGACTGATGACAAACTTGACATTTTGACGTGTTTTTTGATATTATCTTGAAAAAAAAGCAAACAAGAACTTCTAAAATAGGTTGTTCTCTTCCTTTTATCGTTTCTATTACGATGAATATCAAGATGAATATTTATTTAATAGGTTACCTACGTTTATTCGGTTATAATCGTTACGGATGCTTAATTGCCCGACTTTTTGACGCTTACCCTTATACTCGTCGAAAATATTTACTTACAAATTTTTTTTTTATTATACTTTTCAAAAATATCTACTGTCTAATTTTTTTTAAATTTTCGATCAATTAAATAATTAAAACTCAAAAACCAATCTATAAAATAATTACAAACCAAAAAATTTATTTGATAAAAAAGATTTTATCTATTAAACAATGATGATACCGCTGTATAATTTGATATTGAGGTTCAGAACAGCTTTAGTTGACAATAAAAACTACATAGTTTACAATGTTTTTTGTGCAGTGGGATTATTCTATTTTTAGAGAAATTAACAGGCTACACCACCGAATTAGTATTAAAAAAAAAAAAAAAAAAAAAAAAAAAAAAAAAAAATTAAATAAATAGAATTAAGGTTGTGATTTTTCACTTTTTTTATAAATTTTATTTTTATTCATTATTTAAGAGAAAATTAAGTGATTAATGGAAATTACAATATTTAATTCACTCTTATCCACTCTTAAAATTGAGTAAGCGATATCGATTTTTGAGTTTAAGACTTTTATTTTTGATCCTATTGGTTAAGCATGTCGTCATCTATGGAGTTCTTCATTGTGAACTTGGTTATTAATCAACAATAAATTTTAGAGGTTGTTATTTTGTCAAATTCTGCGCGGCGCGTGAACGCGCGACCACTCGACTCCTAGTCCAGTCCTAAAATTGAGTAAGCGATATCGATTTTCGAGTTTAAGACTTTTATTTTTGATCCTATTGGTTAAGCATGTCGTCGTCTATCGAATTCTTCATCGTGAACATGGTTATTATCAACAATAAATTTTAGAAGTTTGTCAAATTCTGCGCCACGCGTATCCGCGCCCACTCGACTTCTAATTAACTAAATTTCAATAAGAATATTTTGAAAAATCGAGCTAGAGCTAAATAGTCAGCCCAGCTGAAAAAATCCATATGGAAATCCATATGGAAATCCATGCAGGACCCCATACGGAATTCCGTATGGAAAATTGAAACAGATTTCCATATGGATTTTCAAAAGCAATGAATTTTTTTTTTGAATAATTTTTTCCAAATGTTTTTTATTATTTAATAATAATTAAAAAAATTTGGTTCGCATAATTATTTTTATGCTTTTTTCCAAAATAATATTTGTATATATCTTTATCCAAATTTTTTTTTTAATTCAATTCTTTTCATTTTGATTTTATTAATATTTTAAAAATTAATATTTTACAATCTTCATATTTTATTTCGATTATTGATAGTTATTGATAGTTGTATAATTTAATGTAACCAAACAGTATAATTAATTGTGATTTTTTTAAATTTGATTAATTGTTTTTTTTAAGGTATGAAAAGATTAAAAAATGTAGCCTTGAGGTGGGTCCGTATAGTTTTCGTGTTTCTTACAAAATTTTTCTAATTTTGCACAGAGCTAGTTTTTTGTGTCCCCTACACGTTGGTATTTTACATGTTATACCCCAACCAGGGCTAATTTTTGAGATATTTAGTTCGGAAGTTTCAACTCATTGCATGGCCCTAGTGAAAATATATGATGCGTACTCACATGCGTACGCATGTACTTACGCACGTGCTGTTAACGTTAAGTAAATTTTTTTTTTAAATACCAACAAATTTTTTATTATTAAAACAGTAAAAATCAAGGTAACAGTTATAAACAATAATTTCAACAATAAAGAATTTATTTTTCAATTTATGGCGAACTGAACCAAATATCCGTGTACCTGAAATTTTTCGAATTGGAAAAAAACATGTTACCACTAGTTTGCTATTATCTTAAAATTTTATATATTTTTAATGAAAAAGTTTTTATAATTTTTTCTTTTAATGTTAATATTAAAACTCAACTAAAAAATTTGAAATCCATTTTTGGAATGCCCAAAGTCAGGTACACTAAAACCTCCGATGAGCATACATCTGTGCAATCAAGAAAGCACAAAGAAATAACTATCTCAAATTTTTAACTTAAATAATTTTGAGTATCAATTTAAAATTTAGACAAATTTTCCATAATTATACAGTTCCTTTCTTCTTTGAATTGAAAAAAAAAAAAAAAAAAAAAAAACTGCTAACACATGGTCGCAAATGATCAGCAGCAGCAGTGTTGGCTTAGAACAGGAGAAAGGTTCACAATGATAGAGTTAGTGCAGGTTGCAAGCCCAGCAGAGGGCAGAGACAAGTTAAGTTTTGATGTTGAACTTATTGTTTAAAACTGTTACCTTGTTGTTTACTGTTTTTAAAAATAATAAAGTTGTTGTTATTTAAAAAAAAAAAATTGACTGAACGTTAACAGCACGTGCGTACGCATGTGTACGCATGTGAGTACGCATCATATATTTTCACTAGGGGGAAGTGCTCTGCCATGCATAAAAATTCATATAAATTTGAAGGTTATTTTTGAATTGCATATTCAATTTTCTTAGAATATTTTTTTTAAACAGGTTTTCTGATAGAGCAAGATGTTAGGAATCGTGAGGAACAAAGAAAAATTTAGCATGCGGTATTAACTTTTGAGATAACGAAACAAAAACAATGAAAAACGCATGACTTCAAAAATTAAATTATATAAGTATCAATAACTATCAATAATCAAAATAAAATAAGAAGTTAGTAAAATATTAATTTTTACCAATGAGAATAAAATCAAAATATGAAGAATTGAATTCAAAAAAAAAAAAAATCTGGATAAAGAGAAAAGATATGTACAAATATTATTTTGGAAAAAGGCATAAAAATAATTATGCTAACCAATTTTTTTTAATTATTATTAAATAATAAAAAACATTTGGAAAAAAATTATTAAAAAAAAAAAATTCTATGCTTTTGAAAATCCATATGGAAATCTGTTTCGAAAATTTGAAAGATTGATCGCCAAATTATATTTCAGTATTTATTCCACTGATTCTGTCCTTTTTTCGTATTTTGTTTCATTTAAAGATGCAAGGCCACGGCAGCAATACTTTTTGTTCTTTGTCCTTGCGTATGTAAACAGCTTGTGGTTATATTTGTGATCTACTATTATCTAATATATTTTAATAACCATTTATTACAATTTATTTTATCAATACTACTCGAAAAAGTCATAATTTTATTGTTAAAAGCGGAGCACTCTCCAACCAGTGTATCTTACAAGGGTAGGTAAGCAGCAGATATTTTATGTTTTCTTCTCTGCACAGAAAAATGCGCTGCAGCAAATACTTTCAGAATGAATTTATTTTATTTATTTTAATTTTAGTTATTTATGCAAAAAATCGAAAAAGCTTCTATAACCCCACGCTCTGATTAACCCATGTTACCCTAGAGTGAGCTGATACGAGCTAAGCAGAGCCAGAGCGAGCTGATTCGAGCAGAGCAGATCCAGAGCGAGCTGATTCGAGCCAAACAGTGCCAGTGCGAGCTGATCCGAGCCGAGCAGAGCCGGAGCAAGCTGAGCCGAGCTGAGCAAAGCCAGAGCGTGCTGAGCCGAGCCGAGCCGAGCGGAGCAGAATAATGTCAGATCTGACCCGATAGCATCCAAAAAAAAAAAAAAAAAAAATTCGATTTTTTGATGTAAATAATTTATTTTTTCATATACAAAATTTATTTTTTGGTGTAGAAAAAAAAATTTCGATTTTTTTGTATATACCGGTAGTCACACCGGTCGGGGAGCATATCCGAGAGCCATCGCGGCCGGTCGCTGACGTCAAGTACACCCGAGGATCATCTTCCAGAACTTGGTTCGGATTTTCTTCGAGGTGACTTTGGTGATTGGTCGTCAACTTTAAGGTAAGAATTTCGACCTTGCAACGGTGTACCTGGGGGACAAGGCCACGCAAAGCCAGCCCCGAGGTCCCGTCGGCCAACGCCCAAGAACCTAAAAATAAAAAGGAAAATCTACTCTCGGGAACGGGCCAGTATTTCGATGCGCCCTGATTCCCGTCCCGGCTAGCTCGAACACAAAGAAAAGAAATAGAATAGGTGGGGCCGGAAAACTACCCGCGAAGGGCCTGCGTCACTGCTCCACCGCTGGCTGCTGTCTCGCCGTCCTCTACCGCGACTCGTCGCGGAGAATCAGCCCTTCTAGGCCGCGCCCTAAGGGAAAAGAGAGAGAAAAAACACAGAAAAGAGAGTAAAATTTAAGGAGAGAGAGGTAAAATCATACATTTAAATGAAAGAAAGAATATGTAAAGTTAACTAATTTATTTAAACGCCTACACGGGCGAGTCGACAAATGCCGACGCGAGGCCCAAGGACACAAGCCCGTAGGCCACACACCGGCCGGATCCGCTGATCCGGGCCTTGCACACCGCACGCGGAGGGAGCACCGGGAATTAACGGGTCTATCCTAACTCGACAGTACCTTGTAGTCAGAGGCTCGCTCGATAGCTCACGGCGTCCTTTCGATTGGCTCACGGCGCGGTTTACTCCAGAGGACGGCGGGCTCCTCGTGGTCGGCGATCCTCGATGTCGATGTGGTCGCCGATCCCCGATGATCTTCACACCCAGGTCCCAATCTCTAACAGACAAAAACTCTACGCGTATTCGAGGTGAGAATGCGCGACTTCTTTCTAGGCGGCTAGATAAAGACTGCCTCACGAGGCTCGGTCGCTGGCGGTCGCCGCCAGCGCCACTCAGCTGAGCAGGGGAGGGGAGGGGAATCAGGCTCCCGGCCGTCCCTCTCCTCGTTTCGCTGCACGCTCGGGTTTAGCTCCGGCCGATCGCCACGATCCGTTCGGAGCCCAGCTGACGAGAGAGAGAATGCCGGGAGCTTGTGCTCAAGCTCCCGATCTCCCCGTAGCAACCTGGACACCCGGGTCGCCGATGACGGGTATACCCGGGGATCGTCTTCAAGAATAGGGTTTGGATTTTCTTCGAGGTGACTTTAGTGATCTTCTGTGAACTCTCTGACACAAATTTCGACCTGGACATCCGGTTCACCGATGACGGGTATAGCTGGGGATCATTCCCGAGAGATCGGTACAAATTTTTTTTTTTCGAGGTGGCTTTGGTGATCGGTCATCAACTTTAAAGTACGAATTTCGACCTGGACACCCGGGTCGCCGATGACGGGTATATACTCGGGGATCGTCTTCGAGAACTTGACTTGAGTTTTCTTTAGCGGCTGACCTAGCTGGGCTAAATCGAACGGAGCCGAGCGTGGCCGCGGCATGACTGGGCCGAATCAAGAGTGCGGTCGTGACTTAACCGAGCTCAAAGTCTCTCCGTGCAAGCGTGGGCTAGACCAATCACAGAAGGTTTGCGACAACGGACTTACGCAGCGACGCAGCAGCAGTTTGTATACCTATACTTCAGGATGCCGACGCACGGACGCACGAGCGGACGCAAGGAGCCTCCGTATACGGAGGTATATACCCGCCCAAAGATATAAAAAATCTACGATTTTTCTCGGACAGTCTCACCTGCGCTCATCCCCTCACGCAAACGCAAAATTTCTGTGATCGGCCTTAGGACGAACGAGCATGTTGCAATTTTCGAGCTGAGACTGTCCGAGAAAAATCGTAGATTTTTTACATCTTTTACGTTTTAGAAAACCCTTCGATCTATAACCCTAGCTTCGATTCAAAGCTTGTCTACGGTACTTGTTAGTCAATCAATTATTTAAAAAAAATTTGTTTTCCTTCTTGCTAAAAAAAATATGGTTGTTATTCAGTCAAAAAAAAATAGATCTTAATGTTTTGTGTGTTGGATTATATAAAAAATTGTTCATTCTTCATGTCAGATCCTTAATTCTTTTCGCGATTTTTCGAAGCTTTTTTCAAATTTAGCAAAGTCCACGCAGATTTAGCACTTGTAAAAAGCTTGCTCGCGTGAAGCTTCCTGTGGTCAAGGAGCATAAAGGATAGTAAAACGCGACTTTTATACGAGCAGTTTTAAATAATTAGCTTTTGGAGTGCATTACTTTTGTATTAATCTTATTAGTACTTTCGTTCGTTTTTTAGGCAATTGTATAATACTCACCCCATAAAATGAGGTATTCAAGTTCCCTTGTTAAATTTATTAGGCATTTCGATTGGCTATCGCGTCTTTGAGCAAATTTTATAAGCCATGGCTTGGACTTGCCACTGTGAACGCACTATTACTCAAAATTTTATTCCCTGAGGGAATTTAAATTCAAGTTCACCTTAATGAAATAATGAAATTACTTATAAAAAATAATTCTTTGCACCAGGTGCAATAAAGAATTTTTAAAATTTTATTAAAAAAAAAGATATTCCTGGCACTGTGTGTAGAATAAAAAAAGATTTTGAAATATCTTGTTATAAAAAAAAAAAGATAATTCCTTGCACTAGGTGCAATAAAAAATTTTTAAATTTTTATAAAAAAAAAAGATATTCCTTGCACGGTGTGCAAAATAAAATATGATTTTAGTTCATTTTAGGAAAATAAGTTTTTTGACTTCAAATAATCAGATAATTGTTAATTATTTTAAATTTTAGTGCCTTATTAATTAGAAGAAAATACTAAGAAGAAACAATTTTTTTTTTAACTTACTTTTTTAAGAACAAAATTTGTTGATGGAGAGGAGAGAGTTGAGTCCAAAATGTTGCAGAACCAGACCTAAGTAGGAGCTGCAAGCCCTTTTTTTTTATACCACGGGGAACCCGTAGTAACACTATTGTCTTTTATATTTTTCACGTTGGGGATACCCAAATAAAAAATTTACACTCACGTTACAACGCAAAAAAAAACAACGGGGAAAATTTTATGACTTTAGTCACTAAGTAAAAGTTAAAAATTTTAAATTTAAATCTTTTTTCACTTCAAGCGCGGATGGACGATTTGAGTGTTTCCGGAAGCACGGTTGCTCGCTCACCCAGTGCACCGGGTAAAAGTCGACTTGCCGGTTTTTAGCGCGTTACCCGGGGAAAGGCCCATGCGATTTTTGGATAATTTTCGTAATTGTTTGGTTGCAACGTGAACTCCACGGACCAAATTTAAAATAGTGTTGGCACACCCGGGCCATACGAAGCAGCTGTTATACCAGCTGGTAAAGCAGCTCCAAAATTGGAACATGAAAGCACCTGGTCAAGCAGCTGGTTCACCAGCTGGTTTTCAAAATTTATAAAAAAAAATTTTATTACGTGCAAAATTTAGCTAGTTTTGTTTATTCATTAAATAACAAAAATAATTTTCATTATAATAATTAAAATTTCAAATATAGGTATTTATAGTCAAAATTTTGCAAAAAATTTTTTTTATCAAATTTTTATCAGTCTGGTAAAGTAAATAGTACATTTCGAAACTGGTGCGACGTCATCACCAGGGCGATTTGAAGGCACCGAAAGCGAAACGAAGCGGAGCACTGGTTTCGAAATATATTTTTTGACCCGAGTGCGTAAAACCATTTCAAAGTTCGTTTTTTACGCACTAGTGTCGAAAGAAAATTATTGATTCGTTGAATTTTTTGAGACAAAATATAATTTATGACAAATAATAAATCACCAAACGCTCCAGGTGGCCTACATGATCCTTCCTGAGTCGAAAATTCAGGGGAAAATCATCTCCAAGGTGTGAGTATCACCAGGTGCACCAGGAGTCCACGCTGACCCTGCCGAAGTCAAAAGTTCCTGGGGAAAACATCTGCAAGGTATAATTATTACCAAGTACACCAGGTATTCGCTCTGACCCCTCCAGAGTAAAAAATTCCTGGGAAAACATCTGCAAGGTGTGATTATCACCAGGTGTTCTAGGTGTTTACCCTGACCCTTCCTTAGTCGAAAATTTCTGGAATAATCATCTCCAACGTGTAATTACCACCAGGTGCACCAGGTGTCGATCCTCACCCCTCCGGAGTCAAAACTTCTTGGAGAAATCATCTCCAAGGTGTAATTACCACCAAGTGCACCAGGTGTCCGCCCTGGCCCTTCCAGAGTCAAAAATTCCTGGGGAAATCATCTCCAAGGCGTAATTATCACCAAGTGTACCTGGTGTCCGTCCTGAATCTAAGTGCACCAGCTGTTCACCTGAGATCCGCAATTTCCTGGAGAAATCATCTCCAGGAAAGAATTGTATAGTTAGTTATTTTATTCATGAAATTTCATCACGCAAGCATCAATATCCATATATTCCGTGCATTAAAGCTTTATTCACAACTTTGGGTTTTATAACTTACATAAGTTATGTTAAAAACCGACATTAGTTATTGTTTGTTTCAGTTAAATGATTAAATCAGAAGGTTTTATTGAATCAAAAAAAGCGTGTTTATTCAGAAGTAACATTAGGTTAGGCTACCAAAATACAACAACATATATCATAAAACAAACGAACACTTTGTAGCTAACACATAAAAATACATTCGAATTAAGACACAAATTCGAACATTCTGCCCGCCTCGTTCCTAGAGCATCTTGACGACCTCCTGCCCCCGGTCAATGACCGGTCGAGTCAATCACGGGTAGTAGTGTCAGTCGAGTAATGTGACGCTTGTACTCTCCTATGGCTGTTTTAATAACGGCTTCACGAACCAGACCATCCTTTCCAGCTATGACTGAAGTGATTCGTCCAAGAGGCCAAGTGCCGTTAGATAGTAGTAGAGTTGGATCAACGATCATCACCACATCATCTACCTGGAAATTGCGTCGACGAGTTTTCCATTTAGGACGTTGCTGAAGAGTGTTTAAGTATTCGTGGCTCCATCTGGCCCAGAATTGATCTCGAATACCTTTAACGAGTTTCCAGTGGGTCAGTTGGTCCAGATTCTCAGGTGCAGGACTAACCTCAATCACAGCATTCAGAGGTCCACCAACAAGGAAATGACCTGGAGTGAGAACTTCAAGATCGTCTGGATCACCGATCAATGATGTGAGGGGTCGAGAATTGAGAACTGGCTCAATACTGGCAAGAGCAGTTGTGAATTCTTCAAACGTGAGATTTCGAGAACCAATGATACTGCGCAAATGTTTTTTGACAGATTTAACTCCGGCTTCCCAAAGGCCTCCGAAATGAGGGGCTCTTGGAGGTATGAATTGCCATTTGATACCTTGCTCTGCCAGTGCGTTGGCCACCAAATCCCAACGCAGTTCAGCGTCTTGAAGTGCTTTTCGCAATTCTCGATCCGCTCGCCCGAAATAGGTTTCATTGTCGCTACAGATTTCAGATAGTCTGCCTCTACGACAATAAAACCGTGTGAGAGCTCCAAGAAAAGACTCTGTAGTGAGATCCCCAGCAAGTTTCAAGTGCAATGCTTTTGTGCGCATGCATACAAAGATGCAGATGAATCCTTTAAATGTGCGGATACCGCGACCTTTGGCTGTCAATACATTGAAAGGTCCAGTGTAATCGATACCGACACCAGAGAAGGCCCTCGCGACTGTAATCCTGGCGAATGGCAGTGAGCCCGTCAATTGGGTGGTGCCTTGAGCTCTGAGACGGACACATGGTATGCACCGTAATAAGTAATCTTTCAGTTTACGCTTGCCATGGATGATCCAAGCTTTTTGATTTAAATATGCACTGGTTACCCGAATACCACCATGTAGAGCACGATTATGAGCCCACCAAACGACTAATTTGGATAAACAACATTCGCTATGAAGGATAGGTGGATGGCGTTCATCATATGTGAGATTTGCATGTTCTAAACGACCACCAACACGCAAAATGCCGTCCACTTTGTAGATAAAAGGTTTCAAAGGTGTTAATGGGTGTTTCGCAGGCAATTCCCTGCCATCTTTGAGTAGGCAATCGATTTCAAACTGGAAATATTTAGCTTGACTCAATTGTACACAGGCTAGATAAGCTTCTCTCAATTCAGCGGGCATCAAGGGGGATACTACAGTCGTATTCAAATCTCGTTTTAAAAATCTTTGGACCCATCGACGCAATCTGACAAGAAATCTCAACAGAGTATTAAGACTAGAAAATTTCTCAAGCAATGAGTAAGGAGTGTTTTGTGTGACACAACAAATGTAAGTGGAAGGCTTAGTTGCAAGCTGACTCGACTCGATTTTGCTTACTTCAGCCTCTCACGCATCACGCTGGAAGGAGTTTGTGCGTAACAGGGTACACTCCATTCAGGAATTGACATCATCTGCTCAGTGGAGGCATGTACCTGGAAAATGCGACCCAACTGATTGTGCTTTTCGAGGATTGCTAATATCACAACTCATCGATCACAATCTCTGTCTGAATGGCCTTAAGTGGCTAAAGCAATCAGAAGAACTCTGACCTGCCAAACGAGAACTTCTTGATGAGCACACCCTTCCAGAACTCAAGAAAATTGCTCCAACAACAACTGTTGCCACTGTGAGAGAGCATTGGGATCTTTTCTACAGGTATTCATCACTCAACAAATTATTTAAAATCATTTCTTTGTGCATGGTAACTTGCCAACGGTACAAAGGAGTCTTCATCGCTCACTCTCCAGTTATTTCGGCAGAAATGCTCATCAAAGCCAAGTCATTTTGGATTAAGCATACTGAAGAAGTAGATCTCAAGGATAAGATTCGCATGGTTTCCAGCTCGACACTACCAAGGTTTCAAGCTCTCAACAGTCAAACGCCATTTGTGGATGCAGAGGGAATTCTCAGAGTAGGAGGTCGTCTGATCGAAACGAATCCGAGTTATTCAATTAAGCATCCAGCAATTCTCAACCGAAACACACCACTCACGAAACTCATCATAGGTCAGGTCCATCTAGACACACTCCATGGTGGAACTCAGGTCAGTCTTGCCAAGATACGACAGGAATACTGAATCATCGGTGGCCGAGCTTCCATCAAGTCTCACATAGTGCACTCTGAGATTTGTGCTAGACAGCGGAGGACTCGAGCTCGTCAACTCATGGGACAACTACCCGAGGCCAGGGTAACTCCCACTCGTCTTTTTTCTCATACTGGGATTGATACAAAGGTTGGATGTGTGTTTTCGAATCACTGATTTACTATCCCCAAAGCTCTAAACCCTCAAAACCCTGGGCGTCCGAGTTCAACAAAAAAACTTATCGGCAATCCTCCAAGCTCTGAACCCCCAAAACCCTGGGCGCCCGAGGTCAACAAAAACACTTATCTGCTAATCTCCAAGCTATGAACCCCCATATACCCTGGGTGCCTGAGTTCAACAAAAAAACTGATCAACTAACCCCCAAACTCTAAACCCCAAAACCCTGGTCGTCTGAGTTCAACGAAAAAACTGATCCGCTATCCTCCAAGCTCTAAATCCCCCAAACCCTGGATGCCTGAGTTCAACAAAAAAAACTGATCAGCTATCCCCCAAGCTCTAAACCCCCAAAACCCTGGGCGTCCGAGTTCAACAAAAAAACTTATCGGCTTTTCTCCAAGCTCTGAACCGATTCGTATCATCAGCTACTCACTTGGAAGCAGTCAGCGACTACTCTGCAGATGGTTTCATCGCAGCGTACCGACGCTTTACATCTCGTCGTGGACTCCCTTCTCACTTATACTCAGATTGTAGAACTAATTTTCACTGAGCGGAAAAGACGCTCAAAAAACTCTGGAGATACTCAAAAATCTTATGAGATACTCTAATGTTATCTTATTTTTATATTTATATTCATTACTTGATGTTAAGAACTTACTGCTTAATTTGTATTTTTTGTAGAACATAATGTATACTTAATAAATGTATCAATCAATCAATCTCTCTTATACATTTACATCGACAAATACTCCCACATATAATTACAAAACTATTTCTCAGTCTTCGTCTTTCTCGATCTATCATACATTAACGTTGAAAGCTTTGTAGACAATTCTGAGGTGGCTAATCATTAGCAATTTTCAATTCCTTTCAATTGGTATGTTTATTGCTACCAAATATGCACTATTTTTTTTAATTATTGTCAAATTAATTACTTTTCAGAGCACCGAGCTGGCCAAGCTAATGTAGGGACTTGTGCGCATGCGCGCTCCATGCGTCTTCTAGTCTAGGCGTGAAATTTGAAATATATATATATATATGTGTGTGTGTGTGTGTGTGTGTGTGTGTATTGATCTGATTTCGATAATTCTGCATCAGTGTCAAAATAAGTGTTGATGTTTTCGGACGTGCTTTAAAGAAAAATATAGAGGGCGCTCGAGGTGCTCCGGGTATAACGAACTGTTTGAGTTAGCTGAAGCTCACAGAGACAACATCGATAAGAAAGAAATGCTAGGAATAACCAAAACCATGAATAAAAACAAGTTGTGGTAGAACTTTATAAGCCTGTTCGACGTAACTATCCTAGAAGAAAATTTGATGTTCGAGATTTAGATGAAACATGGAAATGTAACCTTGTGGAGATGCAACCATATTCAAGAGAGAACAAAGGTTTCAAATTCTACTCACTACAGGGTCCGTCCGTATATGACGGGTGTTACATTGTACACAGTTTTTTGAATATTTATGTACGTAAAATTATTTAAAAAAAAAATATGATTGTCCTAAGGGAAATAACTTTTTTTTTTTTTTAATTTTGATGTCATTCAAAAAATTTTTACATTTTTCATTTTCCTAAAAATTCAATGCAAAGTCCGTCACGGGCGTTACTGAAAACAGAAGTGATTCTGATACTACTGTCAAAGAAACAATCACTTAGCAAATTATGAAACGGTGTAGTTCTGAAAAAAATCCATATTAAAGTTAAGTCTTTAAACTTTGATGCTCATATAAAAGAAATGAGAAATGACAAAAAATACAGGTGTTTGTCTGTGCATTTAATAATCTTGTGCTTACTACCTATTTTTTACTTAAGCTTCAAACGCTGAACCTTCTACACATGCATTTGTTTCTACATCTGTTTCTACTCCTATGCTAACTCTAGTTCTTTATTTTTTTTCATTTAAATTTTTAACACTGAATCTGGCCTTGATCTGGACTTTCAAATCATCTTTATTTTATTTTTAAACACCCTTTTCACATACTATTATGCCTAAAGCTTATACAAAACAAACGTTTTCGATTTTTCATTTTCCCTATTTAATAAAAACCTATCTTTATGTCACGGGTGTTACACGTATTTTTCACGGGTGTTACGTGTATGAAAAACATTTAATAGTGTCTGTTGTTGTTGCCGTCCCTTTATGTATGCTGGGGATTGGCTTAGCTCCTTGAAAAAAAAAAAGGAAGTGTGAAGAGTGGTGACGGCGTGTGAAGATTGAAATAAGTCCAATAGCTGTACTTAAAAACAAACTTGTATTTACAACTATATACAAGCTTGTATCGACCTCGATACGTGCTGAAAAGAACAAAGGTTTAGTCGTGATCCAAGAGAGATGCACGACGAACGCAAGAAAAAACGCAGTTTTGAGGAAAACCGGGAGCTACGCGTCCGTGCTATAACCGTGACACGGAGCGACTGACTTCCGAAAAGACGCCCAGCGCGACGCGACGCTTCTGGTGTCTTAGATTCCAAAGGTGAGCTCTCACTGGCTCAAACATGCCGCCCGCCTCGTCCAGGGACGAAACAAGTCCAAAAAGAAGGTCAAACTGTCTCAAATTCAAACGACTGAGTTAAAGAAAAGGCCATGTTTTACAATAATATAAAGAAAGCAAAAAAAAAAATTTTCCGCAGAAAATAACGCGTTTACAACTAATTGATGCTTTGCATCTCGAGAACTTTACTTAATCTACTAACTTTCAATTCTAACAACAAAATTTACTAGTGTCTAACTTTCTTTTTCTCACTCGTTGCCGCCCGCCATGACGGCTTACATCGAGAGATTGTGCCTTAATGGCTTACTTACTTGCTAAATCTGAAAGGTGAAGAAATTGATTAAACAGGTGCATAAATTTAAAAAATCATGAAAAAATTATGAAAAAATTATCTCCAGACATCTGACACTACTCGGTGACCACGGGGAGCAAACACAGTTTGACCAGGTGCCGTTTGTATTCGCCGGTGGCAGTGCGAACGAAAGCATGTCTGACTTGCCCGTCCGGGCTAACTACGATCTTTGTCACTTGTGCGAGGGGCCACTTGGAGGGAGGTGTATTTTCTTCCTTCAGCAACTATAGAGTTAACCTTCAGTTGGTCTTTGATTTCGTTCCAACAGGCTCGTTGGTTGTAGAGTATGAAGATACTCAGCTTTCCAGCCTCTCCAGAAGTCATCTCCCATCTTGGAAATCAAGCGGTATCGAGAAGATGGAGTGACATAGAAATCAACAAGTCCTGACTCAGGTAAGGTGGTCAGTGGATGACCCCTTACGAAAAAGTTGTGTACAATTGCATGCAAACTCTTGCACAAGTCTGTGCATAAGCCTGTGCATAAGTTTGTGCAGAGAGTTCAGTCGGGTTCTGCACAAGTATGTGCACAATATTGTACATAATATTGAATGAATATTGTGTACAAAATTCGGACGCTTGTGCACAAGTTTTTGCTGATGGTTTTCAGATTATTTGTGCATGTTTTTGTGCACAAATTGTGCAAATTGTTTTTTGACAACTCGAGCACGTTTTTGTGCACAAATTTCTTGGTGGTTCGAATTTCGACAGATTTGTGCACAAATTTTTTACTTTTACAATTTACGATGATCCCAGGTAAAGCGAGTGCACAGTTTTCAATTTGTAGATCTGTAGCAGATGTGTTAATGTGTAATATTTTTATATTTTTGTGCCGTCATTATAAAAACTTTTTTAACGACTGGAACTTGAGATTTTTATTGTAATAATCATTTGACAACTTTACTAACTATGGCATAGAATATGTCGAATACGCAGAATTTAGTACATACATTTTCAATTTTTAAAATTTACTTCCACTAGTCTCTCTCAGCGCGCAAGTGCGCACAATTGTACTACAGTAAAGTGATGAATTCGAGAAAGCGGGCATGGGGACATAGCGGTTACTTCAGACCGTAGAAGCTCGAAAAAGAGGTTATTTCAGATTGCTTGGGGTTCTGTAAGCTAAGGTTAAAGAAAATTCGAATGTTTTTAAAAATATTAAATTTATTACAAAATTTATGTTACGAAATTTATACGATTGATTCATTTAAGTTTTTTTCATAAACAAATATTTAACCATTCCCCCAAGCTGTAAAATTCAAGAACCCTGAGCGTTCGGATTATTTCAATAAATAAAAAAATTAATGAATGATTCCTCCCACCACTAAACCCACGAAAGTTTGTGTGAACGAATTTAATTTTTTACCAAATAAATAATCCACCAAGCACTAAACCGTGAAAACCCTAGGAATGCAAGTTTAATTTTTTAATTTACAAATGATCCCCCAAGAACTAAACCCAAGAAACCCTGGGCGTTAAAGTTTCGTTTTTAACTCAATAAATAATCCCCCAAGCAATGAACCTTCAAAACCCTGGGAATGCAAGTTTAATTTTTAAATAAATAAATGATCCGTCAAGCTTCAAACCCACAATACCCTGGGCGCTAGAGTTCAATTCGTCGGTCTAGAGTAAGAACCTGCTATCTCCGCGGGCCAAAGCAAGAAGTTGCTATCTCGGCGGGCCAGAGCAAGAACCTACTATCTCAGGGGCCGGAGCAAGAACTTGCTATCTCCGGACTTAAAGGCTACACGGTGGTCTTGAACCAACTTTAAATGAAAAGTCGTGGGGCACTTAAATTTCTTGTAGAATTTCATAATTTGGACTTTCCTGAGTATTTTCCAAAAAAAATTAAAATCATCTACAAGGCCGTTTTTAAGAAAAGTCGATTTAAAGGTTATAATCACGACAAACAGTGGTCTTGTACATTTTTTTTTTTTTCTCTTTCTATTAAGTATTTTTTATATTATTTGGCTTATTTTCAAACAAAATTAAAATATTGTTTGACATTTAAGAAGGTTTTGATCACTTTCTAAAGAAAATTCTTTTGAAATTATTTATTTAAAGCTTTTCTGAAAATGTAATGATCAATTCAATTTAATAGAATATGGAGAAATTTTTAAGTTTTTTACAGTATTTATACAGTGTATTCACATAATTTTATAACAGTACAACAAATAAAAAATGTACAAATAATAAATACTTTTCATTTTAATAGTGGTATCAAACGTAAAGACCATTGAATTCACATACTGCTCGGAATAGTTTTTTATCGTAGTCTGGATGATTTACTTTTACTAAATATTTATTCCATATTGATTTGAATTCATGATGAACAGATTCGAAAGCTTGTTCACTGAATATACCTAATCCTACTCCATGTTTTTTGCAAAACTCTTTGACATGAACAAAGATACAGTGTACTCTAGGTGTAACGGTGATTCCCAAAGCCAAATAACTTTTTTTTAAATTTTCAATGTGTTTTTCGAATTCAAACTTTAAAGTTTTGCTGAAGCAAGAGTCAACTACTATTTTAAAATCACTAAAAGCTTGAACGTATTTTTGGCACTCATCTGGACATGATTGGCGCAGAACATCTAATTTTTTCAGTAACTGCTTGCAATTTTTACCGTTGAAGCCAAAAGAAACTTGTCGCTCAACATTGCAAGCTTTTGCCCAGGACAAGGCTGCACTCTCAAATTTTTTAGATATATTAGTAAACAAACCGTTTATTACCCACTAAGTACAAATGAAGTTCAGGTAGTGCCAAAATATCGAGTATCGGTTTTTCTTCATCACAGTCGAATATCGGTTTCGAAATGCAACATTTAAAGTTCTTAGCTGATTCTTTTTCTCCTCCAGCATTAATCCATTGAATGTAGTTGTCTGTGATATTTTTTATCGTCCGCAAAGTAGAAGAATTTTCAAGATTTTCTTTACTTACCTCACACCATGTGCATGGATAAGAGCTACTGCAAGGCATAATGCCGACCATAATATTGCATAGTTTTAAATCAGCGGAAACTTTTCCATCAATTTCATCGATTTTTATGTCTGACCATAATTGTTTAACATTGTCATAATTCTCTTGGACGTTTTGAACCAAACCAATTATGAACAATTTTTTCACGCCAGAATCTTGAAACAATTTAGAAGGTAGCGTCTGAATATTTTCTTCGCTTTGTTGGTGGTGGTTTAAATTCATTGTCGATTGACTGTATCGATAAGCAGACTTTTAAAGATCCCCCTCCACCATCGATGCCGAATTTCAAACGCATATTAGAAAAGTTGCGTTTTTTTTTTACGTATTCTATTAAACCATGCAAATCCTTGCAATACACAGCTGTTTGAATTTGCTCGGTTTCAATTATTTCATATTTTTTCTTAATTTTTGACTCTTCAGATTTTTTTGATTTTTTTTCTGTTTTTTCTATGTCAGAATTTAAAACACTTTTTTTTGTTTTTGATCTGACATTTTTCTTGACTTTTTTAACAACTTTAGGACTCACTTTAATTTTTTTTAGGTTTTAATTTAATAGATTTTTTCGACGTACTAGTTGTTTGTTTATTTTGTTTTCTTTTTTATTTGATATATTTTTTGGAAGTACTACTTGCTTGTTCAGCTTCACATATTTCTTTAACTTTCGAACATTCTAAATTGTTAGTTTTTTTGGAATTTGTGGAAGCTTCTTCAGTTGTAGTGATTTTGTCATCATTTTTTTCTATTTTTACAGATTTTTTGAATTTGTAAACTTTTGTGTCAAAAAAATCATCTAGTGCGTGAATATTAGCTGAAAGATTTTTTTCTAGTTTTGGTTCAATTCATTTTCTATTTTTAGTCGCAACACGCAAATCTGATGCAATTCCAGTTGTCACATTTAGAGAAAGCCCGTATTTTATTTGAATATTTTGCATGTCAGTTGCCGTAATAATTGTTTTACTCTTTTCTACTTAGTTGGAGTTTTTCGGGTTGACATAAATTTTTAATGGTTTTCCCCGAACTTGGTTAACTGATAGCGTATTCTTATCTGTTAAAATCATTTCATTTTTTAAAGTTGATGAAATCATTTGATTTTGCACTGTTGGTGTGGATTCTGATATCAATGATTGAACATTTTTAATACGTGTTGTAGTGTTGCTTGTATGAGGTTTGCCTCTAGCAATTTTAGAAAAGAGGCGTTCTTCGTGAGATCGAAAGCGATCTGACGTGACATCTCCGATCTTGATGAAAATTAGCATAAAGTTAGTGTTTGGCATATACATGAACGTGGTAAAATGATTTTTCATAAATTCGCTTATTTTCAAAATGGCGGCCATTTGAGAATTTGGCAAAGAAAAAAAAGCTTGTTTTTTGAAATCTCATAACTTCGCGGGATTTTGATCGATTTTGATGAAATTTGGTGGGTGATCGGAAAAAAACCTAAAGTTTCTGAAAAAATTATAAAAAAAAAAATTCCCATTATGTATGCCAAAAAAAAGAAATTTTTTTTTTCAGCCAAAATTTGACCCCCGGGGCACCCTTTTTATTTTTTTTGAAATATTTTTAATTAAAAGTAAATTTAATTAAGAAAATTTTAAGACCTTCCAAATGATGGTATGTCTTTTACTTTCTGAGATATAATTTTTTGAAGTTGAGGTTACCGAGAATGGAGCTCGCGCGCGCTGCTGCTGCCAAGAGCACCATACTACTAAAGCCTTTCCGACATAGAGTTTAACCATTGTATCTCAAAAAATATTAATTTTTATGTTTTAAAATTGTTTAAATATACGACTTTGTTAATTAAAATGATCAAATTTACAGTATTTTGAACATTTTTAGTTTCTGCAGTTTTTATACAAAGTGAAATGAAAAATCTGTTGCTAAAGTAAGTTTTTTATAATTTATGTCAAATTTTGTTTACAGAGTTCATTCGTCGGGCTCCCATCAACATTTATAATACAAAAATGGCTTCACATGTTAAGTAAAATTAGGGTTGAGTGCGTCTTGATCGTTTTTTTCCGTTGCCTGCTGCGGTTTTTTGAGACGCGGCGGATTTTCGCCCACGTTTTCCATTAAAAGCTTTTGTTTTCAATCGAGGGGTCACCTTTTTTTTCTTTTTTTTCTGAATTTCAAATTCTTGAGATTGATCTGAGATTGAAACAGATTTACAAGAAATTCTCGTTTCATTCATAGGAATAAAGCAGTGGAAACTTCTTGATCCAGGCAAAGGTTTGGCTTTGTCAAAACGTGGTTTCAAATATTTTGTGTGATTTTCATACTCGGCTTCAGTACCATAGATAAAAGACATATTAGGTAGCGCTTCTTTGGCCCATTCGTAAAGAGATAACAGAGTAGTTAACTGATCACCAACAGGACGTTGTAGGCTAGCTTTGGTAGCTGATCTCTTAACTGTACCACCGATTCCGTCACATGGACTTTTGCCATGTGAAGTTGCAAAAAAATGCCACTCAGCTTTAATTTTGAAGTCTTTATAATGATGAGTAAGATTAATGAAATTTGATTTGTTCTTATACTGTGAACCCGCTCCATCACTAAAATATTTAATTTTGTTAATGAGTGTATGTTTTAACTTGAGCTGTTCAATAAACTTTTTTATAAATAAATTTACAGTGATAGCATCATGTTGCAAGCAATCAGAAATCACGACGTATGATTCGTGAAGTAACTGGTCATCTTTTTTATAATAAACCACTATGGGATGAAGCGTTGCTTGAGCATTATTCCAATGATAACTTTGGATTGCATCTTGAATAACAAATGTAAAGTTTTCCGCAAAATCACCAAGTACTAAGAATTCTCCTGGTTCCAAATTCGCTTTAAGTCCACCCAAGTATTGGCTTTGTGACTTTGTAACGAAGTCGTGTAGTAAAAGTTTTAATAATTCAACACAAAATTTTTCAATAAATTTATCAATACTATCTATTTGCGTTTCTTAATTAGAACGGTCTGTTGACGTCCACTTTTTGTAGGTCACAGTGTCAATAAAATTTTTATCAAATAACTCCCTTAAAACATTTTTTATGCAAGTTACTCCGGGGCAATTTGAACACTCATTTGAGTAACAAGAAAGAGTGGCAGGATTGCATACAATTTTTGGAAGAATTGATTTATAATCTTGTAAAAAAGAGATGCAATCATAAGTTTCACATTCTGGTGAATTTTGCAAACGCAAACAGAATGAGTGCTTTTGCCTCCAGCTAAAATACATTCCGATGGTCGAAGTTCAGCAAATTTAGAAAAACTTATTTTAATATCAGAGTTATTTTGTTTAAAAGCATAACACAGTTCTTTCAAATTTCCTAATAATAAACGCTTCTGCAAGTGCACTCGAACTCCATCTTTTTTTACCGACACATAATCTTTCTGACCAGGCATCACACGGCTGTAGTCATCATTATAATAAAATTGCTTTATCAAATTATCAGTAGCAGTGTCGAGCTTTTTACCGGGTCTCGGATTTGAGGTGGTACCAATGCCCTCTTCTTCATGTAATTTTTTTGCTTTTACCGCCATGTGTTAGCTTACTGAGAAGCGTGATTTTAACTCAGAAGGACTCCAAGTAATTGGTGCCATAGTCGAATATTTAATTTTTTCTGATGATTTATTTGTTTGACTAATTTTAGATTCGATTTCATTAACAAGTGATTGTAAATCTTGTGGATCATCAGTTTGAAATTCAAAAATTTCTTTCAATTTTTCGTTTAATGCATTTTGAATTTCACGCACTTTAGACAGTTGATTTTTTTTTGTTTTACGATCATTGGAGTAACTTTTAAAAGCTCAAGAATCTTATTTATTTCTAAAATTAAAGTTTCAGACACCATTTCTTTTTCAAAAAGCTCATCATCCGTGACTGGTTCAGCAACTTCATTTTCGTTTTTTAAATCATACTGAGTCGTTTGCATTTCTAAATTTTCGCTATTGTCGTCAGGGTTTGGTAAGTTCGTCAAACTTGAAAAACTTAAAGAATCACCACGCTTGCCGTTCGTGAGATATATTCTACAAGTATTACAAACTAAAATATTATTCACACCATTTTTAACCAATCGAAGAGTAACGCCATATTTTTTATGATTCTTCATGTTAAAAGGGTTACTACAGCACGTACGACTTTTTTTACAAGCTTGCGAACTCATTTCAAAAACTGAAAAATTCACTGCTAAACTTAAAATTCAAAGATTTGCACGCGCAAACGTTTTAGTACTCAAGGTTAATCGCAAGGTTTTGTTTATCATCACCTATTTTAGTAAAGGCCCCCTATCGGTTGCATAATACAGAAGAAATAAATATAAACAAAACACGAAACCGAGTATGGTGCTCTTGGCAGCAGCAGCGCACGCGAGCTCCATTCTCGGTAACCTCAACTTCAAAAAATTATATCTCAGAAACTAAAAGACATAAGGTAAAGATGCCAATTATGATTACAAAAATCGCTACTTTTCAGCATTTTGAATTTTATTGAAAAAACAAAGTATATTAGACTAAATCTTTTTTTACATACTTAAATTTTAGGTTCTTAGGAACTTAAATAAATTTTTTTTATATGATAATTGTATTTATTTATTGAATAATTAATGTTTAAAGTCAAGACCTTTTATGCCTCCGTTTAAAGTCAAGGCCCCAGTTTATTAGACAACTTCAGCTTTGGCCCCAGTTTATGGAACACTTTTACACGTGAAATCCCGTCTGTGACTTAAGTGCCCCAGTTGATGGAACGGAATCGTCAAAATTCGAGGGTTTCATCACTCTCAAACACGAACAAATTAAAAATCTAACATGAAAATTAGATAAACCGTTCCATCAACTGGGGTATGTAAGTCACAGACGGAATTTTACGTGTAAAAGTGTTTCATAAACTGGGGCCAAAGCTGAAGTTGTCTAATAAACTGGGGTCAAAAGGTCTTGTCTTTAAACATTAATTATTCAATAAATAAATACAATTTTCATATAAAAAAAATTTATTTAAGCTCCTAAGACCCTAAAATTTAAGTATATAAAAAAATATTTACTCTAACATGCTTTGTTTTTTCAATAAAATTCAAAATGCTGAAAAGTAGCGATTTTTGTGATCATAATTGGCATCTTTACCTTACCATCATTTGGAAGGTCTTAAACTTTTTTTAATTAAATTTACTTTTAATTAAAAATATTTCAAAAAAAATAAAAAGGGTGCCCAGGGGTCAAATTTTGGCTGAAAAAAAAAATTCCTTTTTTTTGGCATACATAATGGGAATTTTTTTTTTTTTATAATTTTTTCCGAAACTTAAGGTTTTTTTCCGATCACCCACCAAATTTCATCAAAATCGATTAAAACCCCGAGAAGTTATGAGATTTCAAAAAAAAAGCTTTTTTTTTTTCTAATTTAAATTAAATTGTGAAAATCGAAAACATTTTGTTTTTATTATTATCAAATTGACTATGGATTTTCACCAAGTGAATGCAATAACTCTACAAAGCTTTTTTTTCTTTGCCAAATTTTCAAATGGCCGCCATTTTGAAAATAAGCGGATTTATGAAAAATCATTTTACCACGTTCATGTATATGCCAAACACTAACTTTATGCTAATTTTCATCAAGATCGGAGATGTCACGTCAGATCGCTTTCGATCTCACGAAGAACGCCTCAATACATAAGTAAGTAAATTATTATTTAAACTTAGAGATGTATTTTTCTTTTATTTTACACTCAAAATATTAATAAGATTGAAAATATTTTAATTAAAATTTTTACATTGTGCATAAATACATGAATTTTTTTAACCGGGGATTTTTTCGTCGGGAATTTTTTCGTCGGGGATTTTTACATGGAATCGGAATCCTCAGCTTTAGAGGTCAAGAAAATTAACTTTTCAGGGACTTTCGAGTCTGACGGCTCGCTTGAGAGCAAGAGATCTGGACCATGCCACCACAAGTGGGAGTTTTGAAGCTCCGAGGGGCTTATGCATCTAGTAGCTAAATCAGCCGGGTTGTCAGCTGATCTGACGTTGTTCCAGATGTGTGGGTTTGTAAGTGTCTCGATTTTGCTGACCCTGTTTGCGGCCACTTGGAAGCGTGAGCCTTTATCCATGCCAAAGTGACCTGGGAGTCAGTAAAAGCAAAACTTGGAGCGTTTGGAATGTGTAGATCATTCTTTAAATGTTTAGAGAGTCTGGCAGCTAATAATGCACCACATAACTCAAGGCGAGGAATGCTGATTGTCTTAACAAGCGCAACCTTAGTTTTAGCCATAATCAGGTTACATCTGAGTTTCTGTGGATCATTTATTTTTAGATTCGCTGTTGCGGCATATGCGCGCTCAGATGCATCGCTAAATATATGCAATTCGAGGGACTTAGTGTCCGACGATAAAGTGCCTAGCTACCTTGGTATTTTTATCAATTCGAGGAACGGTAGAGCGGACCGGAACTTAGTCCATTGCTCCATTAATTCAGAAGGGATTGGCTTATCCCAATCTAAACCTAAAAGCCAAATGTTTTGGATGATGATCTTCGCAGTGATAAGAACTGGCCCGAACCAACCAAACCGAAATCATAAGTGAGAAAGAATCATCAGTTGGGTTCCATGCCAAGCCAAGAATGGATACGGAGTTTGCCTCTAGCAAAATTTTCAGGTCGTTTGTCGGACACTCGCAGAGCTCAGGGAGATTCGAAGCCCATTTGCTGAGTGTGAATCCTGCTGAGTCTAATCTCCCTATATTATAATCTGGTTTTTTTTTATGATCCTCAAAGTTGAGTCCTCAAAATTGAAAATCAATAAAAACACGGTCAAAAGACACGTAAAAAAGATGCTTATGAGTCCTCAAAGTTGAGTCTACGATGGGAAAGTTGAGTCCTCAAAGTTGAGTCCTCCTTTTCTCAAAACGGTGCTTTTTAGATTCTCATGTAATATTTTCTATAGAAGCAGCTTGGTGTATAGAAAGATTTGAATTGTGTAAATGTAGTCATTCAGTACAACGTTTAGAAATTCATACAGAAAATCAACAAAACAAAATATAGTTAAAAAATTAAATAGTTCAAAAATTGGAAAACAACTTTCGCAACTTGGTTTGAATTAAATAAAATTGTTCTGTTAGAAAAATTAAAAATGCCAATATACCAAATTACTATAGATTTCTAGATGATAAAACTTTTGTTAGATAGAAAAATTAAAAAAAATTTCAAACTAT
The DNA here is from genome assembly GCA_038277355.1 of Encarsia formosa. Lineage (NCBI taxonomy): Eukaryota > Metazoa > Arthropoda > Insecta > Hymenoptera > Aphelinidae > Encarsia > Encarsia formosa. The sequence goes on along the minus strand of CM076186.1, from coordinate 46,774,021 downwards.
AGCTAGAATAAACGTTGTTTCTTCTAAAAATTCAGAGTTTTCACTTAAAATTAATATCAGATAAAGTAAAAGGTGGTATTTCTGACGAATACTTGAGAACTCATAATAAAATTATTTATAAACATATAGAGAAGGAGCTATTTAAATGGGTCTAATAGTAAATGATAAAAATGTATATGCCATTTTTGAAGAATCTATAAACTATTTAACTCCGAAAAAATTACAAGAATTTTTCGGATTATTTTTATTGTCTGAAAAAATTCCTGGTAATTTAATTTGGAATAAATATAAATTACATTTTATAAAAGATTTCAAAGATAATGCAGAAGATAGAGATTTGAATGAAATAATCAAATTTCTATCTAGCGAAGATTCTAATTTAAGTTATAAATGTTTTGGTTTACCAGAACCATGCTTAGAAAATATTTCTAATATTTCTGAAAACTATGACTGCAAAATAAACTGAAAAGAAGAGTATGAAAAAATGTTTGAAAAATTTAATAATGATCAAAAAAATATATTTAATACAATAACAAAAAACAAAAATAATATGTACTTAAAAGATGGACCAGGTGGTACAGGTAAAACATTTTTTCCTTTTGGAGGAAAATTAATAATTTTAGGTGAAGATTTTAGACAAATCCTTCCTGTAGTCAAAAGAGGCAATGAAAAAATTATTGTAGAAGATACGATTAAATAAAGTAAATTATGGAAAAATTTCAAAATTCTTAAACTCACTGAAAATATGAGATGTAAGGATAAAAATTTTTCTAAATTATTACTAAAAATAGGAGAAATTGGAAATTTTAAAATACCTATGAAATGGAAAAGTAAAGATGTTTGTTATTCAATTTTTGGAGATATAAATGAAAATAATAATTTAAACAAAGTTATTTTAGCTTCAAAAAATGAAAATGTTGCAATGTTAAACAGAAAAGTATTAAACATATTAAATGGACCAAGTAAAACATATTACAGTATAGACAAAGCCATTCATAAGGGAGTAGATCAAACTGATTCAAATATATGTTTAGATTATCCAATTGAATACTTAATTTCATTTAATGACGGGCTTTCTACACTGGGAAAATAATGGGTATCATCTAGCCCATTAGTAGGGTTATGTTATGCCCGGCAGCTTCGGGCATCAGAGTTACCGTGGTGGGTATGGTGGTACCCGACGTGGGAACAACAGTCCCTAAACTGTCGCGCCAACGCCCTCTACCGTTGTTTTGGATCTGCCTTTTGTTTAGTTTTACCCGTATGAGGGCACCACCGTCCTCACATTGTCGAGCAGCAGCGCTCCTATTTTTGGGATTGTTTGGGATCACTGACTCCCATTATTTTCCCAGTGTACCCATGAACTAAAATTAAAAAAAAATGCAGAGGTGATGTTAATTAGAAATATAAGTAAAAAAGATGGTGTATGCAATGGAACTAGATTGAAAATAACAAATTTATATGAACATAATATTGAAGCTACATGTGAAAAAACAGGAAAAATAGTACAGGTTGGTAAGGTAGATGAGGTCGGTTAGGCGGAGGTTATGGGGAGGAGCGTGGAAGGGAAGATGAGGTGGGAAGGGTTTGTTATGGCACTTAAAAATGTTAATAGAGCTTTTTCAAAATTTAAAGTACTTCAACAAAACTTTAAAGTTAGTGACTGAGTTGATGAATAAAGTGAATAAGATTTGTTCGTAGATTGGGTGAGATAAGTTTGGGGGATAAAATACGGTATTTGAAGTAAATCAAATTAGTGAGGTCAGTAATGTAGCTAAGATTGAATTAGGTCAGGTAGTTGAAGATAAAAAAGTAAGCATAGTTAGTAGGGTTCTTAATATGGGTGAGAATAGTAAATCGGGTTAGATAAGGCGAGTCTGTGCGGAGGGTAGACTGTAGGTAAGGTGATTGTGGGCTGGTAGATCAGATATTAAAATTATAACTTTGGCTCTAATTAGAATTTTCATATAAAATCATATATCATTAAAAAGGTCTTGAGCTCAGCAGCTTTCTAATTATGTCATTTTATGTCATTGAAATTTTTATTAAATCCTTTTTGTTGTCATGAGAGGGTGCTGAACAAAGCTGTTTATCATTTTAAATCCAACCCTTCCCCCAAAAAATCATAAATCGGCTTAAACGCAATTTTGCGAGCTGGTACTATGCAGGAAGTAAGTTCATCTCAAAAAGAATCTGTAAAAAAATTTTGTATAATCCAGCCGAATAACCCTTCGTGCTTCAAAATTTTAGATAATTTTCTTTCAGTTTCTTTGCACAGCAATGAGGGGGGCAAGTTTGACAGGTTAAAAATCACGAGCGCGAAGCACGAGTGATTTTTTGTCAAACTTGCCCCGCAAAACACAGTCGGAAAATTATCGACAATTTTGAAGCACTAGGGGTATTACGACTGAAAATCGAGGCTTGCTTATACGAGATTGCAAAATTTGAAAATAACCGTGATTTTTTATTATTTCGCTAATTACTAGAGTAGTTTTCAGGGTGAGCAGTTTAAGCTAGAAATCTAAGATGAGTCAGGTCCAAAATGAATAAGGTGAGTAGGGTATGTTGGTAGAGTGAGTGAGAGATGAGTTGGGGATTAAGTGCGATATTTGAAGTAAGTGAAATTAGTAAGGTCTGTAATGTGGCTAAGATTAAAATATGTTAGGTGGTTAAAGATGAAAAATCAAGTAGGGTTGGTAGGGTTATGAATCTTTTGGTAACATAATATGGTAAAATTATGATGAGTAAGTAAAGTTCAAACTGAACTGTCGTGTCTAATTTTTATTGGTTTTAAGCACTTAAGTCTTTTTATTATTTTACCAAACATAGAGCTTACGTATTGTTTCGATTAATTTTTATAGTCATCAATTATAATTAGGGGGTTGGCGAGCGGAGCGAGCAGGGGGGTACCCCCCCTAGTAGTGTTATCAGTTGTTTTTTTACTTCTAGCGCCGACTCTAAGTCGTCCCCACCCGCGAGGAAATCATCCACATATCAATCTTTTGTTTCTTTTTTCTTTCATCGTTCTGCACGGAGAGAAGGTTCACTCGGATTTCGTTGGGGCGCCACGCACGAGAAAACAAGAGGCAGCTCGCACTCGTATTTTGGGTGCGATGTGCACAAGAAAATCCCGTGCGAGCAGCCTTTGGAATACGAGCAGGTCTCTCTCTCTCTCTCAAAATTGCTGCAATATTTGTCCTATTAAGAATATTTTTTTGCAAATTCAGAGAAATATTCTTTGAAAGCAAACAAACAACTTCCTCGCTTAAAGTTTTTTCAATTCTTAATTTTTCTGCTTACTTTTTTAATTCAAAGTTTTCGGTTAGAAACAGCGAAAAATTATGTTTTTAAAAGTTAATTACAGGGTTTTGAAAAACTTTAAAAATATCTGAACCATTCTATTAGCAGCGCAAGGAGTTCAAGAATGTGGTCCCAAAATTTCATAAAAAAATCTTGAGTACTTCCCGAGTTCTTGAGAGTTCAAGCAAAAACTTAAATTTTGTTTATCGGACGAATTTTTTGTTAAACTCTCAAGAACTCGGGAAGTACTCAAGATTTTTTTATGAAATTTTGGGACCACATTCTTGAACTCCTTGCGCTGCTAATAGATTGGTTCAGATATTTTTAGTGCTGCAGCAGAATTTTTATTGTATTTTAGATATTTACGAGTATCGAGTCGGAACGGTAGGCGTATTACGAAGCGTCCCGTTTCATTTCGTGAATAGGTTTCTGAGAAGAATTTTCGAACTTTTTCATCCTCCTCTGAAAGCAAAGGATCGTCCAGCAGTTCCTCCATTTTCCAAAACTTTTGAAGGTCTCAAGAAACTCAATCAAGTGAATATGAAGCATTGGGCAGCGTTGCGCAATGGAGAACTGTTTTACCAGCAGCAGGAGTGTCTTCCCACAAACTTTCAAGTGAGAATGAGTTTTTGGTTTGAACCAAATTAGCGAAGACAGGGTGAGAATTTTGGGTTGTGGATGAGTAACCAGCAGAACCTGTTGTTACCCACCCGAATGGTGTAAGACGAGCCACAGGTTCATTCAGGGACCCCTTGCGGCTTTCATCAAGTAGCAAGTGGCCTGTGACTTGATCTGAAATCAACAAATCAATGTCCCCAGGCATTGCAAAGTCCGGGTCCGCCAGTGGAAGGCCAGTTAGATGTGGCCAACTTTTGGTTGGAATTGGAATTGGTGGTATCAAGTTTGTGATTGTACGTACGGTTAAAGCGTTGATTGTCATGGAAAAAGTTTTATCACGAAGGGATTTAAGTTGAAGTTCTACCTCGCGATTTGCGTTCCCTGCAGATGTACAGTTGACACCACTAATTCGTATTGAGACTGGATTACCAGCCAGGTTTAGGGACCGTGCGGCTGCTTCAGTGATGAGAGAGGCATCCGCAGCAGTGTCCAAGACTGCCCTTAAGACAATTGAGTGTCCGAACCGATCGACCACTCGAACTTTAGCTGTAGCAATTGGAACCGTCTGTTCAGCAATAGAGTTACAGGTGTGGATCAGTCTCGGTTCAGGGGAATTATTCAAACTAGCAGTGGTTTGCTGATTAGACAAGTTCAATTGAGTTCTAGCCTGCTGGTCGCGCTTCGTAAGGTTGACGTGCAGCAAGGTGTGGTGAGCCTTACAACAGGCCAAACAGCGCGAGGTAGAAGGGCACACCTTTATTGCATGTTCTTGTCGGAGACAATTTGTACATGCTTTCAGTTTGATGGCCTATTCTTTACGTGCAGTCGGGGATAATTCTTTGAACTTCACACAATAATTCAGGTTATGTGGACCCGAGCAAAGAGAACAAACCCTTTTTGGATTTTTCTTTAAGTCTGGCTTATTTTCAATGGATGAGTTAGGCTCAGGAGATTTCGATAATGTCAAAGTGGAACGCGTGGGGCGATTCTGTAAAGGCACCGATTTGTTGAGCATTGGTGGGACGCGTGAACGTGGGTAAGCGTCGACGGAACCGTCAAACTCTAGGGCGTGAACGCGGTTTTCCAAAAACTCAACTAAGGACTGAAGGGAGGGGATTTCCTTGCTGTCAGCGAGCGAGGTTTCCCATACGATACGCGTGGCGTGGTCTAACTTTTGTACCATCAAGTAAACGAAAAACTCATCCCATTGGCTAATGGGTTTTTTGAGGGCTTGAAAAGCCCGAATGGACTGCTGAAAAGCATCGATCAGTCGTTTAATTTCAACCGGGGTAGATTTTTCGGCGTGAGGAATTACAAACAAGTTTTTCATGTGTATTGAGGAAATAATTTTTGTCCTGAGGTTCCCATATCTCGCCTCCAAGTCTTCCCAAGCACCTGAAAAAGCAAGATCATTTACGTAAGTGTTTCTCACCAGTTCAGCTGCCTCACCAGTTAATTTGGATTGTAAAGAAATGAATTTTTGACTCCTTGTGAGACCAGACACATTGTTGATCATCGATGTGAACAAGTCCTTGAAGCTTTCCTATTTTAAGGGATCTCCATCGAAGGCGGGGATCTCAATTTGTGGTAACTGGATCTGCTGCACCTTGCACTTTGTCGTAGTAGTCGGTGTTTGCTGACTGGGGGTTGCTGTGGTTGGTTTTCTTGCTTCCATCTCCTTTTCGAGGAAAGTTGCGGCCGTGAGATAGTTCTCCTCAGTAGTGCCGAATTCATCGTCAGCGACGTAGTCAGATTCAGCGTATTCTTTAAAAGCCATGAGCCTGCGATTGTTGCTGTGGTATGCGCCCCAGTAGTTCTCGAGCAGTTTCAGATGCCGGTTCAAAGACCCTACAGTAACATCAGCCTGTTTAATACTTTTCTTAGTGTTTTCAACAAAATTGGCAATATACCTTGCCGTAGCAATTTGCTCAGTCAAGAACTGCCCAAACGTTAGAGACATTTTAGCTAATTTATGCCCAAAGAAAATCAAAAGTTAGATTCATAATTTAAAAGAAAAAAAAATTTTAACCTCTCTCTTTCTTGTACTATATTTTATGCATTAACAATTCATAACAAAGATTTTAGCTTATGTGAAGCAAAAACTTCAAGGTTTCAGGTAGAACCATATAATATAACTCACTGCAAAGGTTTCAAAAAAAAAAATAAAAAAAAATAAAATAAAGACTTCAAAGAAGCTGACAGAAGTTGAGCAAAGACTCCAACGTAATTAATGAAGCAATAGACTTCAAAGTTTGGTAGCGAAGACTACAATATATTCAAAAAGGGCTTCAAAGTAAAGCAAAAATGTTTTAAGAGACACAGCAAAGGTATGACTAAGTGTCAAATTACTTTCTTTCCTCTCTATGCCTGTTCGACAAAAGTTTTATGAATGGATCTTCAAAGCACACACTCACTCGAGTGGTTCATACACAAAATCTCCCAAAAGAGAGGCCATCGAGCAAAGATAAATATCCTTATCATAAATCTTTTCTCAAACAGACTATAATTGTCTATGTATTGACATCAAAACTTAAATCTAAGAAAAAGAACTTACTTATCTAAATAATAATATAGGTGTCTTAATAAAAAACACCGTCCTAACTATAAATAACATGAAAATTATGGGCCTGTATTCACAGACTGATCAAGAATCAGCTATACGCTGAGCATAAAATCTATCTAAATGCCTAAAATAAAATGTAAACAGTAATAAAATAAAATTTTGTAAAATATTGGTTGCAGTAAGGTGTTAAATTCAGTAAAGTCTTGAATCAGACAAGAAAACAAAAAAAAGGGAAGGCTGAATGCCTGCTGGCCAAAAGTGAACAAACCCTGGGGGTAAATGTCAATCCCAAAACAAACTCAAACAAAACCGAAAAAACACTGCAATCAATATTTTACTGGAATCTTCTCACAATCTTTAATCTTCAGTGATGAGCAGGATCCGGAAGTCAGATGATGCTTGAAGAGTACAGTGGTTGTAGGTTAGGTCGCCTGGTTGACCTATTCTTTTTTAGTGTGTCCAACGACGTGCTTCTATCCTTTGAAGATTGCTTCGTTTCAGGTTAGGTCGCCTGGTTGACCTACTGTTGTCGACGATGATCTCCCTTTGACCGCAGCTGTCGTCGATGTGGTTACTAACTCTCTAGCGTAAACACGCTTTTCAAGAATGCCCGCGACATCTTAAGCCACAGCTGACTGCTTCTTTTTAGAATCTTCTTGCGTTGTCGACGACCGTAGCAGCTGCGTCGACCGATGCATAAATTTTCTTCCCATGTCAAGGTGTGAGAGTTGTACGACCGTGGGCATCTGCCGGACGCACAGAAACAAAAACTTACGAGGCGAGTGTACCGCGAGTTCAGCTGATAAGCGACGGCTGAGAGCGCGTATACACACACACAAACACAAGTTAGTGCGAGTAGGGCGCGGCGTCGGTATAAAGGGCCGCGCGCACGCGCACTCTACTCTGCTCCCAAAACTGCGCACCTTTCTTGTAGACAAAATGGCCGCTGCTTGGTTGAATCGAGCCTTTGCAGTGACAAGGATTATGAAAATGGCGTAATGCGCAATAGGGTTGGCAACCGGTACTTTAAAAATATATTTTTTTAAAAGTACTCGATTTTTAATGAATTTTAACATTTTTTTAGAATTTCTAAATCAAAATTGAGCAAGAAGAAAATTAAGAAAAGTTTTTAAAACTACGGGTTGATGACGTCATTAACCCGAAATTCCATTAAAAGTATATCTATATATATTGAAATTTAAAAAAATTTAAACACTTGTAGTTCCTTTAATTTTAGTTTTTTTTTAAAAAGAAAAAATACGTGTTGATTATTTTTTGATGTTTTACATAACTAAATAAGCAAAAAAATATTATAAATTTCAAAAAGTTGCCAAATTTTATTGCGCGCCACAAGTAATGCCGTGAAATGGAGTTGTGGGCCGAAGAATGACCGGCCGACTCACGACACGATGAAATCTTTTATTTATATCGAGTTGAAACTCGATCTTTTTTTGTTTTATGCGTACTCGTGACGCGGAGGAAAACGCCACGCGCCAAGAGACTCAGCGAGGTCGGGCTAATTTTTCACTTTCTTGCACTTCACTCACTCACTTTGCTGGCTGAAGATCCGGCTCGAAGGACCATGTTGTGGAGTTTATTGTCGTCCCTTTAGGTATGCTGGGGATTGGCTTAGCTCCTTGAAAAAAAAAGGAAGTGTGGAGAGTGGTGATGCGGTGTGAAGATTGAAATAAATCCAATAGCTGCACTTAAAAACAAACTTGTATTTACAACTATATACAAGCACGTATCGAGGTCGATACGTGAAAAGAACAAAGGTTTAGTCGTGATCCAAGAGAGATACACGACGAACGCAAGAAAAAACGTAGTTTTGAGGAAAACCGGGAGCTACGCGTCCATGCTCTAACCGTGACACGGAGCGAGTGACTTCCGAAAAGACGCCCAGCACGACGCGACGCTTCTGGTGTCTTGGATTCTAAAGGTGAGCTCTCATTGGCTCAAACATCTGTAAAAAATTTTTTTAACTTTATTCGACATTACTAACATTTAGAACGACTACCTTACTCTTTCTTTCATTAATTAATTTTAGCTAAGCAGTTAAATTTGTATGATTTTTTTCATTTTTAAAAAGAGGTTTTTTGAGTATTTTTACCTCAGTTTTTAAGGGGTAAACTAAGAAGTACATATACAAAATAACATAAACAACTTTTTAAAACAAAATTAGAGTTAAAAAATAGCTTTTACTAGTATCTTTTATCTCGAGTTATAAATTTGAATAAAAATTCAATTTTAAAAATGTTATCACAAATATTCATTTTTGAGCCAAGGTTCACTTTTACGCGGAATGACCCTACAGTGGATGTATTTTCAAAATCTGCTGAAGATGCGACAGCACCTATGCGATCTATTTTCAAACAAGGTGGGTTCCAAAAAATTTACACGCTGACAGAGGAAAAGATTTCTACAAGGAAAACTTTCATCGTCTTATGAAAAAGAATAAAATTAAATTTTTCTCAACTTTTAGTAACATCAAAGCTTCCATGTGTGAACAATTCAATCGTACATAACATCTTATACAGGAATTTGTTTGTGCATTTAAATATTTTATACACTCTTTATTTGATTCTAATCGTATGTATCATTACAGCTGGGCTACGACACAGTATCTCCCTTATGGGGTGATAAAATGGGTTCAAGATCTGAGCAATCCAGATTTTTACGTTTTTCCCAAAGACAATGATATTAGTTATTTGTTAGAGGTGGATTTGGAAATTGACGTATCTCTTCACGAAAAATTCAGAGAACTACCATTTTGTGCTGAGAACTAATGTCCACTAAACTCTCAACAAAAAAAGTTATTAACAACTCTAGACAGCAAAGAGAGGTACATTATACATTACAGAGCGCTCATTCAGGCTCGAGAGCAGGATATCAAGGTCACAAAAATACACCGCGCTCTTTAATCCAATCAATCCGCTTGGTTAAAAGTCTATGTGGATATCAACACGACTAGAAGGACCGCTGCTACAAATGACTTTGAGCGAAATTTATCCAAACTTATGGTGAGCGCCATTTTTGGAAAATCAATCCCAAATGAAAGTAGAAGGACATAAGACCTGTCGCGGGTTGGGATGGTTGCTATGGCACCGAGGCTTGTATTGCCAGTCCTGATTTTCATAGCATGGTTGAGATAAACGAAAATTTTGCAATCATTCAAAAGAAACGGACTGAGATTGAAATCATCAACTAATTTACATTGGGACTAGCATCTTGGACATCTCGAAAACATTAATGTACAACTAGCTTCTATACCTCGCACCGCTAACGCTTGCTCGGTTGAGAATTCATTTATGTTTATTTTATTTTTAAATTAAAACAAAATATTTAGAAATATTGTTACTTAGAGTATCTAAAATAAAATACCTATTAAAAATCGTTCATACCGAAATATATTAAATTTTAAAATTTTTATAAGATATATATTATTTTTATTGTTATTACATAGGTCGATTTTAAAAATGAATATCAGATTCATAATCAGCAACCCCAAAAACCCCGTTCATGAAGTTTGAAAAAAAATGCTATCAAAAATAAATTTTTATCTTGAATAAGAAGCCCTTTAAGTAGACGGAATTAAACAGTAAATGTCAGATTAGTAATCAGCAACCTTAAAAACCCCTGTAAACAAAGTTTGAGAAAGAAACTATGAAAAATAGATTTTAACCTTCAGCAAGTAGCCCTTGCGTAGATCAATTTTAAAAATGAATTTCAGATTCATAATCAGCCACCCTAAAAACCCTCTTATACGATGTTTCAAAAAAATGCTATTAAAAATAAATTTTTACCTTACGTAAGTAGCCCTTTACGTAGGTCAATTTTAAAAATAAAAGTCAAATTCATAATCAGCAACCTTAAAAACCCCCGTAGACAAAGTTTGAAAAAAAAACTATTAAAAATAGATTTTTACCTTAAGTAAGTAGCCCGTGCGTAGGTCAATTTTAAAAATAAAAGTCAAACTCATAATCAGCAACGCCAAAAAATTCCATATACGAAGCTTCAAAAAAATTCTATTGAAAATGAATTTTTACCTGAAGTAAGTAGCCCTTACATAGGCCAAATTAGAAAATAGAGGCCATCTTCGTAAACAGCAACTCCATAAATCCCTGACTACTCAGTTTCTAATCAATCGTAGACGTCAAATTCTGAAAAGAGCGTGAGAAAGAATAAATTTCAACCTTGAATAAGTAGACTTTACATAGGTCAGTTTAAAAATGAATGTTGGATTCGTGATCAGCAGCCCCGAAAACCCCTGCGTATCAAATTTCTAATTGATCTGAGACGTCCAAGTCATTTTTTTTTGAAAAAGGAAGTCGACGACGACGAAAATAAACTTCCTAATATAATAGAGGATTTCTACTACTGTAAGATGAAGGAATGGGTTGAATCGATTGAGTTGTGCTATATGGATACTGACTCTTTCATATATATGAAATCAAGGGTACTAACATCTACGAGGTCATAAAACAGCATTCTGAATGGTTCAACACTTCCAACTTCCCCGAAGACAATCAATTTGGAATTACACCAAAAAATGCTAAAGTGGTTAGTAAATTCAAGAACAAGACTTCCTCAAATATTTTGACTCATTTCATTGGGTTGAGAAGCAAGATGTACTCTTTGTTAATCGAAAACGAATTACCTGCGACGAAGTTAGAAGGAATCAAGGCCTCAGCAGTGAGAACCATCACTTTCGAGAACTACAAAGAGTATCTCTTCGAAGAAACTATCATGAAATGTGTTCAGACCACAATTTTCTCAAGAAAACACAATGTATGCACCGAAATTCAGGAGAAAGTTTCTTTGAGTCCATTTGACAACAAGCGCTTCATAATTCCTGAGCACGAAAACTCTCCCCTGAGGACACAAAAATATTCAAAAATTTCAGGAGAAAGATTTTGAAAATATTGAGGAAGCACTACTTATAGAGCTGCCTTGACAAGATGAAGTCATTCTTTTGGGCAACGAGTCAGTGAGCAGAACAATCTCCACTAACAACATCCGACGAGCTAGTAACCAGACTTCAATAATCAGTCAATGAATTTGACTTTTTGGACATTCCTCTTTCCATGTAATCTTTATGCATTAGTTGATACTTCTTTATACTGACAGTCATGTTCAGAAGTTGTCTCAATGACCAGCCTGGCCATACCGTCTCGAATTCTTCGATTTGAGTGAGCACTGGTTCTAAAGCACGCTCGTTGTAACAATCACGTAAGTCGGTGGTCTTGAAAATGGTTGAACTTACGGTATTGAAATGTTTGACATCATTTTCCTTCATGTTGTTTCTAATTACTATTAATTCACCAGAAACCTCGGTACTAACCATCAAGGAGTCCAAAGTTTTCAAAGTAGATTTTTCCTCGAATAAATTTCGAGCGTCTTCTAGAAAAGATTTTAGATCTTTGTGACCCTAGTTAGTTATGATACCAGAACTAACCCGGTTTTGAAAAATTAATGGTAGATCATCCCATCGAATTTTTTCTTTAGGTAATTCACCAACTTGTGCGACCTCATCCATTTTAGGGTCCTGCAGCCTACCACCAGTTCCCAGCAGAAGAATAAGAAGACGATTCTTAATATTAATGAGTTGTGAGATGTATGCCTGACATCTTTGCTTTTGGTGCACGTTTAATCCCCCAGAAACCACAAGATTTTCAAGAATTTCAAGCATTTTCAGAGATTGATGCATCCATAGCTGCAAATCTTTGCTTTGAGCTTAATCCTCGTAGAGACGCAAAGACCTTTACAACATCTTGATGTTGGTGTCGAAAGTCTCGAATGATGCCATCCTTCCTGAATGAGATGAGGACTTTAATGATAACTATTGGTGCAAAAATCATGTTTTATGTATCCTTATGTTCAAAAATATTCATAGGGAACTGAATTATTTCAATTCAATGAACTCTAAAAAAATTAAAAAATTTCAAGCGAGTTTAAAATTTTCAACTCTATTTATTTTTATTTATTTATTTATTTATTACACCACTATTAAAATATTTACAAAATATTTCATCAGGAGATTTCATAGAAATCCGTGCGATGAACTGATGCACGATTACAAAAGAACATTATTATAAGGAGTAATAATAATAAAATTCATATATAATAAACATAAATATCTCTAAATATAAAATGATATTCACATAGGGTCAATATCATATATAAGCAAAATATAATACAATATATAAAATAAAAATAATATAACATGAGGATGTTTCATCGATTAAGACAGTTAGAGTTCACGTTGTTCAAAATCCAGTTCTTGATACTTGGATGGAGTTTGTAGTTCTTGGGTGCCAATTTTTTCATTGGATTAGGTAGTTTGTTGTAGTACACCATGGAGTTATAACTATGAGTGTTCTTCCCTATTTCAAGTTTGTACAGTGGAAGAATGAGAATTTTGTTCTTTGTGATGCTGTTAGATGTAGAGTAGAGATCTAGTAGTCTAGCAAAGTTCAGTATCAAGATATATGAAACATAGCTTTGGGTTATATCAGGGAGCCTGTAAAAAGTGTCTTTGTTCTTGTAAGAGAGCCATTTGTTGATGATGTCCAGGTAGCTGTTCATCTTGCGTATGGCAACATTACATGTTTCACCAGTAATTATCAGTCTGGTGTCATTAGCAAAAGATTTAATACATTCCGGTGGGAGGAGATCAAACATGTCGTTGATGTAGATCAGGAACAATAGTGGTCCAAGGATAGTTCCTTGGGGGACCCCAGTGTTGATAAGTAGAGGCTCACTGAAGACATCAATCTTGGTACTATGTTTTCTGTCCTTCAAATAACTTTCCAGGAGTTTTAGTGCTATGCCTCTAACTCCTATTTTTTCAAGTTTAGATAGGAGTAGGGCGTGATTTACAGTATCGAATGCTTTGGCCAGATCCAGGAACGTTGTAATAATGGGAGAGCTATTATCCAGGTTAGAATATAAGATTTCCGAGACTTAAGCCAGTGCATCATGAGTACCTGTACCTTTTTGGAAACCCTGTTGGTTCTTGGAGAGAATTTCATGTTTATTAATGAACGAAAGTAGGCGATTGAATATTACTTTTTCAAAGACTTTGGCAAAGTTGGATACTAATGATATTGGTCTATAATTGGATAATACTTTCTTATTACTCTTCTTGTGGACAGGGATGATGATTGCAGTTTTAAAATGTTGAGGACAAATTCCAGTTTCCAAGCATGTGTTTATAATTTGTGAAAGAGGTAAGCTTATATGACTCGACAATGTTTTCATAACCTTGGTATTTATGCTGTCAAAACCGCCTGCTGTATCTTTGAGGGATCTGATAATATTATTGATCTCACTGGGGTCTGTCGGACGAAAGAAGATTGAACGGTCATTACTAGGAGGCGTTGGAATTGGGTGTTCCATTGGTGTGATATTTTCGGCCAGTGACTCATCAATTTTGTTAAAGTACTCATTGAATAAATGTGCAATTTGACCTGGGTCAGTGATAATTTGCTCATTGGAGATGATTTTTTTGATGTGATTTTTCTTGCTAGACTTGCCAATTTTACTCTTGATAAAATCCCATATTTTTTTATTGTTGGAGCATTTGCGGAATTCGATCTTTTCAGACTCAGACTTGACTTTTTTAATAATTTTCTTGAGTTTGTTGTTATATTTCACATAGTCTAACTTTAATTGTAAGTCACATCATTCCTCCATATTTTATACTTTCCATCTTTGGTAGCACATGATTTTAGAATGGCCTGAGTCATCCAATTTTTTCTAGCAGTGGCTCTACCATTTTTGGTATTTCTCTTGACAGATTTGTCTGAGGAGGATCTAGAGATGATAGTCTGGATTTTATCTGACAGTAATTTCATGGATCCATTAGGTGACCTACATATATGTCCCAGTTGACTTGAGGTGCCAGGTATTTCAGTTTTCTGTAATCAATCTTTCTTGTATAACACGTCTCTCTGTCGTTTGTGAGATTAGTGTGATAGGTGCTGACTTGAACAAATAGTAGGTTATGGTCAGTGAGGTCATACGAGAGATTGTGGGCTGTGGTAGTGAGATTTTCACATTTGCTGTAAATATTATCTATGCAGGATCCTGAACCATGATTATCAGGTCTTGTGATTGAGTAGAAATTAGGCAGGTAACCGTAATTGATAAAGTTACATAGAAATTCTTCGCAGAAGACGTCAGGGTTAATAATATCCATATTAAAATCAACCATGATAAAGTGATTTTTGGTTTTCTGGTTGCTCACTATAATGAAATTTTTTGAACAAATTTAAAATGAAATTTTTTTTGAAATTAATAAGAAAATGAATTATTTTAATCTTAGAGGAACACTAAAATATCAAATAATTTATTTTAGAAATTGAACTAGCATAAAACGCTCGCTCGTGCATAGACAAATATATTCAATAATATCAAATATTATGATATTATGATATTACGTAAATGATTAAACTTTATTTAGAGTATAAATTTAATTAAAAATATTTTAAAATAAAAATCTACAACCATATTACTGATGAAAAAAACAAAAAAAGTCGTCCAAATGTCTGGGCTTGTTAATTATAATAAATACTTAAAAAGGTGTTTTAGTATGAAACATTTATTTTATGTAAAACAGGTTATAATAATCAGATTACAAACATAAACAGTAATCAATCACCAAAAAAAACAAAGCAACGCTACACAACCGAACGTGTTCTCAAACACACACACTCACACCATTCAAATAATTCCAAACATTCCGCCCACCTTGTTCCTTGAACAAAACCCGGAACCTCTTCAATCAGATGATTATTAAAATATAAGACAAGACAGTTTCATCGATGTGAAGATGCATGGTCTCGTGATTTTTCCACCGGTGGTAGTGACAGCTTACTCAAATCCCTGACGTAAGTTCCGTTTGCTATACGAACTGTAGCCACTCGAACAAGTTTGTCTTCACCAGGATGAATTTCCAAAACACGTCCTAAAGGCCATTCACCGTTTGGTCGAAGCAGCGACGGATCAATAATTACCACCATATCGTTTACCGAGATGTTAGACTTGACAGGGGTTAGTTTAGTACGCTGTCTGAGTGTGTTGAGATACTCGCGGCTCCAGCGTTTCCAAAAATGATCCCTGATCTTGTCCACTAATTTCCAGTGGGTGAGATGATCGACAAATTCGGTGATATCTGACGGTTTTGGGATGGCAGACAATCTTCGGCCGTTCATTAAGTGACTGGGAGTTAAGGCTTCCGTGTCTCCTGAAAGTGGTCCCAATGGTCGACAATTTAATATGCGCTCCACATGCGTCAACAGTGTGGCAAACTCTTCGTATGTGAGGCGTCAATTCCCGATGAGAATTTTCAAGTGCCTTTTTGCTGACTAAACTCCAGCTTCCCATAGTCCACCAAAATGAGGTGCGCCAGGCGGTATAAAGTGCCATGTTATTCCTTTCTTGGAAAGTTCATTCTCAACCATTCCCCAATCTGGGCCAGCATTTTGAAGCATCTTCTTTAATTCAATGTCAGCTCCCCTAATATTCAAGGCATTGTCGCTCCACATTTCCGTGATAGGCCCACGCCTATTGTTCAATCGATCCAATGCTGCCAAAAATTTGACAGTCGAAAGATCACTTACCAATTCCAGAGTGATGGCCTTAGTGCTGATGCAGACAAACAGAGAAACATATCCTTTCGTCATAATAGAGTGTCTGCCTTGTGATCTAAGTATTTGAAAAGGTCCAGCAAAGTCAACTCCGCACTTGCTGTAGGGTAGAGTTGGATTTACACGAACGGCTGGGAGCAGACCCATTGACTGTTGCATAGGCTGTCCTCGCTCTTTCTTACATCTAACACAGGCTCGGAGAAAAGCTCGAACTCTGGCAGCTCCTCCCACTATCCATGCGAGCTGAATTGCCTCTGTAAAAGTACCACGGAACCCGGCATGTGAATTGTGCTCATGAGCCCAATGAATGATCAGGTGAGCTAAATGACCTCTGCCACTTATTATTACTGGGAACTTCTGATCGTATGATAAGGGTGCGTTTCCTAATCGACCACCAGCTCACATGATACCTGAAGAATCCAGAAACGGAGCAAGATCTCGGATGTCATCTCTACATTTGCGACGAATGGACTGCCCATGCTTCAATCTTTCCGCTTCTCCCATCTTCAGTCTCCGCTCCTTTTTGCCTTTGGAACAATCTCTTCAGGTTCACAATTGCTCTGAGTAATCTCTCGAGCTCCGAGAAACGCTCAATAAATTTTGTTTTACCAGGAACAGGAACAGTTGTACGGAGCACGAAACAATTCGTCACCACTGGTTCCGAGAGCTGCTCAATTGATTCGTCAGACTTTCCGAAACATTCAGTATGTGGCCAGCTTTCAGAGGGTTTGCTCAACCATGAGGGACCTTGCCACCACATAGAATCCTTGACAAGCTGTTGAACTTCAGTACCTCGAGATGCAACGTCGGCTGGATTCTCCTTTGTTGGTACATGATGCCAAGTAATTACAGGAACTAATTCATGAATTTGAGAGACATAGCCATCAACGTATTCACTCCCAGTTGTCCCATCTGTATGCAACCAACAAAGAACAGTCCTGTTATCGCTCCAAGCGTGGCATCTTTCCAAAGAAATCTTAAGGCTTTCTGACATCAAACGTAACTGCTTTGCTGCCAAAAGAGCAGCCCGTAGTTCCATCCGGGGAATAGTCGAACGGGGTTGAGGCTTACTTGCTGGTCGAAGACTTCGAATGGTTTCTAGCTTAGTTTTTGAAACAATCAATCCTGTTTTTATATTAAAATTGCCGTCATCAACTCGTGAGTAAGCAACTGCAGCCATTGCTCGACGACAGGCATCGGCGAAGACGTGAAGATCAATCGAACTAACGTTGGTTTCACCAGTCCATCTGGGAATGATAACTTGATCCAAATGAGTCAGGGAGTTCTGAAACTTCTGCCATCGCTGTGCCAACGACAAGGGTAACTTTGTGTCCCAATCAAGCTTTGCTCGCCAAAGATCTTGAATTATCAGCTTTGCAGTCAATACCACTGGAGCCAACCAGTCAGCTGGATCAAAGATTCGTGCCATCTCTGATGTAAGTGTTCTTTTCGTGAGAATTTTGCTAAAATTCGTAGGCACTGGAAATCGAAAGTTGTCTTGCACCGGATCCCAGCTCACTCCAAGCTCACTGACCGGTCCATCTTTGGCAAACTGAAGCCAATTTGATCTGAAATGATCATCCACTGGAACCTCTCTCAAGATCTCAGGATTGTTTGATACCCATTTTTTTGCAGAGAAACCACCAGCCTTGAAAAGTTGAATCAGCTGCTTAATCTTTCTCACAACATCATTGATTTCAGCTGCTCCACTGAGAACATCATCGACGTACATTTCATCTTCAACGATTTCCACTGCTTCCGGGTAATCTTTACCAACGTCCTTGCACAGTTGAATCAAAGTTTCAATAGATAAATAAGGAGCGCAGTGCTCTCCGTAGGTCACAGTGAGCAGTACATAGTGCTTGAGTGGCTCCTTAGAAGATGGGCTCCAAACAATTCTCTGAAGATGAATGTGATCTGGATGTACCAAAATCTGTCGAAACATCATTTTTATATCCGTACAGAATACCCATCGATGTCGTCTAAAACGAGTGAGAACTGCCAAGAGATTAGTCTGAAGTTTGGGTCCAACATGTAGCACATCGTTCAAACTGTATCCAGTCGAGGTTGGACGAGAGGCGTTGAAGACCGTTCTAAATTTCTTGACATTATCGCCCCGCTGCCAGATGCCATGGTGTGGGATGTAATTAACGACGATGCTTTTATCTGCTTGCTCAGCTGATGTTACGAGTCGCATATGATTCATTTCCAAGTATGTCTGCATGAATTTGCGATACTCAGAACCGAATTCTGGATCCCTTTCCATTCTACGATGCATTACAGACAGTGATGTTAAAGCATACGAAAGACTCTCACCAATCATCGACAAACCATTTTTCTTCAATGGAAGTGGAACTACGTAACGTCCGGATGAAAGTCTGAAGTGTTTGGTGGTGAAGATCTTTTCACATTCGACATCTGATGATGAGCGACGAATTGATTTGGGTACTTCCTCAATCTCCCAGAATCTTTGAATCAATCTGAGCAACTTTTGATTACACAAAACTTCGAGTCCATTGTCACGCATTTCAGTACAAAAAACAGAAAGTTGACGAGAAGTTTCGCTAGTAATTTACACTGGAGCTTGCCCTGTGATAATCCAACCAAAAGCAGATCGTTGAGCCAATAAAGCTTGCTGAGTTACGACGCCTGGCAGTATGATTTTTTGATACACATTAGCTCCAAGGATAGCATCAACGCTCTTTGGTAAGTTAAAGTTTGGATCAGCCAATTTGATACCACTAAATTTACTCTTCACATTGTCGGCTAGTTTTCTCAAAGGTGTAGTGATTCCAATGTTTCGAAGACCATACACTTCCACTTTCCATGGAGTTTGGTCAATGTCGTGACAGTGAGGATAAATAAAGACATTAGTGTGGATGTTTGATGAACACAAATAACGTCCTGAGACTCCTGCAATGTTTACGTTTGTGTGCGTAATAATATCACCGAACCGCCGCGCTAAACTCAGAGTTAAAATGGACGCTTCACAACAAGGATCAATCAACGCTCGGATTTTCTCTCTTCGGAAACCCGCATCTCCGATGTCGATCATAGCCGTAGGAATAATTGATAGTCATAGTGAGCTTTCATCGTCCGGATTTGAGAATTGGATTCAGGATTCTGTGAGGTAGTAACAAAAGTCTGAATTTTACGCAGCTTACTGGGAAGTCCGCTTGAATCTTGTAGTCTACCACTTTTGCAGCCAATAGCTCGCAATGTACGACATTGTCTTTGAAGAAAACGTTCCAGAACATTAAAATCAGGGAAATCAAAATCCTTTTCAACCAGATTGCCGTTGTACTCATCTACTTCCTTTTCCCAATGACGTCGAGTTGTGGGGTCCATTGCCTCGGCAGCCAGAGTAATGAACCAGTCATTCCACTCTTCAACTGGGCGATCGAGGGCTTTCAGCTGATTTCTGTGGCGAGCAAACTCATCAGCAAGGAGTTGAAGACCGGTAGCTGACTCTTCCTTGAGTGGCTGGAACCGAATTAAAGCCTTCAGATGATCCTGGATCAAGATTTGATATTGATCATAACGTGTTACCAAAATCGCCCACGCTGGAGCATAATTTTGATCTGAAACGTGAAACTTTTCTAACGCTTTTCCTGCCTCACCTTTCACATGAATTTTCAGGTAGGATAATTTCTGCGCATCACTCAAATCGCTCCGTGTATGAACCAAAGATGTAAAAATATCGCGGAAAGACTCCCAGTCTTCTTGGAGTCCGGAGAACTTTGGTAGTTCTATCGGTTTTAGACTCGCATTTCGTGTCCAGCCGAAAGATTCAGAAGAAGCTGAGGAATTACCGTGAGTTGGTTTATTAAAGTAATCTTGCTCGTCTAGCAAACAACCTTTAGCATCTAGATAACCCCGCTCGCAAGTGGTGTAACAATCTTCAGAGAATTATTCCGAATCTTGTACCTCCTGGTCACCGTGCAGCAATTTGACGTGATTTTCCGAGAACTGACTCCAGTAACCTTCAAGAAGATCCAGGTAACTTGAAATTCGTCCAAGGGTCCATTTTTCAAAAGGCATGTCCACGATGTCCTTTACAGCACGCTCAATGACCTTGAACAGAGCAAGTTGAGTCCGAACCAAATCCATTTCTGAAAATTCGTGATAAACTTAGTTAGTGTGGTAGCCTGATATCGAATCACACCGCCCCACCGAATTAAATTTCAAATTGAATTCCTTTGAACGTGCAACGAGTCTACTTTCGATGTGTGACCGCTCAGGTAAAGTGACGCGCTTTACACATGTCCCCGTTTCAGCAATAGCATGACGAACAATTCATTCAAAACATGCTCCATGGATGACGCACTCCGTCATGTTTAATGAATCGTAAATATACCATCGACCGTGTGAATCGATCCATACTTATGTACATCACACTTAGCGCCAGTGCTCCGCGCGATTCATTCAAAACATGCTCCGCGAGTGACGCACTCCAACATGTTTAATGAATCACGCGCCGTCAGCAGAAATTATGTACAACGAATCGCCCACCGTGACTGACGCTACACGCAGTTCATTAGAAACATGCTCCGTGAGTGACGCACTCCATGTTTAATGAACCGCCCGCCGTAAGTAGCAATCATACTCAGTTAACCGTAGCAACTATATTCAACTAACCGCCCGCCGTGAATAACAAATTATTTTCATTTTAGTGAACCACTTGTTTTGAGTAACGCACTCCTTACAAACCGTCCTATGAGAGCAGCGAGCTCTGTTATTTAGATAAACCGTTCATTAAATATGCGCATACCGTAGCATCAATTAAATTTTCATCGATGGTAAGAAAATCCTGCGACGTGGAGCTCGATGTTAGTTGTTAAACTTATAACCTTCGAATTTCACTCGGAAAAATGAGTTTCAGGTAACTCTTGCGATAAATCAGCAATCCGGCTCGAGTAAGGACCAATGTTAATTATAATAAATACTTAAAAAGGTGTTTTAGTATGAAACATTTATTTTATGTAAAACAGGTTATAATAATCAGATTACAAACATAAACAGTAATCAATCACCAAAAAAAACAAAGCAACGCTACACAACCGAACGTGTTCTCAAACACACACACTCACACCATTCAAATAATTCCACCATTCAAATAATTCCAAACAGGGCTTATTCGAATACAGATACATACATACCCAAAATGAGCAACCTTAGACATCCCAGTACAAAAAACTTATTACGGTTCGATTTATGGAGCAAAAATTTCAAATTAACTTTATTTAACTATAGACCTTATTAGAGTCATTAGATTCAAATTGAAGGTCAGATTCATAATCTGGACCCTCAAAAGCCAAAGAATAGAAATTTTCGAACAAATCCAATGTATTAGGCGTGAATTATAATTTCACCTTATTTAAGTGTACTTAAATATTGAGGTAAATTAAGAATTCAAAGTAATACTTGTCTAATCACACCCTTGAAAACAGGTATATACAAAATTTCTGATTGTTCTAATATAGATTGAGAACAAAGAAAAATTTTACCTAATATAAGTAAACTTCATTCAGGGTAAAATAAAAAACTACGGTCATATTCAAAATGAGGAGCATTAGAGATACCAATACACAAAACTTATTACGAGTCAGATGTATGGGGCAAAAATTTCAAATTAATTTTATTTGAGAAGAGACCTTATTAGAGTCTTCAAATTTAAAATTGAAAATCAGATTCGTAATCTGGACCCTCAATAGACATCGAAAACAAATTTTCGTACAAATCCAATATATTAGGAGAGAATTATAATTTCACTTTATTTAAGTGCACTTTATTTAAGACAAATTAACAATTCAAAGTGATATTTGTAATCAGCACCGTTAAAAACATACGTATACGTAATTTTTTAAAAATCGGATGCATTGGAAGAACCACGTTAAATTTTTAAAATAAAACTGATGACAAAAATCTATAAAATAGAAATGCATGTCATTTAAAAAAATATATAAACAAAAAAACGGAAATTACATTCATAATCTACATCTTCGAAAATATCCGCATACCAAATTTGAATTGAATCCGATGATTAGGAGCGTTGTAATCAAATTTTTAAAGTTGATCCCGGACGGACGGACAAAAAATACGGATGCTGCGTATAATAATGTAGATATGTTTAAAACGAAATTTTTTTTTATAAAATTTTTGAGTAGAATGAATTATTTTAATTTAGAGCAGTAGTAAAATAATTTCACATCATGAACAAATTTTGAGTATATAAACAATCTCATAGGATGAGGAGTCATCACTCTCACTCGAGCACTCAATCATGTCTGAGTTTATTGTTGACTTTCAGTGCTTTAAAAGGAGCTCTAACCTTCTCCAGGTCAAGGAGTTGTCTGTCCTTCCTTTAGACAATGTAAAATCGCCTACAGTTTGCTTATTTAAATCCGCGTGTGATTTTTCCAAACTACAACACGAAGAAAAAAGAACAAACGTTTGGCTTGAGAGAAATTGACATAGAATTCAGTATGACTTAAGGTCAGTTACTAATCATTAGCACGTTAGAGTACTGCAAGATGCTTTAAGAGATGACTCTAGGATTCACATAAAAGGAATCGAAAAACAAGAATGGTTGGAGCAGACAATGCCATACAGGTACGTGAATCAAATATATATAAATATTTAACAGAGAAAGATGATCACTTTTTTTTTTAATAGTTTTTTTCTAAAAGTTCTCAATCTTCAATAAATTTTAAGATTTTTTTTTAAATTTTGAAACGAATTTATCCACGAAAACCTAGTCAAAAGAATTCATTTAATTGACAAAAATTTATTTATTCAATAAAACTGTTCTAAAACCTATATGAATAATATTAACCTCTAGTAAAAACTAAAAAATTTATGTATATTTCTTTTTTTTAATATTTATTAGTTTAAAATTTATTTACTTCAGATTTCACGTGATTGAAATGTCTGAGCTGGGTTGTCCATCTTTAAAAAAATGGGAAAAAAAATGCAATTTCACATGTAACTACCGCACACTTCGCCAAAAACCATGTTGCTTTATGTGGTTAATGCGTATTCTTTGAAAAACTGGTTACTCGAAAGAAGAGCGCACCTGGCAGAAGGGCGAGATGAAGTAGATTTTATATACAAAAAACCAAAATTTTATTCTCAAAAACCAACCGAGTTAAATGAAATTTTTTAATTTCGTATCCTCAGAATCATGAATAAAAGGTTTCGTTTTTTCATTTAAAAAGTTTTAAAATCGATTCATCTAATCCTTACCTTTAAAGTGAATTTTTTTTTTTTTTTTTTTTTTTTTTCTTTTTTAAAGTAATGAAAAAATTGATTACTATAAACTAAAACATGATCACAAGGGTATATCCGGGTAAGATAGTCAAATCGGCCCCCAGAGCGAAACCCTACAATACATGTAGGAAGCTTAGAAATTACGATTAGAAAAAGTACGCCAAAACTTTGATGAACATTAAAAAATCTTTATTAATTCTTCGTACATTATATCAAATCCTAGATTATGCTGTCATCGCGGCTGTTATTCGATTGTTCTTTTTTTCCAAACATACACACACGCAGTCTCACTCTCTCTCTATTACACAACCATCTACCTCCCCACATAGGGGAGGTAGTAAGGTGTTCGCTGTTCCCAAAGTGCCGGGGCACGACCGGAAACTCCTCAAAAAGTTATTTTAAGACAAAAAAATGATTTTCCAACAAAAAAAAAATTTTTTTATCCCGTTTTATACCGTGCCCCCGGACGCATGAAGTTAAAAAAAACAATGAAAAAAGAATGAAAAACGGAATCAATAGATTAAATGGTAAAAAAAGTACAAGCTGGCAACCCACACAAATAATATATCGTTCGAAAGGTATGTCAAAAAGGAAGCTCTGTGCAAAATTTCAGATCTCTCACTTCAAAATTGCGCCTTTGCCGTTGAAAAAATGGTTTTTTTTTTTCGTTATTTCAGTTTTTTTTTAATATTTCCCAGAGTTTGACCTCATACTAGCCCAACTAAAAAGCGTTTTCGGTAAAATCGCCCAACAAGTTTTTTTAGGTTTTTTTATGAAGTTTTTAAAAACGTATCATTTTTTGTGTTTATCTTTAATAACAGGTACGTACGATCAAAAAAACCGTTTTAGTCACTTTAATTTTTATCGTTTTTTTACTATCTTCCAAAGTTTGACCTCATAGTAGCCCAACTAGGATGCGTTTATCGGTAAAATTGCACCGAAAATTTTTTTTAGGTTTTTTCATGAAGTTTTCAAAAACGTATGATTTTTTGTGTTTATCTTTATTAATAGGTACGTACGATCAAAAAAACCGTTTAAGTCACTTTAATTTTTATCGTTTTTTTACTATCTTCCAAAGTTTGATCTCATACTAGCCCTACTAGGAAGCGTTTTTCGGTAAAATCACCCCGAAAATTTTTTTTAGGTTTTTTTATGAAGTTTTCAAAAACGTAGGATTTTTTGTGTTTATCTTAATTAATAGGTACGTACGATCAAAAAAACCGACGGCCACACAAGTTTAAAATATGTATTTTGAACTCCTTTATTGAAATACCCAAGGGTGGCCGTGATGAAAATAATTGCCACGATTAATAAACAATAACTAAGCTGTTTGGTATGCAATTAATATATAACCTTAAATCATTAAAAGTAATATTGCAGTTTGGTGCAGTGGTCAGAGTATTAGCCTCAGACGTAGCTGGTCTGGGTTCGGTTCCTCGATAAATTTATTTATTTATTTTTTCCTATTTTTTTTAATTTTATTTTTGATTAGTGTATTTATTTTTAACAATACTTGTTATTTCAAATTTTGTTTAAAAAAAATTTGTAACTTTTTTTGTCAGATTTTCATTTCTCTAATTTTCTCTAATTTCGGCGCTTGGCGCGATCACACGTGTGTCAGGGAGCAAATATAAAATTTACTTTTTGTGTTGTTCGATAACTTTATCAAAGTGTGTTAGATAGTTATCAGTGAGAAGTTGTGTAGATTTTCTTGTGATCCAGTTGTCACTGGATTAGAGCGGGGAAGACGAACATGATGTGTGCCGTTGCCTTCTGGGCTTCAATTGAAACGAAGAAGAGGTCCCGTTGAGCTCTCTGAGCCTCTTTCCTCGACTTCCTTCGTTGCTCGGCCGTTGACTCCATCAAGGCCTCCAACCGAGCCTGTTCGGCCTTGGCTTTGGCCTCTTTCTCTCGCAATTGGTTGCGAGTTACTCGCCGCTGCTGGATGGCCAATAAATCAGTCTCCCTGTCTGAAACTATTTGGCCCCATGATGTCATCGTCTCTGGCAATGGTCCTTGCCAGGCCTCTTTCAGCCGGTAAAACTTTTCAAAAGTCTCGTGCTCGTAGGCCTCTTGTTGTGCTGACCAGTCACGGCACTCCCGAAGTCCCTCCAACATTTTACTTCAATCGTCCAGGGTGGATGTGGTTGCTGAGCTCTCTGACGATGCCACCTGGGAAGTAGAGGCCGCTTCGGTTGTTGCCTCTGCTTCACTGCTGGGGTTTATTTGCAGTGCCCTCATTGCACTTGCCGAAGGAGTAGTCGACTGGCCCTCTCCTTCTCTGGTAGGGGGTGGTGGTACTACCCCCTTCCTAACTTCTTCCTCCATAATCCGGACCAAGTCCTCTCTAGAGTATTGATCGACCATTGCTGAAACAGAGTAGGAAAGGAAAGAATAAGAACAGGAAAATCAGATTGCTTTCGGACGCGCGCGAGTTCTCCGCGGTGATGGCGAAACCAATACGACGGCCTCCCTTTTTCGGGGACCTTTCGGCCTACCTCAGCCCCTCTTCATGGGAGCCAACTCAACCGGTTTGGCTTGATCACCGCCATATCCTGACGATCAGGCCCGTTCAGATTGCTCAGATCTCGCTCGCCTTCGCACGCTACCTGATGCTTGCTAGCTTCAGGGTCTTCGCACACATCCCTCGGTGTCTGACTTTCTTCAGCTGAAGTTTCCAGTTCTTCTCTTCCGATCCACCTCTTCAATTGTTGAACCGCCACTGGCTGGATTTCGTTACCAAACTTGTCTTTCATCGCATACGTATTACTACCTAGCCTCTCTATAATTACATACGGACCAGAGTATTTGGGTGCCAGACTGGCTGTGAAGCCTTTGGCTTTGTTCGACAGGACTTTATTTTTCCTTAGGACCATGTCTCCTGGTTCAAAGAAAACTTCTTGCTGTATGCGAGAATTTTCACCAGCCTTACTACGAAGAATAACTGCTCCCTCTTCTTTCTTCTTCCATCCTTCCTGCCGTCCATGTACGGTAAAGGGTAAGCCTCTGTCTTTTTACTGACAGAATTAACTTTTTTAAAGTTAATACAAAAACGTCGTTTACCGTTCTCTTTCTTTACCATCACTACAGGTGACGACCAGCCACTTTTCGGTGCAGGCTCGATTATGTCGTCGTCTAGCATCTGTAGAATATGCTCGTACATTTCCAGTTTCATAGCTGGTGAGACTGGGTAGTACCGTTGTTTGATAGGCTTAGCATCGCGAACGTCAATATAGTGTTCTATCCACGTTGTACAACCTAATGGCCCATCAACCTTCGGAATGGCTCGATCTAACACTTTGCTAAGCCTTTCCAATTCTTCCAAACGAACGTTAGCTAACCCAATTGACGCCAAACTTGTCAATTCGGTGTCTAACACAGCTGCAACTTCGAGGTCAATTGCTTTCCCAGCTATCCTTACTTCCAGCTTGTTCGTTGCTGGATCTAGCACGGTATCGAACGTACGGATGAAATTTGCACCTAAATAACAATCCGCGTCGAGACGTGTCAGAATAGCTACCTTTCTATCCCGAGTTACCCCGGCAACCTCAAAAGGTAAAACGACATGCCCAGCAATTGGACATCTGCGGCCGTCTGCCACTTTGGCTCCTTTACCGCAATATGACTCGATTTTTCTGTTGCATGCTGAAGCTATTTGAATTGCTGTTAATCCCATCACCGTGCGTGATGAAACCGGGATCATATAACGCTCTTATGCAGAAGTCACTATATTAACTGGTATTCACCATCTGCCTTCAACATCAAGGTTATCTTCTGCCGGCTCGTTCGGATCTCCCGTCTGCTCAGAATCTTCCTGATCCACTGAGCATGCCTGATTGCCATCTCCGAGTGATGACTTGGCCGGAATCTCGGCGGAGTAAGTGCCAACGTCCTTTACTCCGCCGGTTTGGCGTTTCCCGGACGTTCGGGACAATTCGGTCTAATGTGTCCCAGCTGCTTATAATGGAAACACCGAGATATTTCCTGCTTATCAGCCTTTCTGTTTTTCTCCTCACTCCTGTTTTGTTTTGGAGATGGACTTCTCGCCTTGTCGTCGTCCTCCGACTTACGTCGTTGCTTGGTAGCTCTGGCTTTGTTTGAACCCTGGGGCCTCGGGCCCTGAGGCTTCTCATGTTTCTTTCTTTTAGCTTGGATCTTGCTTGCTATTGTCTCAAGAAGGCTAATAACCGAAGAGTCAGCAGACCTGCCTGTCATATCCGTTGCGGGTATGTTAACCTTTGGTTTTTTTATTAGTCTTTTCTTCCTTATATGCCAGATGTGGCCAAGCTGACGTAGAGGGTGACGGGGGTGGCTTATACACTAACTCCATGTTAGTAATTCTTTAGATCTCGACCGCTTGGCTTAATAGGCCTTTAATTGACTTAACCTCTTTACGTTTGATCTGCCTGCGTAATCGAGGTAACATGTTCGTTAACATGAAGTCAATTTGTTCTCTCTCAGTCGGTATCGGTCTAATTTTTAGCAAATAAGACTGCAAGCATGTCAAGTAGGTCCGCACTGGCTCGTTTTCACCTTGAGTCCGGGTTGTTGCTTCCATCCTTGCGGTCTGCTGGTAGTCTTTAACTCCGTACCACTCACGGGCTTCATGACAAAAGTTCTCCCATGAGTTGATCGTGTCCCGCACGTTGCAGAACCACGTAGCTGCTATACCGGTTAGCATCATTGGTAAGGCATCCAACAATTGAAAACCGGTCAAACCAGCGAGTCTATTGTATTCTTCTATCTGCAATAAAAATTGTTCAATACTAGATTCGCTATCGCCGCTGAATATAATATTCCATCTTCGAACAATAATGCCAACGTCGATTGGCTTCATCGGATTGCCTTGAGCCTGTATTGACTCCCGAGTGGCTAAACTAGCCGTCTGCTCATGGCTTTCCAACCGTTCGATCTCGGCCTGCAAGGCCTTTATCTGTTCTTTCAACTTCTGTGTTCTGTCTTGCCTCGCAACTATAGGACTGGAGCTATCTCGCGTGTCCTGTACTCACAGAAGTTGACTCTAGCGTGTGGTAATTGACCGTCAGTCGAAATACTGCAGTCGTTCAACGAGTTCTGCATTTCCGGTCTTATTGTCGAGGAAATAGGACCTCCCGCTCCCCGGTTCCGATCTGGCTGGCGCGGGAGGTACCTATCAGCCTCTATACTTGCCACTCTGGTTGCCATATCTTCATATGCCTTCCTCAACGCCTTGAATTCTTCCGTCAACGACTTCATGGCTTGGAGCACCTCGCCGTTAATATCGTCAACCTGGTCCGGTTGTCCATGTCCAGCCAAATTCCCACCTTCCGGGTTGCCATTATGCATCCGACTGCTCGAGTATTCCTCCTGGATTCTCGAAGCTGCCTCCCGGACCATTTCCTCTTCCATGAGGACAGCCAAGGGGTGTGTGCCACTCGTGGTGTAATTTGGATCTATTATCGTCGATCCAGATTTTTCTCACATTGTCGTTGCTATAAAAATAGCTCTCAGACTTTCTCGCTTAACTTTCACTTCGTCCGCATCCTCTGACTCGGTTGCGATAAAGTCTTCTGCTGAATAGTCACCTAACAGCCATTTCAGCAACCTACCACTTTTCCCGATCAGCGTATCTTTGGGCTTGAGCTCAAGCTCATCTAAAGCCTCGGAAACGACATCTGCCCCTTCGGCCACGATCCATAAAAAGATCAAGTCTTCCTTCGCAAGCTCCTGCGCCATAGCTGCGTTCGATGTCACCTAGCTTACAAAGAAAACAGTAACCTAACCCACGGGACAGTTTCAATACACTCTAACTTATTAATATTTTACACAAAATTTATCTCTCGCAATCCTGAAATAGATGACAAAATTTCAACCATATTTCTGAGTTATGTAAGAAAACAAAAAAAACAAAATCGATCCACTGATCTCAACAGCAATAATCCGAAATGACCAAAAAGTCCACTAACTACGCTTGGTTTTAACAAAAACTCCCGATTGGCTTTAAAAAAAAACGAATTACCCGCTGAAGCCACAACAGAATCAAAATAAAAAAAAATCAACCGTTTTAACCCGTGTCAAAACCTGATTTTTCCCCTCAGAAATATAAGTTACAGTTTTTACCGAACGTTAGTCGATAACAGCCTGCGAGCAAAATAATATTTCACAATAATAATACAGTAAATTAAAATTTCAGCGCTGAACTCTCGCTACTGTCACGTATAGATTCTGCTTGGTGAAGTACTTGCTCTCAAAAACAAAAAAAAACCGATCCAAAATCGAATACTGCAGCTCGAAATATCCGCGTCGGAGTTAAATTACAGGCTATGCCTCAAAAATAAAACAAACACCTCACCGTGTGACAACACGGTCCAATAAAAACAACTCCGATGTAGATTTAATTTCGAGTTGCTCAAATTCCCAAACTCGAGAAAAAGAAAAAAAATAAAAAAAATAAAAAATAATAATAAATAAATTATCGATTTTAATCAAAAATCCAGCAACCATCCACACTCCCCCGAGCAATTCACAAAAGAAAAATGAAAAAAAAAAAAAAATCCGACTTGCTGTGCTACACTATAACAGCAGCCAGCTCTTCGCCTTTGTTTTTATTTCAATATTCGCTCTGCCGACCTGCCTTGAACCCCCTACCGGTCAGCGTACGCCTGCAATCTCTCACTCACACTAATAACCTTTGTCTTGGTTACCGACCTCTATACGTTGTTGGGCGCCAATTGTCACAGGGCTCGAATTAAGGAATTTAATTCTGCAGAGGATCGTCATTAATCACGAGAACCTGTGGCGATCGTCGTCCGCTCTCCTCTAGCCTGCTCTCTCTAGTCGGTAGTGGCGTGAGTTTACCAGGACGATCGCAGGAACACGGATGAAGACAATCAAGAAACATTCAGTAATTTTTAATGATTTTAATTAACAGTAAAAATAAGAATGTTACAAACTAAATTAAATTATCCCTACCCGAATGACTATCAAAATAAACATAAAATGACTCCTAGTCTTAATCGCCGAAAATTGATTTCACAAAAACAAAGTCCGTCGTCAGTGCCGCGGTTGTTCGAACACACCGACGCACACACACACGCTCTCGCACTCGTCTGCTTGCTGCAGTGCGCCAAAATAACAAAGGCGAAGATTTCTTCTGAGTACTACGGAACTCCGACAGAACACACTTCCGCGCGCGATACAATTAATATTACAATAAAACTTCGAAGCCTTTCCAACTTACTTCGATAAACCAGGTGCACCTGCGCTCGGATGAACAATCGCAATCCTGTGTGCCTCGCTGAGGCTGAGAATGCCTTCGAAGGCTGGACGCCGGTTGCTGTGAGGTTTTCTTCGCTAATTATCACGTCCCGCTCGAGTGATCACTCGAAGACGTGACGATTCCAAACTTCACGAACAGCACCACTATCAACAATCACGATGTTGATCCTGTTAAGGGGGGAGTAGGGGTGAATTGGTAAAAAAAAAGCACTTTTTCGACGATTTTTTGGGGCGACGTATAAACAAATGCATTTATTTAAACAATGACACATAATAGAGCAACATTTAAAGTAAATTTTGTTAAATTTTTTAATAAGAATATTCATAAATGAGCCTATGACGTAACATTTTCGGAGGCGTCGAAAAAAAAAGGTCATCCGCGGTGAACACTCCTGGGCTGCACTGGGTTACCTGAAATGAAATTAAATAATTTTTTTAGTTAAAGTAGGAGTTTTTCCCGACCCCTACGGAGAGTATTTATTTTTAAAATTTTTTTTCAAGATTTGGCAACAATTTAAAAAAAAAACCGGATTTTTCGCGGAAAATTGACGCCATTTTGTATCCGTAAAACCGAAAAAAAAAACTCTCCGTAGGGGCTGGGTATTTTATATAAGAAGTAAATGTGTCAAATTTTAGAACGATCGGTTGAGTAGTCTTTAAATGGCAGCGTTCACCGACTTTGAAAAAGTTAGTTTCGAGAAAAACGCGTTTTAAGTTTTCGAGGGGGAAAAATCATGAAAAAATTTTTTTTTTACAACTTACACTGAATCGTCGATTCCAGCTGCATAAAGCACATGCCCTGCTGCAGTTTCCTTGTCAAGGGCTTGTTTTGATTGCTGTCTACGAAGTACTCGAGCTTCTTTCGTCTGCTGTTTGTGAGACCCACCGGCCGCTCGGCCGTGCGACCGAGCTGCAGCGCCCGGGCTTAGAGCTCTGTATCTTGGAAAGTTTTGCTCCGAATTACTTCTAATTTTGAGGGGACATTCATAAGACCCTATTCTTTACGAAAATGTAAAAAAAAAAATCGATTTTTTGAAAATGTCTAGCCCCTACTCCCCCCCTTAAACAACTTAACAATGTCGAACAAACTAATTAACAAATCGATCTTGCGCTCGCATGTGTTTTCTCTCGTGGTCTAGACTCGAGTGACGCAACTCGGTCGGTGGTGCTGTCGTCTCATTACCGACCGTGCGTCTACGCGTTTCTAACGGTCGCGAGCCGTATTTCAAATTACAATTTTGAATTCAGCCTAATTTCCTATGCGCCCGTTACAAAACATACGATAAAATGTGCATTTCTTAGATTGCACCCTAAAGGGGACCCAGCTTGATACGGTGCAGGTCGCTGGATCCACCTTAATTGCATACCAAATAGCTTAATTATCGTTTATTAATCGTGGCAATTATTTTCATCACGGCAACCGTCGGTATTTCGATAAAGGAGTTCAAAATACATCTTTTAAACTTGGGTGGCCGTCGTGGCGCGGACTTGCACACGAAAACTCCTACGGCGGCTACACTATTCTTAGTAGGGCTAGTATGAGGTCAAACTTTGGAAGATCCTAAAGGGCGGTAGCCCTTTATCGGCGAGTTGGTTTTTATACAACGGACTGCCGTTAAAGCGTACGCTTTATATACTTTGATTTTTGGTTTTAGGTTAGGTTGTACATCAAAAAAAACATATAGCATGATTATTTTTTTCATAATATTACGTCTTATATGTAGCCGATGATCCCCTGATTTATTTAAAAAAAAAAAAATGTCCTGAAACAATCTCAAATTAAAAAGTTATCAACGTTTCAATTTTCGAAGCGCTGATTTCTTTTCGCTGAGGATTCGGGCGACATCCGATTTCAGCCTCGAGCATCCGGTTTTCTATGCATGCTCCCTTGCAAGACGCTGCTGCCTAAGCCGGACGTGACGTAACGCTGAACTCGCAGACTCGCTCTTGCACATGGTATCGGGCGACAGCCGACAGGCATGGCCTGCCGGGCGCTAGAGTGCGCAAGTGCTCAGCGCCTTGCGAGCTGCTCACAGATGGCTGCTGGCACCTGGCAGCAGTAGGGATCTTACAGGGAGGCAGCAGTGAGCAGCAGAAGATTGCTAAAATCTGTTCCGCAGAATAAGCATAATTTAACAAACAAAAAAAAAAGCAGCAGAAGATGCAGACTGGCAGCTTGCCACTCGGCTCAAGTTGTTTACGTACATTATTATTATTAATAACAAACAAGTGATCATGACGTATGATGACAATAAAAGTTTTTTTAGTTTTTTTATTTTATTTCTCATCCCTCATCTCATCCAGAGCTCTAGGCTCTTCTGAAGGAGCTGGTGAAGCTCGCTTTAACATACAGAGCTATATAGGCTCCTCCAAAGGAGCTGGTGAAGCTAACTTTAACACCCAGAGCTCTAGGCTCCTCCGAAGGAACTGATGGAGCTTATTTTAACATCCAGAGCTCTAGGCTCCTCCGAAAGAGCTGGTGAAGCTAATTTTAATATCCAGAGCTCTAGGCTCCTCCGAAAGAGCTGGTGAAGCTAATTTTAATATCCAGAGTGCTAGGCTCCTCCGAAGGAACTGGTGGAGCTAGCTTTAACATACTGAGCTATATAGGCTCCTCCGAAGGAACTGATGGAGCTAATTTTAACATCCAGAGCTCTAGGCTCCTTCAAAGGAGCTGGTGGAGTTAACTTTAATATCCAGAGCTCTAGGCTCTTCTGAAGGAGCTGGTGAAGCTCGCTTGAACATACAGAGCTATATAGGCTCCTCCGAAGGAGCTGGTGAAGCTAACTTTAACACCCAGAGCTCTAGGCTCCTCCGAAGGAACTGATGGAGCTTATTTTAACATCCAGAGCTCTAGGCTCCTCCGAAGGAGCTGGTGGAGCTAGCTTTAACATACTGAGCTATATAGGCTCCTCCGAAGGAACTGATGGAGCTAATTTTAACATCCAGAGCTCTAGACTCCTTCAAAGGAGCTGGTGGAGATAACTTTAATATCCAGAGCTCTAGGCTCTTCTGAAGGAGCTGGTGAAGCTCGCTTTAACATACAGAGCTATATAGGCTCCTCCGAAGGAGCTGGTGAAGCTAACTTTAACACCCAGAGCTCTAGGCTCCTCCGAAGGAACTGATGGAGCTAATTTTAACATCCAGAGCTCTAGGCTCCTCCGAAAGAGCTGGTGAAGCTAATTTTAATATCCAGAGCTCTAGGCTCCTCTGAAAGAGCTGGTGAAGCTAACTTTAACAACCAGAGCTCTAGGCTCCTCCAAAGGAATTGGTGGAGCTAGCTTTAACATACTGAGCTATATAGCCTCCTTTGAAGGAACTGATGGAGCTAATTTTTACATCCAGAGCTCTAGGCTCCTTCAAAGGAGCTGGTGAAGCTAATTTTAATATCCAGAGCTCTAGGCTCCTCCGAAAGAGCTGGTGAAGCTAATTTTAATATCCAGAGTTCTAGGCTCCTTCAAAGGAGCTGGTGTAGTTAACTTTAATATCCAGAGCTCTAGGCTCTTCTGAAGGAGCTGGTGAAGCTCGCTTTAACATACAGAGCTATATAGGCTCCTCCGAAGGAGCTGGTGGAGCTAACTTTAACACCCAGAGCTCTAGGCTCCTCCGAAGGAACTGAAGGAGCTAATTTTAATATCCAGAGTGCTAGGCTCCTCCGAAGGAACTGGTGGAGTTAGCTTTAACATACTGAGCTATATAGGCTCCTCCGAAGGAACTGATGGAGCTAATTTTAACATCCAGAGCTCTAGGCTCCTCCAAAGGAGCTGATGGAGATAGCTGCTGGTTGTTGTAAGCAGGCTGAATCATGTGTATGTGTATATACAATAATTTTATGTATATTTTATTCTACTATAGGTATAATATAGAACTTCATGCAACAAGTTTTTTTTATTTATGTTTGATTTTTTTAATAAATAGTAAAATGTTAATATTTATAAATTTTAAAAAAACAAAAATTGCAGATGATTATTTTATATCTTATTTATTTATTGATTTAGCACAGATTTTTTTATCTCATTTTAATCATAGTTAAATATTCAAATACAAAACAGTCAGCATCGTACAATATTAGGTAAAATATTAATTAATTTATATCAGTTATATGTTAAAAACTACTGTTTCCTCCTTTTTTACACTTATATTTGAACTATTTTTTAAATTATAAGAGTAAAGTATAAAGTATGGAAAAAAAAGCACTCAAATAAAATGAATTATGAAAATTTCACATTTACATATAGAACTAGATAGAGTATATGGAACTGAGTACATAAGTCAACAGTATAGCATGTCAGAAATACGTATAAAAAATTCTTCTACATTCTAACTTTACATTTTAAATGTACATTTTTATTAAAGTATATTTTTTTTACATTTATATATTATATAATATAATATTAACAAATACTTTAGTAAATTTAGTATTTCTCTTTATTTACTACATATTAATTTAAAAAAAAAAAATTTTCCTGCATTTCAATTCATTTTCACCCCACGAAAGAACTTAAATTCATATACTATTATACTCTTGAGTGTTGTAAAATATGTTTTTGCAAAAAAATATATTTCATAATCTATACATGCCTCGTGAATGAAATGAAATCTGCTAAAAAAACATACCTTTAAAAAGGTACAAATCTACGGCGAGTGGTTTTTATGTAGATATAACAAAATAAATATATTTAACACTTAAAGAACCTATTTTCAGTTAAATTATTTTTAAAGACACTTAAAATAATTTTAATATGAATACATTTCGATCTTTCAATTTCAATCTACTCTAGAATATATACCCCTTTTACTTCATTTGATTTTTTATCTTAGTAATTTTTCTTCACTATTAGTACGATAATTAATAATTAAAAGTACAAAAAGATTCATCATTACAAAAAACTTTATACATTTATTTTATAGATGCAATCTTCTTTTAAATTACAATCATATTTTTTTGCGCCTTTATTGACCTTTTACTAAGAAATAAAAAATTTAGTTTTTTGCAGTCGAAAAATAACTTGATATAACTTATTATGCGTATAATTTGAAATTATTATTGTTCGTCATTTAAACAAGTGACTGTAGTGAAATAAAAAAAAAAAATGAACGTTTACTTTCAATGTATTCCCAGAGTGATTAAATTAATTGATGATTACTCTGAAATAAAAATTTTGTTGTCAAATCAATAAAGGGCTACCGCCCTTTAGGATTTTCATGTACTTTCTATGTAACAAACACAATTTTCTTTTATCTTAATATCATTTTAAATGTGAAATTTAATATTTAATTTAGTACAATTCAGAAATTATTTAATGTTAAGTGTGCTATAAAATTTTTCGAACTTCACTTATTACATAAGTGTGAAATTTGAAAATTTGTATTAATCGTAACACGAAGAGTTGAGTGCAGTGAAATCAAAAAGTAAAATTCCGACGAGTTTTATAGTGTACCAATAGTTAATCAATGTTTTTAAATAATTTGTTTTCGTTGATGATTACTCTAAAATAAAACTTTTGTTGTCAAACCAATTTTCATCATGTAGTTTCTATGCAATAAATAAAATTTTCTTTTATTTTAATATCATTTTAAATGTGAAATTAAATATTTATATATAATTTTGTACGATTCAGAAATTATAATCCTAAAAGGCGGTAACCCTTTTTAAGATGCTATAAAATTTTTCGAACTTCACTTATTACATAAGTGTGAAATTTGAAATTTTTATTTATCGCAACACTAACAGTTGAGTACAGTGAAATCAAAAAGTAAAATACCGACTAGTTTACCAGTAGTTAATTGATCTTTTTAAATAACAAAGAATAGTATTTTACACACCGGGTGCTGGAAAAGGTTTGCTAGGGATTGGCTAATTATTTTCCTGCATCAAGTGTAATGTTTTTTTCAATACGACGGGAGGAAAACACACAGTCCCGCTCCGACCCAGGGAGGGAGTTTAATGTTTTCGTCCCGGAAGTATGAAATGATATATAACTGCCCTTAAGGAGTAAGTTAAACTTTACAGTCGAGAGGTTAGTTCGCTGCCCGAGACGCAGGGGGAGCGCGCATAGCGCGCGAACCCCGTAGTCGAGGGCAGTGGACGTACCTCGAGACGGTAATGTTTGACGTCTCCTTAAGGGTAGTTTCATATTTTACTTCTCCAGGGCATGCAATATGGTACTTTGAGAAAACTTAAAAATATAAATATTAAATCTTTTTAGATTTTTCCGGCATAATCGAACTTAGAGCTTATTCAGCTAAATTATCAACGTCATCAACTTCCATCGGAGAAGACATCTTTTAGCTTTTTGTAATTATGAATTTATTCACACTTTTTATCACAGCACTTGAAACCACTAACAGATACGATTGAATTTAAGTAAAAAAATTTGTAATGCAAAGGTAAGTAATGGCTAAAAAAGAGATGTTCCGCTACCGACTGCCCGAAGAGATCTAACCGCTTACCTCAACTGCAAAATGTTTGCAGGAAATTTTTTGTGCGTGAAGTTTTCAGAAAAGCGAAGCATTGTAAAAGTGAAGCGGGAGCATAAGTTTTATTGGTGGTATTAGCTTACGGGAGAATTTTGGGAAAGAGTGCTGCAGACCAGGTAGGTCATTAGACTGGGTCCGACCCATCGACGCTACGGTTTTTCCCCTTAATACCTGGCTCTTCGGTAGCACGTAACGGTTGTAAACGAACGCACCGTCGTGGAATCGTATAGTGCAGCCAAAATTTTACATCCCTCCGGGATGGAAAAAAATTTTCCATCCCGGCGAGGTGTAAAATGCTCCCCCTCCACTGCTCGAGAGTAAAGAGAAACTTACCCAGGCTAGCTCAGCAGTCGAAAAGTACCTATTGCATGGCCGAGAGAAGTAAAAAATTATAACTTCAGACTTCATGATCAATGGTCCAACAACCATTACTTTTATAAACAATTATAATTATTGAGTCCAATTACTAATCATTACATTTTAGAATTCTTGGTAAAATAAACTTACAAACACTTAAATAAAGAAATTTGATAGCTTAACTCATTTATTTGATGTTTTTAAATTTTGTTACTATAATATTAGTTTTATTTTACATTTTACAGGACGTCCTACATTATTTAATAATGGTAAAGAGTGACACCTTTTTTATTCATCCGTCAAAAAAAGTGTTTTACTCATATACTTTTGAAATCAATCCAAAACTCATTTTTTAAACAACAAAAATTCAATATAGATATAACCATTTTCATACTCGACGGACCCATTTCTTTGGAGTTTTTAGACAAGCAGGTTTCAGTAAAAGTATCAATTTCTTTTTTTGAGTTATTACCTATTAATTTAAAATCCTAAAGAACAGTAGCCCTTCAATTGGGACTGAAACTGAGGTTATGGTGGGGAGTGCTGCTAATGCATGTCGCTTCGTGTACTTTTATTTTGTTGAATTTTCAGTTAATAAAAATTTTTTCTTTGTACCACAAATTTATGCGAATTTTTTCCTTATAATTTGCTAAAAATTTGCAAATATTTTCATAATTACTTTTTGAGCAAGAATAGGTATTAAAATGTTTTGTAAATAACTTATATTACGAACATGAATGATTTTTTATCGCTCATCATTCAGTTTATATTCATTCTCATTGTCTTAAACAAGAAAGAAATGGGTCCGTCGAGTATGAAAATGGTTATATCTATATTGAATTTTTGTTGTTTAAAAAATGAGTTTTGGATTGATTTCAAAAGTATATGAGTAAAACACTTTTTTTGACGGATGAATAAAAAAGGTGTCACTCTTTACCATTATTAAATAATGTAGGACGTCCTGTAAAATGTAAAATAAAACTAATATTATAGTAACAAAATTTAAAAACATCAAATAAATGAGTTAAGCTATCAAATTTCTTTATTTAAGTGTTTGTAAGTTTATTTTACCAAGAATTCTAAAATGTAATGATTAGTAATTGAACTCAATAATTATAATTGTTTATAAAAGTAATGGTTGTTGGACCATTGATCATGAAGTCTGAAGTTATAATTTTTTACTTCTCTCGGCCATGCAATAGGTACTTTTCGACTGCTGAGCTAGCCTGGGTAAGTTTCTCTTTACTCTCGAGCAGTGGAGGGGGAGCATTTTACACCTCGCCGGGATGGAAAATTTTTTTCCATCCCGGAGGGATGTAAAATTTTGGCTGCACTATACGATTCCACGACGGTGCGTTCGTTTACAACCGTTACGTGCTACCGAAGAGCCAGGTATTAAGGGGAAAAACCGTAGCGTCGATGGGTCGGACCCAGTCTAATGACCTACCTGGTCTGCAGCACTCTTTCCCAAAATTCTCCCGTAAGCTAATACCACCAATAAAACTTATGCTCCCGCTTCACTTTTACAATGCTTCGCTTTTCTGAAAACTTCACGCACAAAAAATTTCCTGCAAACATTTTGCAGTTGAGGTAAGCGGTTAGATCTCTTCGGGCAGTCGGTAGCGGAACATCTCTTTTTTAGCCATTACTTACCTTTGCATTACAAATTTTTTTACTTAAATTCAATCGTATCTGTTAGTGGTTTCAAGTGCTGTGATAAAAAGTGTGAATAAATTCATAATTACAAAAAGCTAAAAGATGTCTTCTCCGATGGAAGTTGATGACGTTGATAATTTAGCTGAATAAGCTCTAAGTTCGATTATGCCGGAAAAATCTAAAAAGATTTAATATTTATATTTTTAAGTTTTCTCAAAGTACCATATTGCATGCCCTGGAGAAGTAAAATATGAAACTACCCTTAAGGAGACGTCAAACATTACCGTCTCGAGGTACGTCCACTGCCCTCGACTACGGGGTTCGCGCGCTATGCGCGCTCCCCCTGCGTCTCGGGCAGCGAACTAACCTCTCGACTGTAAAGTTTAACTTACTCCTTAAGGGCAGTTATATATCATTTCATACTTCCGGGACGAAAACATTAAACTCCCTCCCTGGGTCGGAGCGGGACTGTGTGTTTTCCTCCCGTCGTATTGAAAAAAACATTACACTTGATGCAGGAAAATAATTAGCCAATCCCTAGCAAACCTTTTCCAGCACCCGGTGTGTAAAATACTATTCTTTGTTATTTAAAAAGATCAATTAACTACTGGTAAACTAGTCGGTATTTTACTTTTTGATTTCACTGTACTCAACTGTTAGTGTTGCGATAAATAAAAATTTCAAATTTCACACTTATGTAATAAGTGAAGTTCGAAAAATTTTATAGCATCTTAAAAAGGGTTACCGCCTTTTAGGATTATAATTTCTGAATCGTACAAAATTATATATAAATATTTAATTTCACATTTAAAATGATATTAAAATAAAAGAAAATTTTATTTATTGCATAGAAACTACATGATGAAAATTGGTTTGACAACAAAAGTTTTATTTTAGAGTAATCATCAACGAAAACAAATTATTTAAAAAC
The DNA here is from genome assembly GCA_038277355.1 of Encarsia formosa. NCBI lineage: Eukaryota > Metazoa > Arthropoda > Insecta > Hymenoptera > Aphelinidae > Encarsia > Encarsia formosa. Next base: position 46,733,940 of record CM076186.1, on the reverse strand, counting down.
ATTGATTAACTATTGGTACACTATAAAACTCGTCGGAATTTTACTTTTTGATTTCACTGCACTCAACTCTTCGTGTTACGATTAATACAAATTTTCAAATTTCACACTTATGTAATAAGTGAAGTTCGAAAAATTTTATAGCACACTTAACATTAAATAATTTCTGAATTGTACTAAATTAAATATTAAATTTCACATTTAAAATGATATTAAGATAAAAGAAAATTGTGTTTGTTACATAGAAAGTACATGAAAATCCTAAAGGGCGGTAGCCCTTTATTGATTTGACAACAAAATTTTTATTTCAGAGTAATCATCAATTAATTTAATCACTCTGGGAATACATTGAAAGTAAACGTTCATTTTTTTTTTTTATTTCACTACAGTCAGTTGTTTAAATGACGAACAATAATAATTTCAAATTATGCGCATAATAAGTTATATCAAGTTATTTTTCGACTGCAAAAAACTAAATTTTTTATTTCTTAGTAAAAGGTCAATAAAAGCGCAAAAAAATATGATTGTAATTTAAAAGAAGATTGCATCTATAAAATAAATGTATAAAGTTTTTTGTAATGATGAATCTTTTTGTACTTTTAATTATTAATTATCGTACTAATAGTGAAGAAAAATTACTAAGATAAAAAATCAAATGAAGTAAAAGGGGTATATATTCTAGAGTAGATTGAAATTGAAAGATCGAAATGTATTCATATTAAAATTATTTTAAGTGTCTTTAAAAATAATTTAACTGAAAATAGGTTCTTTAAGTGTTAAATATATTTATTTTGTTATATCTACATAAAAACCACTCACCGTAGATTTGTACCTTTTTAAAGGTATAGTAAAAAAACGATAAAAATTATAGTGACTAAAACAGTTTTTTTGATCGTACGTACCTATTAAGGTGGTTTTCTACCAAATGCATGACAATAGAGAATCAGCTCAAATTTTATGGAAGTGTTTATTAGATATTAATAAACATTTCTACGAAGTCTGATCAAAATTGACCATATAGTTTGAAAGTTACAGCAAGTTAAAGATTGAATTTTTTTCATTACGTGTATGGCCGCTACGCTGAAAAAGTGTACTAAATTATTAATATTTATCTTCTTACAATAGAGATCCTTAAAAAAAACTGCATACATATAGTTTCGCTATTAAAGAATTCGTTTCTTCAAACTGCAAAAAATTGACCTTTTACAAATTTTACAGTAATTTTTCAAAAATAATTTTCACGTGAATAACCTCCAAAACTGCGGTATTTAAAGGTGAGGTTGAAAGTTTAAAAAAATGTTTTGTTGAGAATGTCAATGTTTTTTTGGAAGAAAATAATTTCAGAAGCCATAAAAAGTTAAAAAATAAATTTTAATAACCAATTGTTAGTAATTTGGTGAAATAATTTTTTTTTAGTCTTGAACTTGACTAGCTCTGGTAGAAAACCACCTTAATAAAGATAAACACAAAAAATCATACGTTTTTGAAAACTTCATGAAAAAACCTAAAAAAAATTTTCGGTGCAATTTTACCGATAAACGCATCCTAGTTGGGCTACTATGAGGTCAAACTTTGGAAGATAGTAAAAAAACGATAAAAATTAAAGTGACTAAAACGGTTTTTTTGATCGTACGTACCTGTTATTAAAGATAAACACAAAAAATCATACGTTTTTAAAAACTTCATAAAAAAACCTAAAAAAACTTGTTGGGCGATTTTACCGAAAACGCTTTTTAGTCGGGCTAGTATGAGGTCAAACTCTGGGAAATATTAAAAAAAAACTGAAATAACGAAAAAAAAAAACTATTTTTTCAACGGCAAAGGCGCAATTTTGAAGTGAGAGATCTGAAATTTTGCACAGAGCTTCCTTTTTGACATACCTTTCAAACGATATATTATTTGTGTGGGTTGCCAGCTTGTATTTTTTTTCACCATTTAATCTATTGATTCCGTTTTTCATTCTTTTTTCATTGTTTTTTTTTAACTTCATGCGTTTGGGGGCACGGTATAAACGGGAAAATTTTTTTTTTTTGTTGGAAAATCATTTTTTTGTCTTAAAATTAACTTTTTGAGGGGTTTCCGGTCGTGCCCCGGCACTTTAGGAATAGCGCACATCTTAAGGAGGTAGGGGCATTAATGGATGATCGGGTAAACTGGCGCGTCAATTTTTTAGACTTTTAATTGAAAATTTGAACCAAAATAATTCATAATATTGTTTTTAATCATATGAACTATAATTCCTGCTAAAAAAATCGACCTAAAAACGTTTTGGCACGTATTTATTCTGTTTGAAAGTTTTGGCTACGATACCTGTAAATCTTGCTGCCTTATTTAAGTTAAAAATTAATATTGAAAAAAATATAATACAATTTTATGATTGCACCCTATAAAAACTTCAAGATTTAAACTTTCAAACGATGTATTTAAGTTAGATAAAATATATCGTTTTCATATAAATATTGCTAGTTAAAAAAAAAATCTGATCGGGGCACAAATGATGCGCTCCGGCGGGGTATAAATGGCGCGCCATCTGACCTGTTGTGAATCGTAACATCAAATTAGGTAGATCGATCTTTGACTGCGTTTTTTGTTGTGATTGATGTCTTACCATTTCAACAAGAAAGATTCTGTACTAGTAATTATTGAAATAATATTCGACTTTCAATAAATTGACAATTGGTTCGTAAGTACGTGTCCAAAAAAAGTGATTTTATTTTGTTGTTGGGTGTAATTTATTCAATATATAGAACGCTTTATTATTTATTTCAATGTACAGAACGATTATTTTGAATTCATTTAGTATTATTTTACCATTCCTTTCATTTTTGTGTACAGTTCATAACTAATTCACAGTTTGATACAAAAAAAAAAAAAAACAACTAAAAAAAAAGTTGTGCTAGACCTTTGGCTTTCTGTACATACAACCCTTTGTATATCTATATAGGTGCACCATTTGTGCCTCGTCGCCACGCCGTTTTTACCCCTACGGTAAAATAGTCGGAGTATAAACGGAGTGTCAGGTTTTTTTCAAATACATAATTTTTTTATCACAATTTTATTTTTATTTTAGTGTCAATTCATTCAGAATTCTTCTACCTAGAAGTGGGTACTAAAAAATTTGATTTTTAATGATTAGTTTTTTTATAACAGTGATTTTAAATTAACCGCGCCATCATACCCCTACCTCCCCTACATATATCATTCGAAATAGCATAAATAAAGAAAATTTTTCGTGCCGAAAAAAAAAACTATCAAAATCATTTTACAGTTGGATTCTAGATGCAGAAATACAAAATTATTTTTTCAACCTATTTTTTTTGTTTCTTTTAAATTCTTCTATAAAATCTATAACAGCTAGCGATACCAGGTAAATGACATTTATCTTCTAAGAGCTTGTAGTTTATCACAAAAATACAAGTTTACAGTGACTCTCTCAGTTTTCAAGTGAAACTCTGTATTTTTATGAAATTTAACAAAAACAGTCGACTTTAGGCCATTGTTATGTGTACTATAACCTTAAATCAGTATCTAATAACACTTTGCCCCTTTTAAAAATTATTTCAGCTTTAATTTAAGACCAACCGCATATCTCCACGTTACTCTATTCTTTTTATTTTAGATTAATGAACAACTTTTTTTGAAAAACCCCTCTGTGGCGTCTTCAGCCTGCGTAATATTAGACTCTGCGGCGTCGAGGAGAGAGAGGAAAAAAAAAAATTCTCCTTTCCTTCTTTCTGATTCGACTGGTATTGTTCCATGGCCCACCAGGCTACGGGTCCCGGAGGAGAGAAAATCTCGGAAGAGAGGCAAAACCCGGAAATTGTCAGATTTTGGTCAAAATCTATCGGTGATAGATTATTAGGTCATCCACATACAGGATGAATTCGACTTGAATAATCGGCAATCGCTCTTCCCTGTGCAAAATATCAAGAATGCAATCGCCAGACCTTCCTGGCTGTATCAACGCAGCACTCCCGACTTCATCAGCTTCTTCCCAGCGTCTCGGTCGGACAGGGGTAGAATGAAAGGTGTGTTTTCCAATCGGTCTTAGGCTAGGTAGACTCCAGGTGGTGGGAGGTAATGATTAATAAACGATAACGGAATAGTAGTTAGGGCTGGATAATAAAGACTCAATATGGGTCAATTAGAGCAGGCGAGTGATATAGGCGGATGTCTTGGTGAGCCACTAAAAGCAGGCAAGTGATATAGGTCGATATCTTGGTCAGCCACAAATAGGCTCACGAGTAGAGGAAATCAGCATTTAGTCAGCGCCCTTTGGTACGGGAGTAAAACAGGTCTATATATGGTCAGCCGTAACACGAGGGTGGGAAGTAGTGAGACCACGGATTCGTTCAGCCACCAGAAGTAGAGCGGCTGCGTCTGCAGTCAGCCGCCGGTAAGTGGGGGACTTGCATGGTGGGGGACTACGGTCGAGGAGAGAATGGAGTGAAACAGCGATTAGGGGAGGGTGGGGTGAATAGAACGTGGGGCGGCTGGAACGTTTATTAATAACTTTGAAAAAAAAACTTTGAATCAAAAAATAAAAAATACAATGAGGAAGCTTGAACTCTTAGGCATTTTTTTGAATAGTAAAATTACGTAGAAAAAAACATAAAATTAGAAAGAAAAATGAATATTTTACACCTTTACGTTTGCATTTAAAAAATGGATTTTTAGCTTTTTTACGTCGTAAATACTATATGACAATGTTACAACATTAAAAAACAGTTATGCTTAGCAGAAACTTTAACTTCCTGGCTTCAATTGTACATGAAAATTTAAACATGTTTTTATCTTTTTCATCAAGAAAATGTAACTTATAGAAAAAAAAGCATGTGGGGTGACGGGATCAATTTTTGGAGCGAATGGAACGAAAAGTTACATGTAAACGGCATGGTGGCGTCGTCTGCTGCTAACCTTGCTCAGGCGTGCATCCGACGCAGACCAACTTTTGCAGTAAGTTTTGAGTGTTTTTTTGTTTGTTGTACAATAAAAAGTCATTGGACGATATTCAATGGAGTTCTAAGAAGATTTCTATTACGTGCATACGAATCCATGACAAAATCTACGACGACCAAAAAACCACGACAAAATCTACGAGGCTGAAATCTACGAAAACCAAAATATACTATGCCAAAATCTACGAAAAAAATAAGTAATAAAATAGAATAAAAAAATTTTATATAAAAAAATTTTTATATAATAAAAATTCATCACACTTTATAACATACTGAATCGTTTCAATAATTATTTACAATGACAACATTTTTTATACACATTTTACATGAAATAAATTAGATACAAATAAATGTATTAGATAAACACCTTCTTATAAACATTTACATAACAATTATAGCGGCAACGTTTTGTAAATAATCAACGACATTTTCTCTATCGTATAAAGATACCACTGTTTTTAGTCGCTCATCATAGTTTTTTTGTTTCTTTTTTTTAGGTTGAGCAACATTTACTCCAGTTTTTGCTTGATTAATTAAAATCTCAGTAAAGTTTTGTTCTTTTTTCAATGCATTTATCATTTCACTTACTTGAGAATTAGTTTTATCACGCAAACAGACAAATGACAATCACACTTAACGATGGTATTACAGGTACTAAACCGCTGAACACCGGGTCTAATTAAATACGATTGAACTATAAATAGTAAGCACTAGTAAATTAAATTCATTAGCTTGTTTGAAGTAAACAAATAATATTTTGTTTAGGAATCGCGGAGGATGCGCTGAAGGATAAAAGGATATTTAACGCAATCGTGAGGGAATGAAAAAGGAGAATAGAGGGTGATTTTCAAGCACAACACTTGTCTATTTTATGCTGAACTTAAACTATTTATTTAACACTATGTATACAAATGAGGAGAGAGAGAGCTCGCCGTTTTGGCCGGGAGTCTCTCAACCTCAGGTAAAACTTGGTGTAATCGTCGTAGATAATCGGGCGATCTACGACGAAGGCTTTGAGTCCCGCGACGCGTGGTTGCGGCATCACGGTCGCAGCAAGACTGGTGAGGGCGGAAACTGGTCTCTCCGGGCAGCTAGGACGTGGCTCGCTCGCAAGTCCCATCCCATGGTGATAAAAGACGGTAAATCTCAAACATTCCGCCCACCTTAATCGACTGTAGTCGATTAATAATAATGATGTCCATGAACATATTAAAACAAAAATAATATTAAGTAATATATGAACATAATTAAATTGAAAATAGAAAAATATTCAAACTTATGAATATCACTGGTGAATAACAATCTTTAATTGAAATACAATTAAGATAAGGCAATTATTCTTTAAATAAAAGATTAGAAAAATATTCAAACCTATGAATATTACTGGTAAAGAATAATTTAAACTGGAATACAATTTAAATAACAAACAACTATGCCAGGCAGGTGGCTGATTTTGGAAGAAAACCCTAACATAATTTGTAATGAAAGTTTAAAAACAAAGAAAGTGCAAAAATAAAAAAATAAAAGTAGAAGAAAAAAGGTAAATAAATAAACAAATAAATAGAGGGAAAAAAAACTGAAAATCCCTAAAAAACTCTAATTGGATTGAGTGGGGGCAAGGGTTAGTAGGCAGTTGGATTGATCTTTTGAATGAAAAGATCAAAAGGTATTCAAACAAGCTGAACACCGCTTAGAGATGAAAACAAACCAAATGGGTAATTGTAGTTAGTAAGTATTAAAGTTGGGTAGGTAAGCAGAATGATTGTCTAGAGAAAATTGGTCTGGAAGCAAACCTAAAGCGGATAAAAAAAATTCAATTAGAATTTTTTGAAAATATATAATTAGAAAAAAGGACAATCAATAACGCTTCAGCAATAGAAATAATTAGAGATTATACTATAAAGATTGGCAACATTTTGCTCCAACGCTGACTCTAACAACCATGCAAAACAGTACTTTTGAACCCAAGGCTTTCGAAGAACTCTGGGAGTGCTGCTGCAGCTGTATGAGAACTCGAGGACTAGCACACGGAGAGAAGGTCCACTCTTCTTTCGTAGCGCCCCCTGCACGAGAAAAGACAGTGCAGCACGCGCACTCGTTTTTTAGGTGTGTGGTGCACTGTAAAATTCGGTGCATCCGTTCAACTCAAAACGAGCTGGCGATGCTGATTTGAGCACGATGCGGTCTCTTAAAAAATCGCTGGCATTTCCCATCTAATGCGAATATTGTACTGCAACTTTAGTAAAAAAACATTCTTTGAAACCTAATGAAAAACTTTCTCGCTTGAAGTTTTTTCAACTCTTAATTTTTATGCCTACTTTTTTAATCCAAAGTTTGAGGTTAAAAACTGTTAATTTTCGATTTTTAATAGTTAATTACTTGGCATTAAAATACTTAAAAATATTCGAACCGTTTCATTAGCAGCGGAAAGAGTTCAAGAATATGTTGCTAAAATTTCGTTAAAAAATATTCAATGGTTTTTGAGTTCTTGCGAGTTAAACGTAAAATTTATAAATCCAAAGAAAATCAAGTTTTGAGTTTAACTCGTAACAACTCGGAAACTACTGAACATTTTTAAATGAAACTTTAGCAGAATATTCTTAAACTCTTTCCGATGCCTATAGAATAATCTAGGTTTATTTAAAAGTGTTTCAAAGCCGAGTAATTAACTAATTAAAATCAAAAATTCACTGTTTCTAACCTCAAACTTTGGATTAAAAAAGTAGGTATAAAAATTAAGAGTTGAAAAAATTTCAAGCGAGGAAGTTTTTCATTAGGTTTCAAAGAATGTTTTACTAAAGTTACATTACAATATTCGTATTAGATAAAAAATGCCAGTGGTTTTTTAAGAGACCGCATCGGGCCCAAATCAGAACCACCAGCTCGTTTTGAGTTGAAAGGGTGCATTGGATTTTACACGCACTGATGCGCCTCAAAAACGAGTGCACGTGCGCACCGTATTTTCTAATGCAGAGGGCGCGCTACGAAATAAGAGTGGACCTTCTCTCCGTGCAGTTGGTGAAGAAAGTCCCTTTGCTTCCTCTGACAGGTGCCAATGGTTGCTTAGATGTTGGCGAACAGTAAGCGTTGACATCAGGTTACCAGGTAATTGCACCTGCAAATTCAATTGTGTAAGATAAGGTGGAACAACAATAAATGAAATTAAATTTTCAGATGATCTCAAGATGAATGAAAAAAAGAAAAAATTCCTGATTTTATTAGTCAATTATTTAACAAAATAGTAGCAGCTGTACTCAATTATTGAGGAATTGAGTCAACTGACTATTTGTTTTGAAAAGGTAAAAATTAACAAACTTAAGAAAGGGTAAGAAAAATTGAAAACAAGTGTTGCTAACTTCACCCACACCGTTAAAATCCAAGCAAACAAAAAAAGAGTTGAAATTATTAAATTGCGCAACACAAGTTTGCGACTTGCAGCGGACCCACCGTATTAGCGGAGTCAGCTGGTCGAGGTGGCGCCTTCTCACTCTCTCCCACAACAGAGGGGCTGCAGTGCGGCAAGGACGTAGTAGGCCGATGATTTTCAGATGACAGCAAGCAGGAGTGTTGCTGTGTCTCCTTCTAATCCACCGTCGTCTTAGGATTGGGTACTGCTTGCTCGGATCGCGTGGTTTTCCTGGTACTCCGGGCTGGCTCGCCGGAATCAGGTGGTCGAGGGATCCCAACAAGATGGTCGCTCTTGTAGGTCGATGAGTGCTCGCTAGAAAGGCCGCCTTGGGCCAGCTGCGAGCGCGGCTTTCGGTGTGGAGAGGAGAGTCGCGGAGCACGATCGCCCGTCTCTCTTACTCCCACGGCGACTGTCGTCACTGAAGTGTGGCTGCGCGGCGGTGATACGCGCGCCACAGGTTAGCCGTCACTAGCATCTTCTTCGTTCGAACTTCGAAGAAGAAAATGGCCGTGGCGTGGCACAAACTTTTGACTTTCGTTTTTCACTCGCAACGCTCTTTTTTCGGGGAACTTTTCCCCACAAGGGATGCCAAATGTTTAGGAATGCGCTGTAGAATATAAGGATATTTAACGCAATCGCGAGGGAATGAGAAAGGAGAAGAGAGGGTGATTTTCAAGCACAACACTTGTCTATTTTATGCTGAACTTAAACTATTTATTTGACACTATATATACGGGAGTCTCTTAACCTCAGGCAAACTAGGTGGAATCGTCGTAGATAAGCGGGCGATCTACGACGACGGCGTTGAGTCCCGTGGCGCGTGGTAGCGGCATCATGGTTGAAGCAGGACTGGTGAGGGCGGAAACTGGTCACTCCGGGCAGCTCTGGCGTGGGTTGCTCGGATGACCAATCTCGTAGCGATAAAAGGCGGTAAATTTCAAACAATTTACTTTAATAAATATTTTGAATTCAGTAAGTCTTGTGTTGGAAATAATACAAAAATTCGGCCAGTAACTCTTTATTGTTTAAGAAATAATTCAATAACTATTAATTAGATTTTTAGTAGATTTTGTCAGTCGTATCTTTTATCGTTCATAGATTTTGTCGTTGTAGATTTTTTTTCGTAGAATTTGTCGGGTAACTCGTGCATACTACCGAAAAATAGAGTTATGAAGAAGAAAAGTGTTTCAATCGTAACGGCTGGTTAAAAAAATCCTCAGATGTTAATAAAAATTAGCCAATTGTGTAATGTTGACTGTTATTGAGATTAAGTATAGTATTTACAGTGTAATAAAAAATTTTAAAGTTAAATTATTTCTGTATATTTATTTAATTTAAGCGTTCTATTCACCCCACGACAGGCGTTCCATTCACTCTATTTTCTTCAAACCTGCAATTTGCAAGGATCTAATTGATTTTCAGTATTTTATATTTAATTGACAATCATAATTTTTTTTTCCCTTATTCAGGAGTTCTTTGCCTTTATTTAAAAATTGATTTTGAGTTAAAAAAATATTATTTACGTTTTTTATTAATAAACGTTCCAGCCGCCCCCAAACTCCGTTCTATTCACCCCACCCTCCCCTACTTGCGCGCTATCCTTTTCTCGGCGGCTCTCCTGCTCCGCTCCTACTCTATCTCCTTCAGATTGATTCTCAATTATTTATTTATTGATGGATTTTAGGAAATTCACGGGTTTCATTTGCTTACACGGGAAACCCTTGATTTTCTTTTTCTATCGTCTCTTTTTTTTCAGGAATTTTCATTTGTTATTGCCAATTCTAAATAAGAGGGTAAAATTTTGAAGATTGATAAAAATTGGTCTTGGTTATTATCAAAATATTGTGGCGTCTTTCTTTCCGTTTGAAAGAAAAGAAAATAATTCACGCGTCGCGAATAAAAATTATTTAATCTCTCAAACCGAACAAACACCGAGAGTGCGACACTGTCAGCAGAAAAAAAATACTCTCCGTCACCGGATGGTAATCCGAGCCTTTTCGCGCTCTTGAAAAAATTTTAAGTCTTCTCCTCACTTATTATTTTGCGCACTAGCTTATTCATTCTATTTACCAACTAACACTTATGCCTCGTCTACACTGGTTGTTAAACCGCCTCTCGGCTTAACTTTGTTTAAAGAATTTTGCAATGTTGCCATTGGAATCGAAGTTCAAGATGTAACCATCTTAATCTTATAAATTATTTCCTATTTTTAAAGTACAAATTAATCCTTTAACCATGCGGGAACATTGCAAAATTCTTTAAACAATGTTAAGCCGAGACGCTGTTAGACCGCCGGTGTAGACGGGGCATTACTCTACACAACAGTAGCCTACGCCCTGTTCTGGAAAATTTATTCAACTGACTAATTAATTAATTAATTAAACTCATTATCAAATGAAACTTTGACACGTTTTCCGCGGAGGCCTTAACTACGATTTCTGCTACCATTTGTTATGTGTTTTATACGGAAAACACTCAACTCATTATTTTATTCTAGCAGACCGGGAAAGTAACTCTAAAAAGCGGAGGTGGACGGCCACCCTCGTGTGGGGACGGGAAAATCGTGCAAAGGATCACTTACTTAATTATAACCTAACGACTCACCTGGTGCTGCGACGATAAGGACTGGAACCAGCAGATGATTGAGATAAATATTTTGCGATGTTATTCGGGGCCTTTATTTTTTTCTTTTGTTGAGGTAATGAATTTTCTTTTTTACCACACTTTAGGTGACAGTGAGTAGGGATTTTATGGATTAGGTCCTCGAGAAAAATTTTTTACACTGGATAAATAATGTTTTATTGATTAGGTCAACTAGCAAAAGAAAATTTTACGAGGGTCTTAACTTTCAGAAGTGGTCACTGTTTATTATTATTTCTTTGTTCACTTAATCAAAACTCTATGTTTAGGTCACCGTATTGAGGTAGAAATATACAACTTATAATAGAAAAAACTAACTGCGATATGCACTCTATAAATTTTAAGTCGGAACTGCCCTGGCTGTCAGCACTCGTTCCTCGCTGCAGTCCAGCTGCTCCTCTCCCTCTTGACTTTTTCTTGCCAGAGATGCTGATTAGGCAGCCAGGCCTCGTGGGAACGTGTGTTGACCTAACATTGTTACTCTTATATTGCTTGTAAATTACAATAATAATTCCTCTGTTACGTAACAATTAAATGTATCCTACAAAAGTAATTTTTCAAACTATAATTGATATTACTATGAATAAAATGAATTTTTTTTTATTAAGTTATTTTATTTCTAAGATAAATATCAAAAACAATAATTAACTATAAAAATGAAAATTCAGTAATTCGTCTTTAAAAAATATAAATTCTAAAAAATTCAATGAAAAAAAAAGATATTAATACTTATTTTAATTAAAACTAAAAACAACATTAAAATCATTCATCAGTAAAACTTTATTGATGATAATAAAAATATATAAAGATATAAAACTATTTTTGATTACTTTACTTGCTCTCTTAGCTGAAAAAATTGAAACATAAAAATTAGATTTTTAACCTCGTTGATCACAAGTAATAACTTGTGTCCCTCCGACGCAAGCCAAAAGAACGAAATGTACTCCCTGCGCCATCGACCAACGCGCACCCGGCCTACTGCATGCCCTCGCTAGCGCTCGGGCCGCAACATGGCGTGTCGGCCGCTGGCGCTTCGGGTGTACATTTCGTTCTTTTGGCTTTAATCGGAGGAAATCAAGTTATTTTTTGTGATCAACGGACTTTGAAAAAGTGCATGTATCCGTCAAGACTAAAGTTTGCTGAGGAGGCCCCCGTATTTGCAGCCCTCGACTTCGTCTCGGGCTGCAATGACAGCGGGCCTCCACTGCAAACTTTAGTCCCTCTGGGAATAATATACTATTTCACCATAAAAAAAAGTTGAATCATTTACCTCAACAAAGTAGGGCCTTGCATGGGTCAAATTTAAAATTTAAAGTGAGATTATTAGTCAGTATCATTGAAAACAATTGTATACGTAGTTTGTCAAAACTATAAGAAAAACTAAATTTTACATTTATAAAAAAGATTATAAATTTAATAATTTCAGTTCAATAGAAAAGAAATTTCATGAACCAAATTTGAAAATAGTTTGATTTAAAATCAGCATTTTTTAAAGTCCACGAATCGGGAGTTTAAGCAAAATTATAAAAAATAATAAATTTTGACTTAATAAAGTAGACCTTTCATTGGTCAAATTTAAAAATTAAAATCAGATTCATAATCAGCGTCCTCGAAAATCCCAAAACATACGAAGATTAACCAAATTATTAAAAAATATATATATATATATATATATTTCCTTAATAACGTAACTGAATAAATGAAAATGAATTGACAAAAATGGCTCTTTAAGATTACAAGCTTCATTTTGAGTCCAAAAAAATTAATATTCGATGAAAATTCGCTTCAGAATTCATCTAAAACTTTTTTACCGATGATACGAGCCTGACTTCGACTTAATAAAGTAGACCTTGCATAGGTCAAATTGCCTTGTATACAAAGTTTACTCTAAAATTAACAAAACTATTAAAAAAACTAATTTTATCTTATTAAAGTAGACCTTGCATAAGTCAAATTAAAAAATTACAGTCAGATTTGTAATCTGCATCCTCGAAAACACTTGTACACAAAGTGTAACAGAACTATGTGTACAAGTGTACAAATAACAAAAAATGAATTTTACCTTAATAAAGTAGACCTTGCATAAGTCAAATCTAAAAACCAAAATCAGATTATAAACAGCATCCTCGAAAACTCCCGGGTACCAAATTTCAAACAGATGCGATGAATGGAAGCATCTTTTTTTCAATAAAAGATCAGAATTTAGACGGCGACGAATTCAAAATAATCAGAAAACCCAAGTATGAGTCGAAATAATCGTAGAATTTAAAAATAGATGTCAAAATCTTGATCAGCGACCTCAAAAACCACTATAAACCAAATTTTTAATAGGAAAAATTAAAATCCTTTGTTTGAATTATAATTTGACTGTAAGACCGATAAAAATATCTATTAGTTGTTTAATAAAGACAGTCAATAAAAATATTCATTGAATTTGGATTGTATCTATTTGATGAACTCTATAAGATCCCCGAAAAACAAAGTATTTGTAATTATTTTAAATGATTCTAAAAGTTTAAGAACAATTCTACGTGGTTAACAAACGTTACGACATTAGAAACTCTGCGTAGTTCAACACGATGCCAAATGGTTCTTGACGTCCTATAGTTGCAATATAATAGCCCAATGCATTTTCAAACGATTATGCATGAATCAGGAGAGTCTAAAAAAGAGAGAAGGTTATAGCGATGTTAAATATTAACTTTTGACCTATTTCACATTATGAAATAAAAAATAAAAAATAGTAGGAGTAAAGGGGGAGGGTGGAGCTGGGTGGGAGCAGAGTTAAAAGTCTAAATTTCGACCTGTTTTACAGTATACATTAAAAAATTTGGGGTGAAAGTTGAAACGAGGTGGGAGCAAAGAAAAGATTACAACTATATAATATAGTAAGATATACAGGGTGATCAACAAAAGGTTGGATATAGCGAATAACTTGATAAATATGAACTCTTTGTATATGACATTCAATGGAAAAGTTTCTTAAATCAAAATTTTGGGCCAGTTAGCAGAACCAAAATTGGGCCCAGGGCTTTAGGTTGGGCTCTACGGACTTAAACTTCGTTTTTTCAAACGTAAACCCCTAATTTTGATCCCGGATTCAGAAAGAGTAGAAAATTATACGATTATTGGAAATTTTTTTTGGGCCTTGGTAGGACCCCGCAGGGCCTACTTCTCTTTACCTCTGATTAGGAAAAAGATCCCCGATGCATCTTTTGTGTAGCACATGCAATTTTGGTCCGAGAAAATTTCTGGGCCCAAAATTTGTAATGTGTGCGCTACACAAAAATGCGTCTTTCTGGAGTTAATCGGGATTAAAAGAAAAAAAGTAAGTTACTGAGGTCCAAAAAATTTTTTTTTTTTAATACCTATAAATCGTAAAATTTTTTTTTCTGTCCGAATTCGGGGTCAAAAAATAGGGGCTTAGATTGAAAAAAAAAAAAAAAAAAAAAAAGATATTTGAGTCCGTAGAGCACAACTTAAGACCCCAAGCTCAAGTTTGACTATTATATCAAACCTTTTTCGATCACCTTGTATTTTGATGTGTGAGATAATTAATTATTTAATTTATAAATATTAATTACGGGGAGCCACCGGCTAATTTTCAGCCCATATTTAAAAAAGAGCTAGGAGGCTGAAATTTTTTTTTTTGACCTCGTGCATCGCAAGTAATAACTTGAGTCCCTCCGATGAGAGCCAAACGACGGGAGCTCCCTGTAGGCTATTGATATGGTAGTTTTAAATCGGAAAAATTCTAAGCGGTCTGGAAATTGTTTAAATTGGTCACCAGATACCTGAAAATGAGAAAATCTCCGAGATTTAATAAAATCCTGCGGGAGGATTCAAGCACGAAACGAAAAAGGACCTTTTTCAGTTTTTTAAAAATAACTCGAAAATAACGCAAAATTATAAAAAATTACAAGGGAAATTTTTTAAAGAGCACGAAATTTCCTATCGAAATAAGCCATACAAATATTTTTTTTCCCATTTTTGAAACAAAATTTGTCAAAATTTTGAAAAAAAATTTTGTTTAGTTGTTTTGTTAGATCTTTTGTTTGAACAAAATATTCATAATGATCAAGTCCTACGAATAAAGTAAAGGTTAAAACAAAAAAAAAGACACCAACCTTGATTTACTACGATCAATAGAATCCGAGATATCCCTCTCAAAAGTTGACAACTTTTTGTTCTTTTATTTTCTCTAAAACTTTATTTTTGTAGAAATAATAATTTTTTGACATTTTATAATGTACAAAGTAGTTTATAGAATTATTCAACATGTGAAAAATGAAAAATTTGGGTTCCTTTCAGAAAGGTCTTGCGCGAAAATTCAAGGAGGAAACTGAATAGGATCTTCTGAGTTTTTTTTTTCAAATCCTTTTAAATTATTAAAAAAACATTTTCTGAGCTTCAAAAGTTTTAAAAGTTTTAAAAGTTCCAAATGAATAAATAATAAATTCATTTTTGTTTGAAATGATAATCTACTTTTATAGTACATTTTAAAACATACTTTTAAAAAAGTAAAAATTACGGCGAGTTCGGTTTTTTCTTGGCCAAATTTTTACTAAATTGAAATACAATTTTTAGATGAACAATGAAAACAAACAAATAAAAACACGAAACAATTTAAACTCATGAACTTCGCTGCATTTTTCAAATTTTATATTCTGATTCTGTTGAAATATTTTTAAATATGAACAGTAGAAAATATTCAAATCAAATAAAATCTGACGGACGAGTCTTGTGCCGTTTGAGGACTATTGTTGCAATCTTTTTTTCTTGAAAATAAAATTGACAAATTTTTCAAATGATTCGTCATTCAAAATCGATAAACTATTCGTTCTCGATGAAGCCACCTAAAAGTTTACTCAGAAGAAAACGAATAACTAATAAAATTGGGTAAAGCAGTATAGATATATAAAATAATAGATGTTTTCTGAAATAGATTCGTGTAATTTTTTGGAAATACCAATAATTAGTACTTATAAATTCCCTTTATAAAAGAGAGTAAACTTCCATCTTGCGTAAGATTTTTATTCGTGAGCTGATTGGTGAAGAAGTTTTTAAAATATTCGAAAAGTACATTTTTAGGTTGCTCTTATTGTTTTTTTCTATGCGCGCTTGAAGCGCGCTCAGAAGAGCTAGTTTAGTAAAAATTTGGCCAAGAAAAAACCGATTTCGCCGTAATTTTTACTTTTTTAAAAGTATGTTTTAAAATGTACTATAAAAGTAGATTATCATTTCAAACAAAAATGAATTTATTATTTATTCATTTGGAACTTTTAAAACTTTTAAAACTTTTGAAGCTCAGAAAATGTTTTTTTAATAATTTAAAAGGATTTGAAAAAAAAAACTCAGAAGATCCTATTCAGTTTCCTCCTTGAATTTTCGCGCAGGACCTTTCTGAAAGGAACCCAAATTTTTCATTTTTCACATGTTGAATAATTCTATAAACTACTTTGTACATTATAAAATGTCAAAAAATTATTATTTCTACAAAAATAAAGTTTTAGAGAAAATAAAAGAACAAAAAGTTGTCAACTTTTGAGAGGGATATCTCGGATTCTATTGATCGTAGTAAATCAAGGTTGGTGTCTTTTTTTTTGTTTTAACCTTTACTTTATTCGTAGGACTTGATCATTATGAATATTTTGTTCAAACAAAAGATCTAACAAAACAACTAAACAAAATTTTTTTTCAAAATTTTGACAAATTTTGTTTCAAAAATGGGAAAAAAAATATTTGTATGGCTTATTTCGATAGGAAATTTCGTGCTCTTTAAAAAATTTCCCTTGTAATTTTTTATAATTTTGCGTTATTTTCGAGTTATTTTTAAAAAACTGAAAAAGGTCCTTTTTCGTTTCGTGCTTGAATCCTCCCGCAGGATTTTATTAAATCTCGGAGATTTTCTCATTTTCAGGTATCTGGTGACCAATTTAAACAATTTCCAGACCGCTTAGAATTTTTCCGATTTAAAACTACCATATCAATAGCCTACAGGGAGCTCCCGTCGTTTGGCTCTCATCGGAGGGACTCAAGTTATTACTTGCGATGCACGAGGTCAAAAAAAAAAATTTCAGCCTCCTAGCTCTTTTTTAAATATGGGCTGAAAATTAGCCGGTGGCTCCCCGTAATTAATATTTATAAATTAAATAATTAATTATCTCACACATCAAAATACAAGGTGATCGAAAAAGGTTTGATATAATAGTCAAACTTGGGCTTGGGGTCTGAAGGGGATAGTATGGTCAAACGAGCGAAAAAAAAATGCTTTTTTTGACGATTTTTAAAATAAAATCAAGCAAACCAAGTTTATTGTAAAATATAGTACTTTATTAAGTAACATTAAGTAACATCACACAAAGAAGCTTTTGTCCAATTTTGAGGTAAAAATATTAAGATTTGAGTCTCTGGCAGGCAATTTTCTGCGAGACCTTTCGAAAAAAGTTTTTTGCGGTGGCCACTCGTAGGGTAGGGTGGGGTAATCATACCGGTGGGGTAATGGGACCATGTCTTTTTATTTTCATTATTTTATTATTTTTTTTCATAATTTTTTTTTTTAACTATGATAAAAAAGAAAATTATTTATGAAAAAAAAAAAAAAATTGTTTTCATAATTTTTAATAAAAATAAAAAGACATGGTCCCATTACCTCACCAGCACAATTACCCCACCCTATCCTACTTGGCACTGGCTTATCTGAAACACAATTTAAAAGAAGATTTAGTTAAAGGATAAGTTGTTCTAGGTACTGTCGAGCCACTTTTTTAAATTTTTTATTTTTAACAAAATGGCGGCCCTAAAATGGCGTCATTTTGAGGTAAAAATTTTCAAACTGCAGAGACTCAAATCTTAATATTTTTACCTCAAAATTGGACAAAAGCTTCTTTAAATATTACTTTATAAAGTTCTATATTTTACAATAAACTTGGTTTGCTTGATTTTATTTTAAAAATTGTCAAAAAAAGTTTTTTCGCTCGTTTGACCATACTATCCCCTTAAGTTGTGCTCTACGGACTCAAATATCTTTTTTTTTTTTTTTTTTTTTTTTCAATCTAAGCCCCTACTTTTTGACCCCGAATTCGGAAAGAAAAAAAAATTTTACAATTTATAGGTATTAAAAAAAGTTTTTTTTTGGACCTCAGTAACTTACTTTTTTTTCTTTTAATCCCGATTAACTCCAGAAAGACGCATTTTTGTGTAGCGCACACATTACACATTTTGGGCCCAGAAATTTTCTCGGACCAAAATTGCATGTGCTACACAAAAGATGCATCTTTTAGAACTTAATCAGACGTAAAGAGAAGTAGGCCCTGCGGAATCCTACCAAGGCCCAAAAAAAATTTCAAAAAATCGTATAATTTTCTACTCTTTCTGAATCGTATAGTTTTTCCGAAATAGTCAGTCGTAATACTCCTAGTGCTTCAAAATTGTCGATAATTTTCGGACTGTTTTGTTGCACAGTAACGGGAGGGACAAGTTTAGCATGTTAAAAATCACGAGCGAGAAGCGCGAGTGATTTTTTTTGTCAAACATGCCCTACGAGTAGCTGTGCAAAAAAATTGGAGGAAAATTTTCTACAATTTTGAAGAACAAAAGGCATTCAGCTGGATTATTTTCCTCAGCTGAATTTCAATTCATAGAAATGCAGTATTTCACATTTTTGCGGAACAACAGGCTTTTTATTTAATATTCTTTGAATAATAGAGGTTACTATTTGTTTACTAATAGACTTATTAGATTCAACTCTTAGCTTAGATCCGCGCTAACCCAAGTCAGTGCGATGTATCTTCCTATATTATATAGTTATATCCAGAAGGAGCTCTTTTTTTTGGCTCCTCCGGGAGGAGCTCTTAAGATTACGGCTCCTCTGGGAGGAGCCCCTTAAAACATGTTAAATATAAGGTTTTTTGAAGGTTTTGAGGTGCTCCTCCGGGAGGAGCCTTAATTTTTAAAGCTCCTCCCGGAGGAGCACCTCAAAACCTTCAAAAAACCTTATATTTAACATGTTTGAAGTGGGCTCCTCCCGGAGAAGCCGTAGTTTTAAGAGCCGCTCCCGGAGGAGCTTTTAACTCCGAGAATAAGTTTTTGAGGTATAACTACAAGAAGTTTAAAATTTAAACACAACATTAAACATCTATTATTACCGCACAAAATATCAACTTCGTCACAAAATTGTCTTGAGCCAATTGAAATTTGTAATTAATATCAATTTTATAATTTATTTTATAAATTACAATTAACTTTATCTATTTTCTGGGGGATGGCGAGCAAAGCGAGCAGGCTCCCTAGTACCTATATATAAGTATTCATAGGTATATATAAGTATACACAGTAGTGAGTCGGGTCCAACCCAAAATTTGAATCGAATAAGTCGAACAATTCGAGCTGCTATGCGACTAGTTGGAAATAATCGAAAAATTAACGAAATAATTTTACCCACACCTCTCCGCCAAATGTCAAATGCGGCGTTCCTATTGGTTGAAATTCAGCTCGGGAAAATAATCATGGTAATTCTCTCTTGTATTTAGATCGCAGGTTATTTAGGGTCAGTAATATTACTAAATATTGGCTTTTTTAATCTTTATAATAACTAAACATATTAAATAGTGTTCATTATCAATAAACCACCTGTAAACATTCTACTAAATAAATGAATGAAGCTTTTGAAACTACAACATTATATAAATAAAATGATTAAACAAGAGTTCTTGAAAATAGTGCTACAGAGTGTAATTATTTCTAAGGTAAATTTATTAACTATAACACCATATTCCTGAATTCTCGAAAAAAAAATATAACAAATTATCGACAATCACATGTATTGATTAATCGCGTTATTCTTACTAACATCAGCCCATTTTCAAGTCACGCGGATCAATCAGTGTTTCAAGGGCCCAAGTCGGTCGGTGTTCAAGGAATAACTAAACTAAATATTTAATTGATAAAAGTTACATAGACGTGATGTGTTCGGAGTGTAAGAGTATGTGTTAGATTGTTTAGTTGGTATCAGGAGTAACGCACTAAGATTGCTTATTTTGGCTGGTGATGCGAGTGACGGTTTCAGTCTGCGAATGATCACAACATTGTAGATTTATAAGGAAGAAAAAAGTAAAGAAAGAAGAAAGCATCATCAAGTCGTTATCATGAGTCAAATTTTTGTCAAGATGTTCTGAGGGTCAAAATAATTTATATCTTCAGTGCAAATTTGTAAGAAATATTTCGATAAGAATTTTAATAATTATTATGTATGATACAGTATCTTATACTCTTGCAGAAATAAAACCTCACAATCTTTTAACGATGTGCTCAAAAGTTTTATGAAGATTTTACAAAATCTGTTATTCAGTTGACTCATTCTTAGAACATTTATTAAAGTTCAGTGAGATTTTGTAGGGCACCAACAATACTATTAAGTTCCTGTTCGTAGTAGCACTTTTGCTTAGTGCTCTGAATGCAACAATCCTTACAACTTTGAGAGCCTTGACTTCGTAGCAAGTCACGAACAAGCTTTTGGAGACTTAATTCACGTGTTTCATGCCTCTGTTGCAACAATGTTATTTTTTCTTGCAATACATGCAACTGTTGTGAGCTCTGTAAAAAAAAGAAAAAATTCAAAAATAATTTTAACTATATTTGAATACTTATTAGAAAAATTAAAGAAATATTAATTTAAATTTTATATTCAGAATTTATTAATCTGCTGTACTGAATTGATCATAGTAAAGTAATTTAAGCTCCTTATAATAATAATTCTGGCAGCAGGTACACAACATTATGTAATGAAAAAAAATTTAGGAACTCTTTTTGCTGAAGTATAGTTACAAAAAATTAAAAAATTCTCAAAAAAGGTATGTAGGCCGGTTCCATTCTAAATCGTACAACGCTCTCGGAACTTTTCCTCCGAATCTGCTGAAAATTTTTTTCCAGGTTCTATATCATATTTTTTTAACCGTCATTTAATCTAAACTACAGAAGTTTTTGATAAAAAAAAGAAACTTCAATCTTGAAATGGCCGTAACTTGGACTGGATTCAATCTTATTGGATATTTTTTTGTTATAGTATTTTCATTAGTTTTTTGTACCAGTCTTAAATTTCAACCTATTATTGAAAAACTAAAAAACACGAATTTATTTCGAACCACATTCACACGAAAAGTGTATTTTCAATGTTTTTAAAATTTTGATATGTTTTTAGTTGAAAAAACCTAACTTTTAAGCCTAGTAGCAATATGCAAATTTTTGTTATTCATTTTTAACAAGTTTTTAAATTTTTGTCTTCTTTTTTGCTTTTTTTATCATTTTAGTCGCTACTTCTCCAAAACTTAGTGACCAATAAGTAATGCCTGCGTAATTTTTGTTAAAAAAAAAAATTCAATTTTTAGTTAAAAGATATCGAATTATGTACATTAATGAACATTAATGAATAAATATTGGGTCAGGCTGTACAGCTTCCTTCGTCGACGAAAAAGATATTTTGTCGTCTTTCGATTCTATACATTCGTCGTCGGGTTTTGATTCAAGGCAAACAGAAAAATCAATATTATTTTAAGGGTCTATTGAATATATTAGATTCTTATTGGGATACTTCATTAGATAATCATAATAAACTATTACCTAATCAAGATGTATCATTGGCTGATAATGAATATTTTAATAAAAAGAATAGTTGGTGATTGTTCGCAGTAAAATTAATTAAATATTCCAAGTGTTTGGTCTTAACGAACAAGGTAGATTTATTAAAATGTTACATATACTGAGGTTTCGTTGTCATTAACAGGACAACCTTCTCAAAGCTACAAACTTACAAAAAGATGTATTTTTAATAACAATCTCACAAATAAATTACAAGTAATATGTTAAATATAAAATAGATTCTCACACGTAAATAAATATAAACAGACATACAGTAGTGATCAAAATTATAAGGCACCCCCTAAAATTCGTCTGTTTCAAGTTAATATTTTGACTTTGTGCATGCCTGCACGTGTTTAAATATTTTAGTCATCATCTCTAAAATTTTTTTTGTTCAAAACAAGTTCAGTACTTGAAAAAAAAACGTTTACTTTATATTAATTCATCTTTCCAATCAATTTTTATCCTCTTTTAAGCTTAAAATGACGTTTTTTAAAAAACAGCTAAATTTAGATCTTTTATGATCTAGATAGTGTTTTGTAAAATTTCTATAAACACCTGAGTGAATAATATATTTTTTTTTGCGTTTCTCCGATGTTCAAGTTTATCGAAAAAAATTTTCAAGCTGATTAATAGAAAAATGTTCAAGCCCCAAAGAAAAAATACATTTTTTTAAACTTGAAAAAACATTGATTTTTTTGTACTTTTACATTGTTTTTCGCTTAAATTTGCTTTTTTTTATTAATTTGGGAGGTAAAAATTATATTAAACTGATATTTGATGAATTTTAAACTAATTCAATTTATTATGAATCAAAATCTTACAGAGAATTTTAAAAAAATATGTTAAAAAACAATTTTTCTAATACAGTTAAATTTCACAAAAATAACTTCAATTTGTATTTAATTGATTACAAGTAATAGTATTAATTTATTTTTAGAAATAATTATTATATTCATTTTTATTATTTAATATAATATGTTTTTTATATATTTAGTAATTAGTTTACCCTTCTTTAGTACTTAGTTGATCCTCCTTTAGCCTCGAAGCAAGCGCGAACTCTTCGGACCATAGATTCTGCAAGTTTTTTACAGTAACTCGGACTCAATTTTTGCCAGGCTACAGCAATCTCTCGTTTTAAATCTTCCAAATTTCTCAGGTGTTTGTCTTTGATCATTATCTCTATTTGATCCCAAGCATTCTCAATTATATTCAAATCTGGAGAACGTGCTGGCCAATCTAGTATAGGTATTTTATTATCATTAAACCATTGCATCGTTTTCTTTGATTTGTGACACGGAGCGTTGTCTTGTTGGTAATACCAAATTTTTTGACGTCCATAAACCTTTGTTTTTGATGGAAGCATAAAATTTTCCATAGTCTCGATGTATTTTTCGCTGTTCACTGTACCTTGCACAAGTTGAAGTTCTCCTTTTCCTTTTCCTGACAGGCAACCCCAAACCATAATTGATCCACCACCTTTCAGCACTCTTGGAGCAAGGCAATCAGGATTGTATTTTTCACTGCTGGTACGTCTTATTCGCTTTGGTCTGTTTGAAAAAAGTTGGAAGCTAGATTCATCGCTAAAAAGAACTAAATTTCATTTTTCAACTGTCCATGATAGCTTGTCTTTGCACCATTCATACCTAGCTTTTCGGTTTTTTGCAGTTAGAAGAGGCTTACGAGTTGCGACAGCAGATTTCATGTTCTTCTCAAGCAAACGTCTATTAACTGTTACTCGAGACACTTTTACATTAAGTTCTTCATTTATTTGATTTTTGATATTGTTTGCTGTAACTGCACGATTATTCTTTGCCTTTTTAATAATAATTCGATCAATCCGGTTACTTGTTATTCTTGGCCTGCCAGCGCCACTTTTCACTTTTACGGATTTCGCGCTTTCATACGTCTTAATGGTGTTTTGAACGCAACACCTACTAACTTTTAATATTTTTGAAATTTGACTCTGATTTTTTCCTCCTTTCAACAATCCTATAATCTGCCACTTAATTTTATCAGAAACTGCTTTTCTTCCCATGATGAAAGTTATGCAAGCTTATAAACATTTAAAAAACTAATTTATCAATATGACGGCTCGGTCGGTAATGTAGATAAATTCTTTACCGATCGAACAATTATCGCTACTGGCATTCGAATTCTACGATTTGAAAAATTACTTCAAGTTAAATAAACTCTCTGAAACTTCTAACTGAATATTAAAATTAATGAAAAAGTCAATTCGATAAATATATTGCTTGTAATCAATTAAATACAAATTGAAGTTATTTTTGTGAAATTTAACTGTATTAGAAAAAGTGTTTTTTAACATATTTTTTTAAAATTCTCTGAAAGATTTTGATTCATAATAAATTGAATTAGTTTAAAATTCATCAAATATCAGTTTAATATAATTTTTACCTCCCAAATTAATAAAAAAAAAGCAAATTTAAGCGAAAAACAATGTAAAAGTACAAATAATCAATGTTTTTTCAAGTTTAAAAAAATGTATTTTTTCTTTGTGGCTTGAACATTTTTCTATTAATCAGCTTGAAAATTTTTTTCGATAAACTTGAACATCGGAGAAACGCAAAAAAAAATATATTATTCACTCAGGTGTTTATAGAAATTTTACAAAACACTATCTAGATCATAAAAGATCTAAATTTAGCTGTTTTTTAAAAAAAGTCATTTTAAGCTTAAAAGAGGATAAAAATTGATTGGAAAGACGAATTAATATAAAGTAAACGTTTTTTTTTCAAGTACTGAACTTGTTTTGAACA
This sequence comes from Encarsia formosa, assembly GCA_038277355.1. Lineage (NCBI taxonomy): Eukaryota > Metazoa > Arthropoda > Insecta > Hymenoptera > Aphelinidae > Encarsia > Encarsia formosa. The sequence continues at coordinate 46,709,521 of CM076186.1, read as the reverse complement.
AAAAAAATTTTAGAGATGAATACTAAAATATTTAAACACGTGCAGGCATGCACAAAGTCAAAATATTAACTTGAAACAGGCGAATTTTAGGGGGTGCCTTATAATTTTGATCACTACTGTATATATGACTGTAGTCATCACAGATAAGTTGCTTAAAAGTTATGTATAAATAAACATTGCACAATTAATATTATTTTTTTTGTCCTAGAGTGCACTAGTGTGAGTGCAAGTCGATGGTACACTAACCATGAAACACTTTCAAGCGATAAGAAATCTCAGGCTAAGGATTATGGAATTGGCAAGGGGAAGGGATGATAAGAGTGGTGATTATTTTAATTTCAGTTTCAAAGAGTCTAACGACTTCTTGTAGTCATTTTTCAAATATTGTGTATCTGTCTTCTTGTTTATATTATCAGAATAAAAGTAAATATTGAGCATTTCTAGAAATCTCCTCTTATAGATATTCTGCTCGATCTCCAAAATTTTAACTTTGTCGAAGTCAAAATTGTGTGACTTCTCCTCGCAATGTATGGAAATAACCGAGGTCTGTAAATGATTTTTACGTAATTACGGTGCTCAGATATCCTTTTACCTAACTTACGACCTGTCTCACTTATATACTTTATGTTGCAATCATTGCAATTAGTAAGATACACCACACCTGGTTTATCAAGTTTATCTATCAAATCTTTCCCAAGTGTGAATAAGCCTTTCGGACTTTTAATGTTGTTATAAACAACCTTAAGGTTGAAAGATTTAAAAATGTGTTGGATCTTCGGGACGAAATCTTTATGAAACAGTAGCAATAAAAAACCTGAAAGGTTGACAGTATCAGTAGTTTTTTGGATATCGCCATTGATTATTTTCAATCTATAGTCAATGTGGTGATTGATAAAGTTGTGAGGATAATTATTGTTCAGTAGCAATCCTACTTTTTTCAAGCTGTCTCCATGGAATTGTGGGCTGGAAAGTTTGATGGCTTTATCCACAAGAGAGTATATTATAGCTATCTTTTGGTGAATAGGATGATGCGATAAAAAGTTAACGTATCTCCCAGACGCGGTCGGTTTTTGGTACCAATTGGTCAATATTGTATTGTTTTAATTAGAAACAGTGATGTCGAGAAAATTAAGTTCTTTCTTGTCATTCTGATGTTCGACTGTGAATTGCAAAAGCTTACTAAATTTGTAAAAAACCCTAAGAATCATAGCAAGTTGTACTGTAGTGCATATAAGAAAAATGTCTTCCACGTAACGTCTATAGAATAAGTGACTCAGCTTTAATTTGTTCAAACAAAAAACTTCAAGGGCTTCCAAGCAAAGGTCAGCAAACCACGGACTGCAACAACCACCCATGGGGGCTCCCATCTTCTGGTGGTAAAATTTATTGTTGAATTTAAAAAAAGTTGAGTTAATGATAAATATAGTAATGTCTAAAAATTCAGTCTTACGGAGGTTAATACTATTTTCAAGAAAATGCCATTTGGATTTGACAGCTGAAACTATCAGGTTATGATCAATATTAGTGAACAAAGAAACTGCATCTAGTGAAGCAAAAATCTGTCCTTCACATATGCTATGTTTTTCAACATCAGACTTAAATTCAAAACTATTTATTTTTTTTTTTTTTTTATGTAGTTGGTGAATGCACTTACGCACTTACGTGTGGGACTCCGACTCTGATACCCACTAAACACTCGTCTCCTTTACCCTTGTCCAGCCCAGAACTGCTTCTTCAGCATTACTTCTTGGCTGGGCAGCGTGTCCGGCCCCCTCTCATGAGGGCGTCCGTTTCCTTCCCTGTCCTATGGATGAGCAGCTGCGCGGCGCTCCTTTGCGGCTTTCAGCTCGCGCTGGAACACTGCACAGGACCCGCTTCCCGCGACGTGGTCGCACTTCTTGTGCCCTTCTTTCTTGCAGAGAAAACAGAGTGGTGCTTTGTTGCACTCTGTCTTCTTGTGTCCTGTTTGGCCACATCGGAAGCAACAATCTGACCTGGATTCTTCATCCTTACAATCCCTTCCCATGTGTCCCTATCCCAGGCACTTGTAGCATTGCACTACTCGCACCCTTCTACGGACACGGCACATGGACCATCCGATTTTAACCCTTCCTGCCTTCTCAATGCTGGCTGCGTTTTTCTCAGGGAGTTCGATCACATCCAGCCTTGCGTCCCACTTTCCTGGTGGAAAAAGGGTTGTTTTCCATCTTTCCTGCGGGTCGTGTCGATGATTCATTAGGGCCATCTCCACGTCTTACCTGCTCGCTGTGGGGTCGATCCCTCGAATCTCCAACGTCGCTGTCCTACGCCTTGGATTCTCAATGCTTCCCACACCTCGGACGGCTTCTTCGACTTTCGACTTGAAAGTTTCCAGTTCGGGTCCACCATCTAGACGCAGGAGTATATCTCCCTTCCTAGTCTTGCCGACACCAGTGACGATTCCCTCATCTTCTGGTCTTTTAATTTTCTCCTTCATTGTTGATAATCTCCAGTGTAGGTCTAGCCTGCGCCGATCTCTATCACCAGAATACTGGCCACGCTGGTGTCTTTACTGTCCTTCGCCTGTCGGCGCTTCTTCTTGCCCTTCCTTTTCTTCGCCTCCCCGACGATGTGTTCTGCCTTTCTGGGTGAAACTATGCCGTCGCTCCTCTTCCTCTTCTTGGCTTCATGGGAAGATTTTCCCCCGATCTCGTCTCTCGCTCGAGAAGCAACGAGGACTGCGTCTCGCATCATCTTACTCTGTACTTCCCTGAGCTTCTTAGCCCTGTGCTTCTACCTGTCCACCCTGCCTTCCTCGGTGCTCTGGTGACCCTTCTGGTACTTACGCTCCTTTTCCTCACCCTCTCTGTGTTTCTCCAGTGCCTCTCCTGCCAATCTTGCAACTACCTTCAAACCATCTTTGATCGTCATGTTGACCCCTTTCTGCTTACTACAGGACTCTATCATCAGATTTGCCTGCTGCTCTATCTGTTCCAGGATTCTCTTCTCCTCTTCCCGGCCTCGAAGAAGCTCTCTCCAAGTCTTCTCATCGTACTCCCTGTCGATAGCCGTAACATTGCTGAATCCACTACCGGCGATTCCGATGCTAGACGTGCTTTCTTTCCGTCCCTGCAATTCTGGCACTTGCAACAACACACATTGACCATCTCCTTCCATATGTACACGGTCTTGGCCCCATCCAGAATCCATGGGACCAGCGTAGGCTACCCGGGCTTGCACCGAGTCGGAACCTACGGGAAGATTTACTCCCTGGGGTACGTCTGTTTTGAGAGTCGTGCCAATCATGATGGGGTTTTTATTTGGGGTATCCCTCCCCTTGATTGGTTTTTCTGTCCACCCCAGGTATTTTATTTCCACGGTACCCTCTACGAAGTAGCGAGCGTTCCCTTATCCGCAACCTAGGGAGGCGCTGGATGGGAGAAACTAACCTAAGACTCCGCACCAGAAATTCAAAACTATTACGAGTAGTGTACTTAGGTTTAGGGATACAGGCATTGAAGAGGCTAAAAATTCTTTTTTCTAACTCGCAAGTTGGACTGTTTATGGAAGAAACTATAATGCTGACAGGATAGTCTCTCTTGTGTATTTTAACTAAGCCAAAGGCTCGTGGTAACAGACAAGTGTCAGATTTTTTAAGGGGGGTTTTAAACATACCCGCATTTTTCTCTCCGTTTTTTGAAATAATATTGAGTTTGTCTATCAATCTATTAGTTGCTTTAATCAACGTGGGTAAAGGGTCGTCAAGAAGTTTTTTGTAATAAGTGGAATTGGACAAGGCTATTTCAACTTTGTTAATGTAATCATTTTTGTTCAACATGACTGTACAGTAACCTTTGTCAGCCTTGCTTATGTGTAAATCCGGATTGTTTTTTAGAAAAGATTTAGTCTGCCTATATTTTTGCAAAACGATTGTATCGTTTATATCAATATGGATCTTGTTTTTCTTGATGTTACTATCAACATGAGCAAGTCATTGTTGCCTAACATTGTTTTTAAAAAATTTAACATTGAAAAGAGAACTCTCAAGGTCTTTAAAGAATTGAAAAACATAATCTTTGTTAAGAGTAGTAGAGAAATTGAAGTTTTCGCCTAACCTTAGAATGTCAACAACATTGTCAGGAAGCTGTAAGCCTGAAAGATTAATTAACCATTTTTGCTCGGAGGTAATAGAAAATTTAGAATCTAATTGATCAGGAGATAAAGGGTTATCAAGATAAGGATGGTGTACATTGATATTTGGCAGGGATTGATTTGAGGGAGATAAAGTTCTGTCCTGATTGTTATTCTTAAAAAACATCTGAAAAAGACGTGGACTAGTCATCCGGAGGGAGCGTTGAAATTTATTGTACAAGGTCATCCTATGGTTATGTAAGCAATACTTATTATAATTAGTGCACAAGTTAAAAAAGTTTTTGACTAGCGTTTTAGAGGTAAGTCTCTCTAGCTCAATCCTCTCAGAGATTTTTTTTTTTTTTATGAGAACGTATAGATTTAGCACAATCACTTATCTCAATATTCAAAATTCGTTTTTTAATTAAAAAGGAAAGTGAAATAATGTCTTTGGTAGATTTATGGTGCTTAAAGCTTAGGCTATTAAAGTTAGCATTTATAGTAATCAAGTGCTTGGGAAAGATACCAAAGGATCTACTCTGGGAAAATAATGGGAGTCACCTAACCCAAAAATGAGGGCGCTGCTTCTCGACGCGGTGTACCCCGACAGATCCGTATGTGGGTACAGCTGTGCCCACCGCCGTGAGCGTGAATTTTCTCATGCACGGGATGATTATGCCTTACTATACGCATATATATATATACTAGGGGAGTACCCCCTGCTCGCTTCGCTCGCCAACCCCCCAGAATTTTATGCTTGAATCTACACTATATATCTTTTCTAATAAAATAGTTATAAGTATACTTGAATTACAAATGAATTTATTTTCAACTTATTAATTTTAAATTACTTAATGCAGTTTTCCACACCACCCAGGAGGTACTTGCAAGGCGCGTTGGGTTTTTTTTTCAACAATTTTGAAAATTTTTTCATATTTAATTTAATGTAAGAACAAAAAGAAACTATATTTGGAACCCTTTGCCAGTAGCCGTACAAACCACATATAATTCATTTTAAAAAACTTTTCTCTTTAATAATTTTCAATTCTATATTTATGAAAAAAAATAAATATTTATAATTATATTCTTCCGTTAAAATTTTTAATTTTTTGATTTAATAATTTTTAAATCTATTTTCTTGAAAAAAATATCTGTAATATCAAAAAATCTTCCGTTTTAATAATTCAATTATTTTTCATATATTATATATATAAATTTTTTTAATTTTTTGATTTAATAATTTTTAAATCTATTTTCTTGAAAAAAATAGATATTCAAAATTCTCTTCTAAAATTTTTAAAATATCTGTAGTGTCAAAAAATCTTCCGTTTTAAGAATTCAATTATTTTTCATATCTTCCGCATTTACAATTGTTGTTGTTTTTTTATTCTTTTTGTTTTAATAATTCAATATTTGATTTATTTATGTTTTTGCAGGATTTTTTCAAATGTCTTATTAAATGATCTTTTGAAAAAAGTATTTTTGAACAATATTTACATTTTATTTTAATATTTTTATTTTTATGAATTTTTTTATGTCTTCTTAAATGAGCTACTCTTTTGAAACGTTTATTACATTTTACTTCTTTGCATTTGTGAGGTCTATCTGAATTATTCTGTTCTTTCAAATGAGTTGATAAATGATCACTATTTTTAAAAATTCTTCCACAAATTGTGCACGAATGTTTGATTATAGAATGTTTTTCATTATGTAATTTCACATAATATTCACTGTTAATTACATTTTTTTAACATATTTTACAAAAGTAAATGGTTTTTTCATCGATTGATTCATTCATTCTGTATCTGAAATAAATAATTTTTTATAAATAATATAATAATATAATTATAATATATTAATAAAATTATTTTTTAATGATAATTTTATGATTGTATTATTAAATTAAAAATTAATGTTATTTATTATAACATTCTATTAAAAAACATTATTTATCTCATGTGAGAGTTATTAACAATTTAATTTTAAGACAAATATAAATTAATTACTATGTTACTATATTACTATATTACTTTTTTTTTTTTTTTATTAATCTATATCCTTTCATTAAATCTTCTAATTCCATAAGTTCGTTTTGATTTATTTGTTTTATATCATCTAATGTTTTAATTTTAATGTAATATGTAATTTCTGAAATACAAATTAAAATTTTATTTATGAATAAATTTTTATATAACTCATTCAAAGTATCCTCGATGAAATCAGTAATAAATTCGTTGTTGAAATCCTCGCCTTCATATTACTTTATATAAAATAAAAAAAGAAGATATTGGCATTAACCTAAGCTACTTATTTCTTTCTTAGCGACTATAGCGCTTAAAATAGTTATTTTTAAACTTTAATTCATATTTCATAACCTATAACAGCTAGAGACATGCTGATTTCAAAATAAAGGCATATACTGTATACATTGATTAACTTTGATTTTGACTACCGTCTGTAAAAACTATTTATTTGCATTTTATTCATTATGTTAAGGTAGTTACCGCAAAAATTGAGTTTCTTAAAAAATCTCTATAACTTTGCACAGAGTTAGTTTCTTTGCGTCCGCAACATGTTAGTATTTTGCAAATAATTCCAAGCGGGGCTAAATTTTGAGATATTAAGCTCAGAAGTTTCAACTTTTCACGTGTGATTCCTATGCTGAGCGCGTAAAATGGATCAAATTTAGAGGTTATTCTTGGATTGCAAATTCAATTTTCTTAAAATATTAAAAAAAAACAGATCTTCTTCAGCAACAGCTTTCAATTTTCCTTCCTGCTAGATTCTAATAACTATATTCTATGTTACCTATATATACATGGGTTGTAACTACCTTAACCGACCCCATAAGATCAATTCTAAATTTGTTGCAGATACAATTTCAACTTTTCTCACTTATGGAATTCTTCTGATTAATTTTGAATTATTCTGCAGCTAACATGACCAATAGAATTTCACCCTTACTGAGAGGGATCTTTACATAATGTATTTTACAAAATTCGACTCGAGGATTTCAAAGCAAAGAGCGAAGATTTTATTTTTGATATCATTGAGAATTCTTACAACGCCGTTATAATACAATCAATAAAATTACCAGTTTCTTGAATATCTCCAATTATTTCTATTTTTGATCCTCTTTTAAAATTTATTTCTTCATTATCATCATTGATTACTATAATATCTATTTTATAATAACCATCTGTTATGACTGCTATATATTCATTGAAAGAATTTTTTTTTATAAATTCTGTTTTTATATAACCTTCTATTTTTATAAAACCTTGTTTATTATTTATTTGATCAAAATTAATTTTTTCTAATTCAATATTTTTTATATTAAACGTTCCGAAACTTTTTATTTTTGATTTTTTTTGTAAATTCATTTCATATTCATTATTTCCTTTACTATATCTATTTGATTTTGTTACTGATAAATTTTCCAAGAATAATATCTAAAATTATTTTATTATTAATAAATATTATTAATTTAATTTTTTTATAGAAATATTTTAATTTTTAGAAATATTTTAATTACTTCATTTAATTTTATTTTATTTCTAAATAGATTTATATTGTCATCATAAATGTTAATTTGTATTTTCATTCCATGATTATTGTTAACGACAAATTTATAAATTTTCAATTCTTTTTCATCTGATTTTTTTATAAATATATTTTCTCCTATAATGTCATCTACATAAACTATAATTGATCTAAAAAAAAAAAATTAGATAATTCCTAAATAAATACTTTTTATGAATGTTTAAAAATACTCAGTTCAAAAAATCCATAATCCAAAATCCAAGAGTTGATTTAATATACCTTCAAACGACTCAAAAGCTAACATCAATTTATTTATCAGATAAAAAATTTACAATCTGGGAAGGAAATGTAGCTCTACAAAAAAGATGCGTATTTTAATTTTATATCAGCTGATATTAATGAAAATCGATTTTGAAAAATATGCTAATCAGACCACTGCACTAAGGTTAACATTAAGCTAACTTAAAGCCATCTTTAAGCTTGCCTTAAACCTCTTACTACTCAACTCATTTATTCATGTGGAGGCCTTTATTATTAATGAAATCTATGCGAGGGCCCTAAAGATATTTACTAAGCCTAAAAAGCACTAAAAATTGATTTTAACTATTTTAATAATATTAATTTAAGGATGAAATTTTTATAATATTTATTTAAGTATGAAAATAAAATATGAAATTTTTACCATTTGCAGTATTTTAACAAAAAATTTTGAGTTCCAACTTCAAAAATTGAGTTCAAATGTTGAGAACAAATTTTGCCAAAACCACACATGTCAGTGCTGTTAAAAAAAAATTAAATAATAAGAAATTAAAAAAAAATAAAAATAAAAAAAAAACTTTAATGTAAAAAATAAATTACTCAATTAGTTTTCCGCAATCAGGACAAACTTTTTTAAAAAAATCTTCAACACAAAATCTGCAACTCATTTTTACTTTTTAACACTTCAAAATAAAGTTAATAATACGATAGGAAGAACGCTTAAAATTTATTTTTAAATTTGTAATTTATAATATGAATCCGATGAAGATTATTAGTCCAGAAAAAATTATTTTCAGTTTGTATTTATAGCTAAATTTATTTTATGGATTTAATTTAAAATATTTAAAATTTAAAATGTTAACTTTTATGGATCTTCCTAACCTAACGAAATCCTTAACTGATCGTTAATTGGGTCGTTTACCTTAAATAACATTTTTACAAATGAGGAGGTTGCAAAAAGGAGGGAGGGTGGGAGCGGAATAAAAGTGCAGTTTTTGACCTATTTTACGGTATAAAATGAAGAATTAAGGGTGGGAGCGGAATGGGGTGAGAAAAAAAAGGGCGAGAAAGGGCGGGGGTGGGAGCAGGGTGGGAGCGGAATAAAAATGCAGTTTTTGACCTATTTTACGGTCTAAAATGAAAAATTAAGGGTGGGAGCGGGGTGGGAGCGGGGTGGGAGCGAAGAGCAAATTACAACTATATAATATAGTAAGATATATATATACAAAATTAAAATTTTATTATATTACTCGATGTATTATATACGCATATAATACTAAAAATAAAAAACGTAAAATAAAACTTAACTAACGCATAAAACTAAAAATAAAAAATAAATTTTTTTTTTTCAGTTTGATAGTGTAATTAAACTTTTATTTAAATAAATTAGGAAAAAAAATCAACGATTCCAAAGAATAAATTAATAAAAAAATTTTTACCGTATGTAAGGGTAATATATTCCCTAATTCAAATTTCCCACGCTCTTACGACCGTGGCTAAGGTAGATCCCGTCTGGGCCGATAGAGAGGGCTTTACCATAAGAGAGAGAGAGAGAGAGAGAGAGAGGGACAGCAGAATAGTAAAAATTATAAAAACATGTGCTATCACTAATTATTGAAAGAAATAGTATTAGTGTAAATTAGGAATTGACAATAGTGAATAATAAACTTTAATTGTCGTTTCTTTGTTTACAGGTAGGATGATATTGTAAAAATTGTAAATAGTGTAAATAATAAATCTTAAAAACTTTGTTTACAGAGCCACCAAACAGTTTATGTTATTGTCAAATTCCTATCCTAATAATCAAGATTATTATAAAACGACAATTTTTGTCAACAATGGAAAAACTAAGGTTTGAATTTGTAATGAAGGCTGCATAGGATGGAAAAACAACAATTCTATGTATAACCTCAATTGAAACGACCCATGGAAAAGTGTTCGCAATACCCAATTGAACTGCAAAATTCAAACTTACACACAGAATTAATAACAGTTCCAGCTTTTGGTAGAATAAAAAATACATTGAAGAAGAGGAACCATTTTAGAAAAATATGGATTTCAATGGCTGATAATTTAGCTAAAGTTTACCTTGACGAAGAAAATAATTTAATGTTCAAAGATCAGTATTTGGAAGAAATAGCAGAACCACAAGCTGCACCAGAAAATTCAACCCTAGATAACACTTGGACAGAGTTGATAAAAAAACTCCTGGAAGAAAAAAATTTAAAATCTGAGCTAGAAAATTTAAGCAAAATTATAAAAGACTTCATGATTGAAAAATTTGATGGGAAAAATGCTGGTCAGTGGATCAAAGAATTTGAGAAAGAATGTGAAAGAAACCTGATAACAGAAGATAAAAAAAAGATTGAAATATTAAAATGCTTTCTCGAAGGATCCAGTGCAGATTGGTATGCCAGTATGATCTTAAAATTTTCAGTACAATCGGAGTGGGAAAATTGGAGAGAAAATTTTTGTGAAACATTTGGAAATAAAGGGTGGTCCTGTATCAGGTATGCGTACACTTTTAAATACCAGAGTGGTTCATTGTTAGATTATGCTTTGAAGAAAGAAAAACTTTTGCTACAAATTAATAAAGCAATTGATCATGACACATTAATAAATCTTATAGCTATGGGTTTACCAAATTATGTGTCAGATAAAATTGACAGAGAAACATTAAAACAAACACAAGATTTATTTAATGAATTTGGCACACTGGAACACCTGGCTAGCAAGAAAAACAGTGAAAATAAAAAGTTTATAAAAAATCAAAAAACAAAAGAAAAGATGAAAAAAACCTTGTAAGATATGTACGAATAAAAACAAAGGTGTACGTTTCCACGCTGAAGAAGATTGCTGGTTCAACAAAGGTAACCAAAATCAAAATTCTAATAGCTCCATTTTGGAATTGGAGTTGAATGACACTGATCCAAAAAACTAAATATCCCACCATTAATTGAACTCAAATTGTTACTGAATGAAACAACAGAAATAACGGAAATTTATGATTCAGGTTTAAATGTTTCATTAATAAATGCAAAATTGTTGAAGTTGAGACAAAGGAATAGAAAAAATAAATATAAGGCAAATTTGAGAACAATTAATGGAGTGAATAAGACTGAAGGAATAGTTACTGTAAAAATAAAAATTCTAAACATAGAAAAAGAAGTAGATGTTTTTGTAGAGAATAATGAAAACTTCAAATATGAATTTTTAATTGGACTAGATTTAATCAGGGATTTTCATTTAATTCAAGATGAGGACCTGAAAATAACTCAAAAAATAAGTCCAGAAATAAAGGAAGAAATTGAAATGGACGAAAATTCCAGAACTAATATAGATAAAAATTTTTTTAGAGAATAAATATAATAGTCTCTCTCATAAAGTAAAGACAGAGCTATTAAAAATGAAAGAAGATGTGAAATATGAACAAGAAATTATAGTTAATTTTAACGAACATGTTAATGAAAAAGATTTTAAAATGAAAATAAACCATCTGAGCACACAGCAAAAAGATGAAATTAATAAATTGATAGACAAGTATGCCTCAATCTTTGCAAAAAATAAATATGATGTAGGGACAGTGAAAGACTATGAAGCCCGCATTGACTTAACGATAGATAAATACTGTAGTAAGAGACCTTACAGGTGTAGTCTGGACGATAAGAAAGAAATAGAAGGCCAGGTAGCACAGCTGTTAACAAAAGGACTGATAGAAGAGTCATATAGCCCGTTTGCGGCCCCAGTGACGCTAGCGTATAAGAAAGAAGAAAAAAAAAAGTCCAGATTATGCATTGATTTTAGAGATCTAAACAAGATAGTTGTCCCCCAAGCACAACCGTTTCCTCTTATAGAGGACCTGATGATAAAAACCAGAAATTGTAATTACTTTACAACTTTGGATATTAATTCTGCGTTTTGGTCCATTCCTTCAAGAATTGAAGATAGAAAAAAAACAGCTTTCGTAACTCAGGAAGGACACTACCAGTGGACGTGTCTGCCGTTTGGACTAAAAACATCACCGGCTATATTCCAAAGAATTCTTAGTAATATTATATATAAGAAAAAATAATCTAACAAATTGTGCGGTGAATTATGTTGACGATATTCTGATATTTTCTAAGTCGTTTTCGGAACATATACAACACCTGAATGCACTCCTGCAAGCAATAGAGAAGGAAGGTTTTAGATTAAAATTTCAGAAGTGCTCCTTCGCAAAAGACTATGCCAATTATCTGGGTCATATTATAAAGAATAATACGATAAAACCAAGAAAAGATAATCTTGTGGCAATAAAAGAATTTCCTAAACCAGAAACGAAAAAACACATTAGGCAATTCCTAGGAAAGATAAACTTCAATAGAGAATATGTACCAGGAAGGGCAATGATTTTAGAACCATTACACAACCTACTGAGGAAGAATCAGAAATTTTTGTGGACTAAAGAATGCCAAGAATCCTTTGATAAAATAAAAAACATACTAATTTCGGAGCCAGTTCTAGAAATCTTTGATAAGGACTTACCGATCCATATCCATACGGATGCAAGCTTACTGGGAGTTGGAGCAGTGTTGAAGCAGGTACAAAAAAAATGGAGAAATAAAACCGGTTGCGTTTTTTTCGAAAAAACTAAATCAAGCACAAAAAAGGAAGAAAGCTATCTACCTCGAGTGCTTAGCTATTAAGGAAGCTGTACGATTCTGGCAATACTGGATCATAGGTAAATCATTTTTAGTCTTTACAGACCATAAACCCCTTGAAGGCAGGAATCTGAAGTCTAGAACAGACGAAGAACTGGGTGACTTGACTTATTACCTGTCACAATATGATTTTCAAGTAAAATACTCGCCTGGGAAAGATAACGTAGAAGCAGATTGCCTAAGCAGAAATCCGGTATTAGAATGTCATGAAAATAAAGATGAGCAACTGAAAGTCGTGAACTTACTGGAAATAAAAGATATTAAAAATGATCAACAGAATAACGAATATATACAACAGAGAAAGGATATGCTAGTAGAGAAAAATGGAATATACTTTCAAAAGACACGAAAAAAAGAGAAGATTGTTTTGTCAGAAGAGTTCAGCATAAAATTTATAAAAAATGTCCACGATAGCTGGTGCCACATTGGAGTAAAACAATTGCAAAAAAAATATCTCCATTCTATACAGCAAAAAATCTAACAAAAAATACAAAGTATATTAGCAAGACCTGTGAAACATGTATAAAAAATAAAACAAGTGGTCAACAAAAGGTGGGTCTGATGTCATATTTAGGTCCTGCTACAACACCATTCGAGATAATTTCACTGGATACAATAGGTAGATTTGGTGAGAATTTAAAGAATTTCTGGATGAAAAAAATATAAAAATGGTTTTCACAGCGGTGGATTCACCATTTTCAAATGGACTCAATGAGAGGTTGAATCAAACGTTAGTTAATAAGATAAGGTGTAAAATAAACGAAGAAGGAAACAAACGAGCTTGGACGACGATAGCGCAAGAATGCGTAGAGAAATACAATACTACAGAACACTCGGTTACCGGATTCGCACCAAAATACTTGTTAGAAGGCTCAGATGTTTCGATTCTCCCAGATGAGCTTAAACAAGAATTAAAGAGAGAAAAATGGTTGGAAGATAGACAAACAGCCTTGGAAAACTCCATCAAATCCCACAACTATGATAAAAAAATTTTCGATAAAAACAGAAAATACCATGAATTCAAAGTTGGGGATGCAGTTTTCGTGGAAAATGGAAATAAACTCAACAGAAAAAAACTCGACGAATTGAGAACCGGTCCTTTCAAAATTATAGAAAAACTGTCAGACTCAATCTAAAAAATAAATATTGGAAGAAAAAAAGCCGAGTCTAATTTTTTCCACATAACGAAGCTGATTCCAGCACCTAATGAAGAAGAGTCTGTCTGGACGGCACCTTCCGCGTACGCGCAAACTTACCCTTTCAAACAAAAATTTGCGCGTACGCGCAACTTAGGTGTTCCGCGTACGCGCAAACTAAATTATCCCGCGTGCACGCAAACGTAGGTGCTCCGCGTGCGCGCAAAAACTGAAGATCTCCGCGTGCGCGCAAAAACTTCCGATCTCCGCGTGCGCGCAAAACTTATGATGTTCTGCGTGCGCGCAAAACTTATGATGTTCCACGTGCGCCCAAAACTTATTTTATTTTTTTTTTTTTTATTAGTTTAAATCTCATGAGATTTATAAGTACAAAGAGATTTTACAATTTGTATTAGACTTTTAAATTACAGGCTTTCAGGTATTTCACTATAATGTCACAGATTGGTATATTGGGTCTAGCTATAAAGTCCTCGATTTTAATCGGCATATGTATTCCGTGCTTCAGAAGGGAAAGAGTCATTGTAGCCCTCTGGTCTGTGTAAAGAGGGCAATCAGAAACAACATGGTTCAGATCCTCCTGGGGAGAACCACACTCGCAGGAGGGGTCGCTGACGATGTTTTTGCGGGCAAGGGAAGCCTTAAGAGAATAGTGGTTCGCCCTTGAACGATTTATTGTCACCACAAATTCTCTAGACAGGCCCAAACCGGCAAACCAAGGTGATCGACCTGTCTCGTAGTAGTCGTTGAAGTACGTCGTCCCTTTGTAAAGACCCTGGTTTCTGAGGATCTCGTCAGTGTCGGTGCGCGCTATCTCCCGAAAATGGTCCCTGAGATCAGTAAAGTGGTAATTGTATGGACTAACCGGAACAATACCTGTGGCCATTTTGGCAAGAGAGTCAGCCTCTTCATTACCTTGTACACCGATATGGGAGGGGATCCAGTAGAATTCGACAGAACCACATCGTTTGCCAGAATTAATAGCCCTCTGCACTTCAGAAAATTTCCTCTTAATGTCAAGAATATAAGGGTTTAGCCGGATGTTAAATAAAACTGAGGACAGACTCTGAAGAGCGCTAAGTGAATCTGTAAAAATAATGAAGTTGCGAGTGGGTTCACCTATTATGAGGTCCAAGGCAGTGCTGATGGCGCTGCATTCAGCCGTGAGTATAGATGATAACGGTCCCAGGGAGACAGAGGTCCGAACATCAAGCTCGGGACAGATAATGGCAGAGCCCACCCCAGGGGAGCCTGACATCTTACTACCGTCAGTGAAAATTCCAAGGGCATCGCGAGCTCTCAAAAGAGCATTGATCGTGGGATTGGGATCTTCGTGACAGCTGAGGTCGAAACCCCATTCAGTGTTAACTGGAATAGAAGTCACCAAGGTTCGATAATCATGTCTGAAAAGATTCGGACCATGGGCTTTGAGAAGATCGGGTTTGAGTCTAGAGAATTCAAAGGCACATCTAGCAAGAATCCCATATTTGTCTATCTCATCCTTCCTCACTAATACAAGGAGGGAACCAAGACTCCTGGAGACATTAGAGGACACATTGGAGAGGACCTTGGATAAGTAGCAGTTACACAAAAATTCAGCTCTGACGGAGATTGGTGAGAGTTTAGACTCTGAAATGAGGACGTTTTTAGGGGTGCTCATGCGATAGCCCAGAGCAGATCGAATGGCTGAGTATTGAATACCCTTAATTTTCTCTCGCAAGAGGATGGAGGAGGGAAGATAGATGAAGCTAGCATAGTCCAGAACAGAGCGAACAAAGCTCTTATAAAGCACAAGAAGTGTCTGGGGGTCAGCGCCCCACCAGGTTCCACACAAGAATCTGATAATGTTCAGCGCTCTAGAGCATCTAGCGAGGACGTAGTCACAGTGTTTGACATAGGAGAGTTTAGAGTCGAGAATCACTCCAAGAAATCTGACCTGAAAGCTGGGAGTGATAACGGAGTCGCTAACCTTGATAGAGACATCCCCTGCAGAGCAGTTTTTTTCCTGCTGAAATTAACAAACTTGGTCTTTTCTGGAGCAATCTGGAGACCAATTTTCAGCAGGTTCTTGCTAATTGTAGCGATAGAATCCTCCAGAACTTGAGTACCATTTGAAGTGTCACCACTACTAACATATAGAGCGATGTCGTCAGCATATTGTGAAACCTGGACAGTGTCGTTTAAACCGTGGGTGATACCGGATACGTATATGAGATATAGAAGAGGGCTCAGTACCCCACCCTGCGGTAGTCCTTAGTAGGCCCTACTGCAATTTGCCGTTATTTTGTCGAGACGTAAGAGAAATTCAGATACAATGACCCTTTCATGAGTCATGAATTTCACAAAACCAAGGAGGCTGGGAGAGCCACCAAATTGAGCCAATTTTTCGAGAAGGATATCGGAGTTTACGTTGTCGAGGGCTCCACGGACATCTAGAAAAGCAGCGTAAACCTCTTCTCTTTCACAAAAGGCCTCATTAATTTTGGAGGTCAAACCGGCAAGATTGTCAGTACAGGACATGCCCTTCCTGAAACCTTTTTGAGATTCTGGGAGGAGATTGTAAGTCTCCACCCACCACTCGAGTCGGTTCTTCACCATGGTCTCGAAAAGCTTGTAGGTGCAAGAAGTTAGTGAGATTGGGCGGACCCCTGATCCTCCCGGCTTTTCTATGAAATGTACGAAAGACTCCTTCCAGCTGGGAGGGTAGTTTCCTGGCTTAGAGGTGTGTAGATCATTAAGTATCTGTAGAAGCAGAAGGTGATACTTCACGGGCATAGATTTCAGTACATGAAAGTCGATTCCATCCATCCCACTGGCAGAGTCAGTACGTTTCGGGGAAAGGGCGGCATTAAATTCAACGAAGCTGAATGGAGCGTCAAAAAATTCGTTCCGTTGGCACTCAGGGAGCCAGAC
Source organism: Encarsia formosa (assembly GCA_038277355.1). Lineage (NCBI taxonomy): Eukaryota > Metazoa > Arthropoda > Insecta > Hymenoptera > Aphelinidae > Encarsia > Encarsia formosa. The sequence continues at coordinate 46,692,843 of CM076186.1, read as the reverse complement.
GGGATCAGTGGGTACCCAAGGCGGGCAGATATTGTCGTGGGCTTTCTTGGTAGCTTCATCCTGAAGGTTGTTCGGGGAGCTACTCCTTTTTACTTTGACCCAGCTATTCTTGAAAACCCTGCATTTATTCCATACATATGTCTGACTTGTCCTAAAGTTAATTTCAGCAGCAAAATTTCGAAAACTTTCTCTCTTCTTTCTCCTGAAAGTCCTCCGAGCCTCGGAGCAACAGCTTTTATAATTGGTGAGATCCTCGAGAAGACCAGAGATTTCCCATTTTTTGAAAGCATTTCGACGGTGGTCCTTAATCTCGTTGCACTCTGCGTCCCACCAGGGGGCGGGGTTACGGACTGTTCGGCGATACGGATTATACTTCGACGCAGGAGTACTCTCGGTTAGTGCCCGGGTGACTACGTCCATAAAGAAATCGTAATTGGCCACAGGGTTAAGGGATTCATTCTCTGGGGTCAAGAAGTCCTGATACCGTTCGTCGAGTCTTGTTCTAAATCCAGTCCAGTCAGTGCGTAGGGTCTTAATTTTAAATGTTTTTCGGTGATAGTGGTTCCTCCCCAAGTTAAGATTGACAAAAACCAGAAAATGGTCGGAATCCCAGATCTCGTCAGATACAGAGACATCAACCGAACCGGCGACGTCAGCAGTGGCAAAAACTAAATCCAATTTAGATCTATAACCTGACTCAAAGTTGACATACGTGGGAGTGTCATCCCCGAGAAGCACGAGGTCGTGAGACTCTGCGCAACTCTCAATAAAACTACCAACGGCCTCGGTTCGGCCGCTGCCCCACATCACATTGTGAGCATTAAAGTCTCCGAGAAGAATAGTGTTAATACCACCGAGCTTGCCAAATAGTGACTCACAATCTGACTGACTGACGGTACCCGGGGTCCTGTAGCATGCATAAATGCTAAGATGCGGAGAGAAATCGGTGAAACACAGACCAGCGAACTCAAATGACTCACCTTGTAAATTGGCGTTGATCTCAGAATAGGCGATGTCACTCCTGACTATGAAGGCAATGCCACCTCCAGTTCTGCCCTTCCTGCACTTGTTGTACACTACATAACCAGGAAAATTTATTTGTTCACCATCCGCTAACCACGACTCCACAATAACAATAATGTCAAATTTGAAATATTTTTTTAACAGTTCAGTCCGTCTAGCGCGTAAACTTTTAGCGCTCCATAAAAGAATTTTGGTGTTCTCAATTGTAAATTTTTCAAAATCAGAGTGCATATTTATAAGATTGAGTAAGAAAAAGAAAATATAAGAAAAAATATGAATTTAGATTTGAATTTAATTTAAATTTAATTTAATTTAAATTTGAATTTATAGAGAAAAGTGAGTTTAGTAGCACTTTACCAAACTGAAGTAAGCGAACAATCGGAGTCCGACTCAAAAAAGTCGGAACTCTTAAGGGCAGTTTTTAACCTCGTGATTTTGTTTTTGGTGGCAGAGTGTGAGACTAGCTTGTGAATGGCATCGAGGAGTTCTATTACAGCACTGGTACCTGATGACAGGTTAGCCGTTATTCCTCTCTTGACGACTGAGTTTTTGCCTGAGGTTTTTCTGATCAGCTGTACTAGATCTTCGAACTTAATAAGATATTTGGCAAAGTTATCTTCTAAGAATTGTTTGGCAGGCGCGAGGTGATCAGGAAGTTCAAGTAGCATTTGCCTTCTCTCTTCTTCTTTTTTAGATTCTTTGTCCTTTTCTTATACGCGCTGCGACTTGAGCTTCTTAGGAAGCTGATTAGAGGCTGTCTTCGTATCGTTCTTAGCCTCTGCAATTAGACCGTGCCCTTCAAAGGTGTCAGCGGAGCGTGAGCTGTCACTTATAACTGAGTGAGTTCGCTTGATTCTATCGGAAGTAAGCTTAGTTTCATCTGCTGGCTTTTGATGAACGGCAGACGAAAACCTGGATGGGAGAGTGGTATAAGTAGCCGTGTAACTTGTGTCACGCGCATGCAGAGCTGTATGCGGGGTTGCCTGTGCAGGCGCCGTCCCACTAGCCTCGCTTTTCTCCTCATCAGCTGATTTAAAGGGGAGCGGCGCTGGCACTGTCGAGCTGTCTGCAAGCTGGTGGTTACTTGGAATACCGGTAGGTGTCAGCTCGGAAGCATCTTCACCGTCATCCTCGTCAACGACGATGTCCGACTGCGGCGCATTCAGGTTTTCGGGGCAGTTTTTGGCAAAATGCTCTGGTGACTTACAACGGAAACAGACAGGTTTATCCGTGGTGAAGAAGATGTTGTATTTTTTCCCACCTACATCGAATTGATAGTTGGTCGGGAGCAATTTCACGTCGTCAGGATGTATATAAACTTGGCGCCGAAAGCTGACGACCGAGGCAAGTTGACGTCACCGCCCGAGTTGGCCTTGAGTTCCGAGACACTCGAGGTAGTACGAATGCCTCGCGAGATGATGAACCTTTTTATGGCCGAGTTTGATAGCACGGGACTGGCGTTAGAAATTGTCATTTTTTTTGATTTAGCCACTAAAGGAGAGATTTTGACTTCTTGCCCCTCAACAACTAACACTTTAACTTCGTCCACTAATTTTTTAACGAGTAGACTGCTGCTCAGGAACAAACAGAAGCGGGAACCGGAGATTCTTGACATGAATTTTATTTCAGTCCCATTAATATGCTCAAGAAGAGCATCGGTGTATTTCCTATTAGGAAAACCACTGGAGATATCGAGAGTGATTGCCTGATCTTCGGAGGGTCGGGTTTCTGTCAACGAGTCACTGTAGAATTTACCATCACTGGCAATTTCAACGTCGCCATTGTTGGACGGCGTCATGTTGCGGTTTTTAACAGAAGAGTCCAACAACTCCCCAAAAAACCGTAAAAAACTAAGGTAGTAATCTGCCCTTAAAAGAGCAGATTACTGAACTGAAATCGAAAGTACTGGTGGCCGTTGGCCAAAAAGAATGAAATCCACGCTAAATAATTAGGAACACGTCGCGGCGCAGTTCCTAACCTGAAAGCGATACGCACTCAGCGGCTGCTGGTGCGCAACTCCGCCCAAAACTTATGATGTTCCGCGTGCGCGCTAAAACTTCCGATCTCTGCGTGCGCGCAAAACTCTAGATCTCCGCGTGCGCGCAAAAACTTTGATTAAGTTGCGATAAATGCATCAATTATTGTCCTTCTAAACATTAAAATTGTGATTAAAAAAACTTCCTAACTCTATGAAATTTATTTTTCACACACGGTGCAGAAAGTTCAAACTTTCTGATTTTTCCCAAACAGGAAGTTTGAACTCCTTGCTTTGAGTTGAAAAAAACATTACACTCGACGCTGGAAAAGTATGAGCTAACGCTTAGCAAACCTTTGACACTCTCGCCTTTGGCTCAGGTTTTGAACACAAATTGTTTGAAAATTAGCTAAAATCCCAAAGAAGTGACCCAAATGTCTAGTCCTAGCGGGTCCTCCGCTCAGGGTTGGATAAGTTTTTTTGGATCATCGATTGCAGAAACTTTGGAAATCGCTTTCTGGTACCGAATGATGAGCAAACCCCATTGCAAGTATCCTCGGTGAAATCAGCGATGAATTCATCGGTGAATTCATCGGTGAATTCCTCGCTTTTTTAACTTGGGCACCCAGGGTTTTTGGGGCTTAGAACTTAGAGCTTGGGGGCCAATCAGTTTTTTTGTTGAATTCGGGCGCCCAGCGTTTTGGGGGCTTGGAGCTTGGGGGGTAGCCACACTGGGAAAAAATTGGGGACGACTCTCTTCACGTGTCGGGCATGGGGATCCCCTACGCGCAAACGTTCCTCGAGCAGCAGTTTGTATACCTTTATATTTTCAGCAATCACCGAGTATCTTGGCGTAGTCAAACCTCAAAATTTGATGCTTATCCTAATTATGTCGGTTATATATGTGCCAAAATATGTTATTTCACTGGTGATACGTCTTGTGCTTTACAAGTCTTTCGAGTCTTGAGATTGTCCTAAAGTAAAAATAGCACTATTTCAACAATTTATGAAAACATCACGCTAATCGGTCGTTGACGCAAAGTTTCTGTGGGGATCGTGATTCCCGCATATGGGTTTCGCTGTGCCCACAGCGTCATGTATCCCCATGCACGACACGTGAGGAGGGTCGTCTTCAATTTTTTCCCAGTGCAGTCAGTATTTTGTTGAACTCGGGAGCCCAGGGTTTTTGGGGCTTAGAGCTTGAGGAGTAGCCAATTAGTATTTTGTTGAGCTCGGGCGCCCAGGGTTTTGGGTGATTAGAGCATGGGAGATAGCCAATAAGTATTTTGTTGAATTCAGGCGCACAGGGTTTTGGGGGCTTAGAGAATTTCAACCCTTTTTTTTTAATTTTACAATTTTATGTAACGTTTCATCCCCCTGTCTGCAGCTCGTTGGGGTTGTTCCTGATGATAAAACGACCCAGCTAATTTTGTGCGACTTAGATGCTTGATAATCAATATCTTGACGTAAAAAAATCCGGGAGAATAGCACTACTCGTTTTTAGACGACTTCATATACTTCATCGTTCACTTTTAAAAGTTTTTTTGCAATAACAATTGTTTTTAACAATTTTTTACAACAAAGCGGGACTTTTTCTCAAAGTACTCCACCAAACGAAGAAAACTGCTCCCAGATGTTTACTCTACTCCTAAAATTCTAGGGGATATTAATTTTTGAAAATGGACCTTCTATTTGGCCCTCTGTGACCGTCCACTACGAGTAAAACTTCCTGAGCTAACAGATCTGGTTACCTGGTAATCGACCTGGTGCTACCTGGGGTAAGATCCACTATCTCACCATCAACTGCGAGTGAAATTTCCTGGGGAAATCATCTCCGAGGCGTACGTATCACCAGGGGCACCAGGTGTCCGCCCTGACCCATTCGAACTCGAAACTTCCTGGGGAAATCCTCTCTAAGGCGTAAGTATCGCCAGGTACATCAGGTGTGCGCCCTGACCCTTCCGGAGTCAAAACTTCCTGGGGAAATCATCTCCAAGGCGTAAGTATCGCCAGGTGCTCACCCTGATTCCTCCGGAGCCGAAACTTCCTCGGGAAATCATCTCCAAGGCGTAAGTATCGCCAGGTGCACCAGGTGCTCGTCCTGATCCCTCCGGAGTCGAAACTTCCTGGAGAAATCATCTCCGAGGCGTAAGTATCACCAGGTGCACCAGGTGCTCGCCCTGATGCCTCCGGAGTCGAAACTTCCTGGGGAAATTATCTCCAAGGCGTACGTATTACTAAAGGCACCAAGTGTCCGCCCTGACCCATCCGAAGTCGAAACTTCCTGGGGAAATCCTCTCTAAGGCGTAAGTATCGCCAGGTGCACCAGTGTCCGCCCTGACCCATCCGGAGTCGAAACTTCCTAGGGAAATCATCTTCAAGGCGTACGTATCACCAGATGCACCAGATGTCCTTCTTGACTCCTTCGTTTTCGAAACCGTTGTAATGCCGAGGATTTCGCCAAGGATTTCACTGTTAAGATTCACCGAGGATTTCACCGCAAAAAGCGAGGAATTCACCGATGAATTCACCGATGAATTCATCGTTGATTTCACCGAGGATACTTGCAATGGGGTTTGCTCATCATTCGGTACCAGAAAGCGATTTCCAAAGTTTCTGCAATCGATGATCCAAAAAAACTTATCCAACCCTGAGAGGAGGACCCGCTAGGACTAGACATTTGGGTCACTTCTTTGGGATTTTAGCTAATTTTCAAACAATTTGTGTTCAAAACCTGAGCCAAAGGCTAGAGTGTCAAAGGTTTGCTGAGGGTTAGCTCATACTTTTCCAGCGTCGAGTGTAATGTTTTTTTCAACTCAAAGCAAGGAGTTCAAACTTCCTGTTTGGGAAAAATCAGAAAGTTTGAACTTTCTGCACCGTGTGTGAAAAATAAATTTCATAGAGTTAGGAAGTTTTTTTAATCACAATTTTAATGTTTAAAAGGACAATAATTGATGCATTTATCGCAACGTAATCAAAGTTTTTGCGCGCGCGCGGCAATCTAGAGTTTTGCGCGCACGCGGAGATCGGAAATTATGCGCGCACGCGGAGATCAGAAGTTTTTGCGCGCACGCGGAGCACCTAAGTTTGCGCGCACGCGGAGTACCTAAGTTTGCGCGCACGCGGGATAATTTAGTTTGCGCGTACACGGAACACCTAAGTAGCGCGTACGCGCATATTTTTGTTTGAAAAGGTAAGTTTGCGCGTACGCGGAAGGTGCCGTCCAGACAGACTCAATGAAGAAAGGCAGGAAGAAGATATCTGAGAAAATTCTCGTTCGTGAATTTTCTTCCCCTGGAGGGGAGATGTAAGGGTAATTCGGGAAATAAACGGATATTCCCTAATTCAAATTTCCCACGCTCTTACGACCATGGCTAAGGTAGATCCCGTCTGGACCGATAGAGAGGGCTTTACCATAAGAGAGATTTGATTTGATTTTGATGTGTTTATTGATTGTACATTATGTTGTACAAAATACATAGATCAACAAATAAGTATTTACATCAGAATAATATAACAAATATAAAATAAAGTATATAAAAAATAAGAACAATATTCTAAAAAAAATAAAAATAAATAAAAAAATAAAAATAAAAAATAAAAATAAAAATATATAATCTCAAACAATATTGCAACAGGTAAGTAGTCTAACTACAGTCTATACTCAGCGTACAGAGCTTAATCTTCTCCCTCAGTAGTAAAGATGTGTGATTTGATGAGGTGTTTGAAAATGGGAAGGGATGACGATTGGCGAATATGAGGGGGTAGTGAATTCCAGGAGTAGGTAGCTAGCACATGAAAGGAGCGTTTCAGAGACTCCGCGCGGTGAGAGGGAACAATCAACACATCATGCGCATGCGGGTTCGCCATTCTCAAAGGACGCGAGCTGAGCTTCTCACTAAAAAAATTCGCCAAATATGGCGGAGTACCCATATGAAGAATCCTGTAGAGCAGACAGGCAGTAAAATAATCTCTGCGGCCCGCCACCCGAAGCCAGCCAAGCTCACGTCTATAAGGTGTGACATGATCGCTCTTCCTGATCCCAAAGATGTACCTGATCCCACGATTGAGCAAGCGCTGTAATACGAGATCCTGCTCACCCGAGATATTACAGTACACAAGTGAACAATAGTCAATTATAGGAAAGAGCAGGGTCTGTATAAGGTGCTTGCGTTGTTGAAAGGTGGTGCTGCGTCTGAAGTGGTTAAGACGGTACAAAAGAGAATTGGCTCTCCGAGAAACATAACGAACATGGTCCTTCCAGCTCAGCTTAGAGTCCAGCACCACCCCCAGACAACGCGCTGAGGGGACAAACGGGACAGTGCAGCCGCCAAACCGCAGGTCATGAATAAAGCTATTTAATTTAAGCTATTTAATTGGGACGGAGTCCCAAAAACCATTGCCTTGGTCTTACTAGCATTCAGTACCAGCTGATTGGCGGCAGCCCAGTCAGCGACGTACTCAGCACCCCGGCTCAGTCTTCCCAGCATGGCATGCATGTCCTCAAGTCGACCCCGCATGTAAATCTGCAAATCATCCGCATAAACCACATAGCAGACACCAGGGCCAAGGCCATGGGCAATATCAACGATGAACAGAAGGAAGAGCAGAGGACCCAGCACCGAGCCCTGAGGCACACCCTTATTAAGGGTACGGAAAGAAGTAAAACGATTCGAAACGAACGAATCGAAGGCTTTACTAAAATCAAAAAGTAGTAGCGCAGTCATTTGTCTCCTGTCCATACCGATTCGAATGTCGTCCGTGAGTTTAAGCAGTGCCGTCTGTGTACTATGTCCCGCCCTGAAACCTGCCTGATAATCGTCCATCAAACCCTGCTATTCAACAAAAGTAGAAATCTGGTTATGGACAAGCCTCTCAAGAATCTTCGACATGAAACTGAGCACGGAGATGGGACGAAAATCATTCAGGCAAGAACGAGAGGGAATTTTATTCAGTGCGATCACCATCAACCTCTTCCACTGCTCAGGGAAAGTCGAAGTGGATAGGGAAGCATTAAAGATTTTGCAGATAAAAGGACCAATAGATGGAAAAGCTGACTGAATAAAGCTCTGTGGAAGAGAGTCAATGCCCACTGCCTGGGATGTCGACTGACTGATAGCACGTGCTATCTCGTCCACCGTCACATCCACAAACGCGAAGCCACCATGATCTTCCTCTCTTCCCAAGTCATTCAGAAAGAGAGAGAGAGATCCGGTGCCATACTATCAAAAGAAACAGAGGCAAAGTGAGCATTAAGATCTTCCACTGAAAAACCGCCCAAATTAGAATCCGCTCCGGAAGAGATACCAAGACGCCTTAGTTCCTTCCAGAGCTACTGAGGATCAGTGATGTCCTTGAGCCTACACCAATAGTAATCAAGTCTCGCAGACTCGATCCTTTCATGTGCAAAATCTCGCGCCTGTCTGTATAAAAACAGTTCAATATCGAGTCTTGAGCGTCGGTAACGTCTGTAGAGTCTGTCTCTTTGAGTCAATAGGTCCCGGTGGTATGTAGTAAACCACGGATGGCGATTCTTCTTTTGTTTGAGGGTTTTTAGAGGAGCGAAAATATCAAGAGCAGCATTAAGATTAAAATACAAGCAATCAACCCTCTCACTAAGTGAATACGACTCATCCGTGAATACTGACCAGTCACAGTCAAACAAAAATTTATTCAAAGCCCCAGCATCTACAGATTTAAAGTCCCTGTAAGTAAAGTCATTAGCCAAAAGTTGTGGGGTTTGAATGTCAAGGGTAACAGTCTGTAGGTCATGTCCTGCAATGAAAGGGGTCTCTGTCTTCCAATAGTCAGTCACAGTGTCAAGTGCGTCAACGAGAACTAGGTCTAGCCAGGTATCCGAGTGAGAGGTGTGGTGTGTAGACCCAAATGGAACCGAGAACGGAGAGTTCTCCTCAATAAAATTACGCACAAAATTCGCATCAGGGGAGTCTGAAAGCTGGTCCGCGTTAAAATCCCCGAGTATGACCTTGGTGCCGTAATCATGCATACTATCACGCAGGTCGGACACAAAGTCAGACCCAAGGACAAACGGAGCATGTGGGGGCCTATATACCACACCTACAAATATGGGGTCAGCGCTACCCAGAGAAACCTCAGCAAGCAAATACTCAGGATGACCAGGCCTACCATCCCACTCAGTGGAAGACGAGCAGAGGTGTTTGACTGAGAGGGACTGATGCACATAAAGTGCTACTCCGCCCCCTTGGTTATTACGGTCACGCCTAAGGATAGTATAATCCTCAAGAGCAACAAGCACATCCTCAATCGAAGGACTCAAATGGGTCTCAGTGACAGCAATCACGTGAAGGATTGATGAATCTAAGATGGTAAGATGAGTATGTTGTATTACCACGAGAAAGAAGATGTAAGAGTATACCCGTTATGACAAAAAACGCTCTAGATCCTGTTCACTTGATATGGGAGTAGCGACATCTCCTTTCTTCCTACGGACTAAAACCTTGCCATTTCTTACAAATGTAGTAAATCCAGAGTTGGGTTGTCTTGCCTTCTGGTAAACAAGGCGTCGAAGTTTGAAGGTCTCTCTATCCAGGAACTCATTGATATTGATGAGAGCAGGACTTATAGCAGTTGACTGAATACCAGAAGGAAGATTAGGAGAGAGAGCAGTAGTGTGAAGCTTGCCTAGCTGAATCTTGCCCTTGATGATTTCCAAGAGTAAAGCGCGAGAACTGAGAGTCACGATGATTGAAGGTGGGCGTGGTTGCCGTGTTCCAGGGTTTTCATCAGTCTTATCCTTCTGTGCGTGCGGTGCAGCTGTCGTCGTGCCATCTAGGGCTGTCTTAACAGCAGATTTACTAATAAGCAGACGAGCAGAGATAATATACCGCGAGTCAATGTCTGCGTACACAGTTTTTAAGACCGAATGAACAAGAGACTTTAGCGAGGCACCCGGAGGAACCGTAAGGCCACCGATCACCACATCAGACGAGTTCGAAGGTCCGTGGGTCGAGACTTGTGTGAGACGCATGGATAACTCGGCGTTAGTCTTTTCAAGGGTCAAGACTTTGTTGAAAAGCTCCAGGTTTTGTGCAGCAGAAACATCGGCTGAAGACTCAAGTGTTTGCTTGATCTCCGCAAGCTCGCGTTTAACCTCTTCTAGCTCCGACTCAGCGTTGTCCATTCTCTTGACCAGGGCGGGGATTGCATCTAGTCCCAGCAGCTTGGTGTCAATTCCATCAAAGCGCTCCCTATTGGTATCCCTCATTGACTTCATCTCGTGAAGAATCGTCCTCAGCATTTCGTCGGCGGTAGCCTCCTTCAGAGTGGTATCATCCTTCGCAGAGGTATCCTTCGGCTCAGAGTGTGCTGAAGTATTCGACGAGGATGATATCGATCGGGCGCGAGAGTTGTGTTTTCCATGGGAAGGAGGAGTAGCTTGAGTGATGCAGGGAGGACAGGCCTTGCCAGGCTTACCTTCAAGGTTGACTGTAGCAAGTTTGGCACACGAAGTGTGGAAACCCTTTCCACAGTTGTCACATATATGGATGTGAGCATTGGATCGCGCTGGCTTTAAACAGATGGTGCACAAACACTCAGTTTTTCTACTTGACATAGTAAAAGGCGAGAGATATGAGTTGACGAAAGTAGAAAAGTAGAAAAATCTGGCTAATGGTGGTCAGACCACAGTGCTGTATGAAAGCAGGCGAGTACTTACGGTCAGCGAATGGTCAGACCACCGTGTGGTGTAAAGCAGGCGAGTAGTCGCGGTCACCGAATGGTCAGACCACAGTGTGGTATGTAAGCAGGCGTGTGATTATGGTCACCGAATGGTCAGACCACAGCGTGTTGCGTGAGCAGGCAAGTGATGGAGACCACCGAATAGTCAGTCCACAGTGTAATATTCAGACACTATTACCAGCAGAGAAAATGTGTGTCACCAATCAGGATTTGAAAAATTCGCGCGGTTTTGCACTGTGTTCACAATGTGAGTTTAAATTTAGTCACTGATTCGGATTTGAATATTCGCGCAATTTTGCACTGTGTTCACCAAGTGGTCGAAACTTATATGTAGACACTACTTAGGTACTTTACCCGCTAAAAATTCGCACTAACTTCACTTTAATGAACTATTTATAATTTGAGTTTAAATGTATATTCACGATAGCACAGTTGGATTTTGTTTATAAAATAACTACAAAAGGCACTAAAAACAATATAATAACAAATTCAACTATGACCGATTTGTTAAACACTCGTAACTCAATAAAACAAGAGGAGCACGGGCTGCGATGTGTACAGAGCGTATATTCAGGAGTATATTCGGGAGGGAGAGCAAGACAGAGAGAGAGAGAGAGAGGGACAGCAGAATAGCAAAAATTATAAAAACATGTGCTATCACTAATTATTGAAAGAAATAGTATTGGTGTAAATTAGGAATTGACAATAGTGAATAATAAGCTTTAATTGTCGTTTCTTTGTTTACAGGTAGGATGATATTGTAAAAATTGTAAATAGTGTAAATAATAAATCTTAAAAACTTTGTTTACAGAGCAACGAAACAGTTTATGTTATTGTCAAATTCCTATCCTAATAATCAAGATTATTATACGTATATCAAGAACATTTCAATAAGTTTTTTTTTTATTTTTTATTTTTTTATTTATTTGATGCCTATACCTATACGTTAGGTCCATACAGCAAATTTAAATGAGTAATTATCTTTTGGAAATATTTTTAATTTAAAAATGATTTTTTTTCTTTTTTAACGTTTCTAATAAAACTAATAATAAGTATTTCAGGCATAATCAATTAACGCAAATCACGCGCAATCCACCCACGTATTCAAAAAAACCAAAATAACCCATCTTTTTTTAAATTTGTTTTCCAAAATAACCCATCAATAAAAACTTTTTCTGGGTTTGCGCGGTCCAACCAAAATAACCCATCCCAAATAACCCATCACCCAATTCCTGGAACTTGGTTTTGCCTGGAACTCGAATTCTTGGAATTTAAAAATTTTGTTACTATCATGTCGTGTCATGATAGTAACAAAAAGTCAGGATAGTGACCACTATTTAGAAATTTATCACGATAGTGACCACTTATTGTAAATATATATATCTTACTATATTATATAGTCACTTTTTTCATTTTTTCCCCATTCTTCCCCAATACCTCCCCATTTCTCCCCACCCTTAATTCTTTTTTTTTTAACCTTAAAGCATATAAATTTTTGAATATATTTTTTTATTCAATACCTTCCCATTTCCTTCCCATTCTTCCCCAACCCTCCCCTTTTTTGGCTGATCCATTTTCGGCCCCACCCGCCCCACCCTCCCCACTCCACGGTGAAGAGTTTTAATCGCTTGTAAAAAGAACTTGAAAAAATAATAGAAAAATACAATATGGTTAGAAAATAACAATTACAAAAAATTAAAAATTTCATTAAATTAAAGAAATCTAAAAAATTTTTTTATATTCCATGTTCTGCTAGGAGATTCTCAAACATTTTTAAATTTTTACCTTTTTTATTCTTATTCTTATTCTTTTAATTTAAAAATTATTTAACATTTGTTGTTAAGCAAAACAAAAAAAAAGATTAAAGATAAACATAACCATTTAATTTAATATTGAACCCCTAGTATATCTCCCTATATTATAATCTGGTTTTTTTTATGATCCTCAAAGTTGAGTCCTCAAAATTGAAAATCAATAAAAACATGGTCAAAAGACACGTAAAAAAGATACTTATGAGTCCTCAAAGATGAGTCTACGACGGGAAAGTTGAGTCCTCCTTTTCTCAAAACGGTGTTTTTTAGATTCTCATATAATATTTTCTATAGAAGCAGCTTGGTGTATAGAAAGATTTGAATTGTGTAAATGTAGTTATTCAGTACAACGTTGAGCAATTCATACAGAAAATTAACAAAACAAAATATATGAAGAAAATGAAGAAGAAAAAGTTAAAAAATTGGAAAACAACTTTAACAGCTTGGTTTGAATTAAATAAAATTGATCTGTTAGAAATATTAATTACGCGAATAAACCAAATTACTAAAGATTTCTAGATAATAAAACTTTTGTTAGATAGAAAAATAAAAAAAATTTCAAACTATAGGTAGAATAAACGTTGTTTCTTCTAAAGATTCAGAGAGTTTTCACTCAAAACTAATATTAGATTAAGTAAAAGGTGATACTTCTCACGAATACTTGAGAAAATTATTTATAAACATATAGAGAAGGAGCTATTTAAATGGGTTTGAATAGAAAGTGATAAAAATGTAATGCCATTTTTGAAGAAGCTATAAACTATTTAACTCTGAAAAAATTACAAGAATTTTTTGGATTTTTTTGATTGTCTGAAAAAATTCCTAGTGATTTAATTTGGAATAAATATACATTATATTTTATAAAAAATTTCAAAGATAATGCAGAAGATAGAGGTTTAAATGAAATAAACAAATTTCTATCTAGCGAAGATTCTAATTTAAGTTATAAATATGTTGGTTTACCTTTTGGTTTAGCTTAGGAAATATTTCTAATATTTCTGAAAATTATGACTGCAAAATAAACTGAAAAGAAGAGTTGTTTGAAAAATTTAATAATTATCAAAAATATATATATATTAGTTTGGGCGGACCGTACCTGTAGGAGAGGGAATTCACACATGAGGAGTATTATAATAAATTAGGCCAAGGCCAAGCCCTCTTGGAAAAGGGGCCAAATCATTGGTTTTTCCCCCAGATTCGGACTTACATGGGAGGGTCCATGATCCCCTCTACGGGGGTGGGTCCTCATATGCCAGGGTATAAATAGGGCCGCGAACGCGGGCCCAGCAGCTTGGTTATTCGGTCGCGATCCAGAACTCGACCCACGCACATCGTTCCGCGAGGAAGATCTCCACGACTTGACTCACGGGAGTTAGAGATTTTCAAATACTTGATATTTTTAAAAATAGATCGAGATCAACCTGAATGACTATTTATAGTCTCATTTTAAGGGCATTTCTGAGTTTACAAATCAGTGCACCTAATTCGCGAGTTTTCGAATAAGTGCGAGGGTTCATAAAAAAATTAGAGTTCTGGCAGTGACTATTTGATTTTGAAAGACTTTTAAAGAAACAGCAGCCTTTGTGTCCGACTAGAGAAAAGAGCCTGGAATCTCCTTCAGGACTGTGTTCACCACCTCAAGCAGCCCAGCGGGAATCTTCGGCTATCAATACCATGTGGGCTCCGCGCTGCAAGACCCCGGTAGTGCGAGTGAGAGAGAGGCTTTCGCAATGGCCTGGAATTTCTACGTCGCGGACATTCCATACTCCATCCTTGGAGCCAACGTCTTTAGTCATTTCGATCTCCTCCCGTAATTGGAAACGCAAACGCCTGGTAAATAACGTGACCCAGTTGCACGCCTCTGGGACTCTCTGCGAGCCATCAGTTTTTGGCGTGAGCTCGGTAGACCCTGGCCACAAGTACCACCACATTCTCTCTAAGTTTCCTCGCGTTCTTGGCCTTGAGCCAACCACTTCACTTCAGGAGCGTGGTGTCTTTCACCATATCAAAACCACCGGCCCCCCCATGGCCCAACGCGCCCGTCCACTTTCTACTGAGAAACGGAAGTTTGCCATCGAAGAGTTCAATCGTCTCGCCCAGGACGGCATCCCCAGCCGTCCTCGACTGGAGTGCCATGTCCGTTGACGCGATTCAACTTCCGGCAGTTCAGTCTATTATGACAAGGATCGACGCGTTTCGTCTCCCCACGACGCGACGTTTTCCCTTGCTGAGCTTGCGGCTAGCCAAAGAGGCCGACTAGCAACTTCGTGAGATCCTCGCTGACCCTCTGAAATTGATCAGGTTTACTCTCAGCGAGAATCACACGCCAATCTACTGTGAAATGTTCGACTACTCCATCCGTCCGAACGTTCCACCTCCTTTACGCAGAGGGATTTTTGATCTTTTCCACTCAAACTCGCACCCTAGTGCCAAAGTTTCCGTGAGGCTCATACGTAGGAGCTACATTTGGCCAGACATGTCCCGTGAAATTTCTCTCTGGGCCAAGGCGTGCATCCCTTGCCAGCAAGCTAAGGTGACCCGCCACAACCGGTTCTTGCCCCAGAAATTCCCGGTCCCCAACGGTCGTTTCGCTCATGTCCATATCGACCTGGTCGGTCCCCTTGTCGACAGCCACGGCAACCTGTACGCCCTCACCATTGTCGACCGGTATTCACGGTGGCCCGAGGCTGTACCTATACCCGACATGGAGGCCCCGACTGTCGCCCGGGCATCCTTCGACACGTGGGTTTCCCGTTACGAGATCTTGACCTCGGACCAGGGTTCACAGTTCGAGTCGCAGCTCTTCTCGGCCCTTTTACAGCTGATTGGCTGCGAACGAATTCGCACCACGACCTATCGACCTGAGCCGAACGGTTTGGTCGAGCGATCCCACCGGGACTTGAAGGCGGTGATAATGTGCTACGGGGACAACCCAGAATGGGCCCGGTTATTAACGTCCGTTCTTCTTGGCTTGCGTACCCGAGTGCGTTTAGACTTGGATGCTAGCCCGGCTGAATTTGTATTCGGCACCGTCTTGCGCATTCCAGGCGAATTTTGCATTCCTGGCGACTACGAGCCCAACCGGAGATTTTTCCTCGAGGAATTCCGTGGCTTTATGAGAGAGGTGAAGCCCGTTCCCTCTGCACGGAAATATAACTACAAGCCGTTTGTCTTCAAGGACATGGCCACGTGCATCCACGTTCACATGAGGTCTAAGCCTGTCAAACGCTCCCTTAAAACAGCCTACCACGGACCCTACAAGGTCATTCAACGTCTCTCGAACCTCGATTTTCTGATCAACGTGGGCGGCGAGCATGAAATCGTGAATGTCGAATGCTTCATCCCGGCTCACTTTATCCCGGAAGGTTTCGCGAACGAGATTCTCGGCCCGGCAATCGATCCTATGCCAGTCAACCCTGTGGCTCATGCGGAGATCGAAAGCCCGCAGCCCATCGAGGACCCTGTCCCGAGCGGACTTTGTTAGTCTGTTAGTCGCGCTCCGGTTTGCGATCAAGGTAAGCGCGCGTCTCGCGGCAATTCCGTTTGTTCGGCTTTATTGCCTCCAACTACGCGCACCACCGAGTATCGTAGCCCACATACCATTCCGATAGGTCCATCTCCGGTGCCCTCCACCCGCGAGAAGGCTTACCCTCGTAAGCGAGTGCATTTCGAGCACCCCTATGCAAAGCTTCTCGATTCGATCTCGCGAGGACTTGGAGAAAAGCTCGCGCTTTTATTTCATTCGGGGGGGGGGGGGGGGGTACTCCGGGCTCCGCGCTGCGAGACCACGGTAGTGCGAGTGAGAGAGAGAACGAGAGAGAGAGAGTGAACGAGTATGACCGCCTGCAGCTCGCTGCGTCGAGCTTAGCCTGCCTGCCCACCAGTGGGTGCCTAGCTACCATACGGCACAGACCTAAGCTGCTCGCGCCTCGTGCGACAGCTTGTACTGAGAGTATAATAAATAAACCTAATTAATCCTACACCTTGTGTGAGTAATTCATACCTCAGTGAAACCTGCACCAGGAGAATAGGGCCTCCTGCCAAATAGTATCACCCAGATACCTTCAAACCCTACAACCGTCAACTCTCTCTCTCTCTGTTAGTTTTTATAATAAATAGATTTTCATAGTTGTCTTTCGGATTCTGTAGTTTCATTAATTAACCTCCTCTCAGTTATTCGAATCACCTAGCCGGTCACACAAAAGGGTGAAGTAGAGCCAAATTAATTAAATAGATCTGTCCCAATTTCGGGACATGACATTTTGGAGAAAAATTAATAATTTTAGGAGGCGATTTTAGATTTTAAATCCTTCCTGTAGTCAAAAGAGGCAATGAAAAAATTATTGTAGAAGATACGATTAAATACAGTAAATTGTGGAAAAATTTCGAAATTCTTAAACTCTCTGAAAATATGAGATGTAAAGATAAAAATTTTTCTAATTTATTACTAAAAATAGGAGAAGGTGAAATTGAAAATTTTAAAATACCTATGAAATGGAAAAGTAAAGATGTTTGCAATTCAATTTTTGGAGATATAAATGAAAATAATAATTTGAAGAATGTTATTTTAGATCCAAAAAATGAAAATGTTGCAATGTTTAACAGAAAAGTATTAAACATATTGAAAGGTTAGATAAATTTTATTTTAGATTATTTTTTTTATTTTAAGAGAAAGTGAAAGAAAATTTACATTAGACTACGTGATCCTTTCCTAAGGGATCCTCCATCAGGAAAAATTTATCTAAGCTCCTTTTTATTTATTTATTTTTTTATTTCAATAAAGAATATTGATAGGCTATTTGTTAAAAATTATTCTTCTCTCTTTCAAATTTTGTTATGCCCGTACGATCACGTGTGCGTTGGGGGAGGTGATGTAAATAAAACAACCTTATGTAAAGTAACTCCTTGTTTATTACCCACCACTCTAGCTCCTACATACTAAAAAGTGATTAAACGAGTAAAATTTACTATTGATTCTTATTTATTAAATTTTTTTATTTCTTAACATTAGATCTACTACTCACTTTGAGTGAGTTTTTAAATGCAAAAGAAAATAAGAGTAATAGATAATTGAGAAATTCCTTCAAGCTAGAGTGTAGGTCAACTTTGTCAAAAGGAAAATTCTAATACACAGGGAAATTTTCCTCTGCGTAATACAAAGTATTTACATACATTCTTCGCTTCTCGACGACGGCGAAGTTGACGAAAGTGAGGGAGCGGGCGTCCCTTCCTGGTCAGCGGCAGAATGGCTGGGAATCCACGGGTCCATGTGTCGAGGGCTACGAGACGACGGCCGCATGGAATGATGAGAGACCGAGTAGATTTTTTTTTTACCCTCTTCTCCACACACACTCGGTGATTGGGATCTCACTACCCGCACGCCACACTATTGGTGCTTTGGCTGCACTTTCACGGGTGCACACACACTGCACAATCTTCTTTTTATTTTATTTTATTTTATTCTTATTTTTCGCGACGCGTTCCGGACGCCCACGCCAGGAGTGTAAGTTGCCCCTCAGCTTGCCACTAGATTAACGTGGGTACTGCTGCACCAACAGGAGTCACACAGCATTGTCGGTGCAGAGTTCCTGCGTAGTTAATACTCTACGTGGCTGCTGAAGAATCTTTTAACAGCTCCTTGACAGCGTAAGCGGGGTTGACTCCTCTCGTTAAAGGTTGCACTCACACGCGCACTTTATTATTTTGTGTGCGGGTGCAGTTCGACTGAGTATCGCGGTAAATAAGATGAGTACGAGCGGGAGGAATAGAACCCAAGAATATCGAGGTATAGATTGATTGAACTGCGGCGAGAAAAAGCTCGCGAGCGGGCTCGTATCGCCGTTTTTATGGTGAGCGCGAGCGGAGCGTACCGCTTCGTTAGTGCTGCTCTGAGATGCGCAGTAGCGATGCGCGGTCATCGCTAGTGTGTGCTCTGTGCGTATGGGTGAGTATGTGTGTCGCTGAAAACTGAAAGGGGGGGGGGGGCTCTGGTATGCGGCCTTGAAATTCTTAACCGTCGACGCTTTGTTTTGGTTTCTTAACTAAATTTTACTCTCTAACTGGAAAATTTATTTCGACTGAAATTACGCGATTCTTTTTACCTTACAATATTAAATGGACCAAATAAAACATATTACAGTATAGACATATTATATTTACGGAGTAGATCAAACTGATTCAAATATATGTTTAGATTATCCAATTGAATACTTAAATTCAGTCAATGACGGGCTTTCTACCTATGAACTAAATTTAAAAAAAAATGCAGTGGTAATTTTAATTAGAAATCTAAGTAAAAAAGATGGTCTATGCAATGGAACAAGATTGAAAATAACAAATTTATATGAACATAATATTGAAGCTACAGGTGAAAAAATAGGAAAAGCAGTATTTATTCCAAAAATAAGTTTAAGTACCAATGAAAATTCAAATTATCCATTTATAATTCACAGAAAACAGTTTCCAATTATTTTAACTTTTGCAATGACAGTTAATAAATCTCAGGGACAAAGTTTTAATGAAGTAGGTTTGTATTTAAAAACAGAATTTTTTTCTCATGGAAGATTATACGTTTCATTATCAACATCCAAAAATTCTGATCTCTCTATATTATATTTCCGTTTTTTATTCTGATCCCATAAATTGGATTCTCCAAATTGGATCTTCGAAAATCTGAAATTCTCAAAAACACGGTCAAAACACAGTTAAATATTGCACTTTTTTGATCCCCCAAATTGGATCTTCGTCAAAAATATTGGATCCCCTTTTTTTCAAAATTTTTTACTGAAATATAGTATCTTTTATCATAAAAAAAATAAATAATTAATTTTAGTAATTTATAAATAATAATGAATTTTATTTGAAAATTTTGTATTTCAATTTGAAACAAACTTTTTCAAATCTAAACCTAACCTTTATACCAATGTTTACTTTTTGATATAAAATATTTACTTAGAAATTAAAATTTGTGCCGTACGAGAAATTTTTCCGGGTAATCAAGGGACACTTAAGTGGGCAGATTTGCGCAATCTCAAGCGAGCTGGTTAGATAAGCGAAATACGTTAGTTTAGTTAGAGCTAATCATTTCAGTCGGTTCCGGTTGGTAAGGTAGATGAGGTTGGTTAGGCGGAGGTTATGGGGGAGGAGCGTGGAGGGGAGATGAGGGTTTGTTATTGCACTTAAAAATATTAACAGAGCTTTCTCAATATTTAAAGTTAGTGACTGAGTTGATGAATAAGATGAGTAAGATTTGTTCGCAGATTGGGTGAGATAAGTTTGGAGGATAAAATACGGTATTTGAAGTTAATAAAATTAGTGACGTCAGTAGAAGATTGAATTAGGTCAGGTAGTTGAAGATAAAAAAGTAAATATAGTTAGTAAGGTTCTTAATATGGGTGAGAATAGTAAATCGTGTTAGATAAGGCGAGTGTGTGTGGAGGGTAGAGTGTAGGTAAGGTAGTTGTGGGCTGGTAGATCAGATATTAAAATTATAACCTTGGCTCTAATTTGAATTTTCATATAAAATCATGTATCATCAAAAGGTCTTGGGCTCAGCTTTCTAATTATGTCATTTTATGTCATTGAAATTTTTATTAAATACTTTTTATTGTCATGAGAGGGTGCTGAACAAAGCCGTTTATCATTTTGAATCCAACTCTACCCCTACAAAATCATAAATCGGCTTAAACGCAATTTCGCATGCTGTTACTATGCAGGAAGTAAGTTTATCTCATGAAGAATCTGTAAAAAAAATTTGTGGATTATTTTCCCGAGCTGAATTCCATCCAATAGGAACGCTGCATTTGACATTTGGCGGAAGGGTGTGGCTAAAATTATTTCGATAATTTTTCGGTTATTTCCAATTCGAACGTTTTGAGTCGTATAGCAACTTGAATTGTTAGACTTACTTGAATCAGCTTTTGGGTTAGACCCGAGTCTGCGGTGTATACCTATATATGAGTATTCATAGGTATATTCATAGTGAACAAAGAGTAATAGAACTATTACCGCAAAAATGTAAAATACAGCATTTCTATGAGTTGAAATTCAGCTGGGGAAAATAATCCAGCCGAATACCCCTCGTGCTTCAAAATTTTAGATAATTTTCCTTCAGTTTTTTTGCACAGCAACTTGCGGGGCAAGTTTGACAAAAAATCACATGTGTAACAAAACACAGTCGGAAAATTATCGACAATTTTAAAGCACTAGGGGTATTACGACTGAAAATCGAGGCTTGCTTATACGAGATTGCGAAATTTTAAAATAATCGTGATTTTTTTTACTATTTCGATAATCACTAGAGTAGTTTTCAGGGTTGGCAGTTTAAGCTAGAGATCCAAGATGAGGAAGGTCCAGAATGAATAAGGTGAGTAGGGTTTGTTGGGAGAGTGAGTAAGAGATGAGTTGGGGATTAAGTGCGGTATTTGAAGTAAGTGAAATTAGTAAGGTCTGTAATGTGGCTAAGATTAAAATATGTTATATTACTAAAGATGAAAAATTAAGTAGGGTTGGTAGGGTTATGAATCAAATTATGATTAGTAAGTAAAGAAACTGAACTCTCGTGTCTAATTTTTAATGATTTTGAGCACTTAAGTCTTTTTATTATTTTACCAAACATGGAGCTTACGTATTGTTTTGATTAATTTTTATAGTCATCGATTATAACTAGGGGGTTGGCGAGCGGAGCGAGCAGGGAGGTACCCCCTAGTATATATATATATATATATATATATATATATATATATATATTTGAACTTGACTTTAAGGCCCTACGCTTACCTGCGCCCAGAAAACCCACAAATATTTCCCCATAACCTTGAACGAGTGTATCGAAATACCCTAGGTCTTCCGGCTTACGCACCCCACGCCTTTGGTCGCTTGGCGC